>CM060938.1:657768487-659018487 GCA_030765085.1 Allium cepa | reverse complement strand
ATCTCTGCTTCGACCCTCTATTTTGATTTTCAAGTACATGTTCCTTTCATTTATAGCCATAGCTTTTGATGTTTCTTTCTTAAAGTTAATGGTTAGATATATATTTTCTAAAAGTGATCCAGAAAATAAAACTAGCACTTTGTTCAGCGTTGTGCAAGTTTAATGAATGATATAAGGAATAAACTCTAATGAACTTGTGTACATAATCAATGCATATCCAAGTCTTTTAACGTTCGGTTTGTAACGTTGCATTATCTTCTGTGCCTAAAAAATAAACGTTATACTTGCATTTGCATGTCAATGTCAAACACTAAAGTCGGTTATCATCGGGTGATTAACTAAAACAACTGTATTATCTCGCTTCGAAATGTACAATGATATACTATTTTACATGCATACAACGATGCTACCAAGAAGACAATTTTAAATAAAACAAACATCTCATGAAATATCAACTAGCATACATTTTAGTTTTGTTAGAGTTAATCATAAAACTAGCTATGCTTTAAAAACTTATTGCAAGTGTAGGCTTAGTTACAAATTTACTTAAATTTTATAAGTGCGAAAATATAAATTCTAACCTAGTTTTTGTGCAATTCAAAATTGCTCAAGTGTAAATTTGAAAATTTGTTTGCACAATTTTAATGTGAGAAAATACGAATCTTCAAAATAAGACCTGTTTTTTGTAATAAGTTTTCAAACAAACCTATTTTTGCAATATGTATTTTCTAACCTCTATTTAAGATGAGTCCTCCTCTGTATAAACGATGCTAAATTCTTAAACTTTTATCGCTATCTGTCTCATATAAAAAACAACTATAATAATAAGATTTCTTAATTACATGGCGTAAATGTGTCAAATGAGCAACCTCTAAGCATCCTCTTCCACTGACGCTTTCGTGATGACCGCCCTACACCTTAACCATCCAATATAAATGAAGATACGCTACGGTGATGTCCAACCGATGTAGAATGATTATCGTTAGATTACGATGATATAATGTTTTCAAATTAAAAGCAGATTCAGAAAATATTGTTGATTTTGGTGATATTATATTTTCAAGGAAAGAAGATTTATAAGATTCTTGAGATAACGACATAAATATATTGTCTTTTTTACTGTATTAAAGAAGGCAATGAGCTATCTTCATGAAAAGGAGAGTAGTTTGAAGATTAAGTAATCAAACTTCCCTAATCGGTTGATTAAAAAAGAAATTGAAAAGTCGGACTGATAAACGTTTTCCATATGAGCAGGATAATTGATGAATTATTGCTTTATAACCATAAATCAATTAATTCAACCGTATCTAATAATCTCTATATAAAAATAGTCATTCTGTAGAGATTAAAGTTATCATCTCAAGTGGTATTTGTTATTCATCTTCTTAGCCTCCATTATCAATTTTACACATCTTCTTAGCCTCCATTATCAATTTTGTAAAATTCTCTTTTCTTAGAATGTAATAAAATCTTCTTTTTTCAAAGTGAACGCATATTATCTCGCGATAGTGGAATCATTATAAATCTATTTGTGAACTCTCTATTTGCTTTATTATGTAATTTTCTCTTTTGTATTCTCCCATTGTTATTTGTTTTATCGCACTACAATACAATCTTATTCCTTATATACAAAGAGGAAGAAGGAAATGAAAATTGATTGAAGAAATGAAAGAAAGGAATTTTTTTAAACAAATTAAACATTTTCTGTTCTTTCTTTGCAAACTGTCCATTTTAGTTCCTTATTAATTTTCAATCAACTCAATCATCCTCCTTTCATCATGTGGTCGGGCAAGTTTTCGAGAATGTTCAAGAGTGGCTTGCACAACAGCCTAATCCAAGTGCGAAACCCAAAAGTCCAAGAATCAAGACAAGCCATGGATCGGTATTGATCCATGTCCATGGATCGGAACTGTTCCATGTCCAAGGATCATTACCGACCCCTAATGCTACCCTAAATTGCTACGTGGTTCGTGATACACAAAGTTAGAGTGATCCTCAACCAACACGTGCCATATAAGATGGTTCCCTGGCCACTCATGATCCAAGCGATTGGTGGATAAATCCAAGTTTCAAGACAAGTCAATTAATTGCTTTTACCCAACCACCAAACCATTATATTCCTACGATCCAAGAGTCATGCTGATACATCAAAGCTCCACAAATGAAGGTACAAGCCGTCCAAGCAACGTCGAAGGATCAAATAAGACTAAAAGTTGTTTTATGGACCGGTACCGATCCATAGGGCATGGTCTGGTATCGATCCTTAAATTTTGTTTAGCTGGTATGATCTTCTGAGAGCGGCTCCTACAGGATGTGGGGAAGAAGCGGTTTCCTTCAACTATAAATAGTGGATGATAGGCATTGTTTAGGGGATCTTTTTGCTTGCATTCTAAATTTTTGTACTTCTATTGTAGCCTCTCGGGTTAATGTTGATCCATAGACTATCGATCTGTAAGATCACCCTTATAAAAGCCTTATAGAATCATAAACAAAGTTCAAGTAGACGTAGGCCAGTAATTATCCGAACCACTATAATTGTTTATGTTTTTTCCATCGTTTATTCATTTATTGTCTTCATTTTATCTTCTATAATACTTTGGGTGTTTGTGCCAACTTTTCGCGTAAACACTACCGCATTCAATTTTCGTAATCCAAAGATTTTTCCACCCTTTTAGTAGTTTAAATTTCTAGGCTAGTTACATGCTTAAAACTGACCATTTAAGTAACAAATTCCATCCAAAAAAATAATTTGACCCAAAACCAAACCCAGCTTGGCCGATCGGACGCGACACACGTGTGTACATGTTAACATGCAAGTCCTTCCTCTTCAACCCAAGAGATAACATTTAGGTGCCCAAAGGTCTCAATCTCTCTCCTATAAAAACTATATTTAAACCGATAAAGTTTAAGCTATCTTGCAATATGGAACTATTCAATTTCCGTACTTCTCCTCTTCTCTTTCTTTCTTCTTCTTCAAAGTAAAAAATACTCATACAAGATTTATTAATTTAAACTAACAATGCTCTACCAAATTTGATACTCTATTGTCATTCATTGTAGAAAAACTCATACATAAGTATATATATTTTATGGACTTAATCTAAACGTAGTGATAACCTATCAACGTATGTCAGAATAAAGTAGTTACTAAGCGTTGAACCATCAATCTTATGCCGTGTATTGGATGTGTTTAACACATCATTTTCTTTCCTTTAAATAGTTTAAAGGACAATATGTGGATTGGCCTTGTGTTTATATCTCGGTTTCATGAAGTGCTCTTAGACTAAGCCATAGTCTTGTAGAAAGCGGCGCCACTATTAACACCAAAAATTCACCACCGAAACTAGGTTTCGATGGAGAGTAGAGGTCGCTGAGGACCTTCTGCAACAGCCGAAGAGATGCTTCTTGAAAAGTCACGAAGGACTCCGCTACTAATGATCTGCGTTAGATGGTTCCACCCACAAGAGGCTTCCACACAAGATAAAGACTTTCACCTTTGGTTCCAGATGAGAGGGTTCCACAGAAGACAACTCACTGCTAACGGAAGATGTTCCACAAGTATCGCATTCGAGAAAGAGCCTTCCGCAAGTAACGGTTCCGCATTGAAGGCCTTCTACAAGAGGCATCAACTTCATGTAAAAATATTACCTTCCGCAAATCCAATTTGCCACCTCATTCAAAGGAACCTTTCAATGGGATCGAAAGGATGCTTCTACAATAGAAGATCAGAGCATTGAATGCAGGGCAACACCGGTCAAGCACTTTAGAAGCGCCACTTACCTTTAGAAGACCTTTCGATGGAGTCAAAAGGTTCCCTTCCACATCAAATCAGCTACCCTTCTATCCTAAGATCAAAGCTGTGGATGACGCATTCTCACCTTCCGATGGAAACAAGGGCATCCAAATATGTTCATAAGAACTATAAGCCAACCTTCCGAAAATGCCGAAAGGCCATTCTTTTGCATGATCTCGGAAGGATGCGAATGAAACCCACCTTCTGGCCCAGCCGCCTTGATCCTTACGGAAGGTGCAAACCCGCACCTATAAATAAGACCCGAGGGGTCCATTCTTGGGATTCAGATTTTAGTTTTTGAAATCACTACTATTTTTTAAAGTTTGTGACCCTAATTTCTAAATAAATTTGGGGCTTTTTCCAACAGGAGTTATTATGTATACTTCAGTTCATAATAAAGAATTTCATGTTAGAGATCAATGTTTTCATGTCATTTACGTACTTTATGTCGATATAATCAAATATCGATCCTCTTTTTTTATTTCATGGTTCAAAAGGTTCAAGAGCATCCTTTTATAGAATCGAAACCATCAGCTAGTCAGTAACGACCCGGAAATTCCGATGCCGAAAATTCCAGATAGTTAGTGAAAGAAGAAAGAGAAAGAAGAAGAAAACAACAACAAGTCACAGAAACCTCACATTCGCAGCGGATTAAATATAATATCAAATAAAATAGAAGTTATACAAAGAAAACTATATCTGTGATAACCCAAAATTTCAAGCATCTGTCAATTGATAATTAACTGGGTTAATTATTGAAATACTAATTTTTATTGGGATTAATAAAATGGAATTCTGATAATTTAGAAATATCTGGATATTTGTGTATGAATTTAAACTATAACAAATAATTATCTAGAAATGATAAACCAGATGGTAGATTAAAATAGGTTAATAGATATGTATAAACTTTATAATGTTGAAATATTTTAGTATACACATACAAGTATGTAAGTGTGCATATATATATACATATATGTAAAATAATTTTTGAAGCATTGATTTGGAAAAAAAAGGATTAAAATTAATTAAAGTAAATTGGATACTAGTAATTATGTATTGTTATCAATTTAAGTATAATAACAACTTAAGTATAAAATTTAAATAAGAATTAATAATAAAAAAAATTAACATTCTTTCTCTCTAAATTACATAATTTATATAAATATATAACATTTGTAAACATAATGCACATATATAAAGATAACACATAAATAAATAATAAAAGTTTAGCAAGGATTTAAAACATAAAATTCATAACATGACATGTGTTAATAGTAGATAAAACAAGGAGACAAATGGTGAAATTTAATAGAAGTGGCATTTTATTTTTCTTTTATTTTAAATAATTCACAAACAAACTTATATAAAACTTAATGCTTCTTCTCTTCAAAATTCTTTCCTGTTCTCAAATCAAAAAGCAAAGAAACAAGGATGTAAATAATACTCCTCAAACTCTTTTCAAAACCAGAAACAAGATCTGTAATTAACAATTTCTCAAACCTTGAAATAAAATATGCAAACCAATTCAACTGAATCAAGTCACAAGCAAATCAATCAACAATGAAGCTTCAGAAGAATTCAAATGCAAACAGTGGTAGCAGATCAAAGTCGAATTTACAGATCAAAGAACCAAGCCTGTTCTCTCTGATCCAGGTTATCTCTGGCAAAAATAAAGTGAGTAAACTCTTAGATCCCGAATATTTTGTTTTGGCATGTAATGAATCATTGAAGTCTGCTATGAATTTGGTTGTGCATGTTGACAAAATTGATTTTTGTTTACACATGAATGTAGTACCTGGGTTCATAATTTGGAACAAGTAAAAGTATATCTCTGTTTCAACATTACAGACCTTAAACCCATTTTTAAGAATTCAAAACATTTAATAAGATGAATTTTAGATCTTAACCTCTAAATAAATCAGGTTGTATGGGTAATAACTTCCTTTAAAATTTATTACTAAGTGAAATTTAATAGTGAAGTTACTAAAAATAATAATAATAAGAGGAAGATAAAAACAAAGTATATCTGCTCTGTTCCAACAGAAAAAGAAAAAAAAGAAAGGGGGTTCTTTCTTTTTAAAATCTGAATGAATCTTATTGCATGTGTGGTAATATGGTCTCTAATGATTGTTGGAATTTGAATATAAATATGTGTTTGTGAGTATGATATTGCTTGCATACTTGTTTCTGAGTATTTCATTTTTGTGCTCTGCTGTTGATAACAGTCCCATCTTTATCACAAATAAATTTATATCTTACTATATAATTAAATTTTTATTTTAATTACTAAAGAGAAATGGCTAATAACATTGTGCTCTTGCTTTTTAAAATAGATTCAGGTAAGAAAATTTAGTTAGTTTTGAAGTTACAGTGAGAAATCAGAAAGCAGAAAATTCCAAACTTGACAATTCTTGAGTTCACCAATATAGTTTGAATTGCTTTCTAAAATTAGGAATTTTAAAAGCTAAATCTTAATTTTTAAGTGGGATTCGAAGGGGATATTTGGGTTTGATCAGAAAAGGGGTTTTGAACCTTCCCTGATGATCGATGAAATCAGAAGGGTCGGGTTCGTTACCGAAGTTGTTGTATGGGTAGAGGAGTAAGGGAAAAATGCTTTAAGAATTTACGGTCATCATGGTGATGGCGAATGGATAAAAAAGGGTTTTGCTGCTTGGTTGTGTCGTCGATGTTCTGAGGGGTTTCTCGATGTCTAGTGGCGATCGGAATCTACTGCGTGTTGAGTAGTGGGTGCTGGAGGGTGTGATAAAGCAACGGAGATAAATGTGAGGGTTCTCGAGTGCTTAATCGCCGGTGATGGTCGAAAAATTATCGGTGGGGTTGTTCCAGGTTGATGGGTGTCAGGGACATTTTCGAATTTATAGCAAATTGATGAGATGGGTCGGTCTAGTGGAGTTATCATGATTGTCGTCGACTTGTCTGAGGGTAGGGCGTTGATCATCGGTGATCGGTGGCAATGTGCATGTGGATGTGCACGTTTCGTGCATCTGGAAAGAGAGAGTTTGGGGGTAATGTTTTTCTTGGGTTTAACACGAAGAAGTTAGATTTTCGCTCGAAGCAGGAGAAAGGGGATTGTGTCTCGTGTTTGGATCGGGTTTGAAGGGGGTTGGGCTCGGGTTCTAACGATGGTCCAATTTCTGTTGTACAGGGAATGTTTTGAAGGGTAAACAATGACACTTTGATCTTGAAATGTTTCTAGGTTAAAAGAAAATAAACTAAGTTTCTAAATAAATTATTTGAACAATTTTTTTTTCAAGTTTAACTTTATAATCAAATGTTTTGAATTTGTCTTATTTAAAATAATTATATCAGAATTGATTTTGTAATTAATTCCAAATTTCAAATAATGTTTAATGTTACAAATGAATTTTAAGTTTGATAAAGAATTTGTTTTAATTAACTAAGGTTGAGATAAATTAAGAGTAATTATTAAAAAAATTAATATTTACTTATTGTAATTAAGAATAATTATGTAATGGGGTAATTATTGGACAGTTAATGAATGTAAATAAGAGATGAATCATTAACTAGAGTTTGGGTGATGATTGATTGATAAATTAATTAAGGTGATTAATCTTAATTAATTAGCATAAATAATTAAAGATAATCATTAAATTATGAATTAATTAAGTATGATTACTTAGAGAAGAAATAGATGGATAATTACTTGATGTGATTAATTAAATGGGGATTTCTTAATAAAGTAATTAGAGTATAATTACTTAATGGAAGTAATTAAAGGATTAATTACTCATTGTAATTAATTGAATTTAATCTGATTAGTTTAAGCTAGTTAATTAAGATTAATTATTTTGAAATAATCATTTGATGATTAGATAAGTAAACTATTTAGGTAAGTAATTAATGGATAATTACTGGATGTAATTAATTGAATAAGTGATTTATTAACGAGGGAAATTTGGATTAAATTACCTTGTATAATTAATCAAGGGATTATTTAGAGATAATTAATTAAGGAGTAATTTATTTATTTGATGAAGTAATTAAGGATAGTTAATTACTGGATATTATTAATCAAGGGTGATTAATAATTATAAATAATAATTAATTAATAAAGTAATCAAAGGTTAATTACTGTTTTTGGTTAAGGATAATTAATTTGTGGAATTAATTAAGGGTTAATTACTTAAATGTAAGTAAAGAATAAATAGAATGATGGTGGAAGCCTTTGAGTTATCGTTATCCCTAATATATGGTTCGTAATGCTATGTGATATGAAATGTTTGATTTAACTGTGAAGATGTGGTTATTTATTGATAATGAATTACTATGACATCCTGTATTTTATGTAAAATTGTGTCTCACTTGAATAATTTAAGTTAAGTTGATACTGGATTCGAAGAGACAAGAGTCGGGTATTAGTAAATACCCGAAACCACTTCGATTCTTTATAATTTGATGTATGGAATCAATAGAACAAAATGGATGGGTCCATTTCACCTAAGTCGGGTACTTGGAAATTTAGGTGTGATGAAGTATGTTTATAACAAATTGTAAATTTGTAAATTGATATAAGTACCCGGGTCTATAAGTGTTGCATGCTTTTGTATTCTTGTTGAATGGATTTACTCACGCTGGTTTCCAGCCTGACCCGGGTGTTACTTTGATGTAATGCTCGGGTCAGACCGAGTATTACAGATTTTCAGATAAGGACGTTCTGGAGCTCAGGAGGCTAGCTGGATGACAGGGACGTGTCGAGAGTATACACCGTGATATTGTAGTATCTGGACGTGATTGTTTTGTCCATTGTTTATGTACATGTGCAACTCTGATGTATTTGAATGTAAATTAACAGATATAGTTTTCTTTGTATAACTGCTATTTTATTGGATATTATATTTGATCCGCTGCGAATGTGAGTTTTTCTGTGACTTATTCTGTCTTCTTCTTCTTTCTCTTTTCTTCTTTTCTAATTATCTGGGAATTTCGGAAATCGAAATTTCCGGGTCGTTATATTTGGTATCAGAGCTGAAGGTTAAGCGAGAACCTTGGCTCTGGGGGGTATACTCATTAAGGATAGGGTAGTAGTACCCTATAATGAGTTGAGTGTATAATATGAGAGAGCGTACTTGTTATTTTCTTATATAAATGTTTCTAAATGATTTCAAAAGTAAATGAATCTTATATAAGAAATAGATTATCTATTATATTAAAGAAATTGGTTGTAGTATTAATTAAACTAAAGGTAATAGTAAGAATTAAGTAGTAATAGAAATACAACCAAAACTGGAATTAAATTTGGGAAAGGTTTCAGGATAAGGATAATTAATTGATGTAATTAATTAAACTTTATTTAATGAGATTAATTTTTGGATAATAATTTGAAAATGATAAATTAAGAGGTAGTTACTTAATGAAGTGACTAGTGGCAGGTAATTAAAAAGAAAATTACTTAATGAAGGTAATTAAGAAATAAGTTAGTTACCAAATGTGATTAATTGAAATTAATTGTTAACGTAATTAATTTAAAGAAATAATAAATAATATTATTTAAGGCAATTGAATGAAATGATCCTATTTCAAACAAGAGTTGTTTGAAAATTTAAAGTAATTTGTTTTAATTTGAAAACCAAAGGTGGTTTAAAATTTTTAAAGTACAACTTGGTATGTAAAAGAAATAAATATGTATATATGTATGGATATACATGATGTCAAGGATAATTTGAAATAAACTCTAAATATTGAGTTTTCAATTTGGAATGAGATATGATACCCAAACTGATAAGTTTTAAGTGGGAAAATTATTATTGTGAAGATTAAGGATTGAATGAGGTTGATTGGATTAAGTGAATCGAATTTAACTTGGGAGAAGTTAAAAAGGTTTAAATGAACAACTTGAATTGGAGTTTGTGTGATTTCAAAATGGGTTTGAGATCAGGAATTGGAAATGGATAGATGTTTTAAAATAATTTGAATAGTACAATTCCATAGTTATTGGAAATATTTAAATTGTGAAATTTGATTTGTTTAAATGAATGAGAAATGGAGTATGGTAATCCATTGTTGGGATAAAAAGGTAAATTGATTTAAAGGAATTAAATCAACATTTGAAGTATTAACTCGAATTTATATAATTCGAAATGGTTTAAATTTGTAATTTAAAATTAGTTCAAATTGAATTTGATTTGAAGTAATTAAAATTGTGATTGGAGATGTATAAGTATAAGATTCAAATGAAAATTTTGAATTGGATTGATTTGAATAATTTGGAATTGTAATTAAAGTTGAATTGTTTTAAATTCAAATGGAATTTGAATTAAATTTGGAAGGAAATCAAGAATAATTCAACTTGATTTGGAAATGGAATTTGAAATTGGGATTAATTCAAACTGGAGTTAAAATGGATTGGAATTGAAGTGGGTTCAATCGAATGGATATTAATCCAAGGTGATTGGAATAACATGGGATTGTAATTAAAATTGAATATGTTTAAAATCAAATGGAATTTGATTTAAATTTGAAAAGGAATTAAGAATTAATTCAACTTGAATTGGGAATGAATCAATTTCAATGGAAATTGAAATTATTTAAATTTGAACTGGGTCAATTTAAAAGGAAGAGGAAATTTAAATTGAACAGTTTTGACTCTTGACTATTTTTAATATAAATTGTTTTAATATAAACCTATTTTTCCAAACTATTCGGTATATATACAACTTTTCTTTTAAAAGCCAAATTATCTTATACTTGTTTTACAATTATTTTTGAAACTGTTTAACAATTTTCTTACTATTCTATAAACTAATTAATATTTTCAACTACTCATTACTATTTTATAGCTATTTTGCAATTATTTAAAATTTCTATGACTATTTAATTATTTTCCAATTATTTTACAATTACTGAACTATTTTACACCTAATTTACACACTAGTAATTGTTTTCCAACTACTTATCTGTTTTTAACTTTTCAAGCTATTTTCTAAATTTAAATTAGACAGAGTTTAAACTATTATTGGTTAAATACCCAATCGAGATAAGAATAGAGGTGATAATCCAAATGGATTGAAGTAATTGTGAGTAAGTGAATGAAAATCAAAGTGAATGTGAATAGAAAGAGAAATTGATTTGGCTAATAACCAATAAAGATAAATACATAGGGTGTACGTATGTTATTCTATTCGCATAGTGATTTGATCCAGATTGTAGCACAGAATTTCGAGATAGTTATATCGATCCGAGTGGAATTTTTCACTCGATTTTCGACGGCGAACCTGGATATGGATTGTTGATTGGTTCTGGATATTCTCTTTCATAGTTATGACTATGCAAGGAGAATAACGATTTCTGATCAAGAAACCAGATCTATGTCCGCACTAGGAAGTCGGGTGGACGATACTAGTTCGGAAGTGAAATTGTGTGATCGAGTGAGCGATCAGATTGGTATGGCGTACGAATGGTATGTGTACATCGTACAGATTTGAATGGAAATGATATTGGAAGAAGTAATCAAATTTGGATATTTGATTTTGAGTAAACAGAGTTAAATATCTTTGTTTTATAAAATAAAACTCCCCTTGTTGAATCTTTTGCCAAAAGAAAAGGGTTTTGTTTTGAAATATTTGAAGTACAAAAGGATTTTATACATGTTTAAAATGATCCAAAGATTTTTATCAAGGATTTTATATATATCTATATATATAAAGGATCTTATGAGGATTTTAGAAAAGGTTTTGGGAACCTATGGATTTGGAAAGGCTTTTTGATTTTTGGGTAAAATCAATATTGAGTTTGGAAAGCCTAGTTTGAGAATTATCGATTTTGGGATAATCGATTTTGTGTAAAGGAGCTTTGTATGAGATCATACTAGGTGTATGATTTAAAGATACTATATATGTATAGTATAAAATATTTTGATGATGCTCTGGGGAAAAAGGCGCTTCCTTGGATTGGATTTCTCAGGAGTACCACCGGGTGGTGCTGCCTTGAGCCCCAAGGGGGGTTTCTAAAGTTGATCCTGTGAGGAGTCCGGACAAACTAGTTCCTAAGGATTATTGGGTAGCGAAAGTCGATGGCGCTGATGCCTACAGGGGCTTTTGGGTTATGCTGTAACGACAGTGTAACTCGATGTCAGTGCGATCTACTGTGGGGACCATAGCGAAAATCGTGTGGAGGATGAGTGTCAACGGTCTACACTTGATTTTGCCGGGAAGGCAACGCAACATCGGTAGACTGCGATCTATGGTCAAGTGAAGTGAAGAAGTTTCATTCTTTTGGCAGCGAAATTCGAGGGCGCTGATGCCTACAGTTATATAGGTTTTTGCTGTGATAGCTACGTAACCCCAGTTGTAACTGCGATCTGTAGCGGGTTCCATGGCGTAATTGAGGGGCGTAGAGGCCTACAGTTATCTATGGATTTTGTCGGGATGGCAACGTAACCATCGGGTTAACTGCGACCATAGATGGGGGTGATGATTTCCAGAGCATTCTCACCAAAGATATATCCTCTATTTTCAAAAAATGTTTTCAATATTTTCAATAAAACTATTTTTCAAAGTATTTTCACTGGATGTTGAAAACGAGTCTTCTAAGTACTTATAGATTTTCAGTCGTACGCTTGATCAACGTATGACCGAATTTCTGTGAGAACGAGGATGGACTTATTGAGACATCGAGTTATAAAAAGTATTTTTTTATAAAAACTATTTTGTAATGCTATATAGAATTTAAAGGTGTTTCAAATAATAATTTTTCTAATAATAAGCATTTTAATAAACTCTGGTCCCGTTCCTTTTCAAGGACGAAAAGATTCTAAGGGGGAAGGAATGTGATAACCCAAAATTTCAAGCATCTGTCAATTGATAATTAACTGGGTTAATTATTGAAATACTGATTTTTATTCGGATTAATAAAATGGAATTCTGATAATTTAGAAATATCTGGATATATGTGTATGAATTTAAACTATAACAAATAATTATCTAGAAATGATAAACCGGATGGTAGATTAAAATAGGTTAATAGATGTGTATAAACTTTATAATGTTGAAATATTTTAGTATACACATACAAGTATGTAAGTGTGCATATATATACACACACGCATATATGTAAAATAATTTTTGAAGCATTGATTTGGAAAAAAAAGGATTAAAATTAATTAAAGTAAATTGGATACTAGTAATTATGTATTGTTATCAATTTAAGTATAATAACAACTTAAGTATAAAATTTAAATAAGAATTAATAAAAAAAAAATTAACATTCTTTCTCTCTAAATTACATAATTTATATAAATATATAACATTTGTAAACATAATGCACATATATAAAGATAACACATAAATAAATAATAAAAGTTTAGCAAGGATTTAAAACATAAAATTCATAACATGACATGTGTTAATAGTAGATAAAACAAGGAGACAAATGGTGAAATTTAATAGAAGTGGCATTTTATTTTTCTTTTATTTTAAATAATTCACAAACAAACTTATATAAAACTTAATGCTTCTTCTCTTCAAAATTCTTTCCTGTTCTCAAATCAAAAAGCAAAGAAACAAGGATGTAAATAATACTCCTCAAACTCTTTTCAAAACCAGAAACAAGATCTGTAATTAACAATTTCTCAAACCTGGAAATAAAATATGCAAACCAATTCAACTGAATCAAGTCACAAGCAAATCAATCAACAATGAAGCTTCAGAAGAATTCAAATGCAAACAGTGGTAGCAGATCAAAGTCGAATTTACAGATCAAAGAACCAAGCCTGTTCTCTCTGATCCAGGTTATCTCTGGCAAAAATAAAGTGAGTAAACTCTTAGATCCCGAATATTTTGTTTTGGCATGTAATGAATCATTGAAGTCTGCTATGAATTTGGTTGTGCATGTTGACAAAATTGATTTTTGCTTACACATGAATGTAGTACCCGGGTTCATAATTTGGAACAAGTAAAAGTATATCTCTGTTTCAACATTACAGATCCTAAACCCGTTTTCAAGAATTCAAAACATTTAATAAGATGAATTTTAGATCTTAACCTCTAAATAAATCAGGTTGTATGGGTAATAACTTCCTTTAAAATTTATTACTAAGTGAAATTTAATAGTGAACTTACTAAAAAAATAATAATAAGAGGAAGATAAAAACAAAGTATATCTGCTCTGTTCCAATAGAAAAAGAAAAAAAAGAAAGGGGGTTCTTTCTTTTTAAAATCTGAATGAATCTTATTGCATGTGTGGTAATATGGTCTCTAATGATTGTTGGAATTTGAATATAAATATGTGTTTGTGAGTATGATATTGCTTGCATACTTGTTTCTGAGTATTTCATTTTTGTGCTCTGTTGTTGATAACAGTCCCATCTTTATCACAAATAAATTCGTATCTCACTATATAATTAAAATTTTATTTTAATTACTAAAGAGAAATGGTTAGTAACATTGTGCTCTTGCTTTTTAAAATAGATTCAGGTAAGAAAATTTAGTTAGTTTTGAAGTTAAAGTGAGAAATCAGAAAGCAGAAAATTCCAAACTTGACAATTCTTGAGTTCACTAATATAGTCTGAATTGCTTTCGAAAATTAGGAATTTTAAAAGCTAAATCTGAATTTTTAAGTGGGATTCGAAGGGGATATTTGGGTTTGATCAGAAAAGGGGTTTTGAACCTTCCTTGATGATCGATGAACTCAGAAGGGTTGGGTTCGTTACCGAAGTTGGTGTATGGGTAGAGGAGTAAGGGTAAAATGCTTTAAGAATTTACGGTCATCATGGTGATGGCGAATGGATAAAATAGGGTTTTGCTGCTTGGTTGTGTCTTCGACGTTCTGAGGGGTTTCTCGATGTCTAGTGGCGATCGGAATCTACCGCGTGTTGAGTAGTGGGTGCTGGAGGGTGTGATAAGGCAACGGAGAGAAATGTGAGGGTTCTTGAGTGCTTAATCGCCGGTGATGGTCGAAAACTTTTCGGTGGGGTTATTCCAGGTTGATGGGTGTCAGGGACATTTTCGATTTTATAGCAAATTGATGAGATGGGTCGGTCTCGTGGAGTTGTCATGATTGTTGTCGACTTGTCTGAGGGTAGGGCGTAGATCATCGGTGATCGGTGGCAATGTGCATGTGGATGTGCACGTTTCGTGCATCTAGAAAGAGAGAGTTTGGGGGTAATGTTTTTCTTGGGTTTAACACGAAGAAGTTAGATTTTCGCTCGAAGCAGGAGAAAGGGGATTGTGTCCCGTGTTTGGATCGGGTTTGAAGGGGGTTGGGCTCGGGTTCTAACAATGGTCCAATTTCTGTTGTATAGGGAATGTTTTGAAGGGTAAACAATGACACTTTGATCTTGAAATGTTTCTAGGTTAAAAGAAAATAAACTAAGTTTCTAAATAAATTATTTGAACAAGTTTTTTTCAAGTTTAACTTTATAATCAAATGTTTTGAATTTGTCTTATTTAAAATAATTATATTAGAATTGATTTTGTAATTAATTCCAAATTTCAAATAATGTTTAATGTTACAAATGAAGTTTAAGTTTGATAAAGAATTTTTTTTAATTAATTAAGGTTGAGATAAATTAAGAGTAATTATTAAAAAAATTAATATTTACTTATTGTAATTAAGAATAATTATTTAATGGGGTAATTATTGGATAGTTAATGAATGTAATTAAGAGATGAATCATTAACTAGAGTTTGGGTGATGATTGATTGATAAATTAATTAAGGTGATTAATCTTAATTAATTAGCATAATTAATTTCATTAAATTATGAATTAATTAAGTATGATTACATAGAGAAGAAATAGATGGATAATTACTTGATGTGATTAATTAAATGGGGATTACCTAATAAAGTAATTATAGTATAATTACTTAATGGAAGTAATTAAAGGATTAATTACTCATTGTAATTAATTGAATTTAATCTGATTAGTTTAAGCTAGTTAATTCAGTTTAATCATTTTGAAATAATCATTTGATGATTTGATAAGTAAACTATTTAGGTAAGTAATTAATGGATAATTACTGGATGTAATTAATTGAATATGTGATTTATTAACGAGGGAAATTTTATTAAATTTCCTTGTATAATTAATCAAGGGATTAATTAGAGATAATTAATTAAGGAGTAATTTATTTATTTGATGAAGTAATTAAGGATAGTTAATTACTGGATATTATTAATCAAGGTGATTAATAATTATAAATAATAATTAATTAATAAAGTAATCAAAGGTTAATTACTGTTTTTGGTTAAGGATAATTAATTTGTGGAATTAATTAAGGGTTAATTACTTAAATGTAATTAAAGAGTAAATAGAATGATGGTGGAAGCCTTTAAGTTATCGTTATCCCTAATATATGGCTCGTAATGCTATGTGATATGAAATGTTTGATTTAACTGTGAAGATGTGGTTATTTATTGGTAATTAATTACTATGACATCCTGTATTTTATGTAAAATTGTATCTCACTTGAATAATTTAAGTTAAGTTGATACTGGATTCGAAGAGACCGGAGTCGGGTATTAGTAAATACCCGAAACCACTTCGATTCTTTATAAATTGATGTGTGGAATCAATAGAACGAAATGGATGGGTCCATTTCACCTAAGTCGGGTACTTGGAAATTTAGGTGTAATGAAGTATGTTTATAACAAATTGTAAATTTGTAAATTGATATAAGTACCCGGGTCTATAAGTGTTGCATGCTTTTGTATTCTTGTTGAATGGATTTACTCACGCTGGTTTCCAGCCTGACCCGGGTGTTACTTTGATGTAATGCTCGGGTCAGACCGAGTATTACAGATTTTCAGATAAGGACGTTCTGGAGCTCAGGAGGCTAGCTGGATGACAGGGACGTATCGAGAGTATACACCGTGATATTGTAGTATCTGGACGTGATTGTTTTGTCCATTGTTTATGTACATGTGCAACTCTGATGTATTTAAATGTAAATTAACAGATATAGTTTTCTTTGTATAACTGTTGTTTTATTTGATATTATATTTGATCCGCTGCGAATGTGAGTTTTTCGGTGACTTGTTCTGTCTTCTTCTTCTTTCTCTTTTCTTCTTTTCTTATTATCTGGGAATTTCGAAAATCGAAATTTTCGGGTCGTTACAATATCTGTTAATTTACATTTAAATACATCAGAGTTACACATATACATAAACACTGGATAAACAATCATGTCCAGATATTGCAATATCACAGTAGAAATTCTCCATATGTCCCAGCCATTTAGCTCGCCTTCTAAGCTCCAGAACGTCCTTACCTGAAAATTTGTAATACTCGGTCTGACCCGAGCATTACATCAAAGTAACACCCGGGTCAGGCTGGAAACCAGCGTGAGTAAACCCAACTAACAAGGAATACAAAAGCATACATCTTATATAAACCCGGGGTAACTTATATCAATTTACAACTCCACAACTTGTAATAGACATCGCTTATATCACACATCAATTTCTAAGTGTTCAAAACTTAGATTAAATGGACAAATAAACTTAAATCATTCCAAACCAGCACATTGATTTCCACATTTCAAATTTATATAGAATAGAAGTGGCTTCGGATATTTACTAATACCTGACTCCGGTCTCTTCGAATCTAATGTCATCTAAACCCAAGTTATCCAATTTAATACAATTCAACCTTAATTGTTGAATAGCACTTTTACACAGTATTTCAAAATTGATTGATAATCACATTATCATCGTCCATCCAACATATCATATCACAAAGCAATTTATATCAAAGATATCAACCAATTCAGAGTACCCATCATCATTTAGTCATTAATAAGAAAGATTGATCACTTCCCTTAATTACATTAATTAATGATCCTCTAATTACTTTCACTAGTTAATTATTCTTAAATTTCATATAATAATTAACCTTTAACTTAATTACATTCATTAATCAATCTTGATTAATCACAATAATAAATTAACTTTCCATAATTACTTCATCAATTAAACCATTTCCTTGATTAATTATATAAATCAATCTTTCCATTACACCGGGTAATCATTACTTAATTTCTTCCATCAAGTAATTATTCTTTAATTACTACCCATCAAGTAATTTCTTCAATTAATCACATCCGGTAATTATCCACTAATTACTTCACTAAGTAATTATACCTCATTAATTATCTTAAGTAATTGTACTTAACCATTATAATTATATTTATTAATCATCCTTTATTAATCTCATTCTGTAATTAATTATTCTTAATTAATTACATCACTTAATTAACTTAAACTAATCATATTAATTTATTACATAGAGTAATTATTCCCTTTAATTAACTTTTGTAATTAATCAATCAATTACCCCTTAATTACTTTAATCAATTAATCAATTTTTGAATCACCCAAATCCTAATAATTTCTAAGATAATCCATTAATACAAATTTCTATTAAAATCTTCTTTTAATACATCTTAGAATTAAAACATCATTAACCTACTAACTTAAACCTTAAGTTATTTAAGTTAAATAGCTTTTAATAAAATTAGTTTTAACCTTGATTTTTGGCTAAACTTCAACTTGAAGATATCCTTCCCTTTGACCCGAGTCAAGCCCGGAAAAACTCACCCAAACCCGCGTCACAAACTTTACTTACATTTAACCATCTTAAAGTAATTTAAACAATTTAAATTCAAACTCATTTTATTTTATTTTTTTAAAAGAAAACTGAAGTTTAAATTTAATTCCAGGTTTAAAAACTAGAATTTAAACTTAATTTAAATTTCTAATTTACCAATTTAAACCTACATTTTTAAATTCAAACCAACATATACTTTTATACTAAAAGGTTTTAAAACCAACTTTATATTTCAAAATTTAAATTAATTCAAAACTCAGATTCAACTAGTTTGAATTCATATTTAGTTTCAGATTTTAAACTCAGTTTAAATTTCCAGTTGGCATTTTTAAACTTTACTTTTAATTTTTTTTTTTAAAACAGAAAATAGTTTTATGTTTTTATTTAAACAACTTAAATTTTCTGAATTCAAAATATTTCAAAACTAAAATTCAAACAAATTTTAAATCAGGTTTAACTTAGTTTAAGTTTTTGGTTTACATTTAATCTCTGCTTCAAATTTTAAATACTGAAACAGGTTTCTGTTTTTTTGAAAAACCTGTAACAAAATTTTACCCGTGCACCCTATAAATTACTTCGAGTAAAAATCTGATTTACCCGAGACAATTCCCGGGTCACTAAACCCTGATACCACCCCAACGTTCACCACATCCCTCCTTCTTCTTCTTTCCTTAGACTTGATAAAAACTTAAATCCTGACAGTACAAAACCCTGAAAACAACTAATCACCCAAGCCATAACTACCGTTACTTTGGGCAGAAACATGAACTACCCGAGCAAATCTCAGAACAACTCGAGTAACTCGAGTACCTTCTTCCCCAAAAACACAGCATACACACCTTGAATTTCGTGCACCTACACCACCACTTCATCTAATTCCGACCCCTCGCGACCACTCGCGTAAGTCATCGACCATCCTTCCACGCATTCCCGACCATCAAACATCTTGCAGATGCATAAAATCAAAAACGAGCATTTGTGCTCAAAATAGGAAGCAAAAGTCGAATCTGGAAATCAACAAAAATCACTCAACTCTGATCACCAGAATAGCTTCGCCTCTGGCTACTAACTCCTCCACACTCCATCAATCACCAACATGAATCAAGACAAGCTCGATCACTTATATGGGTCGCGGTGCTAAATTTTCAGATCAACGGAATATTTAGGGTTTAAAATTTTAATCCCAAATTAATACTACTTAAATGCTCAGATCCACCAACTACCATTTTTCCCTGAAACCCCATGACCTCCTCTAACTCCGGTAGCAACTCCGATCATCCTAGTTGCTCCATCTTCCAGGAATCACCCAAAATCAAACTTCCAGAAAAACACCAAAACCCATATTCAATCCATTTTTTAAAATCTGGATTTTTGATTTAAAAATCATAATTTTAAATGTTGATTCAATACATGTACATGAATCAATAAAATTCTAAATTTTATTTATTACATTATATGAGTTTTCACAGTAATATTTTAGCTTACAGGTAACTCTAAACTTAAATTTTGCTTAAACATATTTTCATAAGCTAGATAAGTTAGTAACCTGACTAATTTTGTTTTAAATTCAAAACTTCAAAGTATTTATATGAAAGGTTTGAATTTTATAGAACTCTGTAACATGAATGAACAGAGAAAAGCCTATTTACAGGCATGCAGAAATTAAACATAATCATACTTACAGAATTATATTCAACTATCAACACATGCAGATATCATAGGCTCAGCAATCACTTAAGCAATAATTTTTACCCTACTTAAGTTTCTTAAAGCAAGATGTTTACTCACTGTTAGATTTTGAATAGAGGAGATATGACAACACATAGTACAGGCAATTACATTCATATTCAGGCATAAGTACTTTTACTTCCATGGAATACTATAAATGTTGGTTACTTTTTAAAATCTTATACTTATCTACAGATTTGATAAAGATTCTCAAATTTAAAAGATTTAGCTACTCACATTTTCCACATGCAAACCATTTATCACAAATTTGCTTCACATTTTACTGCATGCAACAGAAAATAAATAAAGAAACAGATCAAGGCTCTGTTTACTCACCTTACTATTTGAACAGAGCAGATCTTTGATGTATTTGAAAATTTGAACTGGACTTTATCCATGATCCTTGTCTATGCTTAGTTGAAATCTGCAGTTACCTAATGTAATTTGCCTACTGACTTCCATATTTTTAAACTTGAATCAATTGAATGTTGAATGAATTTGTTTCCAGGTTGCTAGCCGATTTTGATTTGATTCACTGGTTTTGTATTTGCTTACAAATCTAAATTTTTTTTGATTGATGATGATCTGCAGTTTACTTGGGTGTTGGGTTTGCTGTTTGATCCATGCTTTAATTTATTTCCATTCATCATCATTCATTTCATTCTTTTTTTTATTAGAGAAGAAGAGAATGACTGGTTTTTTTTATGAATATCTCTTTCAGCCTTGTACATTAATTACATACATTTTCCAAATTAAAAGATATAAATGCCACTTGTCCCAACATCAAGTCTTTAGCTTACAAATGCACAATGCATATTTTAAGTGTTTACACTTGTTAATTATTGTTTTGTAGATTGCTTACATTTGTAATTATAATGTACTTAATTTGTTTTATGCATTTATAAATTTTCTTAAATCTATATAATAACTTTATACATGTATATTTTAATCTTATATATTTATATTATAAATTTTCAATTTGCTTTAATTAATGTGTTATGTGTTTATATTTAAACTTTATCTCTTATTTATCTATATAAAATTTTAAAAGTAAATGATATAAAATTTCAATTATACATTTATAAACAGTTGTACAATATACTAGTTATATATATATACACACACTTTTTAAATCCAATTTATTTTAAAATGTTTATTCTTTGAATTTCAAATATTAACTCACATATATATTTAAACAATTTAAATTTGTTTGAAAATAATAATTTAGCTTATTTTAAATAATGTATAAGAGAATTCATTTGTTCAAACTACAGATGAGCGTATTTAACAAATCTAATTCTGTTAATTTCAAATTAGCCGATGTTCAAAAATTCGGGTTATCGCATAGTCTTAAGGGGCATTACTTGTGATATACTCCTTACTCCTAAACCTTTCGATGGGGTCGAAACCCCACAGATAATACTAAGGTTACACTAGTGAATTTAAACCTACCTTTCTTCATCCTTTCGACAAAGCCGAATCATTCTTGATCCACCACATTAAACCCATCGCTTGGTTCAAAATCTTCTCTACCAACCGTTTGAAGGGGTCGAGACATAGCATTTCTACATTTTGACCTTTAAAGTAGGTCATATTCTATGGAATCAAGATTCTTTTCCTCATCTCCTTGGGTCCAACTATCTTCCTTAAAGGCTCTACATACGACCATTTCACCTTAAGTCCATCTACTTGGATTCTTTGGGATGTTGACCATAAATTTAGTTAACATCTAGTATTAGAAGTCCATTTAGCCTTCCAAGGACCATATTGAAAAACATTATGTATCAAGTCCTTCAACATGGATTCTTTGAGGTGTTAACCAAAACTTTTGTTAACATTTTGGCGCTAAAAGGAGGGCCTGAATCTCCGCTCTTATAAATTTTCATCACATATTAATAGAGTTCTTCATTCAAAAGAATAAGATGGAAAGATGGAAAGAACAAAGAATAACAATAATCAAAAGGCTGCAGTACAATCAGCTCTGGACAATGATATATTCCCGAACTTTAACTTAGAAAATACAAATATTGGACAACCTTCAACTCTGATAAACAACGAGATTAGAGTTCAAAATTTACAACAACAAATGATTGCAATACAAGAATTGCTTAAAAGTGTTCCATCTCAAGAATCATAAAGGGTTGTGAAAGGAGAAGATGAACCGCCGTCTCCAAATGAAGACCAACATGAGAATCAAGAAAGTCAGGCTAAGAGAACCATTGAGAAATCAAACATTTAGCCATAGAAGATAGTGGAGGTCACCTCAAACATTCGCAACCAAATCACAGAGGATACAATAAAAAATATGCCCAATGAATTAGGGAAACAAGTTATTCTATAAAAGGCTCATTTGTCAGAAGAAAAATGACGGTTAGCATTCTCTCTCACATGTGTAATGACCTAAAATTTTAACGAATTTTATATCGTACATAACTAATTTTACTCAAAATTTTAAACAATAAAATTGTGGAATAAAATTTGATATTTGAAATGCATCTATTTTATTATAGTAATTGGTAAAAAATTATTGAAAAACATGGAACTTAATTTATTTATGAAATTTAATAATATAAATTTATTAAGTATGCCTGTTGAAAATTCAATATTTGAAATTTGAATACTTTTATATAATAAAAATGTAAATCATTTTTTGAGGGAGATGCCATAATTCTTTCCGTCAAATTTTAACGTCTATAGCTCCGTTTATCTTATTTTCTACGTTTTGGCAGCATTTTTGGTAGTGGGAAAATTTTTTGTTTTTATAATTTGATCGTATCGGTGATATATGTTTACCATTCTATTCATCTCATCGTGCTGATCTCCGTAGTATATTTATTTTTTGTATTCTGAGGCCCGATGCACGACGGAAACAAAAAAAAAAAAGGGGTTTTATATCGGTACAATATCCGTGACTTTTTGTTTCCTTTGCCATTTTAAACTGCAGCCATGGCAACCAAGCAACAATTAATTGCTTAAATTATTTTACCGGATGCAAGCTTGTGACCGTTGCCATTTCAGCCATCCTATATTATATTTTGCCTTTCCACTTTCGCTTGCTGTTCATTCAGAGAGGTACATTCTCATTGTATTGTATTATATTTTATTCTATTATATATTTTTTTTGTTTTGTTTCGTTCTCTCGTTCTTCTCCTCCATATTTCCGCCGAGCTCTCACCCGTGTCATTTTCCTGAAGCAATAACTCAAAGCCTCTCCTCGGATGCTCACCTACCTTCATCTCTATGCTTCTCACTCAACCAGGGTGCCTAGCCCTATGACCCACGCCTAGAAAAAAAAAAAGGCAAAAGCTCCACCCACCATGCCACTTCCCTCCGATCACCATACCTAGGACAATGCCGAGCACATCCCTACCGCCGCACCTCAACCCTGACCGGGTTGCACCCCACCGCGCCACCACCACTACACGCCACCCAAAACCAAGAGCGTCTCACCCAATCGTCAGCTCCCCATCACCCGTGTAACGACCCGCAAATCCGTACCCCTTGAGTCAACACTATTCTACATCAATCACCTCAAGTTGAATAGAAATACGGACCATTTAGGTTAAAGAAGAAGAGGTAGAAGAAGAGAAACAGAAAACAACAACAGAATCTTACCATCGCAGCGGAATAAAATATAATAGGTAATCATATATCTTTACACAAAAACAAATGCTATGTCTGTTTATACATACATCATCAGAGTACATCATAAGAGTTCAACAACATCAATAACATTCAACTGGATACACAGCGGAATAATAATAGCAAGTACGGAAGTATGTATCGCCATCCAGCTCGTCTCCTGAGCTCCGCAGCGTCCTTTCCTGAATTCTATAATACTCGGTCTGACCCGAGCATTATAGTTAAATAACACCCAAGTCAGTCTGGAATACCAGCATGAGAAATCACACTCAAATTGATTATTAAAGTTTCAAAAATTCTTTTGCAAAAAAAAGCATCTCGTAAGACCACGCCATAAATAAACATGTCGGAATTTTACCTTACTATGGCTAAAACATTTCTTATTAAAATCCTCTGATATTATAATAGGGTCTATCTACAAATACTTATTAAAATAGCCGAAATTGTTACATCTATTAAATTGCAGCTACTAGCCGCAGAGTGGGTAATACAAACAAAACTCGTAAAAGGCGCGTTGGGAGAATGGATTTCCAACTAATGACTAGGCACTTGGGTGCCACCTGTCACAGTACCTGGTCTAGATCAGCGTACCGAGGATCACTCCCGACCCCCTGCAACACAAGACCCGGATTATCCCTTACTGGATAATCCCGAGTAAGATCACCCCACGGTTGAGATCAGCAACCGCACCACTAAGACGAAATAAAAAGGGACATCTAGATAGGGATGACCATACCCGGAAATGGGTGCTGCCCACCAAGCCTTGCCACATAACCCCTGATTTTCAGTCATTCCCGGTTGATAAGGCTTGAGGCTAAGCGTTACCTTTAAGATCGTTTCACTTAGAATGCTCATCGTCCACCTAACTGAAAGCATTCATCCATACAAGTCCATTCCGGGTTCGAACGGAACCGAAGGCACTATTCCTACTACATCCATTTTGGAAATATCCTCAGGATTAGTAGGTACTTCACTGCTCCATCTTCGCATCCAAACTTGTTTTCCCACGAAAACATACAGATCGGATCAAAGTGGTTTTCGAGAAATTAATCTCGATCCCGGACTCTTCGAAACAATCATCCCATTTGGCCAATATTGATAGTCGGTTATTTAACTATCAATTAACATTCACAACAACCATCAATCGTAAATAATTTAACCAAATTATTTATTAAAACTCAAATTATCTTCACAAGACATATTTCCACTTTTTAACCCTTAAAAAAATAGTTTCAAACCCCACTCTTCTTATGGAATGAATTTCCAAATAATTATTTCCACTGAAAACACCAAGTACAAGCTTTAGATTTTTAAAATAATTTATTAAAATTTATAAATAAATTATATATTTCAACATTTAGATTGAGAACTACTTCAATACTTTATTAAAAATATACACTTTAGGAATATTTAAAATGAGGTTACTTTTATAAAATATAAACTAGATTTTCTCTTTTAAAACAAATACCGAGTCACTTTTAAATAATTACTACTATAATAGATTAAAAGAAAATACTTACTTTAGAATTTAAATATTTTAGAAATAATAAAGTTTCCAAAACTTGCTTTTTAAAACAACTTTAAAACTTTTAACTTATATTTAAAAATTTACTTTGAAAATGTACTTGGTTATCCAGGGAAAATTTCCAATTTCAATCACTTAAATCAATTTTCCAAATTGATTTTCAATTTACTACATTTGAAATAAATTTCTTTACTTACTCAATTCATTTCAAAATTCGTTAATTATGGACTTTATTATTATTTTCCGTTTGATTTTAAATCTTTTAACTGAAATATACAAATTTCAGATTTTCCCAATTCTTCTTTATTCTTTTCAAAATTTAAATCTTAAATTTAAAATAAATGTTTTGTTCTTTTAAATAATAGCACTGAAGTTTAAAATTCATTAACTTTCTGTTTATTCAAAATTTCCCTTGCATATACGGAATTTATTTATTAGAATTTTAAAACCACTACTATTCTTATCCAGTTCATTTTTAATTTATTTAAATTTTCTATAATTATTTCACTTACAAACTCTCTTCCTTTTATTTTCAAAATTCTGATTCTATAAATTTTGATAACTCGGTGTATCGAAATACATTCAAGTAAACCCTAGCATCCAATATTACAACTACCAATAATATTCATTACAGAATATCGAATATTCATAACAGAGAATATTAAACAATATAAATAATTTTGAGGAATCCAGTTGGATCCCTCCAACCTGTTTTCCCTACATCCACAGACGTTAGCACAATATAAAATACCAATTCCACTTCGAGGTGGAATATTGCGGAATATGGGTTTTTATATAAAATCATCCGCTATTGTGCGGCGCATAGGGTCTCATCCGCTATAAAATGCGAGAAATCAATCATTCCAAGATATATTATATACTACTATATATAATATTGCTCATCCAATCCAAACAATCAATCAACCAATTATTTAAATTTAACCATTTAAATTAAAATTATAACCAGATGAGTGAGATTAACTCACCTTTAATTTTTGTGTTGCAATCCCCTTCAATATTGCTTTGGATTTCCTTATGTTTGACCTTGTTGGAAAAAGAAACTCAGGAAGTCCACCTCACTCAAATCGCGAAACCCTGCAGCCTCCAAGGTGATTACACGGTTGCAACTCGAGTACGAGCTCGAGCTCGAAATCCCAAATCGTCGACCTCACCGCGCCTCCACGCCGTATCGCGACCACCCAAAGCCCTAGCAGTATTAGCCACGAGGCGATCAAAATTTCCAGTGCCTCCTCCCACGAAGCCCTCTGCTTTGCTCGCAAGCGTCCCTTCGATTGTCGCCGAACCCCTAGAAATCCAAACCCTAGTTCGCCTCTCTGGTCGAACGTGAACCTCCCTTTCCACTTGAACGAACTTCGCGGCAATAAATCGACTTAGCCCTACCTTCGTCCGGCATCGCGAGTCTCCCCGCATCGAAGTCGACATCGCTTTCGATTTCTCCATCGACGACGCGCACGAGTGACCCCCTTTTTCATTCGCCATTTTTTTTAATATTTTTTTTGAGTTTAACTGAGGAGAGGAACGAGGTTCGATGGGTTTTAGAAAATAAACTGAAATGTTTCGACCATTATTCTTACTTTAAAGACGTGTGTGGAAGCTTCAGAAGGAAGACAATATGTGTCTATATTTCTCAACGCGCCAAAGCTTAATATAGTGTTCGATTATATTGTTTATTTTCAAATTCAAATTTAAATTGTCCAAAAATTACAACACAAAATTCTGAACTCTTATCAAGGCGTGCGCTAGGCGTTCATAATGTTATACACCTATTCCGAACATAATGGAAAGGGTTTCGAGTCCTAATTCGATCGTATGGAGAAGATAGCTCGTTAAATCGAATTAAAGTATTAAATTTTCGATACTAATTCTAGCGTGTTTATATATCGTACGCTCACACCACAAATCCGATCAATACGAAATTTGAAATCAAATAATAATATAATATTACGGATTCAATGGACTTGTTTCGTCGAATTCCGAGACTGTGCCTCGAAAGGCTATTTTTAAATATCGATTTAAACGATATATTATTAAAACTTAACAAAACATTCCAAATTCAATTTCAACACTTTTACTATCTTCAGTATTATCAATATAAATTTTACAAACCTTTAAATTATATTTTTTGCTGGCTTAAAATTCCAGATTCAACATCTTACCCAAATTTCCAATAATTAAATTCAATAATTAAATTTCCAAATAATGGTGATATTTGAAATTTAAGTTACAAATTAACTTTTAAATATTTAAAATCCATTAAATATCCCGATTTCAAATGCCTAAAAAAATTCAGGTCGTCACATTCCTCCCCCCTGAAAAGAATTTCGTCCCCGAAATTACTAGTTAGGAAGAATGGTCCAATACCTGTTTACCTTTTTCCCAAAATCAAAAAGTTTTGTTCGCTTGCCATAACATATTTTTTTTATTAAAGACCCACTATTACTTCAACCAACTTTCCAAAACCTTCC
Organism: Allium cepa; assembly: GCA_030765085.1. NCBI lineage: Eukaryota > Viridiplantae > Streptophyta > Magnoliopsida > Asparagales > Amaryllidaceae > Allium > Allium cepa. Next base: position 658,990,726 of record CM060938.1, on the reverse strand, counting down.
ATAGTTTCCAAATAACTTTACTTATTCAACCATTCAAATTATAGTTTGAAACCAAATTTTTAATTATCAAAATTTTCTCAAAAGATTTCTAACTCCCTAAATTTTTGAAATTTTTTACTAGCGTCTCCATTTCGCGGCTAGCTCGGTACAACTACAAAATGCCTCTACAGGATCCCAAATCCCAAAAGAAAACAAAACCCAAGTGGCTAGATCAAAAACCCAATCAAATTTCATACAGAAATTTAAACACATACCTTTTTAGTCGGGCAATTCAAATTTATCATCTGAAATCAAAACCAATTTTCCTTTTCCCTTATAATACCTGTATATCATATTTAGCAATAATATCCAATCACAACTTTCAAAATATTTTATTGACTTCCTTACAAAGTGCCAATATTTATTCATTCAAATATTAACTTAGAATATATTTGCAATATCAATTTCCAATTAATAATTCACCATTCCTTTCTTAAGTTTAGTATAATTGTTTTGTATGCTTCTTTATTTATTTTCACTTTACCACTATAGTTTATATCTATTTCTATTCAAATTAGTTTTTCCCATTTACATATGAATTCAATTTATCTCCAACTCTGAATATTGAATTTTAACTGATTCATATCACTATTTCAAATTAGTTTCATTCACTAATTCATTTCAATTTCCAATTTGAAATCGTTTTGTCGTTAACAAAACTTTTCCTAAAAAATTTCAAAAAAATTTCTAACTCCCAAAATTTTCGAAAATTTTTGGCAGCCTCCTTTGTACGGAGGAGCTTTTGCAATTTGACAAAAGATATAAATATATATACATCGGCCCACCCGGTCGGAAAAACAAAAACTGTTCATATTTCCTATTTTTATTGTGTAGGCGTACCTTATTTAGCATTTATAAGCAAGCGGCTTATTTATTTAGCAGTCAACATGCAAAAAAACCAGCCAAACGGCTTACCGGTACCTGTACTTACTCAATTTAAACATGTAAGTGCAATATATATAAAGTTTAACAATATTTCACTTATTTGCAATAGTTAAACACATGAATTCTAACAGCAATGCACACCAAACACTTTTCGTAAGCAATTTATACAGTTTTAACACTAATTCAAATGTTTTCAGTTAATTCATATACCATTTTCATTCAATTTGAATGGTTTACAACCCACTTGCTTATATTCCATTCATTTTTAATTTTAAACTAACCCATATTTTTCCAATTGATTTTAAAAATTAATTCTATTCACTTCTGTTAATACATTTACTTTTGTTTACGATAAAATGACTAATTTTCTGTGCAAATTTGATGTTATTCATGCAAATAACAATTACTTAAGCTTATAACCATTTTAAATTGATTCCAACTCAATTTATGTTTATTTCCTTCTATTTTAATTCATTCACAACCATTTTATTTAACTCGACACATTCCATTTCAATTATATTCACGGTCCACTCATTTGCATTTCATTTCTTATCCGCATTCATTTAAAACCATTCTATTTAACTTGAAAACATTCTATTTTTATTATTGTCTCTAAGTTATTTCAATTCCTTAACAATTTAAATGGTTTACTATTATTTATTTAAGAATTTCATTCCATTAAATATTATCTGTAACTCACCGAATTTTATTCGATTCAAATTTGTTTTCACTTGATTTAAATCCAACCCAATATCATTAAACTTAGTTTAAGTTGAATTCAATTCAGCTCTCCTCCATCTATTTAGCTTAAGTTAATTTACTTCAATTTATTCAATGGATTACAAGGCCACTTTCAATTTTACTACCACCCATCCGGGTTTCATTTGCAACCAAAACAATCCCAACTTTAATCTATTTCCAATCATATTTACTTCATTAACAATTCAAGTCGAATTTAATTTATAACTCGAGTTTTATTTCCAAACTTCATTATTAACTCACAATTTAGCTTCTATTTAACTACATTAGGTTCCATTTACATATTTCATTAACTAATTTATTATCTAATTAGTTCTTTCCCTATTTATAATTCAATACTTGATTTTTAATCTCAAAAATCACTTCATTAAATTTTCTTAAGTTCAATTTATTTTACAATTCAAGTTTGGATTTTCTTTTTATTAACCGAATCATCAAACAATATTTATTTTGTGTTTTCTATTCCACTTTCTAGTTTTATAAGCCATAATTTATTATTTTACACATTTCCATTCATTCTAGGCTTGAATATATTCATCTCTATTTTTAACTCGAGCCTTACACTTATTTGTATCCCAACACATTTTTATTCCATGGACTTTTAATTATTTTATAAGTTATTCTAATTCATTTATTCCAATCCTATTCTTATCCAACTTGTTTCCATTAATTCAAGGATCTAATTCCATTCAATATCACTCATAGCTCAACTGAATTTTTTTCCAATTCAATTCTATTTTATTTTAACTCAGATTCATTTAATTCAATTCGATTCGATTTTCTTTCTCAATCCAAGTTAATTTCATTTTTTTGCTTTTCACTTTAAATTGAAATTCCAACTACCAAAGCTTATATTCCCTTCCTGATTTAAAAATCATCTCAATTTATAAGCTTACAACCTATATCATCTGGATTTTTAAACACTCCCGACTTTTGGGTTTCAAATCATTTTGAAATCTCAACATCTCAAAATCACACTTCTCAAAAATTTTAAACCAATCCTAGTTTTTATTCTCAACAATTTTCCTATGAAATTTTCAAAAACAGCTAGTTTTCTGAACAAATCAATTTGGCAGCAATCTGTCACTTAAAAACTCAAAAATGAACATCGATGATGCTGCAGTCACCACCGAAGTTATTTTCCAGTGACTGAAGTGAGCTCAGTGCTATATCCCTTCCCTAAATCTTTGAAAATCATTTTCAAACACAAAGGAATTTAATTTTCTAAAATTTCAAAACCTTTTAATCTATATTCAAATATTATTCTGAAATTTTATCTTATTTTTAATTATTAATCACACTATAATTCACATTTATAGTTTACATTTACAAATCCCATTTATTTTATTAATTTATTCCTTAATCTTTGGTTATTATTTCAATTTCTAGTTAAATTTTTTATACAACAATGATAATAATTTAAATATCATCATTCCTAACATCCAAGCAACCATATAATAGCTAAAATAGTTTACAAAAACTTTTCTTTATATCAAAATATATTTTTGGGTAAAATTATTTAATTCACTCACATTTAAAACAATACCGTTTCAAAGTTCTATTCAAGTGTTTAGAAACCCCTTCGATACAGTTGTCCAGACTGTGCCGACGAAGGTTCATATGCCACTCAATAAACCAATCAACACAATATAAACCATTTTTATATCCACAAACAAATACGCGCTCATATCTATTAATACGCTCAAACTCATTCTAGAGTACTACAGACTCTAACTTAAATGAGTAATTTCTACCAGAACCAAGGTTATCACCAACCTAAGCTATGATACCAACAGTGACGACCCGCAAATCCGTACCCCTTGAGTCAACACTATTCTACATCAATAACCTCAAGTTGAACAGAAATACGAACCATTTGGGTTAAAGAAGAAGAGGTAGAAGAAGAGAAACAGAAAACAACAACAGAATCATACCATCACAGCGGAATAAAATATAATAGGTAATCATAGATCTTTACACAAAAACAAATACTATGTCTGTTTATACATACATCATCGGAGTACATTATCAGAGTTCAACAACATCAATAACATACAACTGGATACACAGCAGAATAATAATAGCAAGTACGGAAGTACATATCGCCATCCAGCTCATCTCCTAAGCTCCACAACATCCTTTCCTGAATTCTATAATACTCAGTCTGACCCGAGCATTATAGTTAAATAACACCTGAGTCAGTCTGGAATACCAGCTTGAGAAATCACACTCAAATTGGTTATTAAAGTTTCAAAAATTCTTTTGAAAACAAAAGCATCTGGTAAGACCACGCCACAAATAAACATGTCGGGTTTTTACCTTATGATAGCTAAAACATTTCTTATTAAAATCCTCTGATATTATAATAGGGTCTATCTACAAATACTTATTAAAATAGCCGAAATTGTTACATCTATTAAATTCCAGCTACTAGCCACAGAGTGGGTAATACAAACAAAGCTCATAAAAGGCGCGTAGGGAGAATGGATTTCCAACTAATGACTAGGCACCGGGGTACCACCTGTCACAGTACCTGGTCTAAATCAGCGTATCGAGGATCACTCCCGACCCCCTACAACACAAGACCCGGACTATCCCTTACTGGGTAATCCCGAGTAAGATCACCCCACAATTGGAATCAACAACCACACCACTAAGCCGAAATAAAAAGGGACATCTAGACAGGGATGACCTTACTCGAAAATGGGTGCTACCAACCAAGCCTAGCTGCATAACCCCTGATTTTCAGTCATTCTCGGTTGATGAGGCTTAAGGCTATGTGTTACCTTTAGGACCGTTTCACTTAGAATGCTCATCGTCCACCTGACGATGTTCTGAAAGCATTCATCCATACAAATCCGTTCCGGGTTCGAACGAAACCGAAGGCACTATTCCTAGTACATCCATTTTGGAAATATCCTCAGGATTAGTAGCGACTAGCCCTTGCACTTTACTGCTCCATCTTCGTATCCAAACTCGTTTTCCCACGAAAATGTAGAAACCGGATCGAAATGATTTTCGAGAAATTAATCACGATCCCGGTCTCTTCGAGAGGAACGAGGAACGAGGTTCGATGGGTTTTAGAAAATAAACTGAAATGTTATGGCCATTATTCTTACTTTAAAGACGTGTGTGGAAGCTTCAGAAGGAAGACAATGCGTGTCTATATTTCTCAACATGCCAAAACTTAGTATAGTGTTCGATTATATTATTTATTTTCAAAGTCAAATTTAAATTTTCCAAAAATTACAACATAAAATTCTGAACTCTTATCAAGGCATGGTGCTTGGCATTCATAATGTTATACACCTATTCCGAACACAATGGAAAAGGTTCCGAGTCCTACTTCGATCGTATGGAGAAGATAGCTCTTTGAATCGAATTAAAGTATTAAATTTTCGATATTAATTCTAGCATGATTATATATCGTATGCTCACACAACAAATCCGATCAATACGAAATTTGAAATCAGATAATAATATAATATTACGAATCCAATGGAACTTGTTTCGTCGAATTCCAAGACTGTGCCTCGGAAGGCTATTTTTAAATATCGATTTAAACGATATATTATTAAAACTTAACAAAACATTCCAAATTCAATTTCAACACTTTTACTATCTTCAGTATTATCAATATAAATTTTACAGACCTTTAAATTATATTTTTTACAGGCTTAAAATTCCAGATTCAACATCTTACCTAAATTTCCAATAATTAAATTCAATAATTAAATTTCCAAATAATGGTGATATTTGAAATTTAAGTTATAAATTAAATTTTAAGTGTTTAAAATCCATTAAATATCCTGATTTTAAATGCCTAAAAATTTCGGGTCGTTACAACCCGAGTTCCCCTACTTAACACTAGCCACCGCCGTGCCCCTGCTCCCACCCGAAGCCTGACCGAAGTCCCCTTCACGACCGAAGCATCGCCAGCCACATCCAAGACTCCACCTGCAACCTACTCTGCCAATTTTCTATGCACGGTCCTTTTTGATTTTGCTTTCTATTTGTACATATGCTATTGTTGAAAGCATATATGTTCATGTGTGTCCTCAAGCATATATATGTGGTTTATCAATATATATATATATATATATATATATATATATATATATATATATATATATATATATATATCGTCATTTTCCTTGCGGTGGGTTTTCTTTTTTGTGCTTGCGATATATATAGTATCCTATATATAAGTTGCACATACAAACCGATGGCAGTAGTATGCATTTTTTTTGATGTCAGCACCTGTATAGTGTGGCTAAGAATGCATATATATTGATATATTATGTTTGTAGGTGTCATCGATATTTACTTTGGACTCCACCCTATCCACCTTACCTTAGTCACCATCAGGCCTTCAAGTCTTTTGAATTGTGCATATATATACTTGGATAGTATACATATATTGAGAATAGTTCATTGCTGTAACATATATATGCTGCTCTTTAGGATGAATGTACATTGTAGTACAAATATATACATGCGGTTATATATAGCATACGCCTTATCTTTTCTTTACACTTCATATGTATGTTGTAGTATGTGATATGTATAATATATAGGATACTTTTGATACAGGTCCTTATTAAGTTTCAAAATTCACGAAAAGTCATTCACTAAATTTTAGTGCAAATTAGGTCCTTGTTCTTTATTCACGATTATAGCAGAGCATGATGCAACATTTCATAAAAGTTGTTGACATTTCTGCAACTTTTTTGTACACTGTGAACATAGTGTATGAAAATTGCTTAAATATCAGCACTTATTTATAAAACTTGCTGACATTTCAGCAACATTTATGTTCATTGTGAACACAGTTTATGAAAGTTGCTAAAATATCAGCACTTGTTTATAAAAGTTGCTGACGTTTCGGCAATAATTTTTCTTGGTTTTTACAATGAAACTTTGACAAGGAAAGTTGCTGAAATATCAGCACTTATTTTTAAAAGTTGCTGACATTTCAGCAATAATTTTTCTTAGTTTTTGCAATGAAATTTTGACAGAAAAAGTTGCTGAAATATCAGTACTTGTTTATAAAAGTTGCTGTCATTTCAGCAATAATTTTTCTTCGTTTCCAGAAAATAAGGACCCGCTTTACAATGAAACTTTGACAGGGACCCGCTTTACAATATGAAAGTACGATAGGGATGCCTCCCTAATTTCCACTAATATATATGTGTATTGTATGCACGCATGATGCTCGATGAAATGCACATATATTTATTCTGTACCCAATTTTTTTTACAAAAGCTATATGTGCTCGAATTTGGACCTATGCACATTATATATAATACGTATATAAATTGCTGACAAAATTATACACGTTGTATATATATTTGTTCTTTTTAAAATTTTATAACATAGAAATTATATATACTGCGTATATATATTATTTGACCATGTTGTGTATGTCATTTCTTTCAATTTCCGACAAATTGCATATGTTGTATATAATGCACGTTTGTGATTTGGCGAATTTTTTTTTCATGTTGTATATAATGATGCTTTTAAAAATTATAAAATAAATGTATGCATATATTGCATATGCATATTTTATTTGTTTTTCATTAAATTTCTTGTGCTAAAATTATATTCTTGCTTGTCGCATCAAATTGACTTATCGTGCCTGATTCGTGTCAGTGTCCGTTGCTTTGCTCTTTGTGTTTATTTCGGTCGATTTACAGTCATTTGTGTAAAATTACCTAGCAATGATCAAAGTTGAAAAGTGGAGAAAGCAATTATAGGACCTGTATTATATCTCACAGCGCATCAAATAAAATATAATAATCATCACATATATAAAATTGACAGGATGGTAATAACTAAATGAAAAACAATTATCAAAGTGCATGGTTTTACGGAGTTATACAAAATAGTAGTAAAGTTTATACAACTTAAAATAAACTCAAGATAATTGTCTCTAAATAAAATAGCCAACACCGTTTAGGCTCCATAGTGTCGCACGGTGGAATACGCAATAGTAAGCCGTATATAAATACGAGAAAGCACAAACTCCTACTGTCGATCTTCACAGCACCACCTATCACCCAAACTTGTTATCCAGTGTACTCATTTAAGAGTACCCAAAACAATAATAAGAAAAACATAAAACATCGAGTCAAACATCAGTCTAGTGTGAGCGATAAACAATCTCAAAATGCTATACAAGTTGATATAGTAAGGAACAAAGCTACAAGAATCATACCCGATATGTCCCTACATACAAATAGGAAGAAGGAAATGAAAATTGATTGAAGAAATGAAAGAAAGGAATTTGTTTCAAATAAATAAAAAAATTCTATTCTTTCTTTGCAAACTGTCCACTTTAATTCCTTACTAATTTTCAATCAAGTCAATCATCCCTCTTCCTTAGCGTGGTTAGGCAAGTTTTCGAGAATCTTCAAGTGTGGCTTGCACACCAGCAAAATCCAAGTGCAAAACCCAAAAGTCCAAGAATCAAGACAAGCCATGGATCGATACAGATCCATGCCCATGGATCGGTTCCGACCCCTAATGCTTGCCCAAAGTTGCTACATGGTTCATGCTGCACATAGTTAGAGTGATCCTCAATCAACACATGCCATATACGATGGTTCACTAGCCACTCAGTATCCAAACGATAGATCGATAAATCCAAGTTTCAAGACAACTAAATCAATTGCTTTTACCCAACCACCGAACCATAAGATTCCTATGATCCAAGAGTCATGCCGATACATCTAAGTTCCACAAATGAAGGTACAAGTCATCCAAGCAATGCCGAAGGATCAAATGAAGATTAAAAATCATTATATGGATCGGTACCGATCCATAAGGCATGATTTGGTATCGATCCCTAAATTTTGTTTAGCTGGCTACAATCTTCTGAGAGTGGCTCCTTCAGGATGTGGGGAAGAACATGGTTAAGAGAACTCCGTCAACCTTCAACTATAAATAGTGGATGATAGGCATTGTTTATGGGATCTTTTTGCTTGCACTCTAAACTTTTGTACTTCTATTGTAACCTCTCAGGTTAATACCGATCCATAGACTATCGATACGTTTGATCATCCTTGTATAAACCTTATAGAATCATAAACAAATTTCAAGTAAACGTAGGCCAGTGATAAGCCGAACCACTATAATTGTTGTGTGTTTTTTCCATCGTTTGCTCATTTATTGTCTTCATTTTATCTTCTATAATATTTTGGGTGTTCATGCCAACTTTTGGTGTAAACACCTTCCGTGTTCAATTTTCGTAATCCAAATATTTTTCCACCATTATAGTATTTTAAATTTCTAGGGTAGTTACATGCTTAAAACTGACCCATTTAAGAAACAAATTCCATCCAAAAATATAATTTGACCCAAAACCAAACCCAGCTTGGCCGATCGGAGGCGACACACGTGTGTATGTGTTAACATGCAAGGCTTTCATCTTCAACCCAAGAGAAAACATTTAGGTGCTCAAAGGTCTCAATCTTTCTCCTTTGAAAACTATATTTAAACCTATGTAGTTTAAGCTATCCTGCAATGTAGAACTATTCAATTTTCATACTTCTCATCTTCTCTTTCTATCTTCTTCTCCAAAGTTAAAAAGCTACTCGCACAAGTGAAATTCATCTATCTATTTAATTATAGTAATTGGTGAAAATTTACTGAAAAATAAGGAAGTTAATTTATTTGTGAAATATTAAAATATAAATTTGTTCGGTATGTGTGTTGAAAATTCAATATTTTCGAAATCTGAATATTTTTTATATGATAAAAATGAAATCATTTTTTGAGAGAGGAGTCGTAATTCGTTCCGTCAAATTTGGACGTCTATAGTTTCGTTTATCATATTTTCTGCGTTTTGGCAGCATTTTCGGTAGCAGAAAAAATTCGAGTTTTTATAATTTGATCGTATCGTTGATATCTGTGTACCGTTCTATTCGTCTCATCGTGCTGATCTCCGTAGTATATTTATTTTTGTATTCTAAGGCCGGGTACGCGACGGACACAACAAAAAATAGGTGTCATATGGATACCATATCCGTGACCTTTTGTTTCCTTTATCATTTCAAATTACAGTCATGATAGCCAAGCGACAATTAATTGCTTTAATTATTTTACCAGATTCAGGCTTGTGCCCGTTGCCATTTCAGCTATCCTATATTATATTTTGCCTTTCCACTTTTGCTTGCTGTTCATTCAGAGAGGTACTTTCTCATTGTATTGTATTATATTTTATTTTGTTCTCTATATTTTTTTTTCGTTCTCTCGTTCTTCTCCTCTATATTTACACCGAGCTCTCACCCGTGCCTTTTTTCTATTTCCCGAAGTAATAATTCGAAGCCTCTCCTCGTGTGCTTGTTGAATATTTTTGGAGAAAGAGGGAGAGAATATAAGAAAGAGGAGTTTTTATTTTATTTTGTTGTAGAAAACTTTTCTTTATTGATGATTTATTTCTTGCTTTATTGATTGCTTGATTGATTGCTTGATTACAAAATGAGGGGAGAGCTCCTCTATTTATATGACTCAATAGAACATTCTAGATGTAGAATATTCTAGAAACATGACTCATTTGATAACTCTAGAACTTTCTTTTAGACAACTCTAGAAACATGACTTTTATACAATTCTTATTTCTAGTAACTAATATAAAATTCTAGAGCCCTCTCCAAATTCTATTAAATACAAGAAGATTCTAGAAACTTCTATAATAAGAAACTTCTAGAAATTAACAAGTCAAGTTTACTATTTCAACACCCCCTTTTAAACTTGATTTGTGACTCTAAGCAGTACTTGTAATCTTTGTATTTCACGTGCTTCGGTAGGAATAGATGTTATCCAAACGTTCTTCATAGCATTGGCCTTCTTGCCAAACGTTGAGATCTTCAATACAAGTTCACAGATTCTTGCTTTATCTCTTTCATATCGTCCTTCTTCGTTACAGTAGGATTTTCCATAAACTAAGCGTTCCAACATCCGCCTTGTTTCGGTACCATAAATTTTAATCGAGTCGTATATTCTATCTTTTAATTCTTTCATAACTTTGCACTTACGGTTTTTGATCAATCCAATTTCTATGTATGCTTTCCAAATTTCACTTTCGTCCGTCATTTCTGAAAACATTACTTCAAAATTTGGTTTGCCAAAATTATATAAGCTTTGCTCACTTTCTTATTTTCATGATGAAAATAATCGCTTTCCACTTTGACTTCATTCTCCTTTTCCATATCTTTAGATTCTTGCTCGTACATTAAATTCCCTCTTTGCTTTTGAATTTTATCTTCTTGATTCGGGCCTTCTTCATTGTCATCTCCTTTACTTTCATACTTTTCATCATCGGTGTCATCTTTGCTTTCTTTATTTTCTTCATCTTCTTCTTTTTCGTCATTTACATGTTTCCCTTCTTCTTCCAGTTTATCATTCTCTAACTTCTCAAATTCCAATAATTTTTCAACATCTTTATCATTGTCACTATTCTTTGTTTTCTCTTTTTCATGAATCAGATTGTTTTCTTCTGTTATTTTTGCATCATTCTTTCCATATACTTCTTTCAATAAATTCAACGATTCTTTTGTGGAATCTTCTCCAAGTATATGATCATAAGCTACTTCATCAACGTTCTCACTGATCACAACATGAGAACGATGGTCATTCCATCGTAATTTCGCAAATGCTGTCTTGTCAATTTGCGACACGTTCTCCAAATCATTTGACCATTCATAATCATTCTCGACAATCTTTAATAATTCTTTGCAGATTAACTCTTCTTTCTTTTCCTCATAAGCCAGCAGCAAAGTACCATCTCTTTGGCTTTTTTCTTCAACGTAATTTGTCTTCTCTTCAACTTTATTATGCTTTGAAGCTCTACATTCAGAAGCATAATGTCCAAATTTCTCACAATTGTAGCATTTAACACGTGACTTGTCATGCCTTGAATTTCCTCTTCCACGACCTCTTGTTGAGCTTTCTACTCTTTTGTTGTTGTTGTTATTGTTTTCATAGTTGGGCCTCCAACCTCGTCCATGTCCATATGGATGACCTCTTCCTGTTTCTTGGCCACCACCCCATCTTTGTTGGCTTCGATTACTTTCTTCCTTTTTTGAATCAATCCTTGTCTTAAGGACTTGCTCCACAGTCTCTTCCTTCTTCCTTTTCTTTTCTTCATAAGCTTGCAATGAGCCTAGAAGTTCCTCTGTTGACATGGTCTCCAAGTTTTTTGTTTCTTCAATGATGGCGACAATATGTTCGAACTTCGGATCTAATGATCTAAGAATCTTCTCCATAATTCTTACATCATCTAACTTCTCACCATTTCTTTTATGATTATTACTAACCACTAGAACTCTTGAGAAGTAATCAGAAACAAGTTCACCTTCTTTCATATGCAAAGTTTCAAACTCTCCTCTTAAAGTTTGAAGACGTACCTTTTTGACTTGATCAGCTCCCTTGTAAGACGTTCGAAGCTTCTCCCATTCTTCTTTGGCCGACTTTGATTCAGAATTTTTTTCAAAGGTGTCATCATCCAATGCTTGATAAATTAGACAAAGAGCATTCTTGTCCCTTGTCCTTGATTTTCTCAAACTGTCTCTTTGAATTTGAGATAAACCATCTTCATTCTCCTATTCGGTATAGCCATTTTCAACTATCTCCCACACGTCCTGTGCTCCAAGGAGAGCCATCATCCTTAAACTCCGATTATCATAATTGTTCTTGGTAAGCATTGGAACTTGAAGTGGAATGCCATTATTCGCCATCTCTATCTTCTAGAAGAACCTCGCTCTGATACCACTTTGTTGAATATTTTTGGAGAAAGAGGGAGAGAATATAAGAAAGAGGAGTTTTTATTTTATTTTGTTGTAGAAAACTTTTCTTTATTGATGATTTATTACTTGCTTTATTGATTGCTTGATTGGTTGCTTGATTACAAAATGAGGGGAGAGCTCCTCTATTTATATGACTCAATAGAACATTCTAGATGTAGAATATTCTAGAAACATGACTCATTTGATAACTCTAGAACTTTCTTTTAGACAACTCTAGAAACATGACTTTTATACAATTCTTATTTCTAGCAACTAATATAAAATTCTAGAGCTCTCTCCAAATTCTATTAAATATAAGAAGATTCTAGAAACTTTTATAATAAGAAACTTCTAGAAATTAACAAATCAAGTTTACTATTTCAACAGTGCTCACCTACCTTCATCCCTTTGCTTCTCACTCAACCTGGGAGCCTAGCCCTCTGATCCATGCCCAGAAAACAAAAAGCAAAAGCACCACCCACCGTGCCACTTCCCTCCGATCACCAGCCCTAGGACAACGCGGAGCGCCTCCCCACCACCGCACCTGAACCCTGACCGGGTTGCACCCCACCGCGCCGTCAGCACTACACGTCGCCCAAAACTGAGAGCGTCTCACCCAATCGTCGGTACCCCATCACCCGAGTTCCCCCCGATCGAACACTAGTCACCGCCGTGCCCCTGCTCCCACCCAAAGCCTGACCGAAGTCCCCTTCACGGTCGAAGCATCCCCACCCTCAACCAAGACTCCACCTGCAACCTACTTTGCCAATTTGCAATGCATGGTCCTTTTTGATTTTGCTTTCCATATATACATATGTAGTTGTTGGAAGCATATATGTTCTCGTGTGCCCTCAAGCACATATATGCGTTTATTATATATATATACATATATATTTCTTGCAGTGTGTTTTCTTTTTTATGCTTATGATATATATTATATCCTATATATGCGCTGCACATACAAATCGATGGCAGTAGTATGCATTTTTTTTATGTCTGCACCTGTATAGCATGGCCGAGAATGCATAGTCTGTAGCTGTCATCCGCATTTACTTTGAACTCCACCCTGTCTACCTTATCTTAGTCACCACCGTGCCTTCTAGTCTTTTGAATTGTGCATATATACTTGGATAGTATATATATATATTGGGAATAGTTCATTGCCATGACATACGTGTGTGTGTCTATATATATATATATATATATATATTGCTCTTTAGGATTAATGTACATTGTAGTAGAAATATATACATGCGGTTACATATGCACATTGTAGTAGAAATATATACTGCCTGTGCCTGTTGTTGCTGTTGGTTTGCTATTTTTAGGGCTATTTGTTTGTAAGTGCGCATGTTGTATTGTTGACATTATTAGCATATCATATTTTTCATATTTGAAACTTCAACAAGCCAATGGATTGCGACAGTGGATTAAGAGCTTCTGAGTATTGGCTGACCTTGATTTGTTAAAAGCATGGGTCCTCTTTTTTTATTCTTGGCCACTGTTTCTTATGTTCTTCTCCATTATTCATCATATTATGACTAAACTACATGAATACTTGTTTATTATCATTTTGCAACGATTAATATTTCCTTATCTGATTAAATATTTTTATATTTTTTGGGACGGTACTCTTCATCATCTAAAGCTCCTTTTAAGTCTAATATTCAATGTATTGAAGTATTAAACTTACGAGTACTAAATATAGATGTCTTGATCATTATCTTGCTATGTGTGCAGCAAACAATAAACCCACTAGGTCATATGGTTATATTATGATACTATTAGGTGCATGTTTAGATTGCGATATACATGTTTCGGGATCGTATGAATCAAAATCATTTTTCATCAACGAAAATGATACTGTTATAATACGAAATTGTAAATGGTGGGTTTAAACCAAATCCCTTGCAATATCTGACCAAATTATAAAACCAAATCTAATTATGCGAATAAACAAGAATTGAATTGGTATATTTCATGACTTAATGATTAGTCATCTTGATGTCTAAATTATCCACTAAAGTATCAATAAAGTTTACTTGTTCAAGCTGGGTTAAAAATACAAAATATTAACTAGCCATAAAATCACATTCAACCTACATATCAATTGAAGAGTCTATTAGGAGGGGAAGAGACCGGCTAGAGCACCAAGGAGATATGCAGCAAAGATGAAAGAAAAGAGTGAAAACACAAGGAAGAAGAAGGTTTTCATGCAAATTGTATTTCATTCATGTTCAACAGCAGCCTATTTTGTAGAAAGGCTGATACACATGATTGGGTACTGTTGCGCCACATGGCAACAAATTGTTGGTAGAGTTCAAAGTTGTAACTAACTTCCATTTTTTAATAATAAAAAGATTTAATAAGAAGCTTCTATATTGCATATATTGATTCCCTCTGCTGGCATTTGTTGTGGTAGGGTTCTCTTCCTATGCCATGCTCGGTTTCTTGTAGGGATGGTGAATGCACGTTTAGGTCTATCATAGGAGTGACTATATCATTACTCTCCTCTTGAAAGTCGACCTTGTCCTTAAGGTCATGTGGAGTGGTGAATTCCCACGGTTATGGTGTGGGTGTTACTGCATGCGGATTAGGGCATAGTTTGAGGACGAGATATGAAAGATAAGGCGTATGCAAGCTTCTTGTAGTAGACAAAGACGATATGCAATGAATCCAACCTTTTCAATAATTTGAAAAGGAAAAAGTAGCACTTGGATAACTTGTGTTGTGGTGAGCGAAGCGAGTACTGGCGGGATGGTTGAAGCTTAATGAATACCCATGAGCCTACCAAAAATTGTTTGTCTTGCCTGTGCTTGTCCACTTGATTCTTCATGCGAACTTGAGCACGTTGCAAGTTTGTTTTGATTATATGTAGAATTTGGTCTCGTGTCCTTGCCCATTCTTCTAGTTCATGTAGATCAGAGGTTCCCATAATGTAGTCAGAGATAACCGGAGATGCATGACCATATACCGCTTGGAATGGGGACATTCCAATAGAGGAGTGCTTGCATGTATTATACCGAACACTAGCCACCGCCGTCCCCCTGCTCCCACCCGAAGCCTGACTGAAATCCCCTTTAAGACCGAAGCATCCCCGGCCTCAACCAAGACTCCACCGGCAACCTACTCTACCAGTTTGCTATGCACGGTCCTTTTTTATTTTGCTTTCTATTTATACATATGCTGTTGTTGAAAGCATATATGTTCATGTGTGTCCTCAAGCACATATATTTGTTTATTAAATATACATATACATATATATATATATATCGTTTTTTTCCTTACGGTGGGTTTTCTTTTTTGTTCTTGTGATATATACGGTATCCTATATATGCGTTGCACATACAATTCGATGGCAGTAGTATGCATTTTTTTGATGTCTGCACCTGTATAGTGTGGCTAAGAATGCATATATATTGATATATTATGTCTGTAGCTGTCATCGGCATTTACTTTGGACTCCACCCTGTCCACCTTATCTTAGTCACCATCAGGCCTTCAAGTCTTTTGAATTGTGCATATATATTAGTATTATTATTATATATATTATTATAGTCGGTTATACACTAATTATTGTTGATTTCCCCAGGTTTTCTTAATTCGAATTTAGTAGTGTGGAAATAGAGCTGCAACTACTTGTGAAACCATGTTTGCTGAATCATGCCCGGGGAGTTTGTATGTTATTTTCATATTTTGCTGCTTTGCGGTTATTGTCGATTATGTTCTCCGCCTTGAATTTGAACTAGTATTTCCTTTGTTTAAAATGAATTTAAACATGTACCGGTCTAGCTTGACATCCGAGAAAAAGAAAAATGAGAATAAACTTTGTGTCTGTGCCTTGAGACTCTATCATGGATCATCATCATACATATAAGAAATGTTCACGGCATCATTTGGATGTCAGAAATAGTTCGTCTCTCTTCTTTCAAACACATTTGTCATTCATATATCTATCAAAAACTCGAAATATTCAACGCCTTTAAATATGTACATGTGGAAACTTCGGATTGAAATTGGCACACACTTTGTTGTAATAAAACCAATCTCTAATGTTACGTGCCTATCAATTCATATTTATACATCACTTCTTCAAAATATTTAGCGATCGATACTATTCCAATTTCAAGCCGTCGTTCCTTCTTATAACATGCGAGACAATCCTAACCTAACCTTTAGTTCTAAAATAATATCTAACACTAATACTCGCATGGATTATTCGAAGCTCTGAAATTGGTTTACTGTATATATATTATTGTGAATTTGCTGATCAAACCAATTAAAGTTCCATGACCAAACAAATCTCTAATGTTACGTGCCTATCAATTCATATTTATACATTACTTCTTCAAAATATTTAGCAATCAGTACTATTCCAATTTCAAGCCGTCGTTCCTTCTTATAACATGCAAGACAATCCTAACCTAACCTTTAGTTCTAAAATAATGTCTAACACTAATACTCGCATGGATTATTCGAAACTTTGAAATTGGTTTATTGTATATATATTATTGTAAATTTGCTGATCAAACCAATTAAAGTTCCATGATCTCCTGCCAGTGCTACAAATCCTTTTTCTCTACATAAATTTTGCTTGAAAGAGTAAAATCTTTTCTTCGACCCTCTATTTTGATTTTCAACTACATGTTCCTTTCATTTATAGCCATAGCTTTTGATGTTTCTTTCTTAAAGTTAATGGTTCGATATATATTTTCTAAAAGTGATCCAAAAAATAAAACTAGCACTTTGTTCCGTGCTGTGCAAGTTTAATGAATGATACAAGGAATAAACTCTAACGATCATGTGTACATAATCAATGCATATCCAAGTGTTTTAAAGTTTGGTTTGTAACATTGTATTATCTTCTGTGCTTAAAAAATAAATGTTATAATTGCATTTGCATGTCAATGTCAAACACTAAAGTCGGTTATCATCGGGTGGTTAACTAAAATAACTGTATTATCTCACTTCGAAATGTAAAATGATATACTATTTTACATGCATACAACGATGCTACCAAGAAGACAATTTTAAATAAAACAAGCATCTCATGAGCAAATACGAATCTTCAAACAAGACCTGTTTTTTTGTAATAAGTTTTCAAACAAACCTATTTTTGCAATATGTATTTTCTAAAAGCCTCTATTTAAGATGAGTCCTCCTTTGTACAAACGATGCTAAATTCTTAAACTTTTATCGCTATCTGTCTCGTATAAAACACCTGTAATAATAAGATTTCTTAACTACATGGCGTAAATGTGTCAAATGAGCAACCTCTAAGCATCCTCTTCCACTAACGCTTTCATGACGACCGCCCTACACCTTCACCATCCAATATAAATGAAGAGTGCGCTACGGTGTTGTCCAACCGATGTAGAATGATTGTCGTTAGAGTACGGTGATATAATATTTTCAAATTAAAAGCAGATTCAGAAAATATTGTTGATTTTGGTGATATTATATTTTCAAGGAAAGAAGATTTATAAGATTCTTGAGATAACGACTTAAATATAATGTCTTTTTTACTGTATTAAGAAGGCAATGAATTATCTTCATGAAAAGGAGAGTAGTTTGAAGATTACGTAATCAAACAGTTCCCTAACCGGCTGGTTAAAAAGGAAATTGAAAAGTCGGACCAATAAACTTTTTCCATATGAGCAGGATAATTGATGAATTATTGCTTTATAACCATAAATCAATTAATTCAACCATATCTAATAATCTCTATATAAAAATAGTCATTCTGTAGAGATTAAAGTTATCATCTCAAGTGGTATTTGGTATTCATCTTCTTAGCCTCCATTATCAATTTTACACATCTTCTTAGCCTCCGTTATCACTTTTGTAAAATTCTCTTTTCTTAGAATGAAATAAAATCTTCTTTTTTCAAAGTGAACGCATATTATCTCGCGATAGTGGAATCATTATAAATCTATTTGTGAACTCTCTATTTGCTTTATTATGTAATTTTCTCTTTTGTATTCTCCCATTGTTTTTTGTTTTATCGCACTACAATACGATCTTATTCCTTCCACGTTTATTTCGGTTGATTTACAGTCATTTTATAAAATTACACCAACAATTGTCAAAGTTGGAATGTGGATAAAGCAATTATAGAACCTGTATTATATCTCACAGCACATCGAAAATATAACAATCATCACATATATAAAACCGATAGGACGGTTATAACTAAATGAACCCCAAATATCAAAGTGCATGATTTTACAGAGTTATACAAAATATAGCAGTAAAGTTTATAGAACTAGAAATAAACTTAAGATAATTGTCTCTAAATAAAGTAGCCAACACCATTTACGCTCCATAGTGTCGCACGGTGAAATAAGCAATAGTAAGCCATATATAAATATGAGAAAGCACAATCTCCTACTGTCCATCTACATAGCACCACCTATCACCCAAACTTGTTATCCAGTGTACTCATTTAAGAGTACCCAAAACAACACTAAGCAAACCATAAAACATCGAGTCAAACAACAGTCTAGTGTGAGCGATAAACAATCTCAAAATGCTATACAAGTTGAAAAAGAAAGGAACAAAGGTATAAGAGTCATACCCGATATGTCCTTATATACAAAGAGGAAGAAGGAAATGAAAATTGATTGAAGAAATGAAAGAAAGGAATTTTTTAAACAAAATAAACATTTTCTATTCTTTCTTTGCAAACTGTCCATTTTAGTTCCTTATTAATTTTCAATCAAGTCAATCATCCACCTTCCATCATGTGGTCGGGCAAGTTTTCGAGAATGTTCAAGAGTGGCTTGCACACCAGCCTAATCCAAGTGCGAAACCCAAAAGTCCAAGAATCAAGACAAGCCATGGATCGGTATTGATCCATGTCCAAGGATGGGAACCGATCCATGTCCATGGATCAATACCGACCCCTAATGCTTCCCCAAAGTTTCTACATGGTTCGTGATACACAAAGTTAGGGTGATCATCAACCAACACATGCCATATAAGATGGTTCCCTGGCCACTCATGATCCAAGCGATAGGTGGATAAATCCAAGTTTCAAGACAAGTAAATTAATTGATTTTACCCAACCACCAAACCATTATATTCCTACGATCCAAGAGTCATGCTGATACATCAAAGCTCCACAAATGAAGGTACAAGCCGTCCAAGCAACGTCGAAGGATCAAATAAGACTAAAAGTTGTTTTATGGACTGGTACCGATCCATAGGGCATGGTTTGGTATCGATCCCTAAATTTTGTTTAGCTGGCTACGATCTTCTGAGAGCGGCTCCTTCAGGATGTGGGGAAGAAGCGGTTAAGAGAACTCCGTCGGCCTTCAACTATAAATAGTGGATGATAGGCATTGTTTAGGGGATCTTTTTGCTTGCATTCTAAATTTTTGTACTTCTATTGTAGCCTCTTGGGTTAATGCCGATCCATAGACTATCGATCTGTAAGATCACCCATATAAAAGCCTTATAGAATCATAAACAAAGTTCAAGTAGACGTAGGCCAGTAATTAGCCGAACCACTATAATTGTTTTTGTTTTTTCCATCGTTTATTCATTTATTGTCTTCATTTTATCTTCTATAATACTTTGGGTATTTGTGCCAACTTTTCGCTTAAACACCTGCCGCATTCAATTTTCGTAATCCAAAGATTTTTCCACCCTTTTAGTAGTTTAAATTTCTAGGCTAGTTACATTCTTAAAACTGACCATTTAAGTAACAAATTCCATCCAAAAAAATAATTTGACCCAAAACCAAACCCAGCTTGGCCGATCGGACGCGACGCACGTGTGTATGTGTTAACATGCAAGGCCTTCCTCTTCAACCCAAGAGATAACATTTAGGTGCCCAAAGGTCTCGATCTCTCCCCTATAAAAACTATATTTAAACCGATATAGTTTAAGCTATCTTGCAATGTGGAACTATTCAATTTCCATACTTCTCCTCTTCTCTTTCTTTCTTCTTCTCAAAAGTAAAAAAGCTACTCATACAAGATTTATTAATTTACACAAACAATGCTCCAGCAAATTTAATACTCTATTATCATACATTGTAGAAAAACTCATACATAAGTATAGATATTTTATGGACTTAATCTATACGTAGTGATAACCTATCAAAGTATGTCAAAATAAAGTAGTTACTAAGCGTTGAACCATCAATCTTATGCGGTGTATTGGATGTGTTTAACACATCATTTTCTTTCCTTTAAATAGTTTAAAAGACAATATGTGGATTGGCCTTGTGTTTATATCTCGGTTTCATGAAGTGCTCTTAGACTAAGCCATAGTCTTGTAGAAAGTGGCACCACTGTTAACACCAAAAATTCACCACCGAAACTAGGTTTCGATGGAGAGTAGAGGTCGTTGAGGACCTTCTGCAAGAGCCGAAGAGATGCTTCTTGAAAAGTCACGAAGGACTTCGCAACTAAGGATCTGCATGAGATGGTTCCGCCCACAAGAGGCTTCCATGTTAGGAAATCTATTCTACGGTTTCGATGATAAAAACTATACAATGGAAATCGTATGTATGTATATATCTATATTTACTGGTAGTTGATAAAGTAGCATCACCAAAGAGATAGAAACAAGAATCAAAAGGCAAAAAAATCAATGGAAGTTGAAATGGAAATACACAAGACACAAAGAAGGCAAAATACACACTTTCAAACGTCTGAGTGCACTTATTAGACGTCTGGATTATTCCTCTGCATTGCCAATCAGTACAAAACAGACGTTTGATAAAAATACCAAACGTCTGATGATATTCTCTGGTTCTATATTTTAGAAGGAATCAAACGTCTGGTATTAAACTCAGACGTCTGAAAGACAACCATACACAAAAATATATATGAAGGGCAGACGTCTGACACATGCTCTCAGACGTCTGATTTTGAATTCGACAGAGCATTTTCAAATTCCAACTGCCACACTCGAAGGGACACGTCTGCTTCTTCTTATCACAACTCTTTATCATCGTCAGAAGCGACTTTAGGGAGATTACAACGGATACAACTATACAAGATAACCCTTCATTAGTATAAATAATATC
This sequence comes from Allium cepa, assembly GCA_030765085.1. Classification (NCBI taxonomy): domain Eukaryota; kingdom Viridiplantae; phylum Streptophyta; class Magnoliopsida; order Asparagales; family Amaryllidaceae; genus Allium; species Allium cepa. The sequence goes on along the minus strand of CM060938.1, from coordinate 658,969,213 downwards.
AGCAATGCAAAGAAATAGATACTTTTCCTATGCTATTATTTTCTATACTCTAACTTACATCTGTTCTCAAAGCAATCAACTACTTACACTTTCATATATTCTAGATTACACATTCATCACTTTCTAGATAAATATATTGGAAGCACTTGTATTCAACAGTCAACATCAGTGTTATAAGAACACATCTTTGACAAAGAAACTCTGCTATTGTAAACCAGTTCCTCCGGGTCAAGTGAGGGTTAGTTAGTGATAGGAAATTTCGAAGAGGAGCTTCGGGACTGGACGTAGGACGGGAGGTCCGAACCAGCATAAAATCCTGGCGTGATTAGTTTAATTTACTTTACTACTTTTGTCTATCTTGTTTTACTGTAGATTACTTATACTTGCACATATATATCACACGATCCACTCATATAGACTTAAAGTTGGTATCAAAGCAAGGTTTGATCAAGGAACAGTAACACGTTTTTGAATCTTTTTAAATATGGCAAGTATTTTTCAAGAAGGACAATCCACAGCACGACCCCCACTTTTTAATGGCTCTAACTATGCGTATTGGTCAACACGTATGAGAATTTTTATGGAAGCTAACGGTCTAGAAATTTGGTCAGCCAGTCAAGATAAATATGAAGCACACACTACTGCTATGAACACTTGGACCGATGCACAAAAAACCTTAGCATCAAACAATGCTAAAGCTATGAATGTTTTATTTTGTTCTTTAGACAAAAATGAATTTTCACGTGTAATGCTATGCACCACTGCATTTGATATTTGGCGTACCTTACAAATTACACACGAAGGTACAACAAAGGTCAAACAAACTAAAATTTCAATTTTGCAAAACCAATTCTCAACTTTCAAAATGAAACAAAATGAAACTATAGTAGACATGTATTCTAGATTTCAAAGTATTCAACATGATCTTATGGCATTAGGAGTTAAGTTTACTGATTTTGATTTAGTTTCTCGAATACTCAACTCTTTAACACCTGACTGGGAAAGAAAAGTATTGGCTATAGAAGAGGCTAATGATCTTTCTACCCTCAAAGTTGAAGAGTTGATAGGAAATTTGATGTCCTATGAAGCAAATTTGCATGCACGAAAAGAACTAAATTCGGAAAAGAAGAACATAGCATTTCAGGCAACAAAGAATGATGACTCGGATTTAGATGAAGATGAGATAGTATTCATTGCCAAAAACCATAATAGATTCAAGAAATTTAGAAAGATGACAAAATTTCAAAAAGAAGGAAAGTCCAACTCGACAAATCAACCTCAAATCAAATGCTATGAATGTGATCAATACGGACACATGAAGAAAGAATGCCCAAAACTCAACAATGATAGAAAGAAGAATAAATTTGAAAAATTCAAGAAGAAGAAAGCTTTCAAAATACCATGGGATGATTCAGATTCTTCATCATCAGAAAGTGACAGCGATAGTGACAAAGAACAAGAAAATGTGTGTTTTATGGCACAAAACGTTGAGGTATGTCCGAAACTTAGCTATGACGAACTATTTGAACTAAGCATGGAATTGGATGATAAATTTAGACAGGTTAAAAAATTGAATAAAGAATATATAGCTAAAATAAATAGATTAGAAATTGAAGTAGGTATGTTAAAAGATGAAAAAATCATTCTAGAAGAAGAACTTGAATTATCTCAAGAAAAATTCGAAAGTAATTTGATAATGAATGGGGCTACCACTATAGAACTTGAAAACACTAAAAAGGAAAACGATAATTTTTTGAAAGAAAATACCGATCTTAAAAATAATATTGAATTGTTTAAAATTGAAAATGTAGAACTAAAAGAAAAGCTAGATAAGATTACAAATAATGTGTCAAAATTTAATAAAGGAAAACAAGATTTGGAAAACCTTATAAAAATATCAAGACCATTAAGCAACAAAAATGGAATAGGTTTTAAAAATTCCTCTAAACAAAAAGGAAAAGTTGCAAAAAATATTAGTTATAAAAAAAACTAAAAGTTTACCTAAGTCTACATTTAATACCAAAATTATAAAAATTTGGATTCCTAAAACAAATAATCATTTAATTAGACAAAAGTATACCAATAATTATATGGAGAATGCGGTCTATAATAAAAATTATATTTATAAATGTGCCAAACCATCTTGGGTATGGCTACCTTCTCCTAACAAATAGGACCCTAATAATTTATGGGTACCAATTGAAACATCTTTTATTTTGCAGGTACCCAAAATAAAAAATAAAGAGAAATGGATACTAGATAGTGGCTGCTCTAAACATATGACCGAAAATTTAAAGATGTTATCAAATATATCATAGATTGATGGTGGAACAGTAACATTTGGAGACAATTCAAAAGGATACGTCGTGGGCATTGGAGAAGTCATCAACTCTGGTATATCAAATTCTCCTATTATTACAAATGTTTTATTAGTAAAAAATCTAAAACACAACTTACTAAGCATTAGTCAATTATGCGATATAGGTTTTCAAATAAATTTTGAAAAAGATAAATGTAATTTTTAGATAATAACAAACAACTCATTTTTGAAGGATTCAGAAACAAAAATATTTATGTATTAAACATGAATATAAATAAAAATTCAAACTTATGCTTAACCGCCAAACATGATGATCCATGGTTATGGCATAAATGATTCTGTCATATCAACTTTAAAAATATTAATAAGTTAGCAAAATATGAACTAGTAAGGGGATTACCTAGAATAAATTTCAAAGTAGAAAATTTATGTGATGATTGTCAAATTGAAAAATAAAGAAAAGCTCGTTTAAATCTAAAAATAATATTTCTACAAAACAACCATTAGAACTGTTACACTTAGATTTATTTGGCCCTACACAAATTCGGTCTATAAATCACAACAAATATGTCTTTGTAATAGTTGATGATTTTTCAAGATATACATGGACTTTGTTTTTAAAACATAAAAGTGATACTTTTGGAATGTTTAAAATTTTTGCTAAAAGAATTAAAACACAAATGAACTTAAAAATTAAAAATATCCGAAGTGATCATGGAGGAGAATTCGAAAATGATCTTTTTACAAATTTTTGTAATAAAAAAGGAATAACTCACAATTTTTCTTTTCCTCGCACACCGCAACAAAATGGTGTCGTAGAAAGAAAAAATCGCACATTACAAGAATGCGCACGAACATCACTAAATAGTAGTGGTTTACCAAAACACTTTTGGGATGAAGCTATTGCGATATCTTGTTATGTATTGAATCGTGTGACAATACGTCCTATGACTAAACAAACGTGTTTTGAAATATTTTTTGATAAAAAACCTAAGGTATCATACTTTAAAACTTTCGGGTCAAAATGTTTTATTTTAAATACAAAAGATAACTTAGTTAAATTTGATCCAAAAGCTGATGAAGGTATCTTTATTGGATATTCGGATCGGAGTAAAGCCTATAGAATTTTTAATAAAAGAACTAATACCGTTGAAGAAAGTTTACACGTTTCGTTCGATGAAAATCTTTGTAATCTTAAAACTAACGATGAAGAAGAAAATATTCCACTAATAAATCCAACAAATACCGTTAATAATGACATAAATATTGAAAATAACACTCTGGTATCACCTCCTAGAATTCTTAAAAATTATCCAATAGATAATATTATTGGAGACCATAATACAAGAGTAACTAGAAATCATCTCAATCATATAAGCCATATAGCATTTGTGTCAAACTTTGAACCAAAAAATTATAAAGAAGCGTCAAATGATAATTTTTGGATAATAGCTATGCAAGAAGAATTAAATCAATTCGAATGTAATAACGCATGGGAATTAGTACCACGACCTAAAGATCAATCGGTAATAGGAACAAAATGGGTATTTAAGAACAAAACCGATGAAAACGGAGATATTATTAGAAATAAAGCACGATTAGTTGCTCAAGGCTACAATCAAGAAGAAGGAATAGATTATGATGAAACCTTTGCTCCAGTAGCAAGATTGGAGGCCATTCGTACATTACTCGCTTTTGCAACATATAATAATTTTAAACTATTTCAAATGGATGTCAAAAGTGCTTTTTTAAATGGGTTTATCAAAGAAAATGTATATGTAGAACAACCACCACTATTTGTTCATGAAAAATATCCCGATCACGTATATAAATTACACAAAGCTTTATATGGATTAAAACAAGCCCCACAAGCTTGGTATGAACGTCTTAAAAATCATCTAATTACATCAGGTTTTCAAATAGGCAAAATTGATACAACTTTGTTTATTAAAAGAGAAAATAATGACATTTTAGTAGTGAAAATCTATGTCGATGACCTCATTTTTGGCTCAACTAATGAAAATTTATGCAACCAATTTTCAAATATTATGAAAAGTGAATTTGAAATGTCCCACATGGGAGAATTAAATTTTTTTCTTAGCTTTACAAATAAAACAACTTGATAATGGAATTTTTATTCATCAAGAAAAATATTGTAATAATTTATTAAATCGTTTTGAAATGAATAAAACCTCAAGTAAACCAACTCCAATGAGTACCACTGCTAACTTAGAAAAAGATGAAAACGAAAAAGATTTTGATGAAAAGAAATATCTTAGCATGATTGGTTCTCTTCTCTATTTAACGGCTAGTCGACCGGATATTATGATGAGTGTATGTCTTTGTGCTCGATTTCAAGCCAAACCAAAAGAGTCACATCTAAGAGCAGTTAAGCAAATTTTACGTTATCTTTCTAGTACTAAAGATTATGGGTTGTTCTACCCTAAAGGATCCTCATTTGAACTTATCTCATATAGTGATGCGGATTTCGGAGGATGTAAAACAGATCGTAAAAGTACTAGTAGAACTTGTCATTTTATCGGACAATCATTAGTTTCTTGGTTTAGCAAAAACAAAATTGCGTTTCCTTATTAACTTGCGAAGCTGAATACATCTCCGCAGCACTAGCATGTGCTCAAGTAATATACATGCAACAAACACTAACAGATTTCGGTAAACCTATCATTAAGTCTCCAATTTATTGTGATAACACAAGTGCAATTAATCTGTCCAAAAACCCAATTAATCACTCAAGAACCAAACATATAGATATACGACATCATTTTCTAAGATACAATGTTGAAAAAGGAACCATTTCATTGGAATACGTTAGTACCGAAAATCAAGTAGCCGACATTTTTACTAAACCGTTAAATGAACAAATCTAAGCTTCAACGAAGTTTAGGAATTTGTTCACTGAATGATCTTTTTCCTTAATACATTACCTATAAAAAATTTAAAGCTACATTTAGTTACCAAAATATTGACCACTAGATATATTATTGATTTCTGCACTTCTAAGGTGTTCAGAAAAATAATAACCACAAGTTAGGATATTTATTTCTGCACTTCTAAGGTGTTCAGAAAAATAATAACCACAAGTTAGGATATTTATTTCTGCACCTTTAAAATTCTTTAATTTGTCTATATTTACATACTTTCAAATTATAAATATAGCCAAATAGAACCAATTATTTTATATATATATATATATATAAATGTCTTCTCCAGATTCGTATATATCCATCTCTGTATAAACACCCTCGACGGATAGCGCGGTTGACACACCACAACAACTCCCAACGCCTACCCCAAAGCAAGAATCAACTCATAGGTGGTCTTCGTATCGCACAGGTTTTACACCAGATAATAAGAAAGCTAAAAAATCTTTGTTTACGTCTCCTAACACAAAGGAGAAAATCAATGAAATCCATCATTACCAAAAACAACAGATGGATCTTCAACGGGAACTTTATTTCGAACAAAAAGTTACGGCATGGAGGTTAAACTTTCTCGAGCAAGTTGCAATGAAGTTTTGTTCATCACGCAAGAAAGATGTTCATGAACCACTTCCAAAATCTTGTAGTTCATTGGATCCATCTTCTTCGTATCGTACTCCTTCAGACCCTTCACCTACACGATATTCTGGCTCTCCACAAACACATGAACGTGGAAATATATGGTCTCCAATTCAACCATGAAATGATGATGAATCAAGAAATCCTAAAACTTCATCTCCATCTAAATAAATTATTTATATTCATTGATGTACGTATCTATAAGTATACATGTTTTATAATAATAGGGAAATTTATTATTTACGTTCAAATAAAATATCTATCATTTTTTGTCAATTTACAAAATTCAAACGTCTACCAACAGCTACCAGACGTTTGATACTATACTAAAACCGTTGATATGTGCATATATCAGACGTCTGAAATAATGCCAGACGTTTGAAATATGCCTCTGCCCACTCTAAAATAAAATTATAGCCATTTCAGACGTCTGGAATGATAACCAGACGTCTGTATAAGTCCTCTGTTTCAATCTCAAACCAAAACAGACGTCTGCTTTAAACTTCAGACGTCTGAAATTGTTCTCTGCTTCAAAATATTATACGCAAACTAACAACCAGACGTCTTAATAAAGATCTTAGACGTCTGTTTTTACCTACTGGACAAAAATTAGGGCAAACCAGACGTCTTATTACTTATTCAGACATCTGGTTCCCAATCGACCCTATAAAACCGATCACGTTAACGTCAATTTTTTTTCCCCAAAACCGTTTTTTTTCCCACAATCTTCTCAAATAGACCTCTTTCCTCCAAAATCATACAGCATTTTTTAAACAACAATGCCGCCTCGTACTAAAAATCCTACTAAAAAGAGAAAGCAAGATCAACCAACAACATCTTCACATCCGCAAGTTTGTTCGGATGATCAAATCGAACGTTGGATGAATAGAGCTCCTCATTCTCTAAAATAAGGTACGAAGAGATTCAAAAAAAGAAACTTCACACAGGTCCCTTCTACAATTTACTAAAATTTCCTATGTATGACCTAGATGAATTATGTGAAACAGCTGGTTTAGATACCCTGATTTCTTTTCAAACAAACGATATTCAAATTGACGAATTAGCCATCTTCTTATTCTACTCAAATTTAGATAGCACCGCAGTTTGGAATACTGAGAATGAAGAAAATTGGCTTTGGTCCAGTGTATATGGAAGCACAATTCGATTAACCCCTAGCTTAATAGGTCGAACACTTGGTTACTCTGACACCGGGGAAGACCTGTATGACATTCCCGATATGATATTTAAGCCTAGGAATAGTGTTACACATCAAATTTGGGAAGATAATATACCGAAATTTGCTTCCAAGTATTTACTCCCGAAGGCTCGACTACTTACAAGGATGATAATAAACTCCATTATTCCATGATTAGGTAGTCACGAGCAAATCACAGAAATGGAGCATAAAGCATTGTATGCTATATTTAGTCGGACAAGAGTGAATTGGGCAAAATTTATTTTCGATGAGCTTAAACAATTTGTGAATCGCTCTCGACCTTCCATTATTTACCTGACTTATATTATGCGACTTCTTCGGGCTAATAACATTCAATCATATTTATCAACATTCGAAGAAATTTCACCCAAATATGCTTCAACAAAAAATTTCTCCTTGATGCACTTGCCCGAACTTCCCTCGGAATTCATGACATTTGAGGATTGGACGCGCAATCGACAATCTCGACATATTGAACCTCCTCCTCCACCACCCATGATTCCTTCTCAAGGAGAAGAAAAAAAGAAGCAACTCCTCCTCCTCCTCAACCTTTTAATTACCCGGGATAAGAGGATATTATGGAGACTCGACTAGAAACAGAACCAAATGAAAGTATTCGAGATCTCACTCTTCGAAATCAAAACATACTGTCCCAAAATCAAAAACACTTGGCTAAGCGAATTGACAACCTTGAATTATCGTTTGCTACTCGCCTAGCCACAGTTGAAGATTCCCTTTCAACTGCTTTGACAGTGCTAAAAGAGGTATTACAACGGGTCTGTGGTCCAACTCCACCCTCTGAGGATTGGCCAACTCCCGTTCCTTCCCCTCCTACAAAGCACTCTAAATTATTTGATGATGATCCTCCAAAGGAAGCTATGATATCTCCTTCAAAAACTAGTACTTCTACAAAAGAGGATCAAAACAAGGATGATACAAATCAAGCTTCGCCAAAGGAAGGTGATCCAAAACTATCTTCACCAAAACAAGATGACCAAAATCAATCCTCTCCGAAATAAATTTAAGTTTACTTTTGAAGCTTTTGTGTACTTCTGTAATATAACAATGCATGTAACCTTTTTCTTATTAATGAATATATTTTTGACATATTGGCTTATTTGTTAAAGATTATTTTTGATAATGTCAAAGGGGGAGAAATATTAATATTCTCATAACACAATATAAGCATATATTCAGGGGGAGATTTCAAATCTATATATAAGTACATTGAATAAGTTGTCATCATCAAAAAGGGGGAGATTGTTAGGAAATCTATTCTACGGTTTCGATGATAACAACTATACAATAGAAATCGTATGTATGTATATATCTATATTTACAGGTAGTTGATGAAGTAGCATCACCAAAGAGATAGAAACAAGAATCAAAAGGCAAACAAATCAATGGAAGTTGATATGGAAATACACAAGACACAAAGAAGGCAAAATACACACTTTCAGACGTCTGAGTGCACTTATCAGACGTCTGGATTATTCCTCTGTATTGCCAATCGGTACAAAACAGACATCTGATAAAAATACCAGGCGTCTGATGATATTCTCTGGTTCTATATTTCAGAAGGAATCAGATGTCCGATATTAAATTCAGACGTCTGAAAGACAACCATACACAAAAATATATATGAAGGGCAGACGTCTGACACATGCTCTCAGACGCTTGATTTTGAATTCGGCGGAGCATTTTCAAATTCCAACTGCCACACTCGAAGAGACACGTCTACTTCTTCTTATCGCAACTCTTCATCATCATCAGAAGCGACTTTAAGGAGATTACAACGGATACAACTATACAAGATAACCCTTCATCAGTATAAATAATATCAGCAATGCAAAGAAATAGATACTTTCCTATGCTATTATTTTCTATACTCTAACTTACATCTGTTCTCAAAGCAATAAACTACTTACACTTTCATATATTCTAGATTACACATTCAACACTTTCTAGATAAATATATTGGAAGCACTTGTATTCAACAGTCAACATCAGTTTTATAAGAACACATCTTTGACAATGAAACTCTGCTACTGTAAACCTGTTCCTCCGGTTCAAGTGAGGGTTAGTTAGTGAAAGGAAATTTCGAATAGGAGCTTCGGGACTGGACGTAGGACGGGAGGTACGAACCAGTATAAAATCCTGGTGTGATTAGTTTAATTTACTTTACTACTTTTATCTATCTTGTTTTACTGTAGATTACTTATACTTGCACATATATATCACACGATCCACTCATATAGACTTACATTCCACAAAAGATAAAGACTTTCACCTTTGGTTCCGCATGAGAGGGTTCCACAGAAGACAAATCACTGCTAACGGAAGACGTTCCACAAGTATCGCATTCGAGAAAGAGCCTTCCGCAAGTAACGGTTCCGCATTGAAGGCCTTCCGCAAGAGGCATCAACTTCATGTAAAAATATTACCTTCCGCAAATCCAATTTGCCACCTTATTCAAAGGAACCTTTCAATTGGATCGAAAGGATGCTTCTACAATAGAAGATTAGAGCATTGAATGCAGGGCAACGTCGGTCAAGCACTTTAGAAGCGCCACTTACCTTTAGAAGACTTTTCGATGGAGTCAAAAGGTTCCCTTCCACATCAAATCAGCTACCCTTATATCATTAGATCAAAGCTGTGGATGACCCATTCTCACCTTCCGATGGAAACAAGGGCATCCAAATATGTTCATAAGAGCTATAAGCCAACCTTTCGACAATGCCGAAAGGCTTTTCTTTTGCACGAGCTCGGAAGGATGCGAACGAAACCCACCTTCTGGCCCGGCCGCCTTGATCCCTACGGAAGGTGCAAACCCGCACCTATAAATGAGACCCGAGGGGTCCATTCTTGGGATTCGGATTTTAGTTTTCGAAATCACTACTATTTTTTAAAGTTTGTGACCCTAATTTCTAAATAAATTTGGGGCTTTTTCCAACTGGAGTTATTATGTATACTTCAGTTCATAATAAAGAATTTCACGTTAGAGATCAATGTTTTCATGTCATTTACGTACTTTATGTTGATATAATCAAATATCGATCCTCTTTTTTTATTTCATTGGTTCGAAAGGTTCAAGAGCATCCTTCTATAGAATCGAAACCATCAGCTAGTCTTAAGGGGCATTACTTGTGATATACTCCTTACTCCTAAACCTTTCGATGGGGTCGAAACCCCACAGATAATACTAAGGTTACGCTACTGAATTTAAACCTACCTTTCTTCATCCTTTCGACAAAGCCGAATCATTCTTGATCCACCACATTAAACCTATCGCTTGATTCGAAATCTTCTCTACCAACCGTTTGACGGGGTCGAGACCTAGCATTTCTACATTTTGACCTTTAAAGTAGGTCATATTCTATGGAATCAAGATTCTTTTCCTCATCTCCTTGGGTCCAACTATCTTCCTTAAAGGCCTACATACAACCATTTCAGCTTAAGTCCATCTACTTGGATTCTTTGGGACGTTGACCATAAATTTAGTTAACATCTAGTATTAGAAGTCCATTTAACCTTCCAAGGACCATATTGAAAAACATTATGTATCAATTCCTTCAACATGGATTCTTTGAGGTGTTAACCAAAATTTTTGTTAACATTTTGACGCTAAAAGGAGGGCCTGAATCTCCGCTCTTATTAAATTTTCATCACATATTAATAGAGTTCTTCATTCAAAAGAATAATATGGAAAGAACAAAGAATAATAACAATGAAAAGGCTGCAGTACAATCAGCTCTGGACAATGATATAATCCCGAACTTCAACTTAGAAATTACAAATATTGGACAACCTTCAACTCAGATAAACAACGAGATTAGAGTTCGAAATTTACAACAACAAATGATTGCAGTACAAGAATTGCTTAAAAGGGTTCCATCTCAAGAATCATAAAGGGTTGTGAAAGGAGAAGATGAACCGCCGTCTCCAAAAGAAGACCAACATGAGAATCAAGAAAGTCAGGCTAAGAGAACCATTGAGCAATCAAACGTTTAGCCATAGAAGATTGTGGAGGTCACCTTAAACATTCGCAACCAAATCACAGAGGATACAATAAAAAATATGCCCAATGAATTAGGGAAACATGCTATTCTATAAAAGGCTCATTTGTCAGAAGAAAAATGGCGGTTAGCATTCTCTCTCACATGTGTAATGACCTAAAATTTTAACGAATTTTATATCGTACATAACTATTTTTACTCAAAATTTTAAACAATAAAATTGTGGAATAAAATTTGAAATTTGAAATGGATCTATTTTATTATAGCAATTGGTAAAGAATTATTGAAAAATATGGAACTTAATTTATTTGTGAAGTTTAAAAATATAAATTTATTAAGTATGCCTGTTGAAAATTCAATATTTTGAAATTTGAATACTTTTACATAATAAAAATGTAAATCATTTTCTGAGGGAGATGCCGTAATTCTTTCCGTCAAATTTTAACGTCTATAGCTCCGTTTATCTTATTTTCTACGTTTTGGCAGCATTTTCGGTAGTGGGAAAATTTTGAGTTTTTATAATTTGATCGTATAGGTGATATATGTTTACCTTTCTATTCATCTCATCGTGCTGATCTCCGTAGTATATTTATTTTTTGTATTCTGAGGGCCGATACGCGATGGAAACTAAAAAAAAGGTGTCATATCGGTACAGTATCCGTGACTTTTTATTTCCTTTGCCATTTTAAACTACAGCCATGGCAACCAAGCAACAATTAATTTCTTTAATTATTTTACCGGATGCAAGCTTTTGAACGTTGCCATTTCAGCCATCCTATATTATATTTTGCCTTTCCACTTTCGCTTGCTGTTCATTCAGAGAGGTACATTCTCATTGTATTGTATTATATTTTATTCTATTGTATATTTTTTGTTTTGTTTCGTTCTGTAACGACCCACTATTTTGTACCATTCAAATTCTACAATAAATAAAACATGTCAAGCTTGAATAGTTCAAAACAATAGATTGTAAATAAATTAGGAGCAAATGAAATCAAATCACAGAATCACAGACACAGATATCAGAAATCTCGCAGCGGAATTTAAAAATACTTAGTGGTTCATGAAGCCACTTATAAATAGTCTCAACAATTAAAAATTTACATAGTCTTTAATCTCAAATATAGTTTAAAACATCAAATAGAAAATCCAAATAATCCCAAAGTCTTGATTACATAAATAAGATAACGGGCTGAAGTTTTGCCGGCAGCTTGAAAGATCTACAGAGGTCCTAGCTCCGGAAAGAAAGCTAAGCTGCAACTCAGGCTGACCTGAGCGTAAAATAAAACATAAACACTCGAGTCAGGACATACATACTCATATAGTGTAAGCTAATTCAAGTGTACTGTAATATAAAGCAAGTAACTTAGAGGATGCTTGGGACCGCCCATCCTCTAAGGATCCGTTAAACTATTTACTACGTAGTAATATTTCGCTATTATAATAGTGTCTATATTAAAATAAACTTACTTTTAAATAGCGTTAAGGCTTTACATTCTCCACCTTAACACATAATATATTCCCATAGTCTATACATTACCGTAATCTCCCCCGTACAGGGCGTCGTCAGAGGGCACTCCATAGGTATGGTACAAAACCAAAATCGTATAAGGCTCTCTATGGTAGGTGACATGGCACAACTAGGCAATGCCAGGATAGATATACCAATTACGCATCCGGACCGATGGAAACGCGTAGCGCGCAGCTACCGCCCACCTCGAACAACACTCCCAAATCAAAGGTGCGCACCAAAACAATCACAAAAGTAATAGAATGGCATACGAAGAAGTGCGTCCGATCAGAGGTGCTACCTCATTAATCCGTCAATCGCTCCTATTTTAGCCACCTTATGCCAACTCACGGGAGTCGGGTCCACGTATTTATCTTAAAGGAAACGTCACCGCCATCCTACTACATTCTGGAATCTCCACCGCGTACACGGTTGTTAAAGTGGTTTTCGGTATCGACAGAGAGTATGCCAAACATCCGATCCCGGTCTCTTTGACAACCAAACGTTATTATAACCCGTGGTTACAACTTTTAAAAATGGTATTTATACTTTCCAAATCGAAATATCCTTTTAAACATCATTTATTTAAACATCAGTCATTTTATAAAATACCATTTAAATCTTTTTAATTTATTTAGGAATTTATCGCCTTTCAACTCACATTTAAAAGTTAAATCCTTCCATTAAAACTATTAAAAGTCAATTCCTTATTTTTATAAATTACATATTAAATTTCAAAATTTCAACCTTTTCCCAAAGATTATTTCCATAACTTTTATTTAAAACAATCAAAATTCAGTTTCCGTATCACTTATGAAATGCTACCTAAAGTCTATAGGTTAAAACGGTTCATTTATAAAAGACAGCATTTAAATGTTGTAATAGATTATTAATCTTAAATTTTAGTTTTACATTCCAAGATATAACTTATTAATTTACTTAAATAAAATCTCACTGATAACAACAATTCAGAATTTCCAAAATAAGTTATATTCCAAAATTTTACTCAATCATTTATTTATTTAACATTTTGACTTATTTAAAAATCTTTATAAATTTATAAAAATTCTTTAAATTCATTTATCCCAGAATATTATAAACTTTCCATTTAAATTATTTTAAAATATTTCAGAAAAATATTATATAAACCACGGGTCTGTATATAGTTTTCTAGCCTAGGTCAAGTGATACGGATATATAACATTTCAATCCGCAATTTACAAAAACCCGGGTTCTATCATTTCGAACACGCAATCCCAAGTAACAAATAAATAATTGAACAATTTAAATAAATAAATGGATAAAATTTATCGTTCAGGCCTATCATTTCAGCCTATAACAATCTCAAATTTACAGGGAACTTGCAGTGATGATTTAATAGTAAATAAGCATTAAATAGTATAACTGCAAAAATATTAAAATAAATAAACAATTGATGAGGTGTCAATTTAAAATGTGGTTTAACATCATACGTTATATCACAGGTGGATAAATTTTAATAATTTATTTACAAATACACTTGTGATAAATCACAGATATATAGGTATGTTTGTCTGGTGAGATATACTCACCTTAAAGCTGCAGCGGATCTAAATCAAACTCGGTATCTACCTCGAAAACGGAAAGTATGATCAACCTTCGGCGGATGCAACGCCTTGATTCAAATCTAGAACAAGATCCAAATAAAACCCAATACGCGACTTTAAAATTTACGGTCAAAGCCAAATTTAAATAAAACGAATTTGGGACGGGATTATATAAAAGATAATCGGACCCAACTTTGCTCGACTACTCCCGACAACCCGTCTCAACCTAACCACGGCTCTGCCTATTTTCTTATGATTCTAACGCGGGTTTAAGACATCGGGTACTAGACAATACTTGATATTATGCAAAAGTGGTATACTTCCCTCGGCTGTGATAAATTTTCAATTCGCGTGCATTGCATGATGGTATACTAGACAACAAGGCCCGGCCCAAGTCTATTTCAAGAAAAAGAAATGCATGTGCGCATGCATTGTTTCTCCCAGGTTTATCGGCCAACCTAGCAATGGTGCCTGCATGCTAAATTTTATTTTTTATATATTTTTGTATATATATTTTTTTTATATATGTATATATTTTTTTTACATGTCCCTGCCAAACTTCAATTCAAAACATGCACACATGCAACTAACGCCCAGGCTTATTTCATCAACCATATACGTGTACAGAGGTCACTCTGCACTCCTATTTTCTTTCTCTACTATATATATCAATCTCCCTTTGCAACTTCATCTACGCAACACGTGAACTAAAGAGGGCATCAAAGCTACAGGCTTGGTCAAACCACATGCATTCTTTGAATTTATGCATGCGTACCAGGCAAGAGATAAAGGAAAGCCCAAACTACTGAAATCAAGTCACATGCGAAGACTTTATCATCAGGCTCAGTCTACCTACCACTGCACTATCTAAAATTACACGTTCATGCTACTATAAGAGGGAAAGGCCTTACCTAATGCACGTATCCCATTTATGTCATGAATATTTGCCCAGGTTTGTCAACAAAAGGTCGGTCAAATCAAACTTGGGATGGCAAGTTGTGAAGGTGGTGAGCAGTCGAGATAAGAAAACAATTTTACAGCAAAGGAAACAGAGAATATAAGAAAAAAGAAAATTTGAACCCATACCTGATAT
Source organism: Allium cepa (assembly GCA_030765085.1). Lineage (NCBI taxonomy): Eukaryota > Viridiplantae > Streptophyta > Magnoliopsida > Asparagales > Amaryllidaceae > Allium > Allium cepa. The sequence continues at coordinate 658,953,894 of CM060938.1, read as the reverse complement.
GAATCTCACGTAAGAGGAGGAGAAACTAAAGGCAAAATAGGAGATGTAAACGAATGAAGTTGGATTTTGATACTCGGTTTGCATTTATAGAGAGAGAGCCACATTTCTTTGCACACAAGAAATTTACAGAAAAAGAATTTCGTTTCGTTCTTGGGAAAAATCAAATGCAGAGAAAAGGAAACGACAAGTAGAAATTTGAATCTCCGTGCGTTATGATAAAAGAGGGATGAGCGTGATTTATTTCCAGTTGATAATTGCATGAAAAAAAAAGCACGATTTGAAAACGATAATTGTAGTGGGAATTTCCTTAATCAGTGCATGATTTTAGAGAAACAGATAGGCACGAAGTCAATATGTTTTAATAGGAAATTCTTAGAAATGGCAAGTGATTAATAGATTGGTGCATTTCAAACTTTTTCTTCAATTAATGGTTGCGTCCGTTTCTTTCTTTATACAGGCTGAGTGATTTTAGCAAGGATTTAAATTGATTAAGGATTTTGGAACGGTTCTGAAATAAGGATTTTATGCCAATTTAAAACCCAATGAAAGCTGTGGAAAAGTAACGTTTTCCTATAAAAATCTACTAACTGATTTATAAATCCATATAGATATTGAAATATGAATTTTTTTTTAAAATACGCCAAACCGACGCAATACAATACCTAAAAATTTATACAAAAGTAATGTTGATTTAAGAGGAACGGCAAAATTTACACAAATTTTAGAACAAATTGAATGCGTTGATTTATTTATTAATACATTTTACGATTTTATACGTTATTTACCATTTAAAATTTGTGCCCTTTTAAAGCGAAATTTAACAGTCTATAAATACACTGAATTCTTCAAAGTTATTACTTACTAAAGTTTAAATTTGTTTACATTCTTCATGTTTACTTATTATCCTTAGAATTTATAAATATACAAAATTTCATATTGAAAATTCCAATTGAACTTGTCCTTTAACAAAGTTAACAATTTCAAAACTTTCAATTTTATATATTTAGTATTTTTAGGAAATGATAAATCAAATATATATATATATATATATATATATATATATATATTAAAATAAATTTCAAAAGTAAATAAAAGAAATAAATTGATAGAAAACTAGGGCTGTTACACTCTCCCCCACTCAGAACTTTTCGTCCTCGAAAAGGAACGAAAGAAAGAAAACAAAGGAAGATAAGATAGTAAAGCAAAGTACCTTAAACGAAAAATTCCGAATTCGAAGCACGAATGCTCTCCTCCGTATCCCATGTGCAATCTCGTTCATCAGGGCTCCATTGCACCTTGACCAATCAGACAGATTTTCTCCTTAGTTGTTTCATACCTCGACCGACGATACGAAGCGGCCTCCTTTCTATAGTTAGATCAGGCTCGTTGTCCAGACCATCAAGAGCAGTAAGCTGGATAATAAGAGATGGATCGTGAAGACAGCGACGAAGGTGGGATACATGGAACACGTTGTGTATTCCAGCAAATTTCTCGGGTAGATCCAGTCGATAAGCAAGAGATCCAGTCCTTTCCAAAATACGGAATGGACCAATGAACCTAGGGGTCAGCTTTCCTCTACGCCCAAACCGAACCACATTTCTTAAGGGAGAGATTTTCAGAAAGACCAAATCACCAACCGCAAACTCCAAACTTCTTCTACGCCGATCCGCGTACTTCTTCTGTCTATCCTGAGCAGTCTTTAACCTTCTCCTAATCTCCTCCACTTTCTCCGAAGCTTCCCAAATCATTTCGGGACCAAGAACTAAGCGATCACCGGATTCAATCCAACAGGATGGAGATCTACAAGGACGCCCGTAGAGAGCAGCAAATGGGGACATCTTAGGACTAGCCTGAAAAGATAGAATGAGATAGATAGGGAATAAGATAAGATAAGAAAAGAGGATTGGAATTTATACCTGATAACTATTGTTATAGGTGAATTCCACAAGATGGAGATGATCTTCCAAAGATCCTCCATAATCCAAGATGCAAGCACGAAGAAGATCCTCAAGAATCTGATTTACCCTTTTAGTTTGACCGTAAGTCTGAGGGTGGTAAGCAGTGCTCAGATTCAAACGAGTACCCAAGGATTTTTGGAACGCTTTCCAAAACTGACTAGTGATAATAGGGTCTCGATCGCAAACAATGCTAAGGGGAACGCCATGGATGCGAACGATCTCCCTCATATAAATCTCAGATAAACTCGAAGCCGTACGGGTTGACCTGATTGGAATAAAATGGGCGGACTTAGTCAGTCTATCCACAATAACTCAGATGCTTTCATTACCCCTCCTAGATCTTGGTAAACCATCGATGAAATCCATAGAAACTTGCTCCCACTTCCAATCGGGAATCTCCAGAGGCTGCGATAGTCCTGGTGTCTTCTGATGATCCGCCTTGACTTGCTGACAAGTCGCACACCTACTCACATAGATAGAGACATCGCGCTTCATACCCTTCCACCAGTAAAGTTTCTTTAAATCCTGATACATCTTCGCTACGCCAGGATGGATGGAAAGTCGGGATTGGTGGTGTTCCTGTAGTAACTCCTGCCTCAAACCATCAACATTCGGGACACAAATCCGATTATTAATCCTTAAAATCCCTTTATCATCAATCTGAGCTCCACTACCATCAAGACTAATACCACCAACCCTGCTGCGAACATTCTCCTTGATCAATCTGATGATCCTATCCTCATCCTGCTTAGCCTTGATACGGTCCAAAAGAGAAGAAGAAACAAAAAGATGGCACAACAAAGACTTCTTCCTACTCAGCGCATCAGCCACTACATTTGCTTTCCCCGGGGTATAGTTCATATCGAGATCATAAGAAGCAAGAAACTCGAGCCACCGTACTTGCCTCTGATTCAAATCTTTCTAGGTAAATATATATTTCAAAGACCGATGATCGGTGAAGAGGTCAAACTTAGCCCCTAAAAGATGGTGTCTCCAAAGTTTCAGAGCAAAAACCACCGCCAGCAATTCTAAATCGTGAGCAGCATAATTAGCCTCATGGGTCTTCAACTGATGACTAGCATATGCAATTACCTTCCCATCTTGCATTAATACTGCTTCCAAACCCTCGCGACAAGCATCGGTGAAAACCGTTAATCTCTTATTTCCATTTGGGATGGTAAGCACTGGTGCGGAAGTGAGCTTATCCTTTAACTCTTGGAATGCAGCTTTACACTTATTGCTCCATATAAACTTAGCATTCTTTCGAGTCAGAGCAGTCAGAGGTGCAGAAATCCGAGCAAAGTTCTCATTGAACCTTCGGTAGTAACCGACAAGGCCCAGAAAACTGCGAATATCAGTTGGAGTCTTAGGTTCTTCCCAATCCTTGATCGCAGCGATCTTGACTGGATCAACAGAAACTCCTTCACTAGAGACAATATCCCCGAGAAATCGGACTTCTTCTTCCCAGAAATGACATTTAGAGAATTTAGCTTTTAATCGGTGACTCGTAAGAGTCCCCAATACAAAGCTCAAGTGATATTTATGCTCTTCCTCAGATTTGGAGAACACAAGGATATCCTCAATGAAGACTAGAACAAATTTATTGAGCACATCACGGAAAACACGGTTCATCAAGTCGACGAAGAAAGCAGGAGCGTTAGTCAGCCCAAAAGGCATAACAAGCCACTCAAAGAACCCGTTCTCAGTATGGAAAGCGATTTTGGGAATGCTCTCCTCAGCCACTCTAAGCTGGTGGAAACCTGTGGCTAAATCAAGATGAGAGAAAATAGTTGCTCCATAGAGTTGATCGAACATATCATTAATGCGGGGCATAGGATATCTATTTTTCATAGTAAGTTTGTTCAGTTCCCTGCAATCTACACACATCCGGTGGGAACCATCTGATTTGGTGACGAAAACTATGGCTGCTCCCCATTTTGAAAAACTAGGTCTGATCAGCACTTTAGAGGATAAGTCTTGAATCTGATTCCTTAATTCCACCTTCTCCCGGGGTGCCATTCTTCTGGGTGGAAGAACTACAGGTCGTGCTCCAGGAATGAGATCGATCCGAAAGTCAATCTCCCGCTTCGGAGGCAAAGAAGTGACTTCATCAAATACATCGGGAAATAATCTAACCACCGGAGTGGACTCAATATCACCATGGAAAATATCGAGAGAATAAATGAAACTGCCAGCGAACTCTTGAGGCAAATTACACTGGATCTCTAATGGATTTCCAAAATCATCTTTGAGGTCAACAGTTCGAGAGCTGCACGAGATATGGGCATCGTGCCTATCTAACCAATCACCCCCAAGCAAAAGATCGAAAGCGTCAAACCCCAAAACATAAAAGTCGCCAGTGAATCGATAATTTCCAAGGAAGAGTTTCACATCCCTACAAACTTTACTAAGGTTCGCAGGGCCACCGATAGGGTTTGAAACACATAAGGGTACAGAGGAAAGTTCGGGAGACAGAATATTCTCAAATTTATTACAAAGATCCGATGAGATGATGCTATGGGAAGCTCCAGTATCGAATAGAAGTCTTACAGGAAAATAATGTAAGGTAAAAGAACTCTGGAGTGTACCTTGAGAATCGCTTGGAGCTGGGGCAGGTGAAGGTGCAGGCTGTGGGGCTGGAGAGCATGCAGAAGTCACCGCAAAGATCCCTGATGCTGTGCCCTTCTTCTGCGTTGGGCAGTCTCTCTTGAAGTGTCCCGGCTGAAGGCAGATGTGGCAGAGGTCTCGTCTAGCCAACTGAGAAGGAGGTGGAATTGCATCACCCAAAGCAGGACAACTATTAGCGTAGTGTCTTTTCTGGTCGCATCGGTAGCAAGTAATGGTAGATAGACCCACAGGCTGCCTCTGGGATGCCGAAGACGATGATCCAAGCCCTGGAGTTCTATTCCTCTTATGACGGTAGAAGTTGGACTTCCTTTTCTTGGAATTCCCAGAAGATTGAGCCGGTGCAGACTGGGCAGCTGGAGTGGCCCTAGAAGTAGGGTTCTCATACCGGAGAGCCATGTCCATCAAAGCGGTGAACGTCCCATGCACGTGGGTAATAAGTCGATCGTAAAACTCGGGTCGAGCACCAGCGATAAATTTCTCGTTCTTCTTAAGCGGGGTGTCTATCAAATTCAGGTCGTATTGGGAGAGCTCATTAAACTTTCTCTCGTATTCCGTGAAGGACATATCGCCTTGCTTCAGATCCATAAATTCTCGATAGAGCTGAGACTTGCCCGCTTCGGGCATCCATTTGACCAAAAAGGCCTCCCTAAAGCACGATAAGAGAGATAAGACAGATTCTAAAATGGAAAAATTTGAATCCTAATTTGGACAACCGAAGAAGATACCTAAATTGCTCCCAAGTGAGGTCAGCCTCATTAGTGTGAGCAGTAATTGATAGCCACCAATTTAAAGCGGCTTCCTTCATCTACCAGGCCGCCAGTTGCCTCTGCTGGGCATTGGTGATTTCAAGACAGGAGAAGATTCTCTCCAAGTCTCGTAACCACTGCCGAGCTTCTATTATGGTTTCTGAACCCGTGAATTTAGTGCCACCAAGTTCAGCATAGTCTTTGCACAGCTTAGTAAATCTAACAGGGGCAGCAGGTGGAGGAGCTGGGGCAGCAGCTCGTCCCCTACCTCTATCATTTCCTCTATTCATCCTGAAAAATCAAGAATGAATTTTAAGGGCAGAGGAAAAATATTAATGTCAAGATATTCTAGGATAAGATAAAGTTTAACTTGGACAAGCATTTAACAAAGGCTCTAATTATAAGATGGGGAAAAGGAAAGAAATAGTTGGAAAATTTAACCTTAAAACATGAAATTTTTATATCAAAATATTTCTTTGAAAAACCTTTTTGAAAATCATTTTATACGCTCTCTCACAAGGAAAGGATTCTAGAATTTGACTTCACTCATTCTGGGGTATTGCTACCCTATCTCTAATGAGTTTTTGCTCCTTAGGCTATGGTTAAACCAAAGCTCTGATACCAACTGTAACGACCCACTATTTTGTACCATTCAAATTCGACAATAAATAAAACATGTCAAGCTTGAATAGTTCAAAACAATAGATTGTAAATAAATTAGGAGAAAATGAAATCAAATCACAGAATCACAGACACAGATATCAGAAATCTCGCAGCGGAATTTAAAAATACTTAGTGGTTCATGAAGCCACTTATAAATAGTCTCAACAATTAAAAATTTACATAGTCTTTAATCTCGAATATAGTTTAAAACATAAAATAGAAAATCCAAATAATCCCAAAGTCTTGATTACATAAATAAGATAACGGGCTGAAGTTTTGCCGGTAGCTTGAAAGATCTACAATGGTCCTAGCTCCGGAAAGAAAGCCGAGCTGCAACTCAGGCTGACCCGAGCGTAAAATAAAACATAAACACTCGAGTCAGGACATACATACTTATATAGTGTAAGCTAATTCAAGTGTACTGTAATATAAAGCAAGTAACTTAGAGGATGCTTGGGACCGTCCATCCTCTAAGGATCCGTTAAACTATTTACTACGTAGTAATATTTCGCTATTATAATAGTGTCTATATTAAAATAAACTTACTTTTAAATAGCGTTAAGGCTTTACATTCTCCACCTTAACACATAATATATTCCCATAGTCTATACATTACCGTAATCTCCCCCGTACAGGGCGTCGTCAGAGGGCACTCCATAGGTATGGTACAAAACCAAAATCGTATAAGGCTCGCTATGGTAGGTGACATGGCACAACTAGGCAATGCCAGGATAGATATACCAATTACACATCCGGACCGATGGAAACGCGTAGCGCGCAGCTACTGCCCACCTCGAACAACACTCCCAAATCAAAGGTGCGCACCAAAACAATCACAAAAGTAATAGAATGGCATACGAAGAAGTGCGTCCGATCAGAGGTGCTACCTCATTAATCCGTCAATCGCTCCTGTTTTAGCCACCTTATGCCAACTCCTGGGAGTCGGGTCCACGTATTTACCTTAAAGGAAACGTCACCGCCATCCTACTTCATTCTGGAATCTCCACCGCGTACACGGTTGTTAAAGTGGTTTTCGGTATCGACAGAGAGTATGCCAGACATCCGATCCCGGTCTCTTTGACAACCAAACGTTATTATAACCCGTGGTTACAACTTTTAAAAATGGTATTTATACTTTCCAAATCGAAATATCCTTTTAAACATCATTTATTTAAACATCAGTCATTCTATAAAATACCATTTAAATCTTTTTAATTTATTTAGGAATTTATCGCCTTTCAACTCACATTTAAAAGTTAAATCCTTCCATTAAAACTATTTAAAGTCAATTCCATATTTTTATAAATTACATATTAAATTTCAATATTTCAACCTTTTCCCAAAGATTATTTCCATAACTTTTATTTAAAACAATCAAAATTCAGTTTCCGTATCACTTATGAAATGCTACCTAAAGTCTATAGGTTAAAACAATTCATTCATAAAAGACAGCATTTGAATGTTGTAATAGATTATTAATCTTAAATTTTAGTTTTACATTCCAAGATATAACTTATTAATTTACTTAAATAAAATCTCACTTATAACAACAATTCAAAATTTCCAAAATGAGTTATATTCCAAAATTTTACTCAAACATTTATTTATTTAACATTTTGACTTATTTAAAAATCTTTATAAATTTATAAAAATTCTTTAAATACATTTATCCCAGAATATTATAAACTTTGCATTTAAATTATTTTAAAATATTTCAGAAAAATATTATATAAACTACGGGTCTGTATATAGTTTTCTAGCCTAGGTCAAGTGATACAGATATATATCATTTCAATCCTCAATTTACAAAAACCCGGGTTCTATCATTTCGAACCCGCAATCCCAAGTAACAAATAAATAATTAAACAATTTAAATAAATAAATGGATAAAATTTATCGTTCAGGCCTATCATTTCAGCCTATAACGATCTCAAATTTACAGGGAACTTGCAGTGATGATTTAACAGTAAATAAGCATTAAATAGTATAACTGCAAAAATATTAAAATAAATAAACAACTGACGAGGTGTCAATTTAAAATGTGGTTTAACATCATACGTTATATCACAGGTGGATAAATTTTAATAATTTTTTTTACAAATACACTTGTGATAAATCACAGATATATAGGTATGTTTGTCTGGTGAGATATACTCACCTTAAAGCTGCAGCGGATCTAAATCAAACACGGTATCTACCTCGAAAACGGAAAGTATGATCAACCTTCGGCGGATGAAACGCCTTGATTGAAATCTAGAACAAGATCCAAATAAAACCCAATACGCGACTTTAAAATTTACGGTCAAAGCCAAATTTAAATAAAACGAATTTGGGACGGGATTATATAAAAGATAATCGGACCCAACTTTGCTCGACTACTCCCCACAACCCGTCTCAACCTAACTACGGCTCTGCCTATTTTCTTGTGATTCTAACGCGAGTTTGAGACATCGGGTACTAGACAATACTTGATATTATGCAAAAGTGGTATACTTCCCTCGGCTGTGATAAATTTTCAATTCGCGTGCATTGCACAATGGTATACTAGACAACAAGGCCCGACCCAAGTCTATTTTAAGAAAAAGAAATGCATGTGCGCATGCATTGTTTCTCCCAGGTTTATCGGCCAACCTAGAAATGGTGCCTGCATGCTAAATTTTATTTTATATATTTTTTTTTATATTTTTTTATATATATGTATATTTTTTTTACACGTCCCTGCCAAACTTCAATTCAAAACATGCACACATGCAACTAACGCCCAGGCTTATTTCATCAACCATATACGTGTACAGAGGTCACTCTACACTCTTATTTTCTTTCTCTACTATATATATCAATCTCCCTTTGCAACTTCATCTACGCAACACGTGAACTAAAGAGGGCATCAAAGCTACAGGCTCGGTCAAACCACATGCATTCTTTGAATTTATGCATGCGTACCAGGCAAGAGATAAAGGAAAGCCCAAACTACTGAAATCAAGTCACATGCGAAGAATTTATCATCAGGCTCAGTCTACCTACCACTACACTATCTAAAACTACACGTTCATGCTACTATAAGAGGGCAAGGCCTTACCTAATGCACGTATCCCCTTTATGTCATGAATATTTGCCCAGGTTTGTCAACAAAAGGTCGGTCAAATCAAACTTGGGATGGCAAGTTTTGAAGGTGGTGAGCAGTCGAGATAGGAAAACAATTTTACAGCGAAGGAAACAGAGAATACAAGAAAAAAAAAAATTTTAACCCATACCTGATATGAATCTCACGCAAGAGGAGGAGAAACTGAAGGCAAAATAGGAGATGTAAACGAATGAAGTTGGATTTTGATACTCGGTTTGCATTTATAGAGAGAGAGCCACGTTTCTTTGCACGCAAGCAATTTACAGAAAAAGAATTTCGTTTCGTTCTTGGGAAAAATGAAATGCAGAGAAAAGGAAACGGCAAGTAGAAATCTGAATCTCCATGCGTTATGATAAAAGAGGGATAAGCGTGATTTATTTCCAGTTGATAATTGCGTGAAACAAAAGAAAGCACGATTTGAAAACGATAATTGTAGTGGGAATTTCCTTAATCAGTGCATGATTTTAGAGAAACAGATAGGCACGAAGTCAATATGTTTTAATTGGAAATTCTTAGAAATGGCAAGTGATTAATAGAGTGGTGCATTTCAAACTTTTTCTTCAATTAATGGTTGCGTGCGTTTCTTTCTTTATACAGGATGAGTGATTTTAGCAAGGATTTAAATTGATCATGGATTTTGGAACGATTCTGAAATAAAGATTCTATGCCAATTTAAAACCCAATGAAAGTTGTGGAAAAGTAACGTTTTGATATAAAAATCTACTATCTGATTTATAAATCCATATAGATATTGAAATATGAAATATTTTTTTTAAAATACGCCAAACCGACGCAATGCAATACCCCAAAATTTATACAAAAGTAACGTTGATTAAGAGGAACGGCAAAATTTACACAAATTTTAAAACAAATTGAATGCGTTGATTTATTTATTAATATGTTTTACGATTTTATACGTTATTTACCATTTAAAATTTGTGCCCTTTTAAAGCGAAATTTAACAGTCTATAAATACACTGAATTCTTCAAAGTTATTACTTACTAAAATTTAAATTTGTTTACATTCTTCGTATTTACTTATTATCCTTAGAATTTATGAATATACAAAATTTCATATTAAAAATTCCAATTGAAGTTGTCCTTTAACAAAGTTAACAATTTCAAAACTATCAATTTTATATATTTAGTATTTTTAGGAAATGATAAATCAAATATATATTAAAATAAATTTCAAAATAAATAAAAGAAATAAATTGCTATAAAACTAGGGTTGTTACACATTCTCTCGTTCTTCTCCTCCATATTTCCGCCGAGCTCTCACCCGTGTCATTTTCCTGAAGCAATAACTCAAAGCCACTCCTCGCATGCCCACCTACCTTCATCTCTATGCTTCTCACTCAACCAGGGTGCCTAGCCCTATGACCCACGCTTAGAAAAAAAGGCAAAAGCTCCACCCAACGTGCCACTTCCCTCCGATCACCAGACCTAGGACAATGCGGAGCACCTCCCTACCGCCGCACCTCAACCCTGACTGGGTTGCACCCCACCGCGCCACCACCACTACACGCCACCCAAAACCAAGAGCGTCTCACCCAATCGTCGGCTCCCCACCACCCGTGTAACGACCCGCAAATCCGTACCCCTTGAGTCAACACTATTCTACATCAATCAACTCAAGTTGAATAGAAATAAAAACCATTTAGGTTAAAGAAGAAGAGGTAGAAGAAGTGAAACAGAAAACAACAACAGAATCTTACCATCGCAGCGGAATAAAATATAATAGGTAATCATAGATCTTTACACAAAAACAAATGCTATGTCTGTTTATACATACATCATCAGAGTTCAACAACATCAATAACATTCAACTGGATACACAGCGGAATAATAATAGCAAGTACGGAAGTACGTATCGCCGTCCAGCTCGTCTTCTGAGCTCTACAGCATCCTTTCCTGAATTCTATATTACTCGGTTTGACCCCAGCATTATAGCTAAATAACACCCGAGTCAGTCTGGAATACCAGCGTGAGAAATCACACTCAAATTGATTATTATAGTTTCAAAAATTCTTTTGAAAACAAAAGCATCTCCTAAGACCATGCCACAAATAAACATGTCGGAATTTTACCTTACGATGGCTAAATCATTTCTTATTAAAATCCTCTGATATTATAATAGGGTCTATCTACAAAAACTTATTAAAATAGCCGAAATTGTTACATCTGTTAAATTCCAGCTACTAGCCACGGAGTGTTCGATTATATTATTTATTTTCAAATTCAAATTTAAATTGTCCAAAAATTACAACACAAAATTCTAAACTCTTATCAAGGCGTGCCGCTAGGCGTTCATAATGTTATGCACCTATTCCGAATACAATGGAAAAGGTTTCGAGTCCAATTCGATCGTATGGAGAAGATAGCTCTTTCAATCGAATTAAAGTATTAAATTTTCGATATTAATTCAAGCGCGTTTATATATCTTACGCTCACACAACAAATCCGATCAATACGAAATTTGAAATCAAATAATAATATAATATTACGGATCCAATGGAACTGGTTTCGTCGAATTCCGAGACTGTGCCTCGGAAGGCTATTTTTAAATATCGATTTAAACGATATATTATTAAAACTTAACAAAACATTTCAAATTCAATTTCAACACTTTTACTATCTTCAGTATTATCAATATAAATTTTACAGACCTTTAAATTATATTTTTTACAGGCTTAAAATTCCAGATTCAACATCTTACCCAAATTTCCAATAATTAAATTCAATAATTAAATTTCCAAATAATGGTGAGATTTGAAATTTAAGTTACAAATTAACTTTTAAATATTTAAAATCCATTAAATATCCCGATTTCGAATGCCTAAAAATTTCGGGTCGTCACATTCCTCCCCCCTTAAAAGAATTTTGTCCCCGAAATTACTAGTTAGGAAGAATGGTCCAATACCCGTTTACCTTTTTCCCAAAACCAAACAGTTTTATTCGCTTGCCATAACATATTTTTTTATTAAAGACCCACTATTACTTCAACCAACTTTCTAAAACCTTCCATAGTTTCCAAATAACTTTACTTATTCAACCATTCAAATTATAATTTGAAACCAAATTTTGAATTATCAAAATTTTCTCAAAAATTTCTAACTCCATAAATTTTCGAATTTTTTTGCTAGCGTCCCTTTGCCCGGCTAGCTCGGTACAACTACAAAATGCCTCTACGGGATCCTAAATCCCAAAAGAAAACAAAATCCAAGTGGCTAGATCAAAAATCCAATCAAATTTCATACAGAAATTTAAACACATACCTTTTTAGTCGGGCAATTCAAATTTATCATCTGAAATCAAAACCAATTTTCCTTTTCCCTTATAATACCTGCATATCCTATTTAGTAATAATATCCAATCACAACCTTCAAAACATTTTATTGACTTCCTTTCAAAGTGCCAATATTTATTCATTCATATATTAACTTAGAATATATTTGCAATATCGATTTCCAATTAAGAATTCACCATTCCTTTCTTAAGTTTACTATAAGCTTTTTGTATGCTTCTTTATTTATTTTCACTTTATCTATTTCTATTCAAATTAGTTTTTCCCATTTACATATGAATTCAATTTATCTCCAACTCTAAATATTGAATTTTATCTTCCATTTATAACTGATTCATATCACTATTTTAAATTAGTTTCATTCACTAATTTATTTCAATTTCCAATTTGAAATCGTTTTGTCGTTAACAAAACTTTTCCAAAAAATTTCAAAAAAATTCTAACTCCCAAAATTTTGGCAGAATCTCCTTTGTACGGATGAGCTTTTGCAATTTGACAAAAGATATAAATATATATACATCGACCCATCCGGTCGAAAAAAAAAAAGTTCATATTTCCTATTTTTATTGCGTAAGCATACCTTATTTAGCATTTATAAGTAAGCGGCATATTTATTTAGCAGTTAACGTGCCCAAAATCCAGCCTAACGGCTTCCCGGTACCTATACTACTCAATTTAAACATGTAAGTGCAATATATATAAAGTTTAACAATATTTCACTTATTTGCAATAGTTAAACATATGAATTTTAACAGCAATGCACACCAAACACTTTCCGTAAGCAATTTATACAGTTTTAATACTAACTCAATTGTTTTCAGTTAATTCATATACCATTTTCATTCAATTTGAATGGTTTACAGCCCACTTTCTTATATTCCATTCATTTTTAATTTTAAAGTAACCCATATTATTCCAATTAATTTTAAAAATTCTACTCACTTCTGTTAATACATTTACTTTTGTTTACGATAAAATGACTAATTTTCTGTGCAAATTTGATGTTATTCATGCAAATAACAATTACTTAAGCTTATAACCATTTTAAATTGATTCCAACTCAATTTATATTTATTTCCTTCTATTTTAATTCATTCACAACCATTTTATTTAACTCGACACATTCCATTTCAATTCTATTCACGGTCCACTCATTTGCGTTTCATTTCTTATCCGCATTCATTTAAAACCATTCTATTAAACTTGAAAACATTCTATTTTTCCTATTGTCTCTAAGTTATTTCAATTCCTTAACAATTTAAATGGTTTGCAACTATTTATTTAAGAATTTCATTCCGTTAAATATTATCTGTAACTCACCGAATTTTATTCGATTCAAATTTATTTTCACATGATTTAAATCCAACCCAATATCATTATACTTAGTTTAAGTGGAATTCAATTCAGCTCTCCTCCATCTATTTTTGCTTAAGTTAATTTACTTCAATTTATTACAAGGCCACTTTCAATTTTAATACCACCCATCTGGGTTTTATTTGCAACCAAAACAATCCTTACTTTAATCTATTTCCAATCATATTTATTTCATTAACAATTCAAGTCGAATTTAATTTATAACTCGAGTATTATTTCCAAACTTCATTATTAACTCATAATTCAGCTTCTATTTAACTACATTAGGTTCCATTTACATATTTCATTAACTAATTTATTATCTAATTAGTTCTTTCCCTATTTATAATCAATACTTGATTTTTAATCTCATAAATCACTTCATTAAATTTTCTTAAGTTCAATTTATTTTATAATTCAAGTTTGGATTTTTGTTTTATTTTCCAAATCATCAAACAATATTTATTTTGGGTTTTCTATTCCACTTTCTAGTTTTATAAGTCACAATTTTTTATTTTACACATTTCCATTCATTCTAGGCTTGAATATATTCATCTCTATTTTTAACTCGAGCCTTACACTTATTTATATCCCAACACATTTTTATTCCATGGACTTTTAATTCTTTTATAAGTTATTCTAATTCATTTATTCTAATCCAATTCTTATCCAACTTATTTCCATTAATTCAAGGATCTAATTCCATTCAATATCACTCATAGCTCAACTGAATTTTATTCCAATTCAATTCTACTTTATTTTAACTCAAATTCATTTAATTCAATTCGATTCAATTTTCTTTCTCAATCCAAGTTAATTTCATTTTTAACTTTTCACTTTAAATTGAAATTCCAACATTCAAATCTTATATTCCCTTCCTGATTTAAAAATCATTTTGAAATCTCAACATCACACTTCTCAAAAAATTTAAACCAATCCTAGTTTTTATTCTCAACAATTTTCCTTTGACATTTTCAAAAACGGCTAGCTTTTCTGAACAAATCAATTTGGCAGCAATCCGTCTCTTAGAAACTCGAAGGAATTTGGCAGCAATCCGTCACTTATATCCCTTCCCAAAATCTTTGAAAATCATTTTCAAACCCAAAGGAATTTAATTTTTTAAATTTTCAAATCCTTTTAATCTATATTCAAATATTATTCTGAAATTTTATCTTATTTTTAATTATTAATCACATTATAATTCACATTTATAGTTTACATTTACAAATCCCATTTATTTTATTAATTTATTCCCTAATCTTTGGTTATTATTTCAATTTCTAGTTAAATTTTTTACACAACAATGATAATAATTTAAATATCAGCATTCCTAACATCCAATCAACCATATATTAGCTAAAATAGTTTACAAAAACTTTTCTTTATATCAAAATATATTTTGGTAAAATTATTTCATTCACTCATATTTAAAACAATACCGTGTCAAAGTTCTATTCAAGTGTTTAGAAACCCCTTCGATACAGTTGTCCAGACAGTGCCGACGAAGGTTCATATGCCACTCAATAAACCAATCAACATAATATAAACCATTTTTATATCCACAAACAAATACGCGCTCATATCTATTAATACGCTCAAACTCATTCTAGAGTACTACAGACTCTAATTTAAATGAGTAATTCCCACAAGAGCCAAGATTATCACCAACCTAAGCTCTGATACCAACTGTAACGACCCGCAAATCCGTACCCTTTGAGTCAACACTATTCTACATCAATCAACTCAAGTTGAACAGAAATACGAACCATTTGGGTTAAAGAAGAAGAGGTAGAAGAAGAGAAACAGAAAACAACAACAAAATCTTACCATCGCAGCGGAATAAAATATAATAGGTAATCATAGATCTTTACGCAAAAACAAATACTATGTCTGTTTATACAAACATCATCAGAGTACATTATCAGATTTTGACAACATCAGTAACATACAACTGGATACACGGCGGAATAATAATAGAAAGTACGGAAGTACATATCGCCATCCAACTCGTCTCCTGAGCTCCACAGCATCCTTTCCTGAATTCTATAATACTCGGTCTGACCCCAGCATTATAGTTAAATAACACCTGAGTCAGTCTGGAATACCAGCGTGAGAAATCACACTCAAATTGATTATTAAAGTTTCAAAAATTCTTTTGAAAACAAAAGAATCTCGTAAGACCACGCCACAAATAAACATGTCGGGTTTTTACCTTATGATAGCTAAAACATTTCTTATTAAAATTCTCTGATATTATAATAGGGTCTATCTACAAATACTTATTAAAATAGCCGAAATTATTACATCTATTAAATTCCAGCTACTAGCCACAGAGTGGGTAATACAAAAAAAACTCGTAAAAGGCGTGTAGGGAGAATGGATTTCCAACTAATGACTAGGAACCGGGGGTACCACCTGTCACAGTACCTGGTCTAAATCAGCGTACCGAGGATCACTCCCGACCCTCTGCAACACAAGACCCGGACTATCCCCTACTGGATAATCCCGAGTAAGATCACCCCACGGTTGGGATCAGCAACCGCACCACTAAGCCGAAATAAAAAGGGACATCTAGACAGGGATGACCTTACCCGAAAATGGGAGCTACCCACCAAGCCTTGCTGCATAACCCTTGATTTTCAATCATTCCCGGTTGATGAGGCTTGAGGCTAAGCATTACCTTTAAGATCGTTTCACTTAGAGTGATCATCGTCCACCTGACGATGTTCTGAAAGCATTCATCCATACAAGTCCGTTCCGGGTTCGAACAGAACCGAAGGCATTATTCCTACTACATCCATTTTGGAAATATCCTCAGGATTAGTAGCGACTAGCCCTTGCACTTCACTGCTCCATCTTCGCATCCAAACTCGTTTTCCCAAGAAAATACACAAACCAGATCAAAATGGTTTTCGAGAAATTAATCCCGATCCCGGTCTCTTCGAAACGATCAACGCATTTGGCCAATATTGATAGTCGGTTATTTAACTATCAATTAACATTCACAACAACCATCCAACATAAATAACTTCACCAAATTATTTATTAAACTCAAATTATCTTCACAAGATATATTACCACTTTTCAACCCTTAAAAAAATAGTTTCAAACCCCACTCTTCTCATGGAATGAATTTCCAAATAATTATTTCCACTGAAAACACCAAGTACAAAGCTTTAGATTTTTAAAATAATTTAAAAAACTTTATAAATAAAGTATATATTTTAACATTTAGATTGAGAACTACTTCAACACTTTATTAAAATATACACTTTAGGAATATTTAAAATGAGGTTAATTTTATAAAATATAAACTAGATTTTCTCTTTTAAAACAAATACCGAGTCACTTTTAAATAATTACTATTATAAAAGATTAAAAGAAAATACTTACTTTAGAATTTAAATATTTTAGAAATGATAAATTTTTCAAAACTTGCTTTTTAAAACAACTTTAAAACTTTTAACTTATATTTAAAAATTTACTTTGAAAATGTACTTGGTTATCCAGGGAGAATTTCCAATTTCAATAACTTAAATCATTTTTCCAAATTGATTTTCAATTTACTCAATTTGAAATAAATTTCTTTACTTACTCAATTCATTTCAAATTTCGTTAATTATGGACTTTATTATTATTATTATTATTTTCCGTTTGATTTTAAATCTTTTAACTGAAATATACAAATTTCATATTTTCCCAATTCTTCTTTATTCTTTTCTAAATTTAAATATTAAATTTAAAATAAATGCTTTGTTCTTTTAAATAATAACACTGAAGTTTAAAATTCATTAACTTTCTGTTTATTCAAAATTTCCTTTTCATATACGGAATTTATTTATTAGAATTTTAAAACCACTAATATTCTTATCCAGTTCATTTTTAATTTATTTAATTTTTCTATAATTATTTCACTTACAAATTCTCTTCCTTTTATTTTCAAAATTCCATTCTATATATTTTGATAACTTAGTGTATCGAAATATATTCAAGTAAACCCTAGCATCCAATATTACAACTACCAATAATATTCATTACATAATATCGAATATTAATAACAGAGAATATTAAACGATATAAATAATTTTGAGGAATCCAGTTGGATCACTCCAACATGTTTTCCCTACATCCACAGACGTTAGCACAATATAAAATACCAATTCCACTTCGAGGTGGAATAACGTGGTATATGGGTTTTTATATAAAATCATCCACTATTATGCGGCGCATATGGTCTCATCCGCTATAAAATGCAGGAAATCAATCATTCCAAGATATATTATATACTACTATATATAATATTGCACATCCAATCCAAACAATCAATCAACTAATTATTTAAATTTAACCATTAAAATTAAAATTATAACTAGTTGAGTGAGATTAACTCACATTTAATTTTTGTTTTGCAATCCACTTTAATATTGCTTTGGATTTCCTGATGTTTGACCTTGTTGGAAAAACAAACTCAGGAAGTCCACCTCACTCGAATCGCGGAACCCCGCAACCTCCATGGTGATTTCACGGTTGCAGCTCGAGTTCGAGCTCGAGCTCAAAATCCCAAATCGTTGACCTCACCATGCCTCCACGCTGTATCGCGACCACCCAAAGCCCTAGTAGTATTAGCCACGACGCGATCAAAACTTCCAGTGCCGCCTCCCACCTAGCCCTCTGCTTTGCTCGCAAGCGTCCCTTCGATTGTCGCCGACCCTCAGAAATCCAAACCCTAGGTCACATCTCTGGTCGAACGCGAACCTTCCTTCCACTTGAACGAACATTGCGGCAATAAATTGACTCAGCCCTGTCTTCGTCCGGCATTGCGAGTCTCCCCCGCATCGAAGTCGAAATCGCTTTCGATTTCGCCGTCGACGACGCGTGCGAGCGACCCCCCTTTTTATATATTTTTTTGAATTTAACTGAGGAGAGGAACGAGGTTCAATGTGTTCTAGAAAATAAACTGAAATGTTTCGGCCATTATTCTTGCTTTAAAGACGTGTGTGGAAGCTTCAGAAGGAAGACAATGCGTGTCTATATTTCTCAACGTGCCAAAACTTAGTATAGTGTTCGATTATATTATTTATTTTCAAAGTCAAATTAAAATTGTCCAAAAATTACAACACAAAATTCTGATCTCTTATCAAGGCATGGCGCTAGGCATTCATAATGTTATACACCTATTCCGAACACAATGGAAAAGGTTACGAGTCCTAATTCGATCGTATGGAGAAGATAGCTCTTTAAATCGAATTAAAGTATTAGATTTTCGATATTAATTCTAGCGTGTTTATATATCGTACGCTCACACAACAAATCCGATCAATATGAAATTTGAAATCAGATAATAATATAATATTACGGATCCAATGGAACTGGTTTCGTCGAATTACGATTTCAAATGCCTAAAAATTTTGGGTCGTCACAGCCCGAGTTCCCCTGCTGAACACTAGCCACCGCCGTGCCCCTGCTCCCACCCGAAGCCTGACCGAAGTCCCCTTCACGACCGAAGCATCCCCAGCCTCAACCAAGACTCCACCTGCAACCTACTCTGCCAATTATCTGTGCATGGTACTTTTTTATTTTGCTTTCTATTTATACAAATGCTGTAGTTGAAAGCATATATGTTCATGTGTGTCCTCAAGCATATATATATGTTTATCAAATATATTTATATATATATATATATATCGTCTTTTTCCTTGTGGTGGGTTTTCTTTTTTGTGCTTGTGATATATATAATATCCTATATATGCGTTGCACATACAAATCAATGGCAGTAGCATGCATTTTTTTTGATGTCAGCACCTGTATAGTGTGGCTAAGAATGCATATATATTGATATATTATGTCTGTAGCCGTCATCAGCATTTACTTTGGACTCCACCCTATCCACCTTATCTTAGTCACCATCAGGCCTTCAAGTCTTTTGAATTGTGCATATATATACTTAGATAGTATACATATATTGAGAATAGTTCATTGCTGTAACATATATATGCTGCTCTTTAGGATGAATGTACATTGTAGTAAAAATATATACATGCGGTTATATATAGCATACGCCTTATCTTTGCTTTACACTTCATATGTATGTTGTAGTATGTGATATGTATAATATATACGGTACTTTTGATACAGGTCCTTATTAAGTTTCAAAATTCACAAAAAGTCACTCACTAAATTTTAGTGTAAATTAGGTACCTGTTTTTATTCACGATTATTGCAGAGCATGATGCAACATTTCATAAAAGTTGCTGACATTTCCGCAACTTTTTTGTACACTGTGAACATAGTGTATGAAAATTGCTTAAATATCAGCACTTATTTATAAAACTTGCTGACATTTCAGCAACATTTATGTTCACTATGAACACAGTTTATGAAAGTTGTTGAAATATCAGCACTTATTTATAAAAGTTGATGACGTTTCAGCAATAATTTTTCTTTGTTTTTACAATGAAACTTTGACAAGGAAAGTTGCTGAAATATCAGCACTTATTTATAAAAGTTGCTGACATTTCAGCAATAATTTTTCTTAGTTTTTGCATTGAAACTTTGACAGGAAAAGTTGTTGAAATATCAGTACTTGTTTATAAAAGTTGCTGATATTTCAGCAATAATTTTTCTTCGTTTCCAGAAAACAAGGACCCGCTTTACAATGAAACTTTGACATGGACCCACTTTACAATATGAAAGTACGATAGGGATGCCTCCCTAATTTCCACTAATATATATGTGTATTGTATGCACGCATGATGCTCGATGAAATGCACATATATGTATTCTGCACCCAATTTTTTTTACAAAAGCTATATGTGCTCGAATTTGAACCTATGCACGTTATATATAATACGTATATAAATTGCTGACAAAATTATACATGCTGTATATATATATTTGTTCTTTCCAAAATTTTATAACACAAAAATTATATATACTGCGTATATATATTATTTGACCATGTTGTGTATGTCATTTCTTTCAATTTCCGACAAATTGCATATGTTGTGTATATTGCACGTTTGCGATTTGGCGAATTTTTTTTACATGTTGTATAAAATGATGCTTTTAAAAATTATAAAATAAATGTATGCATATATTGCATACGCATATTTTATTTGTTTTTCATTAAATTTCTTGTGCTAAAATTATATTCTTGCTTGTCGTAGCAAATTGACTTATCGTGCCTGATTCGTGTCAGTGTCCGTTGCTTTGCTCTTTGTGTTTATTTCGGTCGATTTACAGTCATTTTTGTAAGATTACCTAGCAATGATCAAAGTTGAAAAGTGGAGAAAGCAATTATAGGACCTGTATTATATCTCACAGCGCATCAAATAAAATATAATAATCATCACATATATAAAATTGACAGGACGGTAATAACTAAATGAACAACAAATATCAAAGTGCATGGTTTTACAGAGTTATACAAAATAGTAGTAAAGTTTATACAACTAAAAATAAAATCAAGATAATGGTCTCTAAATAAAATAGCCAACACCGTTTAGCCTCCATAGTGTCTCATAGTGGAATACGCAATAGTAAGCCGTATATAAATACGAGAAAGCACAAACTCCTACTGTCGATCTACACAGCACCACCTATCACCCAAACTTGTTATCCAGTGTACTCATTTAAGAGGACCCAAAACAATAATAAGCAAAACATAAAACATCAAGTCAAACATCAGTCTAGTGTGAGCGATAAACAATCTCAAAATGCTATACAAGTTGATATACTAAGGAACAAAGCTACAAGAATCATACCCGATATGTCCCTACATACAAAGAGGAAGAAGGAAATGAAAATTGATTGAAGAAATGAAAGAAAGGAATTTTTTTTAAATAAATAAAAAAATTCTATTCTTTCTTTGCAAACTGTCCACTTTAATTCCTTACTAATTTTCAATCAAGTCAATCATCCCCCTTCCTTAGCGTGGTTAGGCAAGTTTTCGAGAATCTTCAAGTGTGGCTTGCACACCAGCCAAATCCAAGTACGAAACCCAAAAGTCCAAGAATCAAGACAAGCCATGGATCGATACTGATCCATGCCCATGGATCGGTTCCGACCCCTAATGCACTACAAGAAAATATTGTTTTAATAGCAAGCGGAGATTGCATGTAAAGTTAACTTGCTATAGTTAGTATGTTAGGGATCATTTATATTATAAGATAGCTTTAGTTTGCGCAATCTTTAAACAACATGAAAATTTGGCGGTCCATTTCTAGGATTCCCTCCTCCCTTATTCATGTGCCGCCGACATTCATTTTTCACTTCACTTCCAAATTCCAAAATCGCCTTTCCACTGCTCTCCAACCACGAATCATCTTCAGTCGCTAATCCCTCTTCCGCAATCAATCGTTAATCCCTCTTCCGCAACCAGTCTCTAATCCCTCCAAGCTCGCCGTGTTTCTTCGACGAAGCAGATTCCTCCATGGGGCCAAAACGCAAAACTCAACGGAGACGAAACGCGAAACTTAACGAAGGCAGATTAAGTACGATCGATTCCTTAACCAAGCTCGAATCTTCAACGAAGCCAATGGTCGATTTCAACTTCGAAACTTGACTATAGGTATAATTTTCAATTTCTGTTTTTTTAATTATGTGCTTAATGCTTGGATTAATGTTTTTATGAACGGTTTCGGACTATTAACAAACTATAATTAATGCCAAACTTTCATTTATCTGATATTCTGAATTTATATTTCTTTTGTTTGAAAAGAAAACTAATTGTTATAGGTTGTAGCAAGTAGGAGCTCTTTGTTTCTCAAGAAATGTTCATTGTTGTTATAATTATATATTTAAATTGAAAATATTGTTCAAAAAAAATCTAACATGGAGAATTGCCATTGACTTTGTTTTTTGTTTAGAATGGAATGAAACTAAAACTGGAAAAGAAACATCTGCAAAATGCTGCAGTACTAAATATACCAGATAATAAAAATAAATTAATAAATTAAGTAAAATGTTGCATGAAAATGTTTTAATCATACCAATATTTGGGGACACAAGACTGTGAGATTGACAAAATAAAGCTCTTTGAAGTCACGCGACAAAACTTCTCCAACCTCTGTTGTTATTGTCAGTTTTCATCTCCCTTGGATTTCTCCATTTTTTTCGCATTTAGTATTCATTTGATTACTTAACAGTTGACGACATGGGAAAAATACTTGTGCATTATCTATTATGTTGACATCGAACTAGTAGTTTAGTAAATAAATGGTTTTTCCTCATTCAAACAGACAGATGCTTGTGGCCAACTTACTTGGTGTTTCAAAGCATATGAAATTATCTTATGCTTTTTTTTGGTTGTAAGCTTTGAGCAATTTTCAGGTTCTTCTTCTTTTACATATTTTTTTAGGGGCAGTGTGCAATTGTTATATGTTCTTTCATGATTCAAAAGCTACAATTGATTAATGATCAAAATTCATTTATCGTATTGTTATTTGCTATTTCTAATTGCCTTGTATATCGCTACAACAGATTCATAAACTAGTGATACATTGTTATGAATGCTATGCTCAGTTTTGATGTATAATATGTTTTTATGCTGAATCACCTGGGCATTTCAAAGATTTTTTCGTATCTGTAATGCACTAGTTGAAACATCACCATCCATCATCATCCATTCTTTTATCTAAATACATTGTGTATGATAATGTTATGTCAAATGATTGTTCTGCAGCTAAATCATAATTAATGGGGATGTTAATGTGAGGGAGATGCAAAAGAAACGTAGAAGTTTGATCAATAGAATATAATTTTATGGCACCTTATCAGTAAAAGGATCTTTCATAAATGCATTTTGTTTATGCATTGCTTATACCGTTGTGCAAGTCTGAGATCAACTTATTTGTGTAAATATTTGTTTTTAAGCAACCCGTCATACCAATTGATGGAGAGATTTTTCTTCACCATAGTTGGGAAATTCTGGAAAAACGACAGTTTTGATAATTCTTAGAAATGATTAAGAAGAAGAGGACTGGTGGTAGGTACAGAAAAGGAACGAGGATATGAAGAAAACAGAGCTTATTTCCTTGCATACAACCCATATTTATACTAACGCAGGGTATATTGATGTTCTTGTGGAAACAATATTTGAGGTCGTCTGCAGAGTGATGTGTGAATAAATCAATAGATATAAAAGAATAGTATTCATTTTATTTAGTTTGAAATAGCTCTAACACCATTGCTTTATATGCAAAATATTGTTAACTATTGGTACTTGTATTCTTTCCATTATGAAGTATATATCATTATTGAGAATGTACATTTTTCAGAACTATTGAAAACTCGTGTTGAACTATTCCATATAAATGAAAATATACAATGTTTTGATTAGATCCTCTAAACTCTTCATGCTCAATGACGATGCACGACTGTGATTTTCCCTCATAACGTTCTGATAAACCTCGCCTAAAATTAAAATGATTTGTAAAGACAACTTGTAGATGAAAACATAGAAGACATATATGTGTGTTATAATACTAGAAATTATCTATATACGTTTGCGTTGGACAGAAATTATCTATATATGTTTGCGCTGCGCGGAAATTATCTATAATACTTGAAATATTTTTATGCATATTGAATCCAAACACCAAAGTGAAACTATATTCTGAAGTGATAATGCATCACTAATTCATTGACTTGTCTTAGCTTTAGCAAGTTTTTGAATTATCTTTGCTGCATATGTTACTCTTAGCCTTCAGCTATAGAGAATGGTCCCTATAACTAAACCAGAACCGGTAATCCTACACGAGACGTCCTGCAAAGGTAATCGCTAAAATTTAAAAATTAACTAACATATTTTTAATTAGATCACGAATAAATATCTTAAATATATTTACAATTTACAGTCTTATGGATAAGCTTGAGAAGGCCAACTCAGCATTTTGTTTTACTAGTGGAATGGCTGCACGAACCACAGTTACAAAACTTGTTTCACCTGGTAAGCATAACTATTTTAATCCAGTTTTTGTCATACTTAGTTTAATGTCAAATTTTTTTTTGAATCCTCAAGGTCAAGAAATTGTGGCTGGTGATGATGTGTATGGTGGCTGTGATAGATCAGTGAAGTTAGTTCAACACAGAGCTCAACCATGAACTCAGTATTCACTGATGTGTATGGGACTTGACTTTTTCCACTTACTCTAACAAGATAAAAAAACTGCAGTAAGCAGTTAATCCTCAAACTACTGATATATTCACATTCATTAATCAAAATTCTAACATAATATGCATAATTCAAGGTAACGATAAGCGTTTACTACAGGCTGATCGATGTCCCTATGAGCAATTGCATTAACAGTGGCATAAACAAAATTTATGTTCTGACTCAGTTCAATTCTCAGTCCCTGAACCGCCATCTTTCTCATGCTTATAACTTAGGAGGGAATGGTGCTAACTTTGGAAATGGACTTGTTGAGGTTGTAAACTAAAATTAAAATGATAATTTTAAGAAGATGTTACTATTTATAATATCAGTTCATATAAAGATCAGATATATTTAATCATATTTTCTTTTTTTAACAAATGAGAGCTAAACTGATACTATTACTTAGTTCCAATTCTATACACAGAATTTTTTTCAAGTAAAGTTTGTTTTTTCAGGTGCTAATGGCTACGCAAACGCCTGGAAAATCAAGAATGAATTGGTTTCAGGGAACTGCAAATGCATTTAGGCAATTCACATGGATTTTTGAGGTATTGGATCAAAAGTTATATTAGTAGCATTACTGATATTTGGATGTGTTATGTTATGTTTGAAAGTTTGTATTTGACATGGGATCCAAAGATTAAAAATATAGAGAACATACATATACTGTCGGGAGACCATTTGTACCGAATGGATTACATGGATTTTGTTCAGGTTCGATATTGTTCAGGTTCGATACTTATGCAGTTAGGCAATTCCACTCATATTCTCTACATTTTCTTTTATAAAAATTGTATACATGTGCGCACACACGCATCCCCACACAAACACATATTATAAAATAGATAATAGTCTAACACCAGAGGTGAAACAAAATTTCCTCCTCCAAACTGGCATTTATGGAAAAAAATATGAGTAAATCCTTATTTAGTTTACCAGCGAAGTGTAGAAATATATCATTTATGTGAAATTCAAATATTCAAAGGTGGGAATAAATTGCATAATTTTTAAATTTCAAACATGTAAGTTGATTCTCTGATTTCGTATAAATGTATTGAATCGGTTTGATGGTCCAGCTAGGGAAATTGATAAATCTCCTGGCTCAGTCAGAGCTATGGCATGGCCTCACAAGGACCATACAATTTTAAGTTAATGTACTGATATGGGAGGTGTGAGGTATATATTTATGTTTTCCCTTTTTCTTTTCTAGTTCTTGCACTTGATTTCCTTTTGTGATCTACTGTTATGTTTTGCATTTCCTTTTCTCTTCCATTTCTTGCACAGTTAAGCGTAACTGAAGTTTCCTGATATTTCAGTCATAAAAAAGTAAAACATACCTTGTTAATATATCTGTTAAACTTTGTTACTATGTTAAGCACTTATTTTTGGTTGTAAAACTACATTTTGTCAACCCGCGATAGGCTACATCGGCCTGTAGCGCTTAGTTGACTAGTTTAATTGGCTACCAATTTCATTAGCAAATAGTAATAATAATAACTATTTTTTCCCTTTCCAATAACTTGTTCAAAAGTGTATTATTTTTTTTCAAAAAAGAATGAAATTGTGTTTCATGGTAGTTACTTGCAAGGTTATGTTGGTTAGTGGTTCATTGTAAAAGGTAAGCAAATTTATAAAATAATAATTAATAGTGGTTTAGAATTGAATAAGTTTATAAACATCGTATATTGTTGTTCAAAAGTGTCACTTTATATGCTTAGTTTTCATGAATCATGTCTATTATGACTAATTATCGAACCTTTTCTTTACAGGTAACTAATACATTTGGTGTTAGCAAGTAGCAACAAGGTGATTTGAAGTAATATATAATGTCGTGTGTATCTTTAGTGTTTAAATACTTTTATGTATCGTTTTGATAAGATTGCTTGTGTATAATATTAGTTTTGTTTATTTGCATTTGTAATCTTCATACGTGGTTATGAAATATAATGAGCATATGTTGTTTTGGTGTAATTTTATTTGTTTACATATAACGTATTGGTAATCAAATGTGATGTTAGTGATATTTAAATTAGTTATACATATATGCATTGAAACATCAAAAAGCAGCATGGAAAATCTTATGCAACAAGATGATAGCATTAAAAAATGCTATGAAGAGTAACAATAGCGTTTTTGAAGCGCTATAATATGCAACTGTTGATAGCGTTGGTAAAACGCTATTGCTAGGAACTTTTTATAGCGTTTCATTCTTGTTGTCTAATAACCCTTCTTATTTATGGCATGTTTATTACAGCGTGTGCAAAAATGCCATTAAAACAATTTATAGCATTTTCCAAACACTGTTAAAAGATATTATTTATAGCGTTTTTTATGTTGCTATAGTAACTCACGGACTTATAACAACATGTTGATATACAGCATTTATAAAAATGCTATAAAAGCCTTTAATGATATTTTTTAAACGCCATTAAAAGTCCAAATTGTTGTAGTGATGCTTGCCCAAAGTTGTTGGTTCATGCTGCACATAGTTAGAGTGATCCTCAATCAACACATGCCATATAAGATGGTTCACTAGCCACTCAGTATCCAAACGATAGGTCGATAAATCCAAGTTTCAAGACAACTAAATCAATTGCTTTTACCCAACCACCGAACCATAAGATTCCTATGATCCAAGAGTCATGCCGATACATCTAAGCTCCACAAATGAAGGTACAAATCATCCAAGCAACATCGAAGGATCAAATGAAGATTAAAAATCATTATATTGATCGGTACCGATCCATAAGGCATGATTGGGTATTGATCCCTAAATTTTGTTTAGCTGGCTACAATCTTCTGAGAGTGACTCCTTCAGGATGTGGGGAAGAACATGGTTAAGAGAACTCCATCAGCCTTCAACTATAAATAGTGGATGATAGGCATTGTTTATGGGATCTTTTTGCTTGCACTCTAAACTTTTGTACTTTTATTGTAACCTCTCGGGTTAATACCGATCCATAGACTATCGATCCGTTAGATCATCCTTGTAAAAACCTTATAGAATCATAAACAAATTTCAAGTAGACGTAGGCCAGTGATTAGTCGAACCACTATAATTGTTGTGTGTTTTTTCCATCGTTTGCTCATTTATTGTCTTCATTTTATCTTCTATAATATTTTGGGTGTTCATGCCAACTTTTGGTGTAAACACCTTCCATGTTCAATTTTCGTAATCCAAATATTTTTCCACCGTTTTAGTAGTTTAAATTTCTAGGCTAGTTACATGCTTAAAACTGACCCATTTAAGAAACAAATTCCATCCAAAAATATAATTTGACCCAAAACCAAACCCAGCTTGGCCGATCGGAGGCGACGCACGTGTGTATGTGTTAACATGCAAGGCTTTAATCTTCAACCCAAGAGAAAACATTTAGGTGCTCAAAGGTCTCAATCTTTGTGACGACTCGAATTTTGCCCGCTCGAAAATCGACATCCATACTTCATATCGTATTCGAATGCCATAGATTCGACCGTTCAAATCCGATTCGCCGGAGCTTATAACAACATTAAGTACATAACACAGCGGAATAAAAGAATAATACATTGATATACAGCTTTGATACAATATCTTCTACAGTAGATGATCCAATAGATATCAATATACATCAGAGATATGATACAATAAAATAGCAGCGGAAAGAAAATAGATAACATCTAGCAGCGGAACAAATAACTCTAAGATAGTCTTCAAGGGAGAACTCCAAAAATAACTGCAACTCCATTTCCAAAAACCAATCCAGCAATAGCTCGAACTCCCAATAACGATGCACCAAGACGAGCAAGACTGGTGTGATCCAAAGACTGAACTAACTCTAGATAATCTACTAAACCTGACTATCTGAAAAACCCAACTCTAGACTGCTCGTGTAGAAAATAATGAGCACCCAGAGTTTAGGAAAGAAAACAATAAACTCCGGATCAGTCGTGGGACTGATGTGAGCAACAAAAACAGTTCATCTTTTAAAACATTCAACAAAAGATTTTCAAAGTCAATTCGCAATGTTTTTTTTAAAAATGAGACTACCATAAGGCCTCCCGCACACACACACAATGCAAACGCAGAATCGGAGGAGATTTCTCCTTATGATAGTCAAAGATGCTTGATACGTATTAAAAAAGAACATTTGATATTATTACTAGTGCATAGTGTAGAAAAACATTTTGAAAGTAAAGATATAAATCTTAGTCAACATAAAACCATTATCGTATGCCTACTATAGCTACCATCTAAACAGTGGGGCGCCACCATAAGTAAATGGCAGGTTCTACAACTAACACTGTACAGGGTTTCGTATTGGGAATTGGATTTCCAACAAATGGTCAGGCCAAGGAACTTACCATTGCCACATGAGAACGCCTCTGGAAGGACGTCCCCGAGAACCAAACCGGATCTCTGCCAACACAAGGCCGGGTTACCCCTAACTGGGTAACTACTGACACGAGTATGTCATTCCCCGATCGTAAACGACCTTTCTCACGGGATCCCGATAACCAACAACCACAAAGTAATAAATTCGCAGTAACCACATAGGTTAAATATCTGGGCTCCATACCATGATACCACCTCTATCCAGAAGGAAATGCACATACCCTAAAGGGAGCTACCCCTCATAACCTTGCCGCATCTTTCCTGTTTTGACCATTTCCGGGGTGTGAGGCTCGACGAAGTCTCGTCCACAAAAACATACTTTATACAAAAGCCATGCTTTGGGTCAACAAATGATCATAGAAATGATCACCAAGGTAGACGATCAAATAAATGATCCTATCATAAATAATCAACACAATGATCATTTCACAGCAACACTCAGCATGTCACATTACCAAATTGGGAATATATTGCTGATAACCTTCAACTACATAACCTTTGAGCTCGTACGTCTCAGAGAAGGGTGTTAAGCTTGGAGAATAAATTCTCCGCCACCAACAGAAATGTATTTGAAAGAAATCTGCTTTATATCTCAAATTGTAATGTCAGACATACAATCCATACAAGTCTGTTCCGGGCTCGAACAGAACCGAAGGCACTTCCAAAGAAGTCCTTGCAATCCGGGTATTCACAATCCCGATCGGATTTTCCATCACTTAGGGAATCTCTATACCAGGAGCTACCCAGTGCAGAGACAATCGATAGGTCATCCTATTGCTCTCGCAAATACCCGGTCTTCAACACCGGTCTTCAAATGCTATCCATAACGACATATCACATATTCGGAATGGGATATATGACACAAAGGTCCTTTCCCGGCTAAACCGAATAGTGAGCGCAACATTTAAAACATATGGATATGGGATTTCAATTAAGTCACAACTTAATAATTCAAAACTTTCTTTCAAATGGTTTAATTCAATTACCTTTTTAAATCTTTTAAACAAAAGATTTATTTCATAAAGTTCACCTAGTTTCTCAAAGATTCATTCCTGGATTTCAAAACAATTCCAATTCAATTGGATTTAATTCATTAAATCTTTAAATTAAGATTTAACTTAGATCTTTCAAAGTTCATTCCCAAATATTCTCTTTCAAAAATTCGTTTCCAAATATTCATCTATATCTTGGAAGACTATTTCAGCTTAAACTTGAAATCCTTTTAATACAATTTGAAATTCATTTCTCCTATGAAAGCTTTCTTTTATCATTTAGAAACAACAGTGTTATTTCGGAAAAAACCTTATTTCATTTATACACGTTATAATCTTTGGGTTAATTCAAATTCCCGAAATAACACTTCAAAAATGGTTTAAAAAACCCATATAACTTATTATGAGTTGAATAACTTTTCTTTATATCCTAGTTTCCAAATCATAGAATTCAATTTCAAATATTGAATTCAAATTTTAAATCAAAATATTTAAATTTCAAAACAAAATCAAGTTATCCATAGAATTCAATTTCAAATATTGAATTCAATTGCTTTTCACTTTAATCTCAATCCATTTTCAAAACATTTGAATTCAAATATTCAATTTTATAAATCATTTTAAAAAACTGTGACTTAATCGATTTCCTCGTGAAATCCATATTTGTGTGTGTATAGGTGTGGTCCAGAGGTTTAACACAATAGTGCAACATCATTCAATCATCACAGATTAAAATACAGAAATATAGTTGATAAACGATATAAACATAAAGCTTATCACTCATTCACAGATTCACAGATAATATACAAATGTAAAAAATGAATCAATCATACACAGCTCAATCCACAGTACAAAATATCACAATCAGTTAGGACAATCAATTCAAGGCATTTCATACAATATAAACATTCATAAGCAAGGTCAAGTATTCAATAGTCATTTATAAGCAGGATTAGTTAATTGTTTAATCCTAATAAATTCAATTTATTTCCAATCAAATTTATTTACTTATGAATTTATTATCCAATTCTGATTTATTAATTCTAAATCATTTGATATAAACTAATTTATCAAACGCTTTAATTTATTAATGATTCTTAATTAATCACATTAATTAAATTAACCTTAAGTTAATTACCTAATCATTTAACCTTAATTTAATTTCATTAAATAACTATCTTTAAGTAATTGATTACCTTTATAAATAAATCAGCATTAAATTACATTAAATGTAATTATATATATTAATCACTTGATTTATTAACTTTAATTATTATTTATAGAAATTGACTAACCATTAATAATCCATTAATTAAGCCTAATTATTTAATTAATTAGGTGTTAATTGCAACTTAATTAGTTCTTAATTTCAATTAATTAATTTCTAATCATAAATTATCCATTTTCTTTTCAAATTGAATTTCCTTTAACACAAATTGGAAGTCTATAATTCTTAATTACACATTAACTATCCCTTAATTAATTTACTTAAACCATAATTTATAAATTTAAACTTCTAATTTATTTCAAAGTAAATTAATGAATTACAAATTATTAAATCTTCATTTACTTAAAAGTAAAACTCATATTTATTAATGATTTAGTTAACACTAAAAAAAACAATATTTGAAACATTGATTTTTCGACTTGCTTTAAATTCATATGTTAAAGTACTACTTTGTTATTAAGAAATTTAAAAGATTTTGACATTAAATTCTCTTCAAATTTAAGATATTTAAACTTATTTAAAAGATCAATTTTAAATTTCATTTTAACTTTTAAAACACAATAGTACAGGTTATTGTTAAAACCTGTAACAAATAAATTTTTACTCTGGGTACATACTTTTGTACTCCGAGTCAAACCCTAGTGTTTTCCCGAGTCAAAGCATCATTTGCTTCGAGTTCTTGCCCAACTTACCCGAGGACTTGTAAATTTTATCAATTTTGTTTAAGTGTTAAATATTTACTCGGCATGAACCTAAAAATACACGAGTCTGAACTCGAGCTATCTTGCAAACTTCCCGAGGTTTACCTCGAGTCCAAGTTCTTCTTTCTTTTTTTTTACCCCATGCCACTGATACACATCAGTGGTTCGTGCACCTGCACCGTGACTTCGGCCCACTCCGGTCAACCACACCGACCTCCTCACATCGGCGATCACCCATCCTTACCACCCCGACCTTCAAAATACACAAACAACTCGAAAATCGAAATCGAGTGATTTAGCCAAACCTGGAAACGCACGCACAAATACCACCTCAACCTGTCAACGGCAACTGCTCCCTCCACCGAGCACCAGAGAACCTCCACCACCGGCCACGCCTTCGCCTACGACCAAGCCACCATCACCTAAAAGCCCGATCAACTCGATCATCCCTAGAGACCGTACTGACCCAAACAAGTTTCCCATTTTAAACTAGGTTAAAAACTTTCAAACCCAAATTCCACAACCCACATAGCATGATTCTTTGATCCAATAATTTTTAAAGCTTCCCTGATCACTCCTTTAACCCTCGAACCAATCTCGACTTCTCCGATCAAGTGTGTTGCCCGAGGCAACCCCATCTTCCCAAAATGATCAACACAGCAATGCCAACTCAACCCATTACTAAAATTTGTAATTTTAGTTTTAAAATTCATGATTTCAGAAGAGAATTCCGGTTATAAACTTGAATTGATATTTTAAGAAATTTAAAATTTCACTTATTTTAGACATGAACTGTCTTTATGGTTTTTCCAGAGCAAACTCAATTTACTTTAAACTTAAATAAATTTTAAACTTTATTCTATCATTTAACAAACATAACTTATTTAAATTTTAAGTTCTCACATGGCATAGATCAAATGAAAATGATTTTTTCTTAAGTGTTCTTGCCTGTTAATATCAATTAGCCTGTATATGGATATACCCAGACATGTACAGGTACAAATACAAATTATTCTACTATATTCAACAGAATTCAACCATGCAAACAATTTTCACCATTCCATTTCACATAAATAAGGTATAACATAAATTCAAGTTGGTTAGTTTGCTCACAGATTTGTGTTATGGGGAGAACAGAGTTGCTCTATTTCTTTGACACAGACTGGAAGTTGCAAACTGAAGCTCCCTCCTTTGATTCTCTGATTTATTGAAATGTTTGTTGTTTAAAGTAAAGCTTTGTTTAAGTTGCAGATGATGTTTATTTCAGTGTTTCTTTTTTTTAGCCTAGAATGGACGAAAACTAAAGTGGATAGATTGTTATATATAAAACCGAGTTTACAGGGTATACAATCATTATGTTTGTTTGTACACTTGAGAGCAAAGACTTTGGAGGCTAATAAAATCTTTCTAGACCATATTTTGTGCTGCCAAAGGTGTAAGCATTTAATGCTTGAGTACAAGTGATAGTATATTTTATATATGCTGAGAAAATGTTTTGATATGCTAGAGGTATGGCTGCAGTGATATGTTATGGTGGCTGCAACTTTGCTTTGTACTTATTTTTATTTGTTTGCTTTGTTAAGCTCTTATAATTTACTTGTTTAAGTCTTTAATTATCTTCTTTTACTCGGCTGAGATCTTGCATTTCTTTGTATTGACTTGTTTACATGATGCTATATCTTTTGTTTATACATTTGTTTTAAGTGTACATACTTATGTTATTCTATTATGTATGTACAGTTTGTGTATTTGTTTGTTTGAGTTGTAGTTTGTTTTTATACTTCTTTTGTTACTTATGTTTTCTACTTTTACAAGCCTACTCATGTTATATAGATATAAAGTTGTTATTTTTATTTGAATGTATTTATTTATTTTGTCTAAAGCTTTATTACTTTGCCTTGTTATTTTGTCATATGAACACATTTCTATTTTTATTATGTTGTTAAATTTTATTCTAGTGCCATCACTTCATATTTATTTCTTTGCTTTTGTACATTGCTTTACAATGTAAATAAATTTCTATAGTCCCTATGTTATTTGAAATTCGTCTAATTTTATTTACTTCATAATTTATAATTCATCATATATAAATATTCTCATTCCTATTTCTATTTATTTTTAAAACCATTTATTTAAATTTTTATTTCAAATCTAATATATACATATATATTCACATATATACAAATTTTCACATTCATATGACTTAATATATTTTCTGTTTGAATCGGGGTAACTCGCTGCCATTTATAATCAATTTTACAATTTTAATTCAAAAATTCATTTAAATTATCAATTTAAATTCATGAAAATCCTGGGTCGTTACAATCTTTCTCCTTTGAAAACTATATTTAAACCTATGTAGTTTAAGCTATCCTGCAATGTAGAACTATTCAATTTCCATACTTCTCACCTTCTCTTTCTATCTTCTTCTCCAAAGTAAAAAAGCTACTCGCACAAGATTTATTAATTTACACTAACAATGCTTCACCAAATTTAAATACTCTTTTGTCATATATTGTAGAAAAACTCATACATAAGTATAGATATTTTATGGACTTAATCTATACATAGTGATAGTAGTCAAAGCATGTCCGAATAAAGTAGTTACTAAGCATTGAACCATCAATCTTATGCGATGTGTTGGTGTTTAACACATAATTTTCTTTCCTTTAAATAGTTTGAAAGACAATATGTAGATAGGCCTTGTGTTTATATCTCGGTTTCATGAAGTGCTCTTAAACTAAGCCACAGTCTCGTAGAATGCGGCACCACTGTTAACACCAAAAATTCATCATCGTAACTAGGTTTCGATGGAGAGTAGAGGTCGCTGAGGACCTTCTGCAAGAGCCGAAGACATGCTTATGGAAAGGTCAAGAAGGATTCCGCAACTAAGGATCCGTATGAGATGGTTATGCCCACAAGAGGCTTCCACATATGATAAATACTTTCACCTTTGGTTCCACATAAGAGGGTTCCACAGAAGACAACTCACTGCTAACGGAAGAAGTTCGACAAGTATCGCATTCGTGAAAGAGCCTTCTGCAAATAATGGTTCCGCATTGAGGGCCTTCCGCAAGAGACATCGGCGTCCTGTAAAAATATTACCTTCCACAAATCCAATTTGCCACCTCATTCAAAGGAACGTTTCAATGGGATCGATAGGATGCTTCTGCAATAGAAGATCAGAGCACTGGATGCAGGGCAATGCCGGTCAAGCACTTTAGAAGCGCCACTTACCTTTAGAATACCTTTCGATGAAGTCAAAAGATCCCCTTCCGCATCAAATCAGCTGCCCTTCCATCATTGCAACAAAGTTGTGGATGTCGCATTCTCACTTTCCGATGGAGACAAGGGCATCCAAATATGTTTAGAAGAGCTATAAGCCAACCTTCCGACAATGCCGAAAAGCCTTTCTTTTGCACGAGATCGGAAGGATGCGAGCGAAACCTACCTTCCGGCACGGTCTCCATGACCCCTACGGAAGGTGCAAACCCGCACCTATAAATTAGACCCGATGGGCCCATTCTTGGGATCCAAATTTTAGTTTTTGAAATCACTACTATATTTTAAAGTCTGTAACCCTAATTTCTGAATAAATTTGGGGTTTTTTCCAACAGGTATTATTATGTAAACTTCAGTTGATAATAAAGAATTTCATGTTAGAGATCAATGTTTTCTTGTCCTTTACGTACTTTGTGTCGATATAATCAAATATCGATCCTTTTTTCTATTTCATGGGTTCAAAAGGTTCAAGGGCATCTTTCTACTGGATTCAATCCCCCTCCGAAGCCCCTTGAAATAGTGAATCCTTTTAAGATGCAATCTACGAAAATACCTTTCGACAAGGAGTTCATTAAGATCTAAACTATAGAATCAAAACCATCATCTAGTCATAAGGGGCATTAATTGGGATATACTCCTTACTTCTAAACATTTCGACGGGGTTGAAACACCACATATAATATTGAGGTTACATTACTGAATTTAAACATACCTTTCTTTAGCCTTTCGACGAAGCCAAATCATTCTTGATCCACCGAATTAAACATATCGCCTGGTTCGAAATCTTTATTCTTCCAACCTTTTGACAGGGTCGAAACCTAGCATTTATACATTTTAACCTTTAAAGTAGGTTATATTCTATGGAATATGGAATCAGGATTCATTTCCTCCTCTCCGAGGGCCCAACTATCTTCCTTAAATGCTCTACATACAACATTTCACCTTAAGTCTATCTACTTGGATTCTTTGGTGTGTTGACCATAAATTTGATTAACACCTAGTATTAGAAGTCCATTTAGCCTTCCAAGGACCATATTGGAAAACGTTATGTATCA
Organism: Allium cepa; assembly: GCA_030765085.1. NCBI lineage: Eukaryota > Viridiplantae > Streptophyta > Magnoliopsida > Asparagales > Amaryllidaceae > Allium > Allium cepa. Next base: position 658,917,330 of record CM060938.1, on the reverse strand, counting down.
AGCCCTTCAGCATGGATTCTTTGGGGTGTTAACAAAAATTTGTCTTAACATTTTGGCGTTAAAAGGAGGGCCTGAACCTACGCTCCTGTTAAATTTTCATCACGGATTAATAGAGTTCTTCATTCAATAGAAGAAGAAGGAAAGAACAAAGGAACACAACAATGAAAAGGCTGCAGTACAATCAGCTCTGGAAAATGATATAATCCCGAATTTCAACTTAGAAAATACAGAGATTGGACAGCTTTCAACTCTGATAAACAACGAGTCTAGAGTTTAGAATTTACAACAACAAATGATAGCAATACGAGAATTGCTTGGAAGGGTTCCGTCTCAAGAATCATTAAGGGTTGTGAAGGGAGAAGATGAACCGCCGTCTCTAAATGAAGACCAACATGAGAATCAAGAAAGTCGGGCTAAGAACCATTGAGCAATCAAACAATTTAGTCATAGAAGACAGTGGAGGTCACCATAATAACATTCACAACCAAATCACAGAGGATAAAATAAAACATATACTCAATGAATTAGGGAAACATGTTATCCTATAAAAGGCTCATTTGTCAGAAGAAAAGTTGGTAGTTAGCATTCTCCCTCACATGTGTAACGACCTGAAATTTTAACGAATTTTATATCGTACTTACCTGATTTTATTCAAAATTTTAAAAATTAAAATTGTGGAATAAACTTTAATATTTGAAATGCATCTATCTATTTAATTATAGTAATTGGTGAAAATTTACTGAAAAATAAGGAAGTTAATTTATTTGTGAAATATTAAAATATAAATTTGTTCAGTATGTGTGTTGAAAATTCAATATTTTTGAAGTCTGAATATTTTTTATATAATAAAAATGAAATCATTTTTTGAGAGAGGATTCGTAATTCGTTCCGTCAAATTTGGACGTCTATAGCTTCGTTTATCATATTTTCTGCGTTTTGGCAGCATTTTCGGTAGCCGAAAAAATTCGAGTTTTCATAATTTGATCGTATCGTTGATATCTGTGTACCGTTCTATTCATCTCATCGTGCTGATCTCCGTAGTATATTTATTTTTGTATTCTAAGGCCAGGTACGCGACGGACACAGCCAAAATAAGTGTCGTATCGATACCGTATCCGTGACCTTTTGTTTCCTTTATCCAGTGTTTTGAAAGCCCGACCCAGCCTCAGTTCGACCTCGAATAACCCTGAATCTTAGATCATCACGGTTCGGAACTTAACCGGACCTCAGTCATGCGTGAACCCTGATCGAACCTTCAAACTGGCGGTCCAACCATCAGTTTTACCCGGTTGAACCGCGGTTCTTTTAATTATCCCTACTTTCTTATCTTATAATTCTCTATCATTTTCATCTATTGTATTGCTATGAAAAAAACAAGTAAATCTATATTTCAAAAATCATAATCGTACTAAAATCTAAACTACAAATTCCATCATTCGGCTCTTTAGTGCTGCAAACTCCTCTAATAGCACTGCAAGATTCGTCAAGTTATATGAGATATGTTGTGCTTGTGTTTGAGTAATGATATGTGTTTGGTATTTGTAGTGACATGAGTCAATATCATGTACTAAACAACATGAATTTATAATTTTCAATTTGAAATGTACAAATCGTTAAAAAATAAAAATGCACGGTTTCAGCGGTCCGACCGGGCTGACCTTCAAAACCTTGAACCTTGAGATACAACGATCCGATTTGCGGTTCGGTTTTCAAAACATTGCCTTTATCATTTCAAATTACAACCGTGATAGCCAAGCGACAATTAATTGCTTTAATTATTTTACCAGATTCAGGCTTGTGCCCGTTGCCATTTCAGCCATCCTATGTTATATTTTGCATTTCCACTTTTGCTTGCTGTTCATTCAGATAGGTACTTTCTCATTGTATTGTATTATATTTTATTCTGTTCTCTGTATATATATATATATATATATATATTTTTCGTTCTCTCGTTCTTCTCCTCTATATTTCCACCGAGCTCTCACCCGTGCCTTTTTTCTATTTTCCGAAGTAATAATTCGAAGCCTCTCCTCGTGTGCTCACCTACCTTCATCCCTGTGCTTCTCACTCAACCTGGGAGCCTAGCCCTCTGATCCACGCCCAGAAAACAAAAAGCAAAAGCACCACCCACCGTGCCACTTCCCTCTGATCACCAGCCCTAGGACAACGCGGAGCGCCTCCCCACCACCGCACCTAAACCCTGACCGGGCTGCACCCCACCGCGCAGCCAGCACTACACGTCGCCCAAAACCGAGAGCGTCTCACCCAATCGTCGGTACCCCATCACCCGAGTTCCCCCGACCGAACACTAGTCACCGCCGTGCCCCTGCTCCCACCCAAAGCCTGACCGAAGTCCCCTTCACGGTCGAAGCATCCCCACCCTCAACCAAGACTCCACCTGCAACCTACTTTTCCAATTTGCAATGCACGGTCCTTTTTGATTTTGCTTTCCATATATACATATGTTGTTGTTGGAAGCATATATGTTCTCGTGTGCCCTCAAGCACATATATGCGTTTATTATATATATATTTCTTGCGGTGGGTTTTCTTTTTTGTGCTTATGATATATATTGTATCCTATATATGCACTGCACATACAAATCGATGGCAGTAGTATGCATTTTTTTTTATGTCTGCACCTGTATAGCATGGCCGAGAATGCGTAGTGTGTAGCTGTCATCCGCATTTACTTTGAACTCCACCCTGTCTACCTTATCTTAGTCACCATCGTGCCTTCTAGTCTTTTGAATTGTGCATATATACTTGGATAGTATACATATATTGGGAATAGTTCATTGCCGTGACATACATGTGTGTATGTGTTTGTGTGTGTGCGCTGCTCTTTAGGATGAATGTAGATTGTAGTAGAAATATGTACATGCGGTTATATATGCACATTGTAGTAGAAATATATACTGCCTGTGCCTGTTGTTGCTGTTGGTTTGGTGTTTCTTTTCAGTTTTAAGTTGCCTCGGCCTGGTTTAGAACACCAGCAATTTATTATTAACAAACGTGGTGTGCACTGCTACTTGCTGAAATGTTTGAAACCAAACCCAGCAGAACTCACTCGGTTACAAGTATTTCGTTTTCTCTATTGTATGAAATCATTCATATATTTGTTAATTGACATGCTTCGACAGTTTTGGGATTAATTTAGTCGTTTGAGGAATAAATTAAGATGTTGAGACTGTGGATCTTGTTGACTGTTGAGCTTGTTCCATTGCTGGGTGAATGATGAATGCATTGCTGGGTGAATGGTGACCGGGAGTTTGCATGATGACCGTTTATTTCATATTTGCATACCTGTTTGTTCGAACAAAAGCTTTTCATGGTGTATACAGTCTAAACTCATATATACAACTACACCCTGATGTGCAGTGTGTGTAGACATGTTTACATGTAGCATTCAGGAATGCTTATATTAGCATAAATTTCACTTTGGCAAAGAAGAGTAAACAACATCCAACTTCAACAGGAATAACAAAATCAGTGAAAGTGAAGGATAGTACATGACCTAAGAGGAGTTCTGATTTAGCCTATGAAGACATGAAATTTTGGTGTGTCAACAATATTAGAATTTCTATCGCAGATGATATTATCAAGGATTTACTAACCTAGATTTGTTTCTGAGCTTTAGGGAAAACTTGAGAAGCTTTGTCTACGTAAAGTTTGCTAACAAAGCTAAATAAAATCTGGGAACCTTACAAGCTAAATAAAATCTGGCAAAGTTTGCTAACAAAGCAAAGTTGATATCTTTTACTATGCGTCTAATAAAAGGCGCAAAAAATGGATTTTATGTCGTGAAAGGTTACAAAACATCACAAATACACAAACGCGGCCTAAATTTATATCGCAAAAAACTTTAACATTTACGTTGCCGATATGATTTGTACCAGCTACATGTTGGCATAGGGAGTTAACCTTCCTGATCTAGTCATCATAAAGGTAAAAATTGAGCTGAACCTACCTTTGATTCCCGTTCAATTAATTAAAGGCATTGCACATGAATAAAGATTGTTAACTTTGGAATTTTCTGTTTGTTTATTTTGAGGAAAAGTAGGCTAGAGCCACCCATGCAATACTACATTCATGTAAAGGCAAGATGAGGCCAAGCTACTGATAGCCACAGCCTTGTTGTAGGAGGTAACATTTTGCTTGTCCTTGTTACTTTTACGGTGCGTTATAGAGAAAGTTGTAAGTACTATATAGAACAGTTTATTAAATAAATAAATAAATAAATAATATATACTTGAATGTAATAATACTTGGAATGAAATACTGATGTGAATAATAAAATAAATAGCCTCATAAAACAAGCAAGAGGGGTTATCTGCATGATATAGTCCATGACGACTATTATTTTGTAACGAGTATTTTGAAATAACTGTGATTCATGTAATGATTAACATTATTGAGTCCGGACTTTCAGACTTGGATACGATAAAATCAAAATATAATTCACATCAAACTATGAATCCATTTCACTGTTTTATGAATTTTGCTAAACCAATTATAAGTCAACAATATAGACATGGTGCATATATGATAAAATCATATGAGCCTGCCAGTTAGCTCAAGTCCCACGAGTTGGGATAAAGCAGGCCATTGCAATTTTTAGGGCTATTTGTTTGTAAGTGCACATGTTGTACTGTTGACATTGTTAATTAGCATATCATATTTTTCATATTTGAAACTTAGTTTCAACAAGCCAATGGATTGCGACAGTGGATTAAGAGATTCTGAGTATTGGCTGACCTTGATTTGTTAAAAGCATGGGTCCTCCTTTTTATTATTCTTGGGCCACTGTTTCTTATGTTCTTCTCCATTATTCATCATATTATGAATAAACTACATGAATACTTGTTTATTATCATTTTGCAACGATTAATATTTCCTTATCTGATTAAATATTTTAATATTTTTTTGGGACGGTATTCTTCATCATCTAAAGCTCCTTTTAAGTCTAATATTCAATGTATTAAAGTATTAAACTTACGAGTACTAAATATAGATGTCTTGATCATTATCTTGCTATGTGTGCAGCAAACAATAAACCCACTAGGTCATATGGTTATATTATGATAATATTCGGTGCATGTTTAGATTGCGATATACATGTTTTGGGATCGTATGAATCAAAATCATTTTTCATCAACGAAAATGATACTGTTATATAATGAAATTGTAAATGGTGGGTTTAAACCAAATCCCTTGCAATATCTGACCAAATTATAAAACCAAATCTAATTATGCGAATAAACAAAAATTGAATTGGTATATTTCATGACTTAATGATTAGTCATCTTGATGTCTAAATTATCCACTAAAGTATCAATAAAGTTTACTTGTTCAAGCTGGGTTAAAAATACAAAGTATTAACTAGACATAAAATCACATTCAACCTACATATCAATTGAAGAGTCTATTAGGAGAGGAAGAGAGCGGCTAGAGCATCAAGGAGATATGCAGCAGAGCTGAAAGAAAAGAGTGAAAACAGAAGGAAGAAGAAGGTTTTTATGCAAATTGTATTTCATTCATGTTCAGCAGTAGCCTATTTTGTAGAAAGGCTGATACACATGATTGGGTACTGTTACACCACATGGCAACAAATTGCTTGTTGAGTTCAAAGTTGTACCTAACTTCCATTTTTTAATAATAAAAAGATTTAATAAGAAGCCTCTATATTGTCATATATTGATTTCCTTTGCTGGCATTTGTTGGTGGCAGGATTCTCTTCCTATGCTATGCTCGGTTTCTTGTAGGGATGGTGAATGCACGTTTAGGTCTATCATAGGAGTGACTGTATCATTACTCTCCTCTTGAAAGTCGACCTTGTCCTCAAGGTCGTGTGGAGTGGTGAATTCCCACAGTTATGGTGTGGGTGTTACTGCATGCGGATTAGGGCATAGTTTGTGGACGAGATATCAAAGATAAGGCGTATGCAAGCTTCTTGTGGTAGAAAAAGACGATATGCAACGAATACAACCTTTTCAATAATTTGAAAAGGACAAAGCAGCGCTTGGATAACTTGTGGTGTGGTGAGCGAAGCGAGTACTGGCGGTATGGTTGAAGCTTAATGAATACCCATGAGCCTACCAAAAATTGTTTGTCTTGCCTGTGCTTGTCCACTTGATTCTTCATGCGAACTTGAGCATGTTGCAAGTTTGTTTTGATTATATGTAGAATTTGGTCTCGTGTCCTTGCCCATTCTTCTAGTTCGTGTAGATCAGAGGTTCCCATAATGTAGTCAGAGATAACCGGAGATGCATGACCATATACCGCTTGCATGTATTATTATTATTTCATACATGTCCCCCTGCTCTCACCCGAAGCCTGACTGAAATCCCCTTCAAGACCGAAGCATCCCCAGCCTCAACCAAGACTCCACCGGCAACCTACTCTACCAGTTTGCTATGCACGGTCCTTTTTTTATTTTGCTTTCTATTTATACATATGCTGTTGTTGAAAGCATATATGTTCATGTGTGTCCTCAAGCACATATATGTGTTTATTAAATATATATATATATATATATATATATATATATCGTTTTTTCCCCTATGGTGGGTTTTCTTTTTTGTGCTTGTGATATATATGGTATCCTATATATGCGTTGCACATACAATTCGATGGCAGTAGTATGCATTTTTTTGATGTCTGCACCTGTATAGTGTGGCTTAGAATGCATATATATTGATATATTATGTCTGTAGCTGTCATCGGCATTTACTTTGTACTCCACCCTGTCCACCTTATCTTAGTCACCATCAGGCCCTCAAGTCTTTTGAATTGTGCATATATATTAGTATTATTATTATATATATTATTACAGTCGGTTATACACTAATTAATGTTGATTTCCCCAGGTTTTCTTAATTCGAATTTAGTAGTGTGGAAATAGAGCTGCAACTACTTGTGAAACCATGTTTTCTGAATCAATCCCGGGGAGTTTGAATGTTATTTTCATATTTTGCTGCTTTGCGGTTATTGTCGATTATGTTCTCAGCCTTGAACTTTAACTATTATTTCCTTTGTTTAAAATGAATTTAAACATGTACCGGTCTAGTTTGACATCCGAGAAAAAGCAAAATGACAATAAACTTTATGTCTGTGCCTTGAGACTCTATCATGCATGATCATCATACATATAAGATGTTCACGGCATCATTTGGATGTCAGAAAAAGTTCGTCTCTCTTCTTTCAAACACATTTTCATTCATATATCTATTAAAAACTCGAAATATTCGAACCCTTTAAATATATACATATGGAAACTTTGGATTGAAATTGGCACACATTTTGTTGTAATAAAACCAATCTCTAATGTTACGTTCCTTTCAATTCATATTTATACATCACTTCTTCAAAATATTTAGCGATCGATACTATTCCAATTTCAAGCCGTCGTTCCTTCTTATAACATGCGAGACAATCTTAACCTAACCTTTAGTTCTAAAATAATATCTAACACTAATACTCGCATGGATTATTCGAAACTCTGAAATTGGTTTATTGTATATATATTATTGTGAATTTGCTGATCAAACCAATTAAAGTTCCATGACCAAACCAATCTCTAATATTACGTGCCTATCAATTCATATTTATATATTACTTCTTCAAAATATTTAGCAATCTGTACTATTCCAATTTCAAGCCGTCGTTCCTTCTTATAACATGCAAGACAATCCTAACCTAACCTTTAGTTCTAAAATAATGGCTAACACTAATACTCGCATGGATTATTCGAAACTTTGAAATTGGTTTATTGTATATATATTATTGTGAATTTGCTGATCAAACCAATTAAAGTTCCATGATCTCCTGCTAGTGCTACAAATCCTTTTTCACTATATAAATTTTGCTTGAAAGAGAAGAATCTCTGCTTCGACCCTCTATTTTGATTTTCAACTGCATGTTCCTTTCATTTATAGCCATACCTTTTGATGTTTCTTTCTTAAAGTTAATGGTTCGATATATATTTTCTAAAAGTGATCCAGAAAATAAAAATAGCACTTTGTTGAGCGCTGTGCAAGTTTAATGAATGATACGAGGAATAAACTCTAACGAACATGTGTACATAATCAATGCATATCCAAGTCTTTTAAATTTCGGTTTGTAATGTTGCATTATCTTCTGTGCCTAAAAAATAAACGTTATACTTGCATTTGCATGTCAATGTCAAACACTAAAGTCGGTTATCATCGGATGGTTGACTAAAACAACTGTATTATCTCACTTCGAAATGTACAATGATATACTATTTTACATGCATACAACGATGCTACCAAGAAGACAATTTTAAATAAAACAAGCATCTCATGAAATATCAACCAGCATACATTTTAGTTTTGTTAGAGTTAATCATAAAACTATGCTTTAAAAACTTATTGCAAGAGTAGGGTTAGTTACAAATTTACTTAAATTTTATAAGTGCGAAAATATAAATTCTAATCTAGTATTTGTGCAATTCAAAATTGCTCAAGTGTAAATTTGAATTTTTTTTTTTTGCACAATTTTAATGTGAGCAAATACGAATCTTCAAACAAGACATGTTTTTTTGTAATAAGTTTTCAAACAAACCAATTTTTGCAATATGTATTTTCTAAAAGCCTCTATTTAAGATGAGTCCTCCTCTGTACAAACGATGCTAAATTCTTAAACTTTTATCGCTATCTGTCTCGTATAAAAAACACCTTTAATAATAAGATTTCTTAGTTACATGGCGTAAATGTGTCAAACGAGCAACCTCTAAGCATCCTCTTCCACTAACGCTTTGGTGACGACCGCCCTACACCTTCACCATCCAATATAAATGAAGAGTGTGCTACGGTGATGTCCAACCGATGTAGAATGATTTTCGTTAGATTACGATGATATAATATTTTCAAATTAAAAGCAGATTCAGAAAATATTGTTGATTTTGGTGATAGTATATTTTCAAGGAAAGAAGATTTATAAGATTCTTGAGATAACGACTTAAATATATTGTCTTTTTTATTGTATTAAAGAAGGCAATGAATTATCTTCATGAAAAGGAGAGTAGTTTGAAGATTAAGTAACCAAATAATTCCGTATTCGGCTGGTTAAAAAAGAAATTGAAAAGTCGGACCGATAAACGTTTTCCATATGAGCAGGAAAATTGATGAATTATTGCTTTATAATCATAAATCAATTAATTCAACCATATCTAATAATCTCTATACAAAAATAGTCATTCTGTAGAGATTAAAAGTTATCATCGCAAGTGGTATTTGTTATTCATCTTCTTAGCCTCCATTATCAATTTTACACATCTTCTTAGCCTCCGTTATCAATTTTGTAAAATTCTCTTTTCTTAGAATGTAATATAATCTTCTTTTTTCAAAGTGAACGTATATTATCTCGCGATAGTGGAATCATTATAAATCTATTTGTGAACTCTCTATTTTCTTTATTATGTAATTTCCTCTTTTGTATTCTCCCATTGTTATTTGCTTTATCGCACTACAGTACGATCTTATTCCTTTTGCGTTTATTTCGGTTGATTTGCAGTCATTTTATAAAATTACCCCAACAATTGTCAAAGTTGGAATGTGGATAAAGTAATTATAGAACCTGTATTATATCTCACAGCACATCGAAAATATAATAATCATCACATATATAAAACCGACAGGACGGTTATAACTAAATGAACCACAAATATCAAAGTGCACGATTTTACACAGAGTTATACAAAATAGCAGTAAAGTTTATACAACTAGAAATAAACTCAAGATAATTGTCTCTAAATAAAGTAGCCAACACCATTTACGCTCCATAGTGTCGCACGGTGAAATAAGCAATAGTATGCCCTATATAAATATGAGAAAGTGCAATATCCTACTGTCCATCTGCATAGCACCACCTATCACCCAAACTTGTTATCCAGTGTACTCATTTAAGAGTACCCAAAACAATACTAAGCAAACCATAAAACATCGAGTCAAACAACGGTCTAGTGTGAGCGATAAACAATCTCAAAATGCTATACAAGTTGATATAGAAAGGAACAAAGGTATAAGAGTCATACCCAATACGTCTTTATATGCAAAGAGGAAGAAGGAAATGAAAATTGATTGAAGAAACGAAAGAAAGGAATTTTTTTAAACAAATTAAACATTTTCTATTCTTTCTTTGCAAACTGTCCATTTTAGTTCCTTATTAATTTTCAATCAAGTCAATCATCCCCCTTCCATCATGTGGTCGGGCAAGTTTTCGAGAATGTTCAAGAGTGGCTTGCACACCAGCCTAATCCAAGTGCGAAAACCAAAAGTCCAAGAATCAAGACAAGCCATGGATCGGAACTGATCCATGTCCATGGATCGGAACTGATCCATGTCCATGGATCAATACCGACCCCTAATGCTTCCCCAAAGTTGCTACGTGGTTCGTGATACACAAAGTTAGAGTGATCCTCAACCAATACATGCCATATAAGATGGTCCCTAGCCACTCATGAGCCAAGCGATAGGTGGATAAATCCAAGTTTCAAGACAAGTAAATCAATTGGATTTACCCAACCACCAAACCATTATATTCCTACGATCCAAGAGTCATGGTGATACATCAAAGCTCCACAAATGAAGGTACAAGCCGTCCAAGCAACGTCGAAGGATCAAATGAAGACTAAAAGTCGTTTTATGGACCGATACCGATCCATAGGGCATGGTCTGGTATCGATCCCTAAATTTTGTTTAGCTGGCTACGATCTTCTGAGAGCGGCTCCTTCAGGATGTAGGGAAGAAGCGGTTAAGAGAACTCCGTCGGCCTTCAACTATAAATAGTGGATGATAGGCATTGTTTAGGGGATCTTTTTGCTTGCATTCTAAATTTTTGTACTTCTACTGTAACCTCTCGGGTTAATGCCGATCCATATACTATCGATCTGTAAGATCACCCTTATAAAAGCCTTATAGAATCATAAACAAAGTTCAAGTAGACATAGGCCAGTAATTAGTCGAACCACTATAATTGTTTTTTTTCCATCGTTTATTCATTTATTGTCTTCATTTTATCTTCTATAATACTTTGGGTGTTTGTGCCAACTTTTCGCGTAAACACCTGCCGCATTCAATTTTTGTAATCCAAAGATTTACATGCTTAAAACTAACCATTTAAGTAACAAATTCCATCCAAAAAAATAATTTGACCCAAAACCAAACCCAGCTTGGCCGATCGGACGCGACGCACGTGTGTATGTGTTAACATGCAAGGCCTTCCTCTTCAACCCAAGAGATAACATTTAGGTGCCCAAAGGTCTCAATCTCGCTCCTATAAAAACTATATTTAAACCGATATAGTTTAAGCTATCCTACAATATGGAACTATTCAATTTCCATACTTCTCCTCTTCTCTTTCTTTCTTCTTCTCCAAAGTAAAAAAGCTACTCATACAAGATTATTAATTTACACTAACAATGCTCCACCAAATTTAATACTCTATTGTCATACATTGTAGAAAAACTCATACATAAGTATAGATATTTTATGGACTTAATCTATAGGTAGTGATAACCTATCAAAGTACGTCAGAATAAAGTAGTTACTAAGCGTTGAACCATCAATCTTATGCGGTGTATTGGATGTGTTTAACACATCATTTTCTTTCCTTTAAATAGTTTAAAAGACAATATGTGGATTGCCCTTGTGTTTATATCTCGGTTTCATGAAGTGCTCTTAGATTAAGCCATAGTCTTGTAGAAAGTGGCACCACTGTTAACACCAAAAATTCACCACCGAAACTAGGTTTCGATGGAGAGTAGAGGTCGCTGAGGACCTTCTGCAAGAGCCGAAGAGATGCTTCTTGAAAAGTCACGAAGGACTCTGCAACTAAGGATCTGCATGAGATAGTTCCGCCCACAAGAGGCTTCCACACAAGATAAAGACTTTCACCTTTGGTTCCTCATGAGAGGGTTCTAGAAGACAACTCATTACTAACGGAAGACGTTCCACAAGTATGCATTCGAGAAAGAGCCTTCCGTAAGTAATGGTTCTGTATTGAAGACCTTCCGCAAGAGGCATCAACTTCATGTAAAAATATTACCTTCCGCAAATCCAATTTGCCACCTCATTCAAAGGAACCTTTCAATGGGATCGAAAGGATGCTTCTACAATAGAAGATTAGAGCATTGAATGCAGGGCAACGCCAGTAAAGCACTTTAGAAGCGCCACTTACCTTTAGAAGACCTTTCGATGGAGTCAAAAGGTTCCCTTTCACATCAAATCAGCTACCCTTCTATCATTAGATCAAAGCTGTGGATGGCGCATTCTCACCTTCTGATGGAAACAAGGGCATCCAAATATGTTCATAAGAGCTATAAGCCAACCTTTCAACAATGCCGAAAGCCTTTATTTTGCACGAGCTCGGAAGGATGCAAACGAAACCCACCTTCTGGCCCGGCCGTCTTGATCCCTATGGAAGGTGCAAACCCGCACCTATAAATAAGACCCGATGGGTCCATTCTTGGGATTCGGATTTTAGTTTCGAAATCACTACTATCTAAAGTTTGTGACCCTAATTTCTAAATAAATTTGGGGCTTTTTCCAATACGAATTATTATGTATACTTCAGTTCATAATAAAGAATTTCATGTTAGAGATCAATGTTTTCATGTCATTTACGTACTTTATGTCGATATAATCAAATATCGATCCTCTTTTTTTATTTCATTGGTTCGAAAGGTTTAAGAGCATCCTTCTATAGATTCAAAACCATCAGCTAGTCTTAAGGGGCATTACTTGTGATATACTCCTTACTCCTAAACCTTTCGATGGGGTCGAAAGCCCACAGATAATACTAAGGTTCGCTATTGAATTTAAACCTACCTTTCTTCATCCTTTCGAAAAAGCCGAATCATTCTTGATCCACCACATTAAACCTATCGCTTGGTTCGAAATCTTCTCTACCAACCATTTGACGGGGTCGAGGCCTAGTATTTCTACATTTTGACCTTTAAAGTAGGTCATATTCTATGGAATCAAGATTCTTTTCCTCATCTCCTTGGGTCCAACTATCTTCCTTAAAGGCTCTACATACGACCATTTCACCTTAAGTCTATCTACTTGGATTCTTTGGGACGTTGACCATAAATTTAGTTAACATCTAGTATTAGAAGTCCATTTAGCCTTCCAAGGACCATATTGAAAAACATTATGTATCAAGTCCTTCAACATGGATTCTTTGAGGTGTTAACCAAAAATTTTGTTAACATTTTGGCGCTAAAATGAGGGCCTGAATATCCTCTCTTATTAAATTTTCATCACATATTAATAGAGTTCTTCATTAAAAAGAATAAGATGGAAAGAACAAAGAATAACAACAATGAAAAGGCTGCAGTACAATCAGCTCTGGACAATGATATAATCCCGAACTTCAACTTAGAAAATATAGATATTGGACAACCTTCAACTCTGATAAACAACGAGATTAGAGTTCGAAATTTACAACAACAAATGATTGCAATACAAGAATTGCTTTAAAGGGTTCCATCTCAAGGATCATAAAGGGTTGTGAAAGGAGAAGATGAACTGACGTCTCCAAATGAAGACCAACATGAGAATCAAGAAAGTCAAGCTAAGAGAACCATTGAGCAATCAAACAGTTTAGCCATAGAAGATAGTGAAGGTCACATTAAACATTCACAACCAAATCACAGAGGAGAAAATAAAAAATATGCCCAATGAATTAGGGAAACATGTTATTCTATAAAAGGTTCATTTGTCAGAAGAAAAATGGCGGTTAGCATTCTCTCTCACATGTGTAACGACCTAAAATTTTAATGAATTTTATATCGTACATAACTAATTTTGCTCAAAATTTTAAACAATAAAATTGTGGAATAAAATTTGATATTTGAAATGCATCTATTTAATTATAGTAATTGGTAAAAAATTATTGAAAAATATGGAACTTAATTTATTTGTGAAATTTTAAAATATAAATTTATTAAGTGTGCCTGTTGAAAATTCAATATTTTGAAATTTGAATATTTTTATATAATAAAATTGTAAATCATTTTCTGAGGGAGATGCCGTAATTCTTTCCGCCAAATTTTAACGTCTATAGCTCCATTTATCTTATTTTCTACGTTTTGGCAGCATCTTCGGTAGTGGGAAAATTTTGATTTTTTTATAATTTGATTGTATCGGTGATATATGTTTACCATTCTATTCATCTCATCATGCTAATCTCCGTAGTATTGTATCGGTACAGTATCTGTGACTTTTTGTTTCCTTTGCCATTTTAAACTACAGCCATGGCAACCAAGCAACAATTAATTGCTTTAATTATTTTACCGGATGCAAGCCTGTGGCTGTTGCCATTTCAGCTATCCTATATTATATTTTGCCTTTCCACTTTCGCTTGCTGTTTATTCAGAGAGGTACATTCTCATTGTATTGTATTATATTTTATTCGATTCTATATTTTTTTTGTTTTGTTTCGTTCTCTCGTTCTTCTCCTCCATATTTCCGCCGAGCTCTCACCCGTGTCATTTTCCATTTTCCTGAAGCAATAACTCAAAGCCTCTCCTCGCGTGCTCACCTACCTTCATCTCTATGCTTCTCACTCAACCAGGGTGCCTAGTCCTCTGACCCACACCCAGAAAAAAAAGGCAAAAGCTCCGCCCACCGTGCCACGTCCCTCCGATCACCAGACCTAGGACAATGCCGAGCACCTCCCTACCGCCGCACCTCAACACTGACCGGGTTGCACCCCACCACGCCACCACCACTACACGCTGCCCAAAACCGAGAGCGTCTCACCCAATCGTCGCTCCCCACCACCCGTGTAACGACCCGCAAATCCGTAACCCTTGAGTCAACACTATTCTACATCAATCAACTCAAGTTGAATAGAAAGACGAACCATTTGGGTTAAAGAAGAATAGGTAGAAGAAGAGAAACAGAAAACAACAACAGAATCTTACCATCACAGTGGAATAAAATATAATATGTAATCATAGATCTTTACACTAAAACAAATACTACATCTGTTTATACATACATCATCAGAATACATCATTAGAGTTCAACAACATCAATAACATTCAACTAGATACACAGCGGAATAATAATAGCAAGTACGGAAGTACGTATCACCATCCAGCTCGTCTCCTGAGCTCCACCGCATCCTTTCTTGAATTCTATAATACTCGGTCTGACCTGAGTATTATAGTTAAGTAACACCCGAGTCAGTCTGGAATACCAACGTGAGAAATCACACTCAAATTGATTATTAAAGTTTCAAAAATTCTTTTGAAAACAAAAGCATCTCGCAAGACCATGCCATAAATAAACATGTCAAAATTTTACCTTACGATGGCTAAAACATTTCTTATTAAAATCCTCTGATATTATAATAGGGTTTATCTACAAATACTTATTAGAATAGCCGAAATTGTTACATCTATTAAATTCCAGCTACTAGCCATAGAGTGGGTAATACAAACAAAACTCGTAAAAGGCGCGTAGGGAGAATGGATTTCCAACTAATGACTAGGCACTGGGTACCACCTGTCACGGTACCTGGTCTAGATCAACGTACCAAGGATCACTCCCGACCCTCTGCAACACAAGACCCGGACTATCCCTTACTGGATAATCCAGAGTAAGATCACCCCACGGTTGAGATCAACAACCGCACCACTAAGCCAAAATAAAAAGGGACATCTAGACAGGGATGACCTTACCCGGAAATGGGTGCTGCCCACCAAGCCTTGCTGCATAACCCCTGATTTTCAGTAATTCCCGGTTGATAAGGCTTGAGGCTAAGCGTTACCTTTAAGATCGTTTCACTTAGAATGCTCATCGTCCACCTAATGATGTTCTGAAGACATTTATCCATACAAGTCCATTCCGGGTCCGAATGGAACCGAAGGCACTATTCCTACTACGTCCATTTGGAAATATCCTCAGGATTAGTAGGCACTTCACTGCTCCATCTTCGCATCCAAACTCGTTTTTCCATGAAAACGTACAAACCGGATCGAAGTGGTTTTCGATAAATTAATCTCGATCTTGGTCTCTTCGAAACGATCAGCGCATTTGGCCAATATTGATAATCGGTTATTTAACTATCAATTAACATTCACAACAACCAGCCAACATAAATAATTTCACCAAATTATTTATTAAACTCAAATTAACTTCACAAGATAAATTTCCACTATTCAACCCTTAAAAAATAGTTTCAAACCCCACTCTTCTCATGGAATGAATTTCCAAATAATTATTTCCACTGAAAACACCAAGTACAAAGCTTTAGATTTTTAAAATAATTTAAAACACTTTATAAATAAAGTATATATTTTAACATTTAGATTCAGAACTACTTCAATACTTTATTAAAAATATACACTTTAGGAATATTTAAAATGAGGTTACTTTTATAAAATATAAACTAGATTTTCTCTTTTAAAACAAATATCGAGTCACTTTTAAATAATTACTATTATAATAGATTAAAAGAATACTTTAGAATTTAATTATTTTAGAAATAATAAATTTTCCAAAACTTGTTTTTTAAAACAAGTTTAAAACTTTTAACTTATATTTAAAATTTTACTTTGAAAATGTACTTGGTTATCCAGGGAGAATTTCCAATTTCAATCACGTAAATCAATTTTCCAAATTGATTTTCAATTTAGTCCATTTGAAATAAATTTCTTTACTTACTCAATTCATTTCAAAATTCGTTAATTATGGACTTTATTATTATTATTATTATTATTTTCTGTTTGATTTTAAATCTTTTAACTGAAATATACAAATGTCAGATTTTCCCAATTCTTCTTTATTCTTTTCAAAATTTAAATCTTAAATTTAAAATAAATTCTTTGTTCTTTTAAATAATCACACTGAAGTTTAAAATTCATTAACTTTTTGTTTATTCAAAATTTCCTTTTCATATACGGAATTTATTTATTAGAATTTTAAAACCACTACTATTCTTATCCTGTTCATTTTTAATTTATTTAAATTTTCTATAATTATTTCACTTACAAATTCTCTTCCTTTTATTTTCAAAATTCCAATTCTATAAATTTTGATAACTCATTGTATCGAAATATATTCAAGTAAACCCTAGCATCCAATATTACAACTACCAATAATATTCATTACAGAATATCGAATATTCACAACAGACAATATTAAACAATATAAATAATATTGAGGAATCCAGTTGGATCCCTCCAACCTGTTTTCACTGCATCCAAACAGACGTTAGCACAATATAAAATACCAATTCCACTTCGAGGTTGAATATTGTGGTATATGGGTTTTTATATAAAATCATCCGCTATTATGCGGCGCATAGGGTCTCATCCGCGATAAAATGCGAGAAATCAATCATTCCAAGATATATTATATACTACTACATATAATATTGCACATCCAATCCAAACAATCAATCAACCAATTATTTAAATTTAACCATTTAAATTAAAATTATAACCAGATGAGTGTGATTAACTCACCTTTAATTTTTGTTTTGCAATCCACTTCAATATTGCTTTGGATTTCCTTATGTTTGACCTTATTGGAAAAACAAACTCAGGAAGTCCACCTCACTCGAATCGCGAAACCATGCAGCCTCCAAGGTGATTACACGGTTGCAACTCGAGTTCGAGCTCGAGCTCGAAATCCCAAATCGTCGACCTCACCACGCCTCCGCGCCGTATCGCGACCACCTAAAGCCTAGCAGTACTAGCCACGACGCGATCAAAACTTCCAGTGCCTCCTCCCACGAAGCCCTTTGCTTTGCTCGCAAGCGTCCCTTCGATTGTCGCCGAACCCTTAGTAATCCAAACCCTAGTTCGCCTCTCTGGTCGAACGCGAACCTCCCCTTCCACTTGAACGAACAACGCGGCAATAAATTGACTCAGCCTTAGCTTCGTCCGACATCGCGAGACTCCCCCACATCGAAGTCGACATCGATTTCGATTTCGCCGTCGACGACGTGCATGAGTGACCCCTCTTTTTCGTTCGCCATTTATTTTTTTATTTTTTTTGAATTTAATTTCGGAGAGGAACGATGTTCGATGTGTTTTAGAAAATAAACTGAAATGTTTCGGCCATTATTCTTACTTTAAAGACGTGTGTGGAAGCTTCAGAAGGAAGACAATGTGTGTCCATATTTCTCAACGTGCCAAAGCTTAGTATAGTGTTCGATTATATTATTTATTTTCAAATTCAAATTTAAATTGTCCAAAAATTACAACACAAAATTCTGAACTCTTATCAAGGCGTGCCGCTAGGCGTTCATAATGTTATACACCTATTCCGAACACAATGGAAAAGGTTCCGAGTCCTAATTCGATCGTATGGAGAAGATAGCACTTTAAATCGAATTAAAGTATTAAATTTTCGATATTAATTCTAGCGCGTTTATATATCGTACGCTCACACAACAAATCCGATCAATACAAAATTTGAAATCAGATAATAATATAATATTACGGATCCAATGGAACTTGTTTCGTTGAACTCCGAAACTGTGCCTCGGAAGGCTATTTTTACATATCGATTTAAACGATATATTATTAAAACTTAACAAAACATTCCAAATTCAATTTCAACACTTTAACTATCTTCAGTATTATCAATATAAATTTTACAGACCTTTAAATTATATTTTTTATAGGCTTAAAATTCCAGATTCAACATCTTACCCAAATTTCCAATAATTAAATGCAATAATTAAATTTCCAAATAATGGTGATATTTGAAATTTAAGTTACAAATTAACTTTTAAATATTTAAAATCCATTAAATATCCCAATTTCAAATGCCTAAAAATTTCGGGTCGTCACATTCCTCCCCCTTAAAAGAATTTCGTTCCCGAAATTACTAGTTAGGAAGAATGGTCCAAGACCCGTTTACCTTTTTCCCAAAACCAAACAGTTTTATTCGCTTGCCATAATATTTTTTTTTATTAAAGGCCCACTATTACTTCAACCAACTTTCCAAAACCTTCCATAGTTTCAAAATAAATTTACATATTTAACCATTCAAATTATAATTTGAAACCGAATTTTGAATTATCAAAATTTTCTCAAAAATTTTCTAACTCCCTAAATTTTCGAAATTTTTTGCCAGCGTTTCCTTTGCGCGGCTAGCTCGGTACAACTATAAAATGCCTCTATGGGATCCCAAATCCCAAAAGCAAACAAAAGCCAAGTGGCTAGATCAAAAACCCAATCAAATTTCATACAGAAATTTAAACACATACCTTTTTAGTCGGGCAATTCAAATTTATCATCTGAAATCAAAAGCAATTTTCCTTTTCCCTTATAATACCTGCATATCCTATTAAGCAATAATATTCAATCACAACTTTCAAAACATTTTATTGACTTCCTTACAAAGTGCCAATATTTATTCATTCAAATATTAACTTAGAATATATTTGCAATATCAATTTCCAATTAAGAATTCACCATTCCTTTCTTAAGTTTAGTATAAGCGTTTTATATGCTTCTTTATTTATTTTCACTTTACCACTATAGTTTATATGTATTTCTATTCAAATTAGTTTTTCCCATCTACATATGAATTCAATTTATATCCAACTCTGAATATTGAATTTTATCTTCCATTTTTAACTGATTCATATCACCATTTCAAATTAGTTTCATTCACTAATTTATTTCAATTTCCAATTTGAAATCGTTTTGTCGTTAACAAAACTTTTCCCAAAAATGTTCAAAAAAATTTCTAACTCTCAAAATTTTTGAAATTTTTTGGCAGAGTCTCCTTTGTACGGAGGAGCTTTTGCAATTTGACAAAAGATATAAATATATATACATCGACCCACCCAGTCGGAAAAACAAAAACAGTTCATATTTCCTATTTTTATTGCGTAGACGTACCTTATTAAGCATTTATAAGCAAGCGGCTTATTTATTTAGCAGTTAACGTGCCCAAAATCCAGCCAAACGGCTTCCCGGTACCTGTACTTACTCAATTTAAACATGTAAGTGCAATATATATAAAGTTTAACAATATTTCACTTATTTGCAATAGTTAAACACATGAATTCTAACAACAATGCACACCAAACACTTTCTGTAAGCAATTTATACAGTTTTAATACTAATTCAACTATTTTCAGTTAATTCATATACCATTTTCATTCAATTTGAATGGTTTACAACCCACTTGCTTATATTCCATTCATTTTTAATTATAAACTAACCCATATTATTCCAATTGATTTTAAAAATCAATTCTATTCACTTCTGTTAATACATTTACTTTTGTTTACGATAAAATGGCTAATTTTCTGTGCAAATTTGATGTTATTCATGCAAATAACAATTACTTAAGCTTATAACCATTTTAAATCGATTCCAACTCAATTTATATTTATTTCCTTCTATTTTAATTCATTCACAACCATTTTATTTAACTCGACGCATTCCATTTCAATTTTATTCACGGTCCACTCATTTGCGTTTCATTTCTTTTCCGCATTCATTTAAAACCATTCTAATAAACTTGAAAACATTCTATTTTTCTTATTGTCTCTAAGTTATTTCACTTCCTTAACAATTTAAATGGTTTATAATTATTTATTTAAGAATTTCATTCCATTATTATTATCTGTAACTCACCGAATTTTATTCGATTCAAGTTTATTTTCACTTGATTTAAATCCAACCCAATATCATTAAACTTAGTTTAACTTGAATTCAATTCAACTCCCCTGCATCTATTTAGCTTAAGTTAATTTACTTCAATTTATTCAATTGATTACAAGGCCACTTTCAATTTTATTACCACCCATCTGGGTTTTATTTGCAACCAAAACAATCCCTACTTTAATCTATTTCCAATCATATTTACTTCATTAACAATTCAAGTCAAATTTAATTTATAACTCGAGTTTTATTTCCAAACTTCATTATTAACTCATAATTCAGCTTCTATTTAACTACATTAGGTTCCATTTACATATTTCATTAACTAATTTATTATCTAATTAGTTCTTTCCCTATTTATAATTCAATACCCGATTTTTAATTTCAAAAATCACTTCATTAAATTTTCTTAAGTTCAATTTATTTTATAATTCAAGTTCGGATTTTTGTTTTATTTTCCAAATCATCAAACAATATTTATTTTGGGTTCTCTATTCCAGTTTCTAGTTTTATAAGTCACAATTTATTATTTTACACATTTCCATTCATTCTTGGCTTGAATATATTCATCTCTATTTTTAACTCGAGTCTTACACTTATTTATATCCATACACATTTTTATTCCATGGACTTTTAATTCTTTTATAAGTTATTCTAATTCATTTATTCCAATCCAATTCTTATCCAACTTATTTCCATTAATTCAAGGATCTAATTCCATTCAGTATCACTCATAGCTCAATTGAATTTTATTCCAATTCAATTCTATTTTATTTTAACTCAGATTCATTTAATTCAATTCGATTCAATTTTCTTTCTCAATCCAAGTTAATTTCATTTTCAACTTTTCACTTTAAATTGAAATTCCAACATTCAAAGCTTATATTCCCTTCCTGATTTAAAAATCATCTCAATTTATAAGCTTACAACCTCTCTCATCAGGATTTTTAAACACTCCCGGCTTTTGGGTTTCAAATCATTTTGAAATCTCAACATCTCAAAATCACACTTCTCAAAAATTTTAAACCAATCCTAGTTTTTATTCTCAACAATTTTGCTTTGAAAATTTCAAAAACAGCTAGCTTTTCTGAACAAATCAATTTGGCACAATCCGTCACTTAGAAACTCGAAAATGAACATCGATGATGCTGCAGTCATCACCGAATTTATTTTGCAGCGACCGAAGTGAGCTCAGTGCTATATCCCTTCCTAAAATCTTTGAAAATCATTTTCAAACCCAAAGGAATTTAATTGTTTAAATTTCCAAATCCTTTTAATCTATATTCAAATATTATTCTGAAATTTTATCTTATTTTTAATTATTAATCACACTATAATTCACATTTATAGTTTACATTTACAAATCCCATTTATTTTATTAATTTATTCCTTAATCTTTGGTTATTATTTCAATTTCTAGTTAATTTTTTACACAACAATGATAATAATTTAAATATCATCATTCCTAACATCCAAGCAACCATATATTAGCTAAAATAGTTTACAAAAACTTTTCTTTATATCAAAATATATTTTTGGGTGAAATTATTTCATTCACTCACATTTAAAATAATACCGTGTCAAAGTTCTATTCAAGTGTTTAGAAACCCCTTCGATACAGTTGTCCAGACTGTGCCGACGAAGGTTAATATGCCACTCAATAAACCAATCAACACAATATAAACCATTTTTATATCCACAAACAAATACGCGCTCATATCTATTAATACGCTCAAACTCATTATAGAGTACTACGGACTCTAATTTAAATGAGTAATCCCACCAGGGCCAAGGTTATCATCAACCTAAGATCTGATACCAACTGTAACGACCCACAAATCCATACCCCTTAAGTCAACACTATTCTACATCAATCGACTCAAGTTGAATAGAAATACGAACCCTTTGGGTTAAAGAAGAAAGGTAGAAGAAGAGAAACAAAAAACAATAACAGAATCTTACCATCGCAGCGGAATAAAATATAATAGGTAATCACAGATCTTTACACAAAAACAAATACCATGTCTGTTTATACATATATCATCAGAGTACATCATCAGAGTTCAACAACATCAATAACATACAACTGGATACACAGCGGAATAATAATAGCAAGTACAGAAGTACGTATCGCCATCCAGCTCGTCTCCTGAGCTCCACAGCATCCTTTCCTGAATTCTATAATACTCGGTCAGACCCGAGCATTATAGTTAAATAACACCCTAGTCAGGCTGGAATACCAGCGTGAGACATTACACTCAAATTGATTATTAAAGTTTCAAAAATTCTTTCGAAAAAACAAAAGTATCTCGTAAGACCACGCCGCAAATAAACATGCTGGGTTTTTACCTTATGATAGCTAAAAAAATTCTTATTAAAATCCTCTGATATTATAATAGGGTCTATCTACAAATACTTATTAAAATAGCCTAAATTGTTACATCTATTAAATTCCAGCTACTAGCCACAGAGTGGGTAATACAAACAAAACTCGTAAAAGGCGCGTAGGGAGAATGGATTTTCAACTAATGACTAGGCACCAGGGTACCACCTGTCACAGTACCTGGTCTAAATCAGCGTATCGAGGATCACTACCGACCCCCTGCAACACAAGACCCGGATTATCCCTTACTGGATAATCCCGAGTAAGATCACCCCACGGTTGGGATCAGCAACCGCACCACTAAGCCGAAATAAAAAGGGACATCTAGACAGGGACGACCTTCCCCGGAAATGGGTGCTACCCACCAAGCCTTGCTGCATAACCCCTGATTTTCAATCATTCTCGGTTGATGAGGCTTGAGGCTAAGCGTTACCTTTAAGATCGTTTCACTTAGAATGCTCATCGTCCACCTGACGATGTTCTGAAAGCGTTCATCCATACAAGTCGGTTCCGGGTTCGAACGGAACCGAAGGCACTATTCCTACTACATCCATTTTGAAAATATCCTCAGGATTAGTAGCGACTAGCCCTTACACTTCACTGCTCCATCTTCGCATACAAACTCGTTTTCCCACGAAAATGTACAAACCGGATCGAAATGGTTTTCGAGAAATTAATCCTGATCCCGGTCTCTTCGAAAGGATCAACGCAGTTGGCTAATATTGATAGTCGGTTATTTAACTATCAATTAACATTCACAACAACCATCCAACATAAATAATTTCACCAAATTATTTATTAAACTCAAATTATCTTCACAAGATATATTTCCACTTTTCGACCCTTAAAAAAATAGTTTCAAACCCCACTCTTCTCATGGAATGAATTTTCAAATAATTATTTCCACTGAAAACACCAAGTAAAAGCTTTAGATTTTTAAAATAATTTAAAACAGTTTGTAGATAAAGTATATATGTTAACATTTAGATTGAGAACTACTTCAATACTTTATTAAAATATACACTTTAGGAATATTTAAAATGAGGTTACTTTTGTAAAATATAAACTAGATTTTCTCTTTTAAAACGAATACCGAGTCACTTTTAAATAATTACTATTATAATAGATTAAAAGAAAATACATACTTTAGAATTTAAATATTTTAGAAATGATAAATTTTCCAAAACTTGCTTTTTAAAACAACTTTAAAACTTTTAACTTATATTTAAAAATTTACTTTGAAAATGTACTTGGTTATCCAGGGAGAATTTCCAATTTCAATCACTTAAATCAATTTTCCCAATGGATTTTCAATTTACTCCATTTGAAATAAATTTCTTTACTTACTCAATTCATTTCAAAATTCGTTAATTATGGACTTTATTATTATTATTATTATTTTCCATTTGATTTTAAGTCTTTTAACTGAAATATACAAATTTTAGATTTTTCGAATACTTCTTTATTCTTTTCAAAATTTAAATCTTAAATTTAAAATAAATGCTTTGTTCTTTTAAATAATAACACTGAAGTATAAAATTCATTAAATTTCTGTTTAGTCAAAATTTTCTTTTCATATACGGAATTTATTTATTAGAATTTTAAAACCACTACTATTCTTATCCAGTTCATTTTTAATTTATTTAAATTTTCTATAATTATTTCACTTTCAAACTCTCTTCCTTTTATTTTTAAAATTCCAATTCTATGAATTTTGATAACTCAGTGTATCGAAATATATTCAAGTAAACCCTAGCATCCAATATTACAACTACCAATAATATTCATTACAGAATATCGAATATTCATAACAGAGAACATTAAACAATATAAATAATTTTGAGGAATCCAGTTGGATCCCTCCAACCTGTTTTCCCTGCATCCACAGACGTTAGCACAATATAAAATACCAATTCCACTTCGAGGTGGAATATTGCGGTATATGGGCTTTTATATAAAATCATCCGCTATTATGCGGCGCATAGGGTCTCATCCGCTATAAAATGCGAGAAATCAATCGTTCCAAGATATATTATATACTACTATATATAATATTTCACATCCAATCCAAACAATCAATCAACCAATTATTTAAATTTAACCATTTAAATTAAAATTATAACCAGATGAGTGAGATTAACTCACCTTTAATTTTTGTTTTGCAGTCCACTTCAATATTTCTTTGGATTTCCTTATGTTTGACCTTGTTGGAAAAACAAACTCAGGAAGTCCACCTCACTCGAATCGCGAAACCCTGCAGCCTCCAAGGTGATTACACGGTTGCAACTCGAGTTCGAGCTCGAGCTCGAAATCCCAAATCGTTGACCACACCGCGCCTCCACGCCGTATCGCGACCACCCAAAGCCCTAGCTGTACTAGCCACGACGCGATCAAAACTTCCAGTGCCTCCTCCCACGAAGCCCTTTGCTTTGCTCGCAAGCGTCCCTTCGATTATCGCCGAACCCCTAGAAATCCAAACCCTAGTTCGCCTCTCTGGTCGAACACGAACCTCCCCTTCCACTTGAACGAACATCGCGACAATAAATCGACTCAGCCCTAGCTTCGACCGGCATCGCGAGACTCCCCCGCATCGAAGTCGACATCGCTTTTGATTTCGCCGTCGACGACGTGCATGAGTGACCCCTCTTTTTCGTTCGCCATTTTTTATTATTTTTTTTGAATTTAATTTTGGAGAGGAACGAGGTTCGATGGGTTTTAGAAAATAAACTGAAATGTTTCGGCCATCATTCTTACTTTAAAGACGTGTGTGGAAGCTTCAGAAGGAAGACAATGTGTGTCCATATTTCTCAACGTGCCAAAGCTTAGTATAGTGTTCTATTATATTATTTATTTTCAAATTCAAATTTAAATTGTCCAAAAATTACAACACAAAATTCTGAACTCTTATCACGGCGTGCCGCTAGGCGTTCATAATGTTATACACCTATTCCGAACACAATGGAAAAGGTTCCGAGTCCTAATTCGATCGTATGGAGAAGATAGCTCTTTAAATCGAATTAAAGAATTAAATTTTCGATATTAATTCTAGCACGTTTATATATCGTATGCTCACACAACAAATCCATCAATACGAAATTTGAAATCAGATAATAATATAATATTACGGATCCAATGGAACTTGTTTCGTTGAATTCCGAGACTGTGCCTCGGAAGGCTATTTTTAAATATCGATTTAAACGATATATTATTAAAACTTAACAAAACATTCCAAATTCAGTTTCAACACTATTACTATCTTCAGTATTATTAATATAAATTTTACAGACCTTTAAATTATATTTTTTATAGGCTTAAAATTCCAGATTCAACATCTTACCCAAATTTCCAATAATTAAATGCAATAATTAAATTTCCAAATAATGGTGATATTTGAAATTTAAGTTACAAATTAACTTTTAAATATTTAAAATCCATTAAATATCCCGATTTCAAATGCCTAAAAATTTTGGGTCGTCACATTCCTCCTCCTTAAAAGAATTTTGTCCCCGAAATTACTAGTCAGGAAGAATGGTCCAAGACCCGTTTACCTTTTTCCCAAAACCAAATAGTTTTATTCGCTTGCCATAACATATTTTTTTATTAAAGGCCCACTATTACTTCAATCAACTTTCCAAAACCTTCCATAGTTTTCAAATAACTTTACTTATTCAACCATTCAAATTATAATTTGAAACCAAATTTTGAATTATCAAAATTTTCTCAAAAATTTTCTAACTCTCTAAATTTTCGAATTTTTTTGCCAGCATCTCCTTTGCGCGGCTAGCTTGGTACAACTATAAAATGCCTCTATGGGATCCCAAATCCCAAAAGAAAACAAAAGCCAAGTGGGTAGATCAAAAACCCAATCAATTTTATACAGAAATTTAAACACATACCTTTTTAGTCGGGCAATTCAAATTTATCATCTGAAATCAAAAGCAATTTTCCTTTTCCCTTATAATACCTGCATATCCTATTTAGAAATAATATCCAATCACAACTTTCAAAACATTTTATTGACTTCCTTACAAAGTGCCAATATTTATTCATTCAAATATTAACTTAGAATATATTTGCAATATCAATTTCCAATTAAGAATTCACCATTCCTTTCTTAAGTTTAGTATAAGCATTTTATATGCTTCTTTATTTATTTTCACTTTACCACTATAGTTTATATGTATTTCTATTCAAATTAATTTTCCTATTTCCATATGAATTCAATTTACATCCAACTCTGAATATTGAATTTTATCTTCCATTTATAACTGATTCGTATCACTATTTCAAATTAGTTTCATTCACTAATTTATTTCAATTTCCAATTTGAAATTGTTTTGTCGTTAAAAACTTTTCCCAAAAATGTTCAAAAAAATTTCTAACTCCCAAAATTTTTGGCAGAGTCTCCTTTGTACGGAGGAGCTTTTGCAATTTGACCAAAGATATAAATATATATACATCGACCCACCCGGTCGGAAAAACAAAAACAGTTCATATTTCCTATTTTTATTGCGTAGGCGTACCTTATTTAGCATTTATAAGCAAGCGGCTTATTTATTTAGCAGTTAACGTGCCCAAAATTCAGCCAAACGGCTTCCCGGTACCTGTACTTACTCAATTTAAACATGTAGGCACGATATATATAAAGTTTAACAATATTTCACTTATTTGCAATATTAAACACATGAATTCTAACAGCAATGCACACCAAACACTTTCCGTAAGCAATTTATACAGTTTTAATACTAATTCAACTATTTTCAGTTAATTCATATACCATTTTCATTCAATTTGAATGGTTTACAACCCGAGTGCTTATATTCCATTCATTTTTAATTTTAAACTAACCCATATTATTCCAATTGATTTTAAAAATCAATTCTATTCACTTCTGTTAATACATTTGCTTTTGTTTACGATAAAATGACTAATTTTCTGTGCAAATTTGATGTTATTCATGCAAATAACAATTACTTAAGCTTATAACCATTTTAAATTGATTCCAACTCAATTTATATTTATTTCCTTCTATTTTAATTCATTCACAACCATTTTATTTAACTCGACACATTCCATTTCAATTTTATTCACGGTCCACTCATTTGCGTTTCATTTCTTATCCGCATTCATTTAAAACCATTCTATTAAACTTGAAAACATTCTATTTTTCTTATTGCCTCTAAGTTATTTCAATTCCTTAACAATTTAAATGGTTGACAATTATTTATTTAAGAATTTCATTCCATTAAATATTATCTGTAACTCACCGAATTTTATTCGATTCAAATTTATTTTCACTTGATTTAAATCCAACCCAATATCATTAAACATAGTTTAAGTTGAATTCAATTCAGCTCTCCTCTATCTATTTAGCTTAAGTTAATTTACCTCAATTTATTCAACTAATTACAAGGCCACTTTCAATTTTACTACCACCCATCTGGGTTTTATTTGCAACCAAAACAATCCCTACTTTAATCTATTTCCAATCAAATTTACTTCATTAACAATTCAAGTCGAATTTAATTTATAACTCGAGTTTTATTTCCAAACTTCATTATTAACTCATAATTCAGCTTCTATTTAACTACATTAGGTTCCATTTACATATTTCATTAACTAATTTATTATCTAATTAGTTCTTTCCCTATTTATAATTCAATACCTGATTTTTAATCTCAAAAATCACTTCATTAAATTTTCTTAAGTTCAATTTATTTTTTAATTCAAGTTCGGATTTTTGTTTTATTTTCCAAATCATCAAACAATATTTATTTTGGGTTCTCTATTCCAGTTTCTAGTTTTATAAGTCACAATTTATTATTTTACACATTTCCATTCATTCTAGGCTTGAATATATTAATCTCTATTTTTAACTCGAGCCGTACACTTATTTATATCCCAACACATTTTTATTCCATGGAGTTTTAATTCTTTTATAAGTTATTCTAATTCATTTATTCTAATCCAATTCTTATCCAACGTATTTCCATTAATTCAAGGATCTAATTCCATTCATTATCACTCATAGCTCAACTGAATTTTATTCCAATTCAATTCTATTTTATTTTAACTCAGATTCGTTTAATTCAATTCGATTCAATTTTCTTTCTCAATCCAAGTTAATTTCATTTTCAACTTTTCACTTTAAATTGAAATTCCAACATTCAAAGCTTATATTCCCTTCTTGATTTAAAAATCATCTCAATTTTTAAGCTTACAACCTCTCTCATCAGGATTTTTAAACACTCCCAGCTTTTGGGTTTCAAATCATTTTGAAATCTCAACATCTCAAAATCACACTTCTCAAAAATTTTAAACCAATCCTAGTTTTTATTCTCAACAATTTTCCTTTGAAATTTTCAAAAACAGCTAGCTTTTCTGAACAAATCAATTTGGCAGCAATCCGTCACTTAGAAACTCGAAAATGAACATCGATGATGCTGCAGTCATCACCGAATTTATTTTGCAGCGACCGAAGTGAGCTCAGTTCTATATCCCTTCCTAAAATCTTTGAAAATCATTTTCAAACCCAAAGGAATTTATTTTATTTTAAATTTTCAAATCCTTTTAATCTATATTCAAATATTATTCTGAAATTTTATCTTATTTTTAATTATTAATCACACTATAATTCACATTTATAGTTTACATTTACAAATCCCTTTTATTTTATTAATTTATTCCTTAATCTTTGGTTATTATTTCAATTTCTAGTTAAATTTTTACACAACAATGATAATAATTTAAATATCATCATTCCTAACATCCAAGCAACCATATATTAGCTAAAAGAGTTTACAAAAACTTTTCTTTATATCAAAATATATTTTTGGGTGAAATTATTTCATTCACTCACATTTAAAATAATACCGTGTCAAAGTTCTATTCAAGTGTTTAGAAACCCCTTCGATACAGTTGTCCAGACTGTGCCGACGAAGGTTAATATGCCACTCAATAAACCAATCAACACAATATAAACCATTTTTATATCCACAAACAAATACGCGCTCATATCTATTAATACGCTCAAACTCATTATAGAGTACTACGGACTCTAATTTAAATGAGTAATCCCACCAGGGCCAAGGTTATCATCAACCTAAGATCTGATACCAACTGTAACGACCCACAAATCCATACCCCTTAAGTCAACACTATTCTACATCAATCGACTCAAGTTGAATAGAAATACGAACCCTTTGGGTTAAAGAAGAAAGGTAGAAGAAGAGAAACAAAAAACAAGAACAGAATCTTACCATCGCAGCGGAATAAAATATAATAGGTAATCACAGATCTTTACACAAAAACAAATACCATGTCTGTTTATACATATATCATCAGAGTACATCATCAGAGTTCAACAACATCAATAACATACAACTGGATACACAGCGGAATAATAATAGCAAGTACAGAAGTACGTATCGCCATCCAGCTCCTGAGCTCCACGGCATCCTTTCCTGAATTCTATAATACTCGGTCTGACCTGAGCATTATAGTTAAATAACACCTGAGTCAGGCTGGAATACCAGCGTGAGACATCACACTCAAACTGATTATTAAAGTTTCAAAAATTCTTTTGAAAACAAAAGCATCTCGTAAGACCACGCCAAAAATAAACATGTCGGGTTTTTACCTTATGATAGCTAAAACATTTCTTATTAAAATCCTCTGATACTATAATAGGGTCTATCTACAAATACTTATTAAAATAGCCGAAATTGTTACATCTATTAAATTCCAGCTACTAGCCACAGAGTGGGTAATACAAACAAAACTCGTAAAAGGCGCGTAGGGAGAATGGATTTCCAACTAATGACTAGGCGTCGGGGTACCACCCGTCACAGTACCTAGTCTAAATCAGCGTACCGAGGATCACTACCGACCCCCTGCAACATAAGACCCAAACTATCCCTTATTGGATAATCCCGAGTAAGATCACCCCATGGTTGGGATCAGCAACCGCACTACTAAGCCGAAATAAAAAGGGACATCTAGACAGGGACGACCTTACCCGGAAATGGGTTCTACCCACCAAGCCTTGCTGCATAACCCCTGATTTTCAGTCATTCCCGGTTAATGAGGCTTGAGGATAAGCGTTACCTTTAAGATCATTTCACTTAGAATGCTCATCGTCCACCTGACGATGTTCGGAAAGCATTCATCCAAACAAGTCCGTTTCGGGTTCGAACGGAACCGAAGGCACTATTCCTACTACATCCATTTTGGAAATATCCTCAGGATTAGTAGGGACTAGCCCTTGCACTTCACTGCTCCATCTTCGCATCCAAACTCGTTTTCCCATGAAAATGTACAAACCGGATCGAAATGGTTTTCGAGAAATTAATCCTGATCCCGGTCTCTTCGAAACGATCAACGCAGTTCGCCAATATTGATAGTCGGTTATTTTACTATCAATTAACATTCACAACAACCATCCAACATAAATAATTTCATCAAATTATTTATTAAACTCAAATTATCTTCACAAGATATGTTTCCACTTTTCAACCCTTAAAAAAATAGTTTCAAACCCCACTCTTCTCAAGGAATGAATTTCCAAATAATTATTTCCACTGAAAACACCAAGTAAAAGCTTTAGATTTTTAAAATAATTTAAAACACTTCATAAATAAAGTATATATTTTAACATTTAGATTGTGAACTACTTCAATACTTTATAAAAAATATACACTTTAGGAATATTTGAAATGAGGTTACTTTTATAAAATATAAACTAGATTTTCTCTTTTAAAACGAATACCGAGTCACTTTTAAATAATTACTATTATAATAGATTAAATGAAAATACTTACTTTAGAATTTAAATATTTTAGAAATGATAAATTTTCCAAAACTTGCTTTTTAAACTTTAAAACTTTTAACTTATATTTAAAAATTTACTTTGAAAATGTACTTGGTTATCTAGGGAGAATTTCCAATTTCAATCACTTAAATCAATTTTCCAAATTGATTTTCAATTTATTCATTTGAAGTAAATTTCTTTACTTACTCAATTCATTTCAAAATTCGTTAATTATGGACTTTATTATTATTATTATTTTCTGTTTGATTTTAAATCTTTTAACTGAAATATACAAATTTCACATTTTCCCAATTCTTCTTCATTCTTTTCAAAATTTAAATCTTAAATTTAAAATAAATGCTTTGTTCTTTTAATTAATAACACTAAAATTTAAAATTCATTAACTTTCTGTTTAGTCAAAATTTCCTTTTCATATACGGAATTTATTTATTAGAATTTTAAAACCACTACTATTCTTATCCAGTTCATTTTTAATTTATTTAAATTTTCTATAATTATTTCACTTTCAAACTCTCTTCCTTTTATTTTTAAAATTCCAATTCTATGAATTTTGATAACTCAGTGTATCGAAATATATTCAAGTAAACCATAGCATCCAATATTACAACTACCAATAATATTCATTACAGAATATTGAATATTCATAACAGAGAATATTAAACAATATAAATAATTTTGAGGAATCCAGTTGGATCCCTCCAACTTGTTTTCCCTGCATCCACAGACGTTAGTACAATATAAAATACCAATTCCATTTCGACGTGGAATATCGCGGTATATGGGTTTTTATATAAAATCATCCGCTATTATGCGGCGCATAGGGTCTCATCCGCTATAAAATGCAGGAAACCAATCATTCCAAGATATATTATATACTACTATATATAATATTGCACATCCAATCCAAACAATCAATCAACCAATTATTTTAATTTAACCATTAAAATTAAAATTATAACCATATGAGTGAGATTAACTCACCTTTAATTTTTATTTTGCAATCCACTTTAATATTGCTTTGGATTTCCTGATGATTGACCTTGTTGGAAAAACAAACTCAAGAAGTCCACCTCACTTGAATCGCAAAACGCCGCAGCCTCCATGGTCATTTCACGGTTGCAGCTCGAGTTCGAGCTTGAGCTTGAAATCCCAAATCGTCGATCTCACCGCGCCTCCATGCTGTATCGCGACCACCCAAAGCCCAAGCAGTACTAGCCACGACGCGATCAAAACTTCCAGTGCCGCCTCCCACGAAGCCCTCTGCTTTGCTCGCAAGCGCCCCTTCGATTGTCGCCGAACCCCCAGAAATCCAAACCCTAGTTCGCCTCTCTGGTCGAACGCGAACCTCCCTTCCACATGAACGAACGTTGCGGCAGTAAATCGACTCAGCTTAGCTTCGTCCGGCATCACGGGTCTCCCCCGCATCGAAGTCGACATCGCTTTCGATTTCGCCGTCGACGATGCGCACGAGCGACCCCCCTTTTTCATTCCCATTTATTTTTATATTTTTTTTTGAATTTAACTGAGGAGAGGAATGAGGTTCGATGGGTTTTAGAAAACAAACTGAAATGTTTCGGCCATTATTCTTACTTTAAAGACGTGTGTGGAAGCTTCAGAAGGAAGACAATGCGTATCTATATTTCTCAACGAGCCAAAACTTAGTATAGTGTTCGATATTATTTATTTTCAAAGTCAAATTTAAATTGTCCAAAAATTACAACACAAAATTCTGAACTCTTATCAAGGGTGGTGCTAGGCATTCATAATGTTATACACCTATTCCAAACACAATGGAAAAGGTTCCGAGTCCTAATTCGATCGTATGGAGAAGATAGCTCTTTGAATCGAATTAAAGTATTAAATTTTTGATATTAATTCTAGCGCTTTTATATATCGTACGCTCACACAACAAGTCCAATCAATGTGAAAATTGAAATCCGATAATAATATAATATTACGGATCCAATGGAACTGATTTCGTCGAATTCCGAGACTGTGCCTCGGAAGGCTATTTTTAAATATCGATTTAAACGATATATTATTAAAACTAACAAAACATTCCAAATTCAATTTCAACACTTTTACTATCTTCAGTATTATCAATATAATTTTGACAGACCTTTAAATTATATTTTTTACAGGCTTAAAATCCCAGGTTCAACATCTTACCCAAATTTCCAATAATTAAATTCAATAATTAAATTTTCAAATAACGGTGATATTTGAAATTTAAGTAACAAATTAACTTTTAAATATTTAAAATCCATTAAATATCCCAATTTCAAATGCCTAAAAATTTCGGGTCGTCACAACCCGAGTTCCCTTACTGAACACTAGCCACCGCCGTGCCCCTGCTCCCACCCGAAGCCTGACCGAAGTCCCCTTCACGACCGAAGAATCCCCAGCCTCAACCAAGACTCCACCTGCAGCCTACTTTGCCAATTTTCTATGCACGGTCCTTTTTATTTTTCTTTCTATTTATACATATGTTGTTGTTGACAACATATACGTCCATGTGTGTCCTCAAGCACATATATGTGTTTATCAAATATATATATATATATATATATATATATATATATCGTTTTTTTCCTTGCGGTGGGTTTTCTTTTTTGTGCTTGTGATATATATAGTATCCTATATATGCATTGCACATACAAATCGATGACAGTAGTATGCATTTTTTTGATGTCAGCACCTGTATAGCGTGGCTACGAAGGCATATATACTGATGTATTATGTCTGTAGCTGTCGTCGGCATTTACTTTGGACTCCACCCTGTCCACCTTATCTTAGTCACCATCAGGCCTTCAAGTCTTTTGAATTGTGCATATATATACTTGGATAATATACATATATTGGGAATAGTTCATTGCTGTAACATATATATGCTGTTCTTTAGGATGAATGTACATTGTAGTAAAAATATATACATGTGGTTATATATAGCATACGCCTTATCTTTGGTTTACACTTCATATGTATGTTGTAGTACGTGATATGTATAACATATAGGGTACTTTTGATACAGGTCCTTATTAAGTTTCAAAATTCACGAAAAGTCCTTCACTAAATTTTAGTGTAAATTAGGTCCCTGTTTTTTATTCACGATTATCGCAGAGCATGATGCAACATTTCATAAAAGTTGCTGACATTTCCGCAACTTTTCTGTACATTGTGAACATAGTGTATGAAAATTGCTTAAATATAAGCACTTATTTATAACACTTGCTGACATTTCAGCAACATTTATGTACACTGTGAACATAGTTTATGAAAGTTGCTGAAATATCAGCACTTATTTATAAAAGTTGCTGACGTTTGAGCAATAGTTTTTCTTTGTTTTTACAGTGAAACTTTGACAAGGAAAGTTGCTGAAATATCAGCACTAATTTATAAAAGTTGCTGACATTTCAGTAATAATTTTTCTTTGTTTTTACAACGAAACTTTGACAGGAAAAGTTGCTGAAATATCAGCACTTGTTTATAAAAGTTTCTGACATTTCAACAATAATTTTTCTTCGTTTCCAGAAAACAAGGACCCGCTTTACAATGAAACTTTGACAGGGACCCGCTTTACAATATGAAAGTACGATAGGGATGCCTCCCTAATTTTCACTAATATATATGTGTATTGTATGCACGCATGATGCTCGATGAAATGCACATATATGTATTCTGTACCCAATTTTTTTTACGAAAGCCATATGTGCTCGGATTTGAACCTATGCACGTTATATATAATACGTATATAAATTGCTGACAAAATTATACATGTTGTATATATATATTTGTTCTTTCCAAAATTTTATAACACAAAAATTATATATACTGCGTATATATATTATTTGACCTTGTTGCGTATGTCATTTCTTTCAATTTCCGACAAATCGCATATGTTGTATATATTGCACGTGTCGATTTGGCGAATTTTTTTTACATTTTGTATATAATGATGCTTTTAAAAATTATAAAATAAATGTATGCATATATTGCATATGCATATTTTATTTGTTTTTCATTAAATTTCTTGTGCTAAAATTATATTCTTGCTCGTCGCAGCAAATTGACTTATCATGCCTGATTAGTGTCAGTGTCCGTTACTTTGCTCTATGTGTTTATTTCGGTCGATTTACAGTCATTTGTGTAAAATTACCCAACAATGATCAAAGTTGAAAAGTGGAGAAAGCAATTATAGGACCTGTATTATATCTCACATCACATCAAATAAAATATAATAATCATCACACATATAAAATTGACAGGACGGTAATAACTAAATGAACAACAAATATCAAAGTGCATGGTTTTACAGAGTTATACAAAATAGTAGTAAAGTTTATACAACTAAAAATAAACTCAAGATAATTGTCTCTAAATCAAATAGCCAACACCGTTTAGGCTCCATAGTGTCGCATAGTGGAATACGCAATAGTAGGCCGTATATGAATACGAGAAAGCAAAACTCCTACTATCGATCTACACAGCACCACCTATCATCCAAACTTGTTATCCAGTGTAGTCATTTAAGAGTACCCAAAACAATAATAAGCAAAACATAAAACATCGAGTCAAACAACAGTCTAGTGTGAGCGATAAACAATCTCAAAATGCTATACAAGTTGATATAGTAAGGAACAAAGCTACAAGAATCAGACCCGATATGTCCCTACATACAAAGAGGAAGAAGGAAATGAAAATTGATTGAAAAAATGAAAGAAAGGAATTTGTTTTAAATAAATAAAAAAAAATTCTATTCTTTCTTTGCAAACTGTCCACTTTAATTCCTTACTAATTTTCAATCAAGTCAATCATCCCCCTTCCTTAGCGTGGTCAGGCAAGTTTTCGAGAATTTTCAAGTGTGGCTTGCACACCAGCCAAATCCAAGTGCAAAACCCAAAAGTCCAAGAATCAAGACAAGCCATGGATCGATACCGATCCATGCCCATGGATCGGTTCCGACCCCTAATGCTTGCCCAAAGTTGCTTCATGGTTCATGCTGCACATAGTTAGAGTGATCCTCAATCAACACATGCCATATAAGATGGTTCACTAGCCACTCAGTATCCAAACGATAGATGGATAAATCCAAGTTTCAAGACAACTAAATCAATTGCTTTTACCCAACCACCGAACCATAAGATTCCTATGATCCAAGAGTCATGCCGATACATCTAAGCTCCACAAATGAATGTACAAGTCATCAAAGCAACGTCGAAGGATCAAATGAAGATTAAAAATCATTTTATGTATCGGTACCGATCGATAAGGCATGAATTGATATCGATCCCTAAATTTTGTTTAGCTGGCTACAATCTTCTAAGAGCGGCTCCTTCAGGATGTGGGGAAGAACATGGTTAAGACAACTCCGTCAGCCTTCAACTATAAATAGTGGATGATTGGCATTGTTTATGGGATCTTTTTGCTTGCACTCTAAACTTTTGTACTTCTATTGCAACCTCTCGGGTAATACCGATCCATAGACTATCGATCTGTTAGATCATCCTTGTAAAAACCTTATAGAATCATAAACAAATTTCAAGTAGACGTAGGCCAGTGATTAGCCGAACCACTATAATTATTGTGTGTTTTTTCCATCGTTTGCTCATTTATTGTCTTCATTTTATCTTCTATAATATTCTGGGTGTTCATGCCAACTTTTGGTGTAAACACCTTCCGTGTTCAATTTTCGTAATCCAAATATTTTTCCACCATTTAAGTTGTTTAAATTTCTAGGCTAGTTACATGCTTAAAACTGACCCATTTAAGAAACAAATTCCATCCAAAAATATAATTTGACCCAAACCAAACCAAGCTTGGCCGATCGGAGGCGACGCACGTGTGTATGTGTTAACATGCAAGGCCTTCATCTTCAACCCAAGAGAAAACATTTAGGTGCTCAAAGGACTCAATCTTTCTCCTTTGAAAACTATATTTAAACCTATATAGTTTAAGCTATCCTGCAATATAGAACTATTCAATTTGCATACTTCTCCTCTTCTCTTTCTATCTTCTTCTCCAAAGTAAAAAAGCTACTTGCACAAGATTTATTAATTTACACTAATAATGCTTCACCAAATTTAAATACTCTTTTGTCATATATTGTAGAAAAACTCATACATAAGTATAGATATTTTATGGACTTAATCTATACATAGTGATAATATGTCAAAGCATGTCAGAATAAAGTAGTTACTAAGCATTTAACCATCAATCTTATGCGATGTGTTGGTGTTTAACACATAATTTTATTTCCTTTAAATAGTTTGAAAGACAATATGTAGATTGGCCTTGTGTTTATATCTCGGTTTCATGAAGTGCTCTTAAACTAAGCCACGGTCTCTCAGAATGCGGCACCACTGTTAACACCAAAAATTCATCATCGAAACTAGGTTTCGATGGAGAGTAGAGGTCGCCGAGGACCTTCTGCAAGAGCCGAAGAGATGCTTATGGAAAGGTCAAGAAGGATTCCTCAACTAAGGATCCGTATGAGATGGTTATGCCCACAAGAGGCTTTCACATATGATAAATACTTTCACCTTTGGTTCCACATAAGAGGGTTCCACAGAAGACAACTCACTGCTAACGGAAGACGTTCGACAAGTATCGCATCCATGAAAGATCCTTCCGCAAGTAATGGTTCCGCATTGAAGGCCTTCCGCCAGAAACATCAGCGTCATGTAAAAATATTACCTTCCGCAAATCCAATTTGCCACCTCATTCAAAGGAACCTTTCAATGGGATCGATAGGATGCTTCTGCAATAGAAGATCAAAGCACTGGATGCAGGGCAATGCCGGTCAAGAACTTTAGAAGCGCCACTTACCTTTAGAAGACCTTTCGATGAAGTCGAAAGGTTCCCTTCCGCATCAAATCAGCTGCCCTTCCATCATTACAACAAAGCTGTGGATGTCGCATTCTCACTTTTCGATGGAGACAAGGGAATCCAAATATGTTTAGAAGAGCCATAAGCCAACCTTCCGACAATGCCGAAAAGCCTTTCTTTTGCACGAGATCGGAAGGATGCGAGCGAAACCTACCTTCCGGCACGGTCGCCATGACCCCTACGGATGGTGCAAACCCGCACTTATAGATTAGACCCGAGGGGTCCATTCTTGGGATCCAGATTTTAGTTTTCGAAATTCACTACTATATTTTAAAGTTAGTAACCCTAATTTCTGAATAAATTTGGGGTTTTTTCCAACAGGCATTATTGTGTAGACTTCAGTTCATAATAAAGAATTTCATGTTAGAGATCAATGTTGTCATGTCATTTACGTACTTTATGTCGATATAATCAAATATCGATCCTTTTTCCTATTTCATGGGTTCAAAAGGTTCAAGAGCATCTTTCTACTGGATTCAATCCCCCTCCGAAACCCCTTGAAATAGTGAATCCTTTTAAGATGCAATCTACGAAAATACCTTTCGACAAGGAGTTCACTTAAGATCTAAACTACAGAATCGAAACCATCATCTAGTCTTAAGGGGCATTACTTGGGATATACTCTTTACTTCTAAACATTTTGACGGGGTCGAAACCCCATAGATAATATTGAGGTTACATTACTGAATTTAAACCTACCTTTCTTTAGCCTTTCGACGAAGCCAAATCATTCTTGATCCATCGAATTAAACTTATCGCCTGGTTCGAAATCTTCATTCTTCCAACCTTTTGACGGGGTCAAAACCTAGTATTTATACATTTTAACCTTTAAAGTAGGTTATATTCTATGGAATATGGAATCAGGATTCATTTACTCATCTCAGAGGGCCCAACTATCTTCCTTAAATGCTCTACATACAACATTTCACCTTAAGTCTATCCACTTGGATTCTTTTGTGTGTTGACCATAAGTTTGATTAACACCAAGTATTAGAAGTCCATTTAGCCTTCCAAGGACCATATTGGAAAACGTTATGTATCAAGTCCTTCAGCATGGTTTCTTTGGGGTGTTAACAAAAATTTGTGTTAACATTTTGGCGCTAAAAGGACGGTCTGAACCTATGATCCTGTTAAATTTTCATCACAGATTAATAGAGTTCTTCATTCAAAAGAAAAAGAAGGAAAGAACAAAGAAAAACAACAACGAAAAGGCTGCAGTACAATCAGCTCTGGAAAATGATATAATCCCGAATTTCAACTTAGAAAATACAGAGATTGGACAGCCTTCAACTCTGATAAACAACGAGATTAGAGTTTAGAATTTACAACAACAAATGGTAGCAATACGAGAATTGCTTGGAAGGGTTCCGTCTCAAGAATCATTAAGGGTTGTGAAGGGAGAAGATGAACCGCCGTCTCCAAATGAAGACCAACATGAGAATCAAGAAAGTCAGGCTAAGAACCATTGAGCAATCAAATAATTTAGTCATAGAAGACAGTGGAGGTCACCATAATAACATTCACAACCAAATCACAGAGGATAAAATAAAACATATACTCAATGAATTAGGGAAACATGTTGTCCTATAAAAGGCTCATTTGTTAGAAGAAAAGATGGTAGTTAGCATTCTCCCTCACATGTGTAACGACCTGAAATTTTAACGAATTTTATATCGTACTCACCTGATTTTATTCAAAATTTTGAAAAATAAAATTATGGAATAAACTTTAATATTTGAAATGCATCTATCTATTTAATTATAGTACTTGGTGAAAATTTACTGAAAAATAAGGAAGTTAATTTATTTGTGAAATATTAAAATATAAATTTGTTCAGTATGTGTGTTGAAAATTCAATATTTTCGAAATCTGAATATTTTCTATATAATAAAAATGAAATCATTTTCTGAGAGAGGAGTCGTAATTCGTTCCGTCAAATTTGGACGTCTATAGCTTCGTTTATCATATTTTCTGCGTTTTGGCAGCATTTTCGGTAGCGGAAAAAATTCGGGTTTTTATAATTTGATCGTATCGTTGATATCTGTGTACCGTTCTATTCATCTCATCATGCTGATCTCTGTAGTATATTTATTTTTGTATTTTAAGGCCCGGTACGCGACGGAAACAACAAAAAATATGTGTAGTATCGGTACCGTATCCGTGACCTTTTGTTTCCTTTGTCATTTCAAACTACAGCCGTGATAGCCAAGCGACAATTAATTGCTTTAATTATTTTTACCAGATTCAGGCTTGTGCCCGTTACCATTTCAGCCATCCTATGTTATATTTTGCCTTTCCACTTTTGCTTGCTGTTCATTCAGAGAGGTAATTTCTCATTGTGTAATTTTATTCTGTTCTCTATTTTTTTTTTTCGTTCTCTCGTTCTTCTCCTCTATATTTCCACCGAGCTCTCACCCGTGCCTTTTTTCTATTTTCCCCAAGTAATAATTCGAAGCCTCTCCTCGTGTGCTCACCTACCTTCATCCCTGTGCTTCTCACTCAACCTGGGAGCCTAGCCCTCTGATCCATGCCCAGAAAACAAAAAGCAAAAGCACCACCCACCGTGCCACTTCCCTCCGATCACCAGAGCTAGGACAACGCGGAGCGCCTCCCCACCGCCGCACCTAAACCCTGACCGGGATGCACCCCACCGTGCCGCCACCACTACACGTCGCCCAAAACCGAGAGCGTCTCACCCAATCGTCGGTACCCCATCACCCGAGTTCCCCCGACCGAACACTAGTCACTGCCGTGCCCCTGCTCCCACCCAAAGCCTGACCGAAGTCCCCTTCACGACCGAAGCATCCCCACCCTCAACCAAGACTCCACCTAACTGCAACCTACTCTGCCAATTTGCAATGCACGGTCCTTTTTGATTGTGCATATTAGTATCGAAATCCCAAATCGTCTACCTCACCGCGCCTCCTCGCTGTATCGTGACCACCCAAAGCCCTAGAAGTACTAGCCACGACGCGATCAAAACTTCCAGTGCCTCCTTCCACGAATCCCTTTGCTTTGCTCGCAAGCGTCCCTTCGATTGTCGCTGAACCCCCAGAAATCCAAACCCTAGTTCGCCTCTCTGGTCGAACGCGAACCTCCCCTTCCACTTGAACGAACGTCGCGGCAATAAATCGACTCAGCCCTAGCTTCGTCCGGCATCGCGAGTCTCCCCGCATCGAAGTCGACATCGCTTTCGAATTCGCCGTCGACGACGTGCACGAGTGACCCCCCTTTTTCATTCGCCATTTTTTTTTGAATTTAACTGAGGAGAGGAACGTGGTTCGATGGGTTTTAGAAAATAAACGGAAATGTTTCGGCCATTATTCTTACTTTAAAGACATGTGTGGAAGCTTCAGAAGGAAGACAACGCGTGTCTATATTTCTCAACGCGCCAAAACTTAGTATAGTGTTCGATTATATTATTTATTTTCAAAGTCAAATTTAAATTGTCCAAAAATTACAACACAAAATTCTGAACTCTTATCAAGGCGTGGCGCTAGGCATTCATAATGTTATACACCTATTCCGAACACAATGGAAAAGGTTCTGAGTCCTAATTCAATCGTATGGAGAAGTAGCTCTTTGAATCGAATTAAAGTATTAAATTTTCGATATTAATTCTAGCGCGTTAATATATCATACGCTCACACAACAAATCCAATCAACAAGAAATTTTAAATCCGATAATAATATAATATTACAGATCCAATGGAACTGGTTTCGTCGAATTTCGAGAATGGGCCTCGGAATGCTATTTTTAAATATCGATTTAAACGATATATTATTAAAACTTAACAAAACATTCCAAATTCAATTTAAAAACTTTTACTATCTTCAGTATTATCAATATAAATTTTACAGACCTTTAAATTATGTTTTTTACAGGCTTAAAATTCCAGATTCAACATCTTACCCAAATTTCCAATAATTAAATTCAATAATTAAATTTCTAAATAATGGTGATATTTGAAATTTAAGTTACAAATTAACTTTTAAATATTTGAAATCCATTAAATATCCCAATTCCAAATGCCTAAAAATTTTAGGTCGTCACAACCCGAGTTCCTCTACTGAACACTAGCAACCGCCGTGCCCCTGCTCCCACCCGAAGCCTGACCGAAGTCCCCTTCACGATCGAAGCATCCCAGCCTCAACCAAGACTCCACCTGCAACCTACTATGCCAATTTTCTATGCATGGTCCTTTTTGATTTCGCTTTCTATTTATATATATGCTGTTGTTGAAATCATATATGTTCATGTGTGTCCTCAAGCACATATATGTGTTTATCAAATATATATATATATATATATATATATATATATATATATCGTTTTTCCCCTTGCGGTCGGTTTTCTTTTTTGTGCTTATGATATATATAGTATCCTATATATGCGTTGCACATACAAATCGATGGAAGTAGTATGCATTTTTTTGATGTCCGCACCTGTATTGCATGGCTAAGAATGCATATATATTGATATATTATGTATGTAGTTGTCATCGGCATTTACTTTGGACTCCACCCTGTCCACCTTATCTTAGTTACAATCAGGACTTCAAGTCTTTTCAATTGTGCATATATATACTTCGATAGTATACATATATTGAGAATAGTTCATTGCTATAACATATATATGCTGCTCTTTAGGATGAATGTACATTGTAGTAAAAATATATACATGCGCTTATATATAGCATACGCCTTATCTTTGCTTTACACTTCATATGTATGTTGTAGTATGTGATATGTATAATATATAGGGAACTTTTGATACAGGTCCTTATTAAGTTTCAAAATTCATGAAAAGTCCTTCACTAAATTTTAGTGTAAATTAGGTCCCTTTTTTTATTCACGATTATTGCAGAGCATGATGCAATATTTCATAACAGTTGCTGACATTTTCGCAACTTTTCTGTACACTGTGAACATAGTGTTTGAAAATTGCTTAAATATCAGCACTTATTTATAAAACTTGCTGACATTTCAGCAACATTTGTGTACGCTGTGAACACAGTTTATGAAAGTTGCTGAAATATCAGCACTTATTTATAAAAGTTGCTGACGTTTCAGCAATAATTTTTCTTTGTTTTTAGAATGAAACTTTGACAAGGAAAGTTGCTGAAATATCAGCACATATTTATAAAAGTTGCTAACATTTTAGCAATAATTTTTCTTTGTTTTTACAATGAAACTTTGACAGGAAAAGTTGCTGAAATATCAGCACTTGTTTATAAAAGTTGCTGACATTTCAGCAATAATTTTTCTTCGTTTCCAGAAAACAAGGATCCGCTTTACAATG
Source organism: Allium cepa (assembly GCA_030765085.1). Lineage (NCBI taxonomy): Eukaryota > Viridiplantae > Streptophyta > Magnoliopsida > Asparagales > Amaryllidaceae > Allium > Allium cepa. The sequence goes on along the minus strand of CM060938.1, from coordinate 658,873,263 downwards.
AAACTTTGATAGGGACCCGCTTTACAATATGAAAGTACGATAGGGATGCCTCCCTAATTTCCACTAATATATATTTGTATTGTATGCACGCATGATGCTCGATGAAATGCACATATATGTATTCTGTACCCAAATTTTTTTACAAAAGTTATATGTGCTCGGATTTGAACCTATGCGCGTTATATATAAAACATATATAAATTGCCGACAAAATTATACATGCTGTATATATATATATTTGTTCTTTCCAAAATTTTATAACATAAAAATTATTTATACCGCGTATATATAATAGTTGCCGACAAATTGCATATGTTGTATATCTTGCACGTGTGCGATTTTGCGAATTTTTTTTACATGTTGTATATAATGATGCTTTTAAAATTATAAAATAAATGTATGCATATATAGAATATGCATATTTTATATTTTTCATTAAATTTCTTGTGCTAAAATTAAATTCTTGCTTGTCGCAGCAAATTGACTTATCGTGCCTGATTCGTGTCAGTGTCCGTTGCTTTGCTCTTTGTGTTTATTTCGGTCGATTTACAGTCATTTGTGTAAAATTACCCAGCAATGATCAAAGTTGAAAAGTGGAGAAAGCAATTATAGGACCTGCATTATATCTCACAGCGTATCAAATAAAATATAATAATCATCACATATATAAAATTGACAGGACGGTAATAACTAAATGAACAACAAATATCAAAGTGCATGGTTTTACAGAGTTATACAAAATAGTAGTAAAGTTTATACAACTAAAAATAAACTCAACATAATTGTCTCTAAATAAAATAGCCAACACCGTTTAGGCTCCATAGTGTCGCACAGTGGAATACGCAATAGTAAGCCGTATATAAATACGAGAAAGCACAAACTCCAACTGTTGATCTACATAGCACCACCTATCACCGAAACTTGTTATCCAGTGTACTCATTTAAGAGTACCCAAAACAATAATAAGCAAAACATAAAACATCGAGTCAAACAACAGTCTAGTGTGAGTGATAAACAATCTCAAAATGCTATACAAGTTGATATAGTAAGGAACAAAGCTACAAGAATCAAACCCGATATGTCCCTACATACTAAGAGGAAGAAGGAAATGAAAATTGATTGAAGAAATGAAAGAAAGGAATTTGTTTTTAAATAAATAAAAAAATTCTATTCTTTCTTTGCAAACTGTCCACTTTAATTCCTTACTATATTTCAATCAAGTCAATCATCCCCCTTCCTTAGCGTGGTCGGGCAAGTTTTCAAGAATCTTTAAGTGTGGCTTGCACACCAGCCAAATCCAAGTGTGAAACCCAAAAGTCCAAGAATCAAGACAAGCCATGGATCGATACCGTTCCATGCCCATGGATCGGTTCCGACCCCTAATGCTTGCCCAAAGTTGCTACATGGTTCATGCTGCACATAGTTAGAGTGATCCTCAATCAACGCATGCCATATAAGATGGTTCACTAGCCACTCCATATCCAAACGATAGATGGATAAATCCAAGTTTCAAGACAACTAAATCAATTGCTTTTACCCAACCACTGAACCATAAGATTCCTATGATCCAAGATTCATGCCGATACATCTAAGCTCCACAAATGAAGGTACAAGTCATCCAAGCAGCGTCGAAGGATCAAATGAAGATTAAAAATAATTTTACGGATCGGTACCGATCCATAAGGCATGATTTGGTATCGATCCCTAAATATTGTTTAGCTGGCTACAATCTTCTTAGAGCGGCTCCTTCAGGATGTGGGGAAGAACATGTTTAAGAGAATTCCGTCATCCTTCAACTATAAATAGTGGATGATAGGCATTGTTTATGGGATCTTTTTGCTTGCACTCTAAACTTTTGTACTTCTATTATAACCTCTCGGGTTAATACCGATCCATAGATTATCGATCCGTTAGATCATTCTTGTAAAAACCTTATAGAATCATAAACAAATTTCAAGTAGACGTAGGCCAATGATTAGCCGAACCACTATAATTGTTGTGTGTTTTTTCCATCGTTTGCTCATTTATTGTCTTCATTTTATCTTCTATAATATTTTGGGTGTTCATGCCAACTTTTGGTGTAAACACCTTCCGTGTTCAATTTTCATAATCCAAATATTTTTCCACCATTTTAGTAGTTTAAATTTCTAGGCTAGTTACATGCTTAAAACTGACCCATTTAAGAAACAAATTCCATCCAAAAATATAATTGACCCAAAATCAAACCCAGCTTGGCCGATCGGACGCGACGCACGTGTGTATATGTTAACATGCAAAGCCTTCATCTTCAACCCAAGAGAAAACATTTACGTGCTCAATGGTCTTAATCTTTCTCCTTTGAAAACTATATTTAAACCTATATAGTTTAAGCTATCCTGCAATATTGAACTATTCAATTTCCATACTTCTCCTCTTCTCTTTCTAACTTCTTCTCCAAAGTAAAAAAGCTACTCGCACAAGATTTATTAATTTACACTAATAATGCTTCACCAAATTTAAATACTCTTTTGTCATATATTGTAGAAAAACTCATACATAAGTATAGATATTTTATGGACTTAATCTATACATAGTGATAATATGTCAAAGCATGTTGGAATAAAGTAGTTACTAAGCATTGAACCATCAATCTTATGCGATGTGTTGGTGTTTAACACATAATTTTGTTTCCTTTAAATAGTTTGAAAGACAATATGTAGATTGGCCTTGTGTTTATATCTCAGTTTCATGAAGTGCTCTTAAACTAAGCCACGGTCTCGTAGAATGCGGCACCACTGTTAACACCAAAAATTCATCATCGAAACTAGGTTTCGATGGAGAGTACAGGTCGCTGAGGACCTTCTGCAAGAGCCGAAGAGATGCTTATGGAAAGGTCAAGAAGGATTCTGCAACTAAGGATCCGTATGAGATGGTTATACCCACAAGAGGCTTCCACATATGGTAAATACTTTCACCTGTGGTTCCGCATAAGAGGGTTCCATAGAAGACAACTCACTGTTAACGGAAGACGTTCGACAAGTATCACATTCATTAAAGAGCCTTCCGCAAGTAATGGTGCCGCATTGAAGGCCTTCCGCAAGAGACATCGGCGTCATGTAAAAATATTACCTTCCGCAAATCCAATTTGCCACCTCATTCGAAGGAACCTTTCAATGGGATTGATAGTATGCTTCTGCAATAGAAGATCAGAGCACTGGATGCAGGGCAATGCCGGTCAAGCACTTTAGAAGCGCCACTTACCTTTAGAAGACCTTTCGATGAAGTCAAAAGGTTCCCTTCCGCATCAAATCAGCTGCCCTTCCATCATTACAACAAAGCTGTGGATGTCGCATTCTCACTTTCCGATGGAGACCAGGGCATCCAAATATGTTTAGAAGAGCTATAAGCCAACCTACCGACAATGCCGAAAAGCCTTTCTTTTGCACGAGATCGGAAGGATGCGAGCGAAACCTACCTTCCGGCACGGTTGCCATGACCCCTACGGAAGGTGCAAGCCCGCACCTATAGATTTGACCTGAGGGGTCCATTCTTGGGATCCAGATTTTAGTTTTCAAAATCACTACTATATTTTAAACTTTGTAACCCTAATTTCTAAATAAATTTGGGGTTTTTCCAACAGGTATTATTATGTAAACTTCAGTTCATAATAAAGAATTTCATGTTAGAGATCAATGTTTTCATGTCATCTACGTACTATATGTCGATATAATCAAATATCGCTCCTTTTTTCTATTTCATGGGTTCAAAAGGTTCAAGAGCATCTTTCTACTGGATTCAATCCTCCTCCGAAACCCCTTGAAATAGTGAATCCTTTTATGATGCAATCTACGAAAATCCCTTTCGACAAGGAGTTCATTTAAGATCTAAAGTACAGAATCGAAACCATCATCTAGTCTTAAGGGCCATTACTTGGGATATACTCCTTACTTCTAAAAATTTCAAATGGGTCGAAACCCCACAGATAATATTGAGGTTACACTACTGAATTTAAACCTACCTTTCTTTAGCCTTTCGACGAAGCCAAATCATTCTTGATCCAGCGAATTAAACCTATCGCCTGGTTCGAAATCTTCATTCTTCCAACCTTTTGACGGGGTCAAAACCTAGCATTTATACGTTTTAACCTTTAAAGTAGGTTATATTCTATGGAATATGGAATCGGGATTCATTTCCTCATCTCCGAGGTCCCAACTATCTTCCTTAAATGCTCTACATACAACATTTCACCTTAAGTCTATCTACTTGGATTCTTTAGTGTGTTGACCATAAATTTGATTAACACCTAGTATTAGAAGTCCATTTAGCCTTCCAAGGACCATATTGGAAAACGTTATGTATCAAGTCCTTCGGCATGGATTCTTTGGGGCGTTAACAAAAATTTGTGTTAACATTTTGGCGCTAAAAGGAGGGCCTGAACCTATGCTCCTGTTAAATTTTCATCACAGATTATTAGAGTTCTTCATTCAAAATAAGAAGAAGGAAAGAACAAAGAAAAACAACAATGAAAAGGCTGCAGTACAATCAGCTGTGGAAAATGATATAATCTCGAATTTCAACTTAGAAAATACAGAGATTGGACAACCTTCAACTCTGATAAACAACGAGATTAGAGTTTAGAATTTACAACAACAAATGATAGCAATACGAGAATTGCTTGGTAGGGTTCCGTCTCAAGAATCATTAAGGGTTGTGAAGGAAGAAGATGAACCGCCGTCTCCAAATGGAGAACAACATGAGAATTAAGTCAGGCTAAGAACCATTGAGCAATCAAACAGTTTAGTCATAGAAGACAGTGGAGGTCACCATAATAACATTCACAACCAAATCACTAAGGATAAAATAAAACATATACTCAATGAATTAGGGAAACATGTTATCCTATAAAAGGCTCATTTGTCTGAAGAAAAGATGGTAGTTAGCATTCTCCCTCACATGTGTAACGACCTGAAATTTTAACGAATTTTATATCGTACTTACCCAAAATTTTAAAAAATAGAATTGTGGAATAAACTTTAATATTTGAAATGCATCTATCTATTTAATTATAGTAATTAGTTAAAATTTACTGAAAAATAAGGAAGTTAATTTATTTGTGAAATTTTAAAATATAAATTTGTTCAGTATGTGTGTTGAAAATTCAATATTTTCAAAATCTTAATATTTTTTATATAATAAAAATGAAATCATTTTCTGAGAGAGGAGTCGTAATTCATTCCATCAAATTTGGAAGTCTATAGCTTCGTTTATCTTAGTTTCTGCGTTTTGGCAGCATTTTCGGTAGTGGAAAAAATTCGAGTTTTTATAAGTTGATCGTATCGTTGATATCTGTGTACCGTTCTATTCATATCATCGTGCTGATCTCCGTAGTATATTTGTTTTTGTATTCTAAGGCCCGGTACGTGACGGAAACAAAAAAAAGGTGTCGTATCAATACCGTATCCATGTCCTTTGTCATTTCAAATCACAGCCGTGATAGCCAAGCGACAATTAATTACTTTAATCATTTTATCAGATTCAGGCTTGTGCCCGTTGCCATTTCAGCCATCCTATATTATATTTTGCCTTTCCACTTTTTCTTGCTATTCATTTAGAGAGGTACTTTCTCATTGTATTATATTTTATTCTGTTCTCTATATTTTTTTTTCGTTCTCTCGTTCTTCTCCTCTATATTTCCACTGAGCTCTCACCCGTGCCTTTTCTATTTTCCCAAAGTAATAATTTGAAGCCTCTCCTCGTGTGCTCACCTACCTTCATCCCTGTGCTTCTCACTCAACCTAGGAGCCTAGCCCTTTGATCCACGCCCAGAAAACAAAAGGCAAAAGAACCACCCACCGTGCCACTTCCCTCCCATCACCAGACTTAGGACAATGCGGAGCGCCTCCCCACCGCCCACCTAAACCCAGACCGGGCTGCACCCCACCGCGCCGCCACCACTACACGTCGCCCAAAACCGAGAGCGTCTCACCCTATCGATGGTACCCCATCACCCGAGTTCCCCCGACCGAACACTAGTCACCGTCGTGCCCCTGCTCCCACCCGAAGTCTGACCGAAGTCCCCTTCACGACTGATGCATCCCCAGCCTCAACCAAGACCACCTGCAACCTGCTCTTCCAATTTGCAATGCACGGTCCTTTTTGATTTTGCTTTCCATATATACGTATGCTGTTGTTAGAAGCATATATGTTCTCGTGTGCCCTCAAGCACATATATGCGTTTATTATATATATATATATATATATATATATATTTCTTACGGTGGGTTTTCTTTTTTGTGCTTATGATATATATTGTATCCTATATATGCGTTGCACATACAAATCGATGGCAGTAGTATGCATTTTTTTTATGTCTGCAGATGTATAGCATAGCCGAGAATGCATAGTCTGAAGCTATCATTCACATTTACTTTGAACTCCACCCTATCTACCTTATCTTAGTCACCATCGTGCCTTCTAGTCTTTTGAATTGTGCGTATATACTTGGATAGTCACCATTATATCCGCATTTACAGCCGATAACTGATTATAGAAGATGACCTAACCTTCTAAACTCTATCAGCATAGGGTATGTTTTTCCCCTGAAACATTCACAAGCTATGTCAGTGATGTTGAATTTAGTTTGAAAGATTCTTTTGTCCATATATGTTGGCATTCAATGGAGTACAAGAATGCAGGAATGGGAAATGATGTTGAATAAAATCTGTTACATCTTTTTCACCCTTTAATGCGTTTTTTGCTTTCCATGCCACATGTTTGTGGTCTACTTGCTAGAACCAGAAGCATTAAATGTGTGGGATGGATCCATTAGCTTTTTATTCATCATTTGTCAACAAATATTAAATTGATGAGTCAGTTGGACAAAGTTTTGCTTTTTTGGTCTTCTTTTTCTGATTTCTCTTTTGTCAAAAATTTTCTTCTTTTGTCAAATCTGTACTGATGTGATAAAAGATATGCACTTGCATATATCACAAGATTAAGTTCAGTTGTTTGTGATATATTTAATGGTTAATTTTGTTACTAGACAATTTTAAGTGGAGCAATTAAAAATTTCACTTTGGCAAAGAAGAGTAAACAACATCCAACTTCGATAGGAATAAAAAAATCAGTGAAAGTGAAGGATACATGACCTAAGAGGAGTTCTAATTTAGCCTATGAAGACATGAAATTTTGGTGTGTCAACAATATTAGAATTTCTATCGCAGATGATATTATCAAGGATTTACTAACCTAGATTTGTTTATGAGCTTTGGGGAAAACTTGAGATGCTTTGTCTACGTAAAGTTTGCTAACAAAGCTAAATAAAATATGGGAACCTTATAAGCTAAATAAAATCTGACAAAGTTTGCTAACAAAGAAAAGTTGATCTTTTACTATGCTTCTAATAAAAGGCGCAAAAAATGGATTTTACGTCGCGAAAGGTTACAAAACATCACAAATACACAAATGCGGCCTAAATTTATATCGCAAAAAACTTTAACTTTTACGTTGCCGATATGGTTTGTACCAGCTGCATGTTGGCATGGGGAGTTAACCTCCATGCTCATCTAGTCATCATAAAGGTAAAAATTGAGCTGAACCTACCTTTGATTCTCGTTCAGTTAATTAAAGGCATTGCACATGAATAAGGATTGTTAACTTTGGAATTTTATGTTTGTTTATTTTGAGCAAGAGTTGATTAATTAAAAATGTTTTACACGGTGAAATTTAATGCTAAATGCAATTTCTTCAACGTATGCTTGGCTCCATTTTATTATTACTGTTTGACGACTTGGGACCAAATATTTGATATTCATGTATAATAGGCTTCCGAAGATGAAAAATTTAACACAAAACGAAGCAAAGCAGAAGCAGCTGCAGATGCTGCAACGACTGTAAAGGCAGAGCAGAATAACAATGAGTCAACAGGTAAAAAGAGCGAGGAAAAGTAGGCTACATAGCCACCTATGCAATACTACGTTCATGTAAAGGCGAGATGAGGCCAAGCTACTGATAGCCACAACCTTTTTGATGGGGTAACATTTTGCTTGTCCTTGTTACTTTTACGGTGCATTATAGAGAAAGTTGTAGGTACTATATATAGAACAGTTTATTAAATAAATAAAAATATACATATACTTGAATGTAATAATACTTCGAATGAAATACTGACGTGAATAATAAAATAACTAGCCTGACAAAACAAGTAAGAGGGGTTATCTACATGATATAGTCCATGACCACTATTATTTTCTAATGAGTATTTTGAAACAACTGTAATTCATGTAATGATTAACATTATTGAGTCTGGACTTTCAGACTTGGATACGATAAAATCAAAATATAATTCACATCAAACTATGAATCCAGTTCACTGTTTTATGAATTTTGCTAAACCAATTATAAGTCAACAGTACGAACATGGTGCATATATGATAAAATCATATGAGCCTACCAGTTAACTCAAGTCCCACGAGTTGGGATAAAGTAGGCCATTGCAATTTTAAGGGCTATTTGTTTGTAAGTGCACATGTTGTAATGTTGACATTGTTAGCGTATCATATTTTTCATATTTGAAATTTAGTTTCAACAAGCCAATGGATTGCGACAGTGGATTAAGAGCTTCTGAGTATTGGCTGACCTTGATTTGTTAAAAGCATGGGTCCTCCTTTTTTTTTATTCTTGGCCACTGTTTCTTATGTTCTTCTCCATTATTCATCAGGCCACTGTTTCTTATGTTCTTCTCCATTATTCATCAAATTATGACTAACTACATGAATACTTGTTTATTATCATTTTGCAACAATTAATATTTCCTTATCTGATTTAATATTTTAATAGTTTTTTGGGACGGTACACTTCATCATCTAAAGCTCCTTTTAAGTCTAATATTCAATGTATTAAAGTATTAAACTTACGAGTACTAAATATATGATGTCTTGATCATTATCTTGCTATGTATGCAGCAAACAATAAACCCACTAGGTCATATGGTTATATTATGATACTATTAGGTGCATGTTTAGATTGCGATATACATGTTTTGGGATCATATGAATCAAAATCATTTATCATCAACGAAAATGATACTGTTATATTATGAAATTGTAAATGGTGGGTTTAAACCAAATCCCTTGCAATATCTGACCAAAATATAAAAACAAATCCAATTATGCGAATAAAAAGAATTGAATTGGTATATTTCATGACTTAATGATTAGTCATCTAGATGTCGAAATTATCCACTAATGTATCAATAAAGTTTACTTGTTCAAGCTGGGTTAAAAATACAAAGTATTAACTAGCCATAAAATCACATTCAACCTACATATCAATTGAAGAGTCTATTAGGAGGGAAAGAGACTAGCTAGAGCACTAAGGAGATATGCAGCAGAGCTGAAAGAAAAGAGTGAAAATAGAAGGAAGAAGAAGGTTTTCATGCAAATTGTATTTCATTCATGTTCAACAGCAGCCTATTTTGTAGAAAGGCTGATACACATGATTGGGTACTGTTACGCCACATGGTAACAAATTGTTGGCTAAGTTCAAAGTTGTAACTAACTTCCATTTTTTAATAATAAAAAGATTTAATAAGAAGCTTCTATATTGTCATATATTGATTTCCTTTGCTGGCATTTATTGGTGGCAGGATTCTCTTCCTATGCTATGCTCGGTTTCTTGTAGGGATGGTGAATGCACGTTTAGGTCTATCACAGGAGTGACTGTATCATTACTCTCCTCTTGAAAGTCGACCTTGTCCTCAAGGTCGTATGGAGTGGTGAATTCCCACGGTTATAGTGTGGGTGTTACTGCATGCGGATTAGGGCATAGTTTGAGGACGAGATATGAAAGATAAGGCGTATGCAAGCTTCTTGTGGTAGACAAAAACGATATGCAACAAATCCAACCTTTTCAATAATTTGAAAAGGACAAAGTAGCGCTTGGATAACTTGTGTTGTGGTGAGCGAAGCGAGTACTGGCGGTATGGTTGAAGCTTAATGAATACCCATGAGCCTACCAAAAATTGTTTGTCTTGCCTGTGCTTGTCCACTTGATTCGTCATGCGAACTTGAGCATGTTGCAAGTTTGTTTTGATTATATGTAGAATTTGGTCTCGTGTCCTTGCCCATTCTTCTAGTTCGTGTAGATAGAGATTCCCATAATGTTGTCAGAGATAATCGGAGATGCATGACCATATACCGCTTGGAATGGGGACATTCCAATAAAGGAGTGCTTGCATGTATTATACCGAACACTAGCCACCGCCATCCCCCTGCTCCCACCCGAAGCCTGACTGAAATCTCCTTCAAGAACGAAGCATCCCCAGCCTCAACCAAGACTCCACCGGCAACCTACTCTACCAGTTTGCTATGCACGGTCCTTTTTTTATTTTTCTTTCTATTTATACATATGCTGTTGTTGAAAGCATATATGTTCATGTGTGTCCTCAAGCACATATATGTGTTTATTAAATATATATATATATATATATCGTTTTTTCCCTACGGTGGGTTTTTCTTTTTTGTGCTTGTGATATATATGGTATCCTATATATGCGTTGCACATACAATTCGATGGCAGTAGTATGCATTTTTTTGATGTCTGCACCTGTATAGTGTGGCTTAGAATGCATATATATTGATATATTATGTCTGTAGCTGTCATCGGCATTTACTTTGGAATCCACCCTGTCCACCTTATCTTAGTCACCATCAGGCCTTCAAGTCTTTTGAATTGTGCATATATATTAGTATTATTATATATATTATTATAGTCGGTTATACACTAATTATGTTGATTTCCCCAGGTTTTCTTAATTCGAATTTAGTAGTGTGGAAATAGAGCTGCAACTACTTGTGAAACCATGTTTGCTGAATCAAGCCCGGGGAGTTTGTATGTTATTTTCATATTTTGCTGCTTTGCGGTTATTATCGATTATGTTCTCAGCCTTGAACTTGAACTATTATTTCCTTTGTTTAAAATGAATTTAAACATGTACCGGTCTTGCTTGACATCCGAGAAAAAGCAAAATGACAATAAACTTTGTGTCTGTGCCTTGAGACTCTATCATGGATGATCATCATACATATAAGAAATGTTCACGGCATCGTTTGGATGTCAGAAATAGTTCGTCTCTCTTCTTTCAAACACATTTGTCATTCATATATCTATCAAAAACTCAAAATATTCAACCCCTTTAAATATATACATGTGGAAACTTCATATTGAAATTGGCACACACTTTGTTGTAATAAAACCAATCTCTAATGTTACGTGCCTATCAATTCATATTTATACATCACTTCTTCAAAATATTTAGCGATCGATACTATTCCAATTTCAAGCCGTCGTTCCTTCTTATAACATGTGAGACAATCCTAACCTAACCTTTAGTTCTGAAATAATATCTAACACTAATACTCGCATGGATTATTCGAAACTCTGAAATTAGTTTACTGTATATATATTATTGTGAATTTGCTGATCAAACCATTTAAAGTTCCATGACCAAACCAATCTCTAATGTTACGTGCCTATCAATTTATATTTATACATTACTTCTTCAAAATATTTAGCAATCGGTACTATTTCAATTTCAAGCCGTCGTTCCTTCTTATAACATGCAAGACAATCCTAACCTAACCTTTAGTTCTAAAATAATGTCTAACACTAATACTCGCATGAATTATTCGAAACTTTGAAATTGGTTTATTGTATATATATTATTGTGAATTTACTGATCAAACCAATTAAATTCCATGATCTCCTACCAGTGCTACAAATCCTTTTCCACTATATAAATTTTGCTTGAAAGAGCAGAATATCTGCTTCGACCCTCTATTTTGCTTTTCAACTACATGTTCCTTTCATTTATAGCCATAGCTTTTGATGTTTCTTTCTTAAAGTTAATGGTTCGATATATATTTTCTAAAAGTGATCCAGAAAATAAAACTAGCACTTTGTTCAGCGCTATGCAAGTTTAATGAATGATACAAGTAATAAACTCTAACGATCATGTGTACATAATCAGTGCATATCCAAGTCTTTGAAAGTTCGGTTTGTAACATTGCATTATCTTCTGTGCCTAAAAAATAAACGTTATACTTGCATTTGCATGTCAATGTCAAACAATAAAGTCGGTTATCATCGGGTGGTTAACTAAAACAACTGTATTATCTCACTTCGAAATGTACAATGATATACTATTTTACATGCATACAACGATGCTACCAAGAAGACAATTTTAAATAAAACAAGCATCTCATGAAATATCAACTAGCATACATTTTAGTTTTGTTAGAGTTAATCATAAAACTAGCTATGCTTTAAAAACTTATTGCAAGTGTATGCTTAGTTACGAATTTACTTAAATTTTATAAGTGCGAGAATATAAATTCTAACCTAGTATTTTGCAATTCAAAATTGCTCAAGTGTAAATTTTAAGATTTGTTTGCACAATTTTAATGTGAGCAAATACGAATCTTCAAACAAGACCTGTTTTTTTGTAATAAGTTTTCAAACAAACCTATTTTTGCAATATGTATTTTCTAAAAGCCTCTATTTAAGATGAGTCCTCCTCTGTATAAACAATGCTAAATTCTTAAACTTTTGTCGCTATCTATCTCGTATAAAAAACACCTGTAATAATAAGATTTCTTAATTACATGGCGTAAATGTGTCAAATGAGCAACCTCTAAGCATCCACTTCCTCTAACGCTTTCGTGACGACCCCCTACACCTTCACCATCCAATATAAATGAAGAGTGTGCTACGGTGATGTCCAACCGATGTAGAATGATTATCGTTAGATTACGATGATATAATATTTTCAAATTAAAAGCAGATTCAGAAAATATTGTTGATTTTGGTGATATTATATTTTCAAGGAAAGAAGATTTATAAGATTCTTGAGATAACAACTTAAATATATTGTCTTTTTACTGTATTTAAAGAAGGCAATGAATTATCTTCATGAAAAGGAGAGTAGTTTGAAGATTAAGTAATCAAACAATTCCCTAATCGGCTGGTTAAAAAAGAAATTGAAAAGTCGGACTGATAAACATTTTCCATATGAGCAGGATAATTGATGAATTATTGCTTTATAACCATAAATTAATTAATTCAACCATATATAATAATCTCTATATAAAAATAGTCATTCTATAGATATTAAAGTTATCATCTCAAGTGGTATTTGTTATTCATCTTCTTAGCCTCCATTATCAATTTTACACATCTTCTTAGCCTCCATTATCAATTTTGAAAAATTCTCTTTTCTGAGAATGTAATAAAATCTTCTTTTTTCAAAGTGAATATTATCTCGTGATAGTGGAATCATTATAAATCTATTTATGAACTCTCTATTTGCTTTATTATGTAATTTTCTCTTTTGTATTCTCCCATTTTTATTTGTTTTATCGCACTACAATACGATCTTATTCCTTGCGCGTTTATTTCGGTTGATTTACAATCATTTTATAAAATTACCCCAACAATTGTCAAAGTTGGAATGTGGATAAAGCAATTATAGAACATGTATTATATCTCACAACACATCGAAATATAATAATCATCACATATATAAAACCGACAGGACGGTTATAACTAAATGAACCACAAATATCAAAGTACACGATTTTACAGAGTTATACAAAATAGAAGTAAAGTTTATACAACTAGAAATAAACTCAAGATAATTGTCTCTAAATAAAGTAGCCAACACCATTTACGCTCCATAGTGTCGCACGGTGAAATAAGCAATAGTAAGCCATATATAAATACGAGAAAGCACAATCTCCTACTGTCCATCTGCATAGCACCACCTATCACCCAAACTTGTTATCCAGTGTACTCATTTAAGAGTACTCAAAACAATACTAAGCAAACCATAAAACATCGAGTAAAACAACAGTCTAGTGTGAGCGATAAACAATCTCAAAATGCTATACAAGTTGATATAGAAAGGAACAAAGGATAAGAGTCATACACGATAAGTCCTTATATACAAAGAGAAGAAGGAAATGAAAATTGATTGAAGAAACGAAAGAAAGAATTTTTTTAAACAAATTAAACATTTTCTATTCTTTCTTTGCAAACTGTCCATTTTAGTTCCTTATTAATTTTCAATCAAGTCAATCATCCCCCTTCTATCATGTGGTCGGGCAAGTTTTCAGGAATGTTCAAGAGTGGCTTGCACACCAGCCTAATCCAAGTGCGAAACCCAAAAGTCCAAGAATCAAGACAAGCCATGGATCGGTATTGATCCATGTCCATGGATAGGAACTGATCCATGTCCATGGATCAGTACCGACCCCTAATGCTTCCCCAAAGTTGCTACGTGGTTCGTGATACACAAAGTTAGAGTGATCCTCAACCAACACGTGCCATATAAGAAGGTTCCCTGGCCACTCATGATCCAAGCAATAGGTGGATAAATCCATGTTTCAAGACAAGTAAATCAATTGCTTTTTACCCAACCACCAAACCATTATATTCCTATGATCCAAGAGTCATGTTGATACATCTAAGCTCCACAAATAAAGGTACAAGCCATCCAAGCAACATGGAAAGATCAAATGAAGACTAAAAGTCGTTTTATGGACCTGTACCGATCCATAAGGCATGGTCTGGTATCGATCCCTAAATTTTGTTTAGCTGGCTACGATCTTCTGAGAGCGGCTCCTTCGGGATGTGGGGAAGAAGCGGTTAAGAGAACTCCGTCGGCCTTCAACTATAAATAGTGGATGATAGGCATTGTTTAGGGGATCTTTTTGCTTGCATTCTAAATTTTTGTACTACTATTGTAGCCGCTAGGGTTAATGCTGATCCATAGACTATCGATCTGTAAGATCACCTTTATAAAAGTCTTATAGAATCATAAACAAAGTTCAAGTAGACGTAGGCCAGTAATTAGCCGAACCACTATAATTGTTTGTGTTTTTCCATCGTTTATTCATTTATCGTCTTCATATTATCTTCTATAATACTTTGGGTGTTTGTGCCAACTTTTCACGTAAACACCTGCCGCATTCAATTTTCGTAAACCAAAGATTTTTCCACCCTTTTAGTAGTTTAAATTTCGAGACTAGTTACATGCTTAAAACTGACCATATAAGTAACAAATTCCATCCAAAAAAATAATTTGACCCAAAACCAAACCCAGCTTGGCCGATCGGATGCGACGCACAGGTAAAAAAGCGATATAGTTTAAGCTATCCTGTAATATGGAACTATTCAATTTCCATACATCTCCTCTTCTCTTTCTTTCTTCTTCTCCAAAGTAAAAAAGCTAATCATACCAGATTTATTAATTTACACTAACAATGCTCCACCAAATTTAATACTCTATTGTCATACATTGTAGAAAAACTCATACATAAGTATAGATACTTTACGGACTTAATCTATACGTAGTGATAACCTATCAAAGTATGTCAGAATAAAGTAGTTACTAAGCGTTGAACCATCAATCTTATGTGGTGTATTGGATGTGTTTAACACGTCATTTTCTTTCCTATAAATAATTTAAAAGACAATATGTGGATTGGCCTTGTGTTTATATCTCGGTTTCATGAAGTGCTCTTAGACTAAGCCATAGACTTGTAGAAAGTGGCACCACTGTCAGCACCAAAAATTCACCACCGAAACTAGGTTTCGATGGTGAGTAGAGGTCGCTGAGGACCTTCTGCAAGAGCCGAAGAGATGCTTCTTGAAAAGTCACGAAGGACTCCGCAACTAAGGATCTTCATGAGATGGTTCCGCCCACAAGAGGCTTCCATACAAGATAAAGACTTTCACCTTTGGTTCCGCATGAGAGGGTTCCACAGAAGACAACTCATTGCTAAAGGAAGACGTTCCACAAGTATCGCATTCGAGAAAGAGCCTTTAGCAAGTAACGGTTTCGCATTAAAGGCCTTCCGCAAGAGGCATCGACTTCATGTAAAAATATTACCTTCCACAAATCCAATTTGCCACCTTATTCAAAGGAACCTTTCAATGGGATAGAAAGGATGCTTCTACAATAGACGATCAGAGCATTGAATGCAGGGCAACGCCGGTCAAGAACTTTAGAAGCGCCACTTACCTTTAGAAGACCTTTCGATGGAGTCAAAAGGTTCCCTTCCACATCAAATCCGATACCCTTCTACCATTAGATCAAAGCTGTGGATGACGCATTCTCACCTTCCGATGGAAACAAGGGCATCCAAATATGTTCATAAGAGCTATAAGCCAACCTTTCTCATTGTATTGTATTATATTTTATTATATTCTATTTTTGTTTTGTTTTGTTTTGTTCTCTCGTTCTTCTCCTCCATATTTCCGCCGAGCTCTCACCCATGTCATTTTCCATTTTCCTGAACTAATAACTCAAAGCCTCTCCTCGCATGCTCACCTACCTTCATCTCTATGCTTCCCACTCAACCAGGGTGCCTAGCCCTCTGACCCACGCCTAGAAAAAAAGGCAAAAGCTCCACCCACCGTGCCACTTCCCTCCGATCACTGGACCTAGGACAATGCCGAGCACCTCCCTACTGCCGCACCTCAACCCTGATCGGGTTGCACCCCACCGCGCCACCACCACTACACGCCGCCCAAAACCGAGAGCGTCTCACCCAATCGTCAGCTCCCCATCACCCGTTTAACGACCCGCAAATCCGTACCCCTTGAGTCAACACTATTCTACATCAATCAACTCAAGTTGAACAGAAATACAAACCATTTGTGTTAAAGAAGAAGAGGTAGAAGAAGAGAAACAGGAAACAACAACAGAATCTTACCATCACAATGGAATAAAATATAATAGGTAATCATAGATCTTTACACAAAAACAAATACTATGTCTGTTTATACATACATCATCATAGTACATCATCACAGTTCAACAACATCAATAGCATTCAACTGGATACACAATGGAATAATAACAGCAAGTACGGAAGTATGTATCGCCATCCAGCTCGTCTCCTGAGCTCCACAGCATCCTTTCTTGAATTCTATAATACTCGGTCTGTCCCGAGCATTATAGTTAAATAACACCCGAGTCAGTCTGGAATACCAGCGTGAGAAATCACACTTAAATTGATTATGAAAGTTTCAGAAATTCTTTCGAAAACAAAAGCATCTTGTAAGACCCCGCCACAAATAAACATGTCGGAATTTTACCTTACGATGGCTAAAACATCTCTTATTAAAATCCTCTGATATTATAATAAGGTCTATCTACAAATACTTATTAAAATAGCCGAAATTGTTACATCTATTAAATTCCAGCTACTAGCCACAGAGTGGGTAATACAAACAAAACTCGTAAAAGGCACGTAGGGAGAATGGATTTCCACCTAATGACTAGGCACTGGGGTACCACCTGTCACAGTAACTGGTCTAGATCAGCGTACCGAGGATCACTCCCGACCCCCTGCAACACAAGACCCGGACTATCCCTTAATGGATAATCCCGAGTAAGATCACCCG
Organism: Allium cepa; assembly: GCA_030765085.1. Taxonomy (NCBI): domain Eukaryota; kingdom Viridiplantae; phylum Streptophyta; class Magnoliopsida; order Asparagales; family Amaryllidaceae; genus Allium; species Allium cepa. The sequence continues at coordinate 658,855,815 of CM060938.1, read as the reverse complement.
ACGGTTGATATAAGCAACCGCACCACTAAGCCGAAATAAAAAGGGACATCTCGACAAGGATGACCTTACCCGAAAATGGGTGCTACCCACCAAGCCTTGCTGCATAACCCTTAATTTTCAGTCATTCCCGGTTGATAAGGCTTGAGGTTAAGCGTTACATTTAAGATCGTTACACTTAGAATACTCAACTTCCACTTAACGATGTTCTGAAAGCATTCATCCATACAAGTCCATTCCGGTTTCGAGCGGAACCGAAAGCACTATTCCTATTACATCCATTTTGAAAATATCCTCAAGATTAGTAGGCACTTCACTGCTCCATCTTCGCATCCAAACTCGTTTTCCCACGAAAACGTACAAACCGGATTGAAGTGGTTTTCGAGAAATTAATCCCGATCCCGGTCTCTTCGAAACGATCAGCGCATTTAGCCAATATTGATAGTCGGTTATTTAACTATCAATTAACATTCACAACAACCATCAAACATAAATAATCCCCAAATTATTTATTAAACTCAAATTATCTTCACAAGATATATTTCCACTTTTCAACCTTTAAAAAAAATAGTTTCAAACCCCACTCTTCTCATGGAATGAATTTCCAAATAATTATTTCCACTGAAAACACCAAGTACAAAGCTTTAGATTTTTAAAATAATTTAAAACACTTTATAAATAAAGTATATATTTTAACATTTAGATTGAGAACTACTTCAATACTTTAATAAAAATATACACTTTAGGAATATTCAAAATGAGATTACTTTTATAAAATATAAACTAGAATTTCTCTTTTAAAACAAATACCGAGTCACTTTTAAATAATTACTATTATAATAGATTAAAAGAAAATACTTACTTTAGAATTTAAGTATTTTAGAAATAATAAATTTTCCAAAACTTGCTTTTTAAAACAACTTTAAAACTTTTAACTTATATTTAAAAATTTACTTTGAAAATGTACTTGGTTATCCAGGGAGAATTTCCAATTTCAATCACTTAAATCAATTTTCCAAATTGATTTTCAATTTACTCCATTTGAAATAGATTTCTTTACTTACTCAATTCATTTCAAAATTCGTTAATTATGGACTTTATTATTATTATTATTATTTTCCATTTGATTTTAAATCTTTTAAATGAAATATACAAATTTCAGATTTTCCCAATTCTTCTTTATTCTATTCAGAATTTAAATCTTAAATTTAAAATAAATGCTTTGTTCTTTTAAATAATAACACTGAAGTTTAAAATTCATTAACTTTCTGTTTATTCAAAATTTCCTTTTCATATACGAAATTTATTTATTAGAATTTTAAAACCATTACTATTCTTATCCAGTTCATTTTTAATTTATTTAAATTTTCTATAGTTATTTCTCTTACAAACTCTCTTCCTTTTATTTTCAAAATTCCAGTTCTATAAATTTTGATAACTCAGTGTATCGAAATATATTCAAGTAAACCCTAGCATCCAATATTACAACTACCAATAATATTCATTACAGAATATCGAATATTCATAACAGAGAATATTAAACAATATAAATAATTTTGAGGAATCTAGTTGGATCCCTCCAACCTATTTTCCCTACATTCATGGAAGTTAGCACAATATAAAATACCAATTACACTTTAAGGTGGAATATTGCGGTATATGGGTTTTTATATAAAATCATCCGCTATTATGCGGCGCATAGGGTCTCATCCGCTATAAAATGTGAAAAATCAATCATTCCAAGATATATTATATACTACTATATATAATATTGCACATCCAATCCAAACAATCAATCAACCAATTATTTAAATTTAATCATTTGAATTAAAATTATAACCAGATGAGTGAGTGTGGCAGCGGAGTATTGCGAGGAGTCTTTGGAGGCATGGTAAGGGAAGGAAGAAGTGAATTGTAGAAGAAGAAGAGGTGCAGAAGAAAACAAGACGTGTTGGAGGGAAAAAATGAGATTGTATTTCAAACAGTGAGTTGATCTTTTACATACAAAACATTACAGAATTTATATAGCACAACACATTTTAATGGGCTTTACACCCGGCCCAACAACAACACACACACAAGATGTTTGATTATTTGACATGGTGATTCGCAGGTCTCTTCTTGAGACGAAGCTTCACAACCAAAGATGGACGAGGGGCTGCAGCGGTCTGAGGAGTGTAACAGGTGCCTCCCTCATCAAAATTTGACCTTGTCTCAAGGTCAAAGGTGGGAAATCGAGCAACTAATTTCCAATAATCTTCCCAGCTTGCTTCTTCAATAGGTCGTTGTTTCCACTTGACTAATACTTCAGTGATCGTGCCTTGCCTGGAACGAGCTTGTCGACGAGCAAGAATGGTCTCCGGTTCTAGAATCAATTCAGTGTCTACATTAGGTATATCCTTCTGAATGATTATATTAGATCCCACTTTCTTTTTCAATTGAGAAACGTGAAACACGAGATGTATTTTCGATGATAGTGGTAGTTTAAGCTTGTACGCAACAGTACCAATTTTTTGCTCAATTTCATAAGGGCCAAAAAATTTTGGTGATAATTTTGTTGTCTTTTGACTTCCTGCTGAGATTTGCCGATAAGGTTGAAGTCTTAAGTATACCCAGTCACCTTCTTGAAAAACCCTTTCAGACCTGTGTGCATTTGCATATTTTGTCATCCTTTCTTTTGCTTTATTAATGCTATCTTTCAGTAATTTTAATGCAATATCTCTGGAGTATAATTCTTCATCAACCTGATATAATTTAGCAGTTTTTGGAATATAGGAAAGTAGTGATGGTGGTTTCCTCCCATAAACTGATTCAAAAGGCGTAGAATTAATAGGTAATTTCCAAGTTGTGTTGTACTAAAATTCTGCAAGACTAAGCCACTTCACCCATTCATGTGGTTTGTGACTACAAAAACACCTCAAGTAGCATTCAAGTGTTTTATTTGTAATTTCTGACTGGCCATCTGATTGTGGATGATAGGCAGAGCTTAGTGCCAGTGAACAGCCTTGTATTTTAAATAATTCTGTCCAAAATTTGCTTGTAAAAATTGCATCCCTATCACTCGCTATTGATCTTGGAAGCCCATGCAACTTATATACCCCATCAAAGAATACTTTAGCCACTTGAGATGCTGTAAATGGATGTGCCAAGGGAAAAAAGTGAGCATACTTACTTAACCTGTCCACTACTACATAAATCACAGTGAACTTATTACACTTTGGCAATCCAATAATGAAATCCATACTTATGTCTTCCCAAATTTTGTCTGGTGTAGGAAGTGGCTGTAGTAATCCAGGATATTTAACATTTTCAGATTTAGCTCTTTGGCAAATATCACATGATTGAATAAATTCTTGAACATCTGATTTATGTCCATGCCAAAAAAAACTTGTTTACGTCTTTTTAAAGTTCTATCAATACCAGAATGCCCCCCTAAAGGAGTTGCATGATATTCATGCAATAAAGCTTGCTTAAGTTGAACATCAGAAGGATTGATAATGATTTTACCTTTGTAAAAGAACACCCCATCAACCATTTTATATTTTGAAGGATCAACAGAACTATTTTTTATATTGGTATGTAATTCTGAAAAATATGGATCTTCTTTAATTTTGCATTTGAAATCATCTAACCAAGTATTCTGAACCATAGAAGTTGTTGTAAGTTGCATTACATCTTGAGTATTATTAGTATCCACTTCATGTCTTCTGGAGAGAGAATCTGCTACAATGTTCTGTTTGCCTGCCTTATATTCAACCACATAATCAAGACCATGTAATTTTGCTAGCCAGTTACTTTGAATCCCTATTTGTAATTTCTGATCCAAGAGATATTTTAGACTCTTATGATCAGTTTTAATTATGAATTTCTTTCCCAGTAGATATTGACTCCATTTCTTTGTTGCAAGTATAAGAGCTAAAAGTTCTTTTTCATAAGTTGATAAGTGCAGAGAATTTCCCTTCAGTGCTTGGCTCAAGAAAGCAATTGGTTTTTCTTTCTGAAGTAAGACAGCACCAATACCTTCTCCAGAAGCATCACATTCTATGGTAAATGTCTGAGTGAATTCTGGCATAGCTAATATTGGAGGAGAAGACAAACAAGATTTCAAATAATCAAATGCTACTTGTGCTGCAGTATTCCAGTGAAATGCATTCTTCTTTAGAAGGTCAGTGAGTGGCTTTGCTATAATACCATAATTTTTTATAAATCTTCTATAATAACCAGATAGGCCTAAAAAACCTCTTAATGCCTTTAAAATTTTTGGAACAGGCCATTGTTTAATTGCCTTTGTTTTTTCTTCATCAACTGCAATGCCTTGTTGTGAAACAATATGGCCTAAGTATGATACACTTGTTTGAGAAAAATGACATTTGGATAATTTCACCGTCAATTGATTCGTCTGCAAAACTTCCAAAGTTATTGATATATGAAGTAAGTGGTCAGCCCATGATTTACTGTAAATCAATATATCATCAAAAAATACAAGGATGAACTTTCTTAGATAAGGTTTGAATATTGTATTCATCAAGGCTTGAAAAGTAGATGGAGCATTAGTGAGACCAAATGGCATAACAATAAATTCATAATGGCCTTCATGAGTACGAAAGGCTGTTTTATGAATATCATTCTCAAACATTCGTATTTGGTGATAACCAGATTTCAAGTCAAGTTTAGAAAAAAAATTCGACCCATAAAGTTCATCTAGTAATTCATCAATTATTGGAATTGGAAACTTATCTTTAATTGTGTGCTTGTTGAGTTCTCTATAGTCGATGCACATTCTCCATGATCCATCAGATTTTTTTACCATCACTACAGGCGCTGCATACGAACTAGAACTTGGTCTAATAATTCCTGCTTTTAACATATCCTGAATCAATTTTTCAATTTCATTTTTCAGATGAAAGGAATACTTGTATGGTCTCAGTCATAGCGGTTTCGTATCAGGCAGCAAGGGTATTTTGTGATCACAATGCCTTGGTGGAGGAAGAGAAAAATTCGAAGAGAAAACTGTAGGAAAATTATGTAGAATTGCTTGCAATTCTTCAGGTATTTGAGATGCTGAAGAAGGAGGTTGCTTGTGGAGTAAATTATTGGTTTATCTTCAGCAGTAAGTGTACATATATGAACCATAAAACTCAGACAGTAACAGTTAATGTCCTTAGTAATAGTATTTGCTGACACAATCGAGACTTCCTTAGGTTGAATGCCCCTCCAAATCGTAGTTTCACCATGTAGAAGAAACTGGACCTCTAATTTTTTATAGTTGAAAGTTATTTCATCAAGTTGTTTCATCCATTGTACACCCAAAACCATTTGACACCCTCCCATAGGCAAGAGTAAAAAATCAGCATATATTTTTGTTCCTTGACAAGAGATAGGCACATTTGAACAGATACCTTGTCCTTCTAATTTCTCACCGCTAGCAACATAGACATCAAAAGTTTGTATATGATCAATATGCAACCCCATTTTTTTGCCAATTCCTCATTCAAAAAATTATGTGTTGATCCTGAATCAACTAAGATGTAAATAGGGTGACCTTTGACAAATCCTTGAACTCTAATTGTATTATTTGCATCAACTCCACTTATAGCACTTAAAGAAACTTCAGGTTGAAACTGATCCCTTGTCTCTGCTTCGTTATCAACTTCAGCATGCATTAATCAATCTGAACCTTGCAAAAATCCTTCTAACATGAACACTTGTTTCCCTTTACATTTATGGCCTGGAAACCATTTTTCACATGTATAGCATAGCTCTTGGTTTCTTTTTTTGTACAATGTCATTTGAAGTGAGTTTCTTTGAAAAGTGGGTTGTAGTGGTTTTGAGTTGATTGTCAGTAGAGGGTTTAGAATTAGGTTTAGAAAATGGGGATGTGGATTAACTATTGTGAGAAGCATACTGATAAGGTCTGAATGGTTTCCTCAAATGCATATATTTCTCTTCACTTATTTTTGATAACATTATCGCATCTCTGAATGATTTTGGTTGGCTAGCAAGCACTTCATATTTAATATCTGATTTTAAACCCCCTACAAATCTATCTAACACATACTTTGCAGGCAATTTGTCTAATAGGCTCAAGATCTGCTCAAATTTGCTAAGGTATTCTCTCACTATTGTTGTTTGTTTCATGCATGACAATGCTTCAAATGGTTGTTGAAAATCAAAAGTACTAAATCTTGTAAGTATTTCTTCTTTAAACACTTCCCAGATAAAGTAATTATCAACATTGATTGAAAACCAGTGATACCATTGTAAAGCCTCGTCTCTTAAATGAAATGAACATCCCTGAACTTTGTCAGCATTAGGTAAATTGTAATATTTAAAAATTAACTCAGTTTGCTTCAACTAGGCTAAAATATCACCAGCTACAGTGTATAAAGGAAATTCGAATTTCATTGATTTTTGATGAAGAAATGGTGGTGAATGAATACCTTCAGAATGAGAATTTTTACGAGCAGGTATGTTGCTCTGATTTGTTCTAGCATGATCTGGTAAATCAGCATCAAGAACTGATGTATTATTTAAAGAATTAGATCCGTTACCTTCGGTAGGATTCACACCCAAAATTCCAGCTGAATTATTTGATATTTGCGATTGTTGATGTGAATTATCCTTGCATCGTCTCAGATCTTTGAGTTCCTTGAAGATCAACTGTAAAGAAGATTGAAATTCTTGGATAGAGGAGTTTAATCGATCATTATTAGATTGGATCTGATCTGAGAATTGGGTATTCAGTATTTCTTGTTTCTGCAGTTGAATTTCCAGTTTCTCTAAGGTAGATTGAATTGAATCTTCATCATTTGCCTGCTCAATTCCTGAATCTGATACCACCTGTGGCAGCGGAGTATTGCAAGGAGTCTTTGGAGGCATGGTAAGGGAAGGAAGAATTGAATTGTAGAAGAAGAAGAGGTGCAGAAGAAAACAAGACGTGTTGGAGGGAAAAAATGAGATTGTATTTCAAACAGTGAGTTGATCTTTTACATACAAAACATTACAGAATTTATATAGCACAACACATTTTAATGGGCTTTACACCCGGCCCAACAACAACACACACACAAGATGTTTGATTATTTGACATGGTGATTCGCAGGTCTCTTCTTGAGAGGAAGCTTCACAACCAAAGATGGACGAGGGGCTGCAGCGGTCTGAGGAGTGTAACAGTGAGATTAACTCACTTTAATTTTTGCTTTGCAATGCACTTCAATATTGTTTTGGATTTCCTTATGTTTGACCTTGTTGGAAAAACAAACTCAGGAAGTCCACCTCACTCGAATCGCGAAACCTTGCAGCCTCCAAGGTGATTACACGGTTGCAACTCGAGTTCGAGCTCGAAATCCCAAATCGTTGACCTCACCGAGCCTCACGCCGTATCGCGACCACCCAAAGCCCTAGCAGTACTAGCCACGACGCGATCAAAACGTCCAGTGCCTCCTCCCATGAAGCCCTCTGCTTTGCTCGCAAGCATCCCTTCGATCGTCGCCGAACCCCCAGAAATCCAAACAATAGTTCGCCTCTCTGGTCGAACGCGAACCTCCCCTTCCACTTGAACGAACGTCGCGGCAATAAATCGACTCAGCCCTAGCTTCGTCCGACATCGCGAGTCTCCCCCGCATCGAAGTCAACATCGCTTTCGATTCGCCGTCGACGACGTGCACGAGTGACACCCCTTTTTCGTTCGCCATTTTTTTTTTGAATTCAACTGAAGAGAGGAACGAGGTTCAATCGGTTTTAGAAAATAAACTGAAATGTTTCGGCCATTATTCTTACTTTAAAGACGTGTGTGGAAGCTTCAGAAGGAAGACAATGTGTGTCTATATTTCTCAACGTGCCAAATCTTAGTATAATGTTCGATTATATTATTTATTTTCAAATTCAAATTTAAATTGTCCAAAAATTACAACAAAAAATTCTGAACTCTTATCAAGGCATGCCGCTAGACGTTCATAATGTTATACACCTATTCTGAACACAATGGAAAAGGTTCCGAGTCCTAATTCGATCGTAAGGAGAAGATAGCTCTTTAAATCGAATTAAAGTATTAAACTTTCGATATTAATTCTAGCGCGTTTATATATCGTACGCTCACAAAACAAATCCGATCATTACGAAATTTCAAATCAGACAGTAAAATAATATTACGGATCCAATGGAACTAGTTTCGTTGAATTCCGAGACTGTGCCTCGAAAGGCTATTTTTAAATATCGATTTAAACGATATATTATTAAAACTTCACAAACATTCCAAATTCAATTTCAACACTTTTACTATCTTCGGTATTATCAATATAAATTTTACAGACCTTTAAATTATATTTTTTACAGGCTTAAAATTCCAGATTCAACATCTTACCCAAATTTCCAATAATTAAATTCAATAATTAAATTTCCAAATAAAGGTGATATTTGAAATTTAAGTTACAAATTAACTTTTAAATATTTAAAATCCATTAAATATCCCGATTTCAAATGCCTAAAAATTTCGGGTCGTCACATTCCTCCCCCCTTAAAAGAATTTCGTCCCTGAAATTACTAGTTAGGAAGAATGGTCCAATACCCGTTTATCTTTTTCCCAAAACCAAACAGTTTTGTTCGCTTGCCATAACATATTTCTTTATTAAAGACCCACTATTATTTCAACCAACTTTCCAAAACCTCCCATAGTTTCCAAATAACTTTACTTATTCAACCATTCAGATCATAATTTGAAACCAAATTTTGAATTATCAAATTTTCTCAAAAAATTTCTAACTCCCTAAATTTTTGAATTTTTTTGCCAGCGTCTCCTTTGCGCGACTAGCTCAGTACAACTACAAAATGCCTCTACAGGATCCCAAATCCCAAAATAAAACAAAAGCCAAGTGGCTAGATCAAAAACCCAATCAAATTTCATACAGAAATTTAAACATACCTTTTTAGTCGGTAAATTCAAATTTATCATCTGAAATCAAAACCAATTTTCCTTTTCCCTTATAAACCTGCATATCCTATTTAGCAATAATATCCAATCACAGCTTTCAAAACATTTTATTGACTTCCTTACAAAGTGCCAATATTTATTCATCCAAATATTAACTTAGAATATATTTGCAATATCAATTTCCAATTAAGAATTCACCATTCCTTTCTTAAGTTTAGTATAAGCGTTTCATATGCTTCTTTATTTATTTTCACTTTACCACTATAGTTTATATCTATTTCTATTTAAATTAGTTTTTCCATTTACATATGAATTCAATTTATATCCAACTCTGAATATTGAATTTTATCTTCCATTTATAACTGATTCATATCACTATTTCAAATTAGTTTCATTCACTAATTTATTTCAATTTCCAATTTGAAATTATTTTGTCGTTAACAAAACTTTTCCCAAAAAATTTCAAAAAAAGTTTCGAACTCCCAAAATTTTCGAAAATTTTTGGCAGAGTCTTCTTTGTACGGAGGGGCTTTTGCAATTTGACAAAAGATATAAATATATATATACATCGACCCACCTGGTCGGAAAAACAAAAACAGTTCATATTTCTTATTTATATTGCGTAGGCGTACCTTATTTAGCATTTATAAGCAAGCGGCTTATTTATTTAGCAGTTATCGTGCCCAAAATCCAGCCAAACGGCTTCCCGGTACCTGTACTTAGTCAATTTAAATATGTAAGTGCAATATATATAAATTTTAACAATATTTCACTTATTTGCAATAGTTAAACACATGAATTCTAACAGCAATGCACACCAAACGCTTTCCATAAGCAATTTGTACAGTTTTAATACTAATTCAACTATTTTCAGTTAATTCATACACCATTTTCATTCAATTTGAATGGTTTACAACCCACTTGCTTATATTCCATTCATTTTTAATTTTAAACTAACCCATATTATTCCAATTGATTTTAAAAATCAATTCTATTCACTTCTGTTAATACATTTACTTTTGTTTATGATAAAATGACTAAATTTCTGTGCAAATTTGATGTTATTCATGCAAATAACAATTACTTAAGCTTATAGCCATTTTAAATTGATTCCAACTCAATTTATATTTATTTCCTACTATTTTAATTCATTCACAACCATTTTATTTAACTTGACGCATTCCATTTCAATTTTATTCACGGTCCGTTCAGTTGCGTATCATTTCTTATCCGCATTCATTTAAAACCATTCTATTAAACTTGAAAACATTCTATTTTTCTTATTGTCTCTAAGTTATTTCAATTCCTTAACAATTTAAATGGTTTACAATTATTTATTTAATAATTTCATTCCATTAAATATTATCTGTAACTCACCGAATTTTATTCGATTCAAATTTATTTTCACTTGATTTACATCCAACCTAATATCATTAAACTTAGTTTAAGTTGAATTCAATTCAACTCTCCTCCATCTATTTAGCTTAAGTTAATTTACTTCAATTTATTCAATTGATTACAAGGCCACTTTCAATTTTATTACCACCCATCTGGGTTTTATTTGCAACCAAAACAATCCCTACTTTAATGTATTTCGAATCATATTTACTTCATTAACAATTCAAGTCGAATTTAATTTATAACTTTATTTTTACTTTCAAACTTCATTATTAACTCACAATTCAGCTTCTATTTAACTACATTAGGTTCCATTTACATATTTCATTAACTAATTTATTATCTAATTAGTTCTTTCCCTATTTATAATTCAATACCTGATTTTTAATCTCAAAAATCACTTCATTAAATTTTCTTAAGTTCAATTTATTTTATAATTCAACTTTGGATTTTTGTTTTATTTTCCAAATCATCAAACGATATTTATTTTGGGTTTTCTATTCCACTTTCTAGTTTTATAAGTCATAATTTATTATTTTACACATTTCCATTCATTCTAGGCTTGAATATATTCATCTCTATTTTTAACTCGAGCCTTACACTTATTTATATCCCAACACATTTTTATTCCATGGACTTTTAATTCTTTTGTAAGTTATTCTAATTAATTTATTACAATCCAATTCTTATCCAACTTATTTCCATTAATTCAAGGATCTAATTCCATTCAATATCACTCATAGCTCAACTGAATTTTATTCCAATTCTATTCTATTTTATTTTAACTCGGATTCATTTAATTCAATTCGATTCAATTTTCTTTCTCAATCCAAGTTAATTTCATTTTTAACTTTTCACTTTAAATTGAAATTCCAACATTCAAAGCTTATATTCCCTTCCTGATTTAAAAATCATGTCAATTTATAAGCTTACAACCTATCTCATCAGGATTTTTAAACACTCCCGGCTTTTGGGTTTCAAATCATTTTCAAATCTCAAAATCTCAAAATCACACTTCTCAATTATTTTAAACCAATCCTAGTTTTTATTCTCAACAGTTTTCCTTTGAAATTTTCAAAAACAGCTAGCTTTGCTGAACAAATCAATTTGGCAGCAATCCGTCACTTAGAAACTCGAAAATGAACATCGATGATGTTGCAGTCATCACTGAAGTTATTTTCCAGCGACTGAAGTGAGCTCAGTGCTATATCCCTTCCCAAAATCTTTGAAAATCATTTTCAAACCCAAAGGAATTTAATTTTTTAAATTTTCAAATCCTTTAATCTACATTCAAATATTATTCTGAAATTTTATCTTATTTTTAATTATTAATCACACTATAATTCACATTTATAGTTTACATTTACAAATCCCATTTATTTTATTAATTTATTCCTTAATCTTTGGTTATTATTTCAATTTCTAGTTAATTTTTTACACAACAATGATAATAATTTAAATATCATCATTCCTAACATCCAAGCAACCATATATTAGCTAAAATAGTTTACCAAAACTTTTCTTTACATCAAAATATATTTTTTTGGGTGAAATTATTTTATTCACTCACATTTAAAACAATACCGTGTCAAAGTTCTATTCAAGTGTTTAGAAACCCCTTCGATACAGTTGTCTAGACTGTGCCGACGAAGATTCATATGCCACTCAATAAACCAATCAACACAATATAAACCATTTTTATATCCACAAACAAGTACGCGCTCATATCTATTAATGTGCTCAAACTCATTCCAGAGTACTAAGGACTCTAATTTAAATGAGTAATTCCCACCAGAGCCAAGGTTATCACCAACCTAAGCACTGATACCAACTGTAACGACCCGTAAATCCGTACCCCATGAGTCAACACTATTCTGCATCAATCAATCAAGTTGAACAGAAATACGAACCATTTGGGTTAAAGAAGAAGAGGTTGAAGTAGAGAAACATAAAACAACAACAGAATCGTACCATCACAGCGGAATAAAATATAATAGGTAATCATTGATCTTTAGACAAAAAAAATATACTATGTCTGTTTATACATACATCATCAGAGTACATCATCAGAGTTCAACAACATCAATAACATACAACTGGATACACAGCGGAATAATAATAGCAAGTACGGAAGTACGTATTGCCATCCAGCTCATCTCCTGAGCTCCACAGCATCCTTTCTCGAATTCTATAATACTCAGTCTGACCTGAGCATTATAGTTAAATAACACCTGAGTCAGTCTGGAATACCAATGTGGGAAATCACACTCAAATTGATTATTAAAGTTTCAAAAATTCTTTTGAAAACAAAAGCATCTCGTAAGACCACGCCATAAATAAACATGTCGGGTTTTTACCTTATGATAGCTAAAACATTTCTTACTAAAATCCTTTGATATTATAATAGGGTCTATCTACAAATACTTATTAAAATAGTCAAAATTGTTACATCTATTAAATTCCAGCTACTAGCCACAGAGTGGGTAATACAAACAAAACTCGTAAAAGGCGCGTAGGGAAAATGGATTTCCAACTAATGACTAGGCAACTGGGTACCACCTGTTACAGTACCTGGTCTAAATCAGTGTACCGAGGATCACTCCCAACCCCCTGTAACACAAGACCCGGACTATCCCTTGCTGGATAATCCCGAGTAAGATCACCCCACGGTTGGGATCAGCAACCGCACCACTAAGCCAAATTAAAAAGGGACATCTAGACAGGGACGACCTTACCCGGAAATGGGTGCTACCCACCAAGCCTTGCTGCATAACCCTTGATTTTCAGTCATTCTCGGTTGATAAGGCTTGAGGCTAAGCGTTACCTTTAAGATCGTTTCACTTAGAATGCTCATCGTCCACCTGACGATGTTCTTAAAGCATTCATCCATACAAGTCCGTTCCGGGTTCGAACGGAACCGAAGGCACTATTCCTACTACATCCATTTTGGAAATATCCTCAGGATTAGTAGCGACTAGCCCTTGCACTTCACTGCTCCATCTTTGCATCCAAACTTGTTTTCCCACGAAAATGTACAAACCGGATCGCAATGGTTTTCGAGAAATTAATCCCGATCCCGGCCTCTTCGAAACGATCAACGCATTTGGCCAATATTGATAGTCGGTTATTTAACTATCAATTAATATTCACAACAGCCATCCAACATAAATAATTTCACCAAATATTTATTAAGCTCAAATTGTCTTCACAAGATATATTTCCACTTTTCAACCCTTAAAAAAAATAGTTTCAAACCCCACTCTTCTCATGGAATGAATTTCCAAATAATTATTTCCACTGAAAACGCCAAGTACAAAGCTTTAGATTTTGAAAATAATTTAAATACTTTATAAATAAAGTATATATTTTAACATTTAGATTGAGAACTACTTCAATACTTTATTAAAAATATACACTTTAGGAATATTTAAAACGAGGTAACTTTTATAAAATATAAACTAGATTTTCTCTTTTAAAACAAATACCGAGTCACTTTTAAAAAATTACTATTATAATAGATTAAAAGAAAATACTTACTTTAGAATTTAAATATTTTAAAAGTGATAAATTTTCCAAAACTTGCTTTTTAAAACAACTTTAAAACTTTTAACTTATATTTAAAAATTTACTTTGAAAATGTACTTAGTTATCTAGGGAGAATTTCCAATTTCAATCACTTAAATCAATTTTCCAAATTGATTTTCAATTTACTCCATTTGAAATAAATTTCTTTACCTACTCAATTCATTTCAAAAATCGTTAATTATAGACTTTATTATTATTATTTTCCATTTGATTTTAAATCTTTTAACTGAAATATACAAATTTCAGATTTTCCCAATTCTTCTTTATTCTTTTCAAAATTTAAATCTTAAATTTAAAATAAATGCTTTGTTCTTTTAAATAATAACACTGAAGTTTAAAATTCATTAACTTTCTGTTTATTCAAAATTTCCTTTTCATATACGGAATTTATTTATTAGAATTTTAAAACCACTAATATTCTTATCCAGTTCATTTTTAATTTATTTAAATTTTCTGTAATTATTTCACTTACAAATTCTCTTCCTTTTATTTTCAAAATTCCAATTCTATATATTTTGATAACTTAGTGTATCGAAATATATTCAAGTAAACCCTAGCATCCAATATTACAACTACCAATAATATTCATTAAAGAATATCGAATATTCATAACAGTGAATGTTAAACAATATAAATAATTTTGAGGAACCCAGTTGGATCCCTCCAACCTGTTTTCCCTGCATCCACAGGCATTAGCACAATATAAAATACCAATTCCACTTCGAGGTGGAATATCGCGGTATATGTGTTTTTATATAAAATCATCCGCTATTATGCGGCGTATTGGGTCTCATCCGCTATAAAATGCGGAAAATCAATCACTCCAAGATATATTATATATATAATATTGCACATCCAATCCAAACAATCAATTAACCAATTATTTAAATTTAACCATTTAAATTAAAATTATAACTAGATGAGTGAGATTAACTCACCTTTAATTTTTGTTTTGAAATCCACTTTAATATTGCTTTGGATTTCCTGATGTTTGACCTTGTTGGAATAACAAACTCAGGAGTCCACCTCACTCGAATCGTGAAACCCCGCAGCCTCCATGGTGATTTCACGGTTGCAGCTCGAGTTCGAGCTCGAGCTCGAAATCCCAAATCGTCGACCTCAAAGCTTCTCCACGCCGTATCGCGACCACCCAAAGCCATAGCAGTACTAGCCACGACGCGATCAAAACTTCCAGTGCCTCCTCCCACGAAGCCCTTTGCTTTGCTCGCAAGCGTCCCTTCGATTGTCGCCAACCCCCCGAAATCCAAACCCTAGTTTGCCTCTCTGGTCGAACGGGAACCTCCCCTTCCACTTGAACGAACGTCGCGGCAATAAATCGACTCATCCCTAGCTTCGTCCGGCATCGCGAGTCTCCCCCGCATCGAAGTCGACATCACTTTCGATTTTGCCATCGACGACGTGCACGAGTGACCCCCCTTTTTCGTTCACCATATTTATTTTTTTATTTATTTTGAATTTAACTGAGGAGAGGAACGAGGTTCGATGGGTTTTAGAAAATAAACTAAAATGTTTCAGCCATTATTCTTACTTTAAAGACGTGTGTGGAAGCTTCAGAAGGAAGACAATGCGTGTCTATATTTCTCAACGTCCCAAAACTTAGTATAGTGTTCGATTATATTATTTATTTTCAAAGTCAAATTTAAATTGTCCAAAAATTACAACAAAATTCTAAACTCTTATCAAGGCGTGGCGCTAGGCATTCATAATGTTATACACCTATTCCGAACACAATGGAAAAGGTTCCGAGTCCTAATTCGATCGTCTGGAGAAGATAGCTCTTTGAATCAAATTAAAGTATTAAATTTTTGATATTAATTCTAGCGCGTTTATGTATCGTACGCTCACACAACAAATCCGATAATAAGAAATTTGAATTCCGAATAATAATATAATATTATGGATCCAATGGAACCGGTTTCGTCGAATTCCGAGAATGTGCCTAGGAAGGCTATTTTTAAATATCGATTTAAACGATATATTATTAAAACTTAACAAAACATTCCAAATTCAATTTCAACACTTTTACTATCTTCAGTATTATCAATATAAATTTTACAGACCTTTAAATTATATTTTTACAGGCTTAAAATTCCAGATTCAACATCTTACCCAAATTTCCAATAATTAAATTCAATAATTAAATTTCCAAATAATGGTGATATTTGAAATTTAAGTTACAAATTAACTTTTAAACATTTAAAATCCATTAAATATCCCGATTTCAAATGCCTAAAAATGTCGGGTCGTCACAACCCGAGTTCCCCTACTGAACACTAGCCACCGCCGTGCCCCTGCTCCCACCCGAAGCCTGACCGAAGTCCCCTTCACGACCGAAGCATCCCCAGCCTCAACCAAGACTCCACCTGCAACCTACTCTGCCAATTTTCTATGCACGGTCCTTTTTGATTTTGCTTTCTATTTATACATATGCTGTTGTTGAAAGCATATATGTTCATGTGTGTCCTCAAGCACATATATGTGTTTATCATATATATATATATATATATATATATATATATATCAATATATATCATTTTTCCCTTATGGTGGGTTTTCTTTTTTGTGCTTGTGATATATGTAGTATCCTATATATGAATTGCACATACAAATCAATGGCAGTAGTATGCATTTTTTTGATGTCTGCACATGTATAGCGTGGCTAAGAATGCATATACATTGATATATTATGTCTGTAGCTATCATCGGCATTTACTTTGGACTCCACCCTGTCCACCTTATCTTAGTCACCATCAGGCCTTCAAGTCTTTTGAATTGTGCGTATATATACTTGGATAGTATACATATATTGAGAATAGTTCATTGCTGTAACATATATTTGCTGCTCTTTAGGATGAATGTACATTGTAGTAAAAATATATACATGCGGTTATATACAACATACGCCTTATCTTTGCTCTCCTGTTCATATGTATGTTGTAGTACGTGATATGTATAATATATATGTGTATTGTATGCATGCATGATCACATATATGTATTCTGTACCCAGATTTTTTTACAAAAGCTATATGTGCTCGGATTTGAACCGATGCACGTCATATATAATACATATATAAATTGTCGCCAAAATTATACACGTTGTATATGTATATTTGTTCTTTCCAAAATTTTATAACACAAAAATATATATACTGCGCATATATATTATTTGACCATGTTGTGTATGTCATTTGTTTCAATTTTCGACAAATTGCATATGTTGTATATATTGCACGTGTGCAATTTGGCGAATTTTTTTTACATGTTGTATATAATGGTTATTTTAAAAATTATAAAATAAATGTATGCATATATTGCATATTCATAATTTATTTGTTTTCGTTAAATTTCTTGTGCTAAATTTATATTCTTTCTTGTCGTAGCCAATTGACTTATCATGCCTGATTCGTGCCAGTGTCTGTTGCTTTGCTCTTTGTGTTTATTTCGGTCGATTTACAGTCATTTGTGTAAAATTACCCCAGCAATGATCAAAGTTGAGAAGTGGAGAAAGCAATTATAGAACATGTATTATATCTCACAGCGCATCAAATAAAATATAATAATTATCACATATATAAAATTGACAGGACGGTAATAACTAAATAAACAACAAATATCAAAGTGCATGGTTTTACAGAGTTATACAAAATAGTAGTAAAGTTTATACAACTAGAAATAAACTCAAGATAATTGTCTCTAAATAAAATAGCCAACACAGTTTAGGCTCCATAGTGTCGCACAGTGGAATAAGCAATACTAAGCCGTATATAAATACGAGAAAGCACAAACTCCTACTGTCCATCTACACAGCACCACCTATCACCCAAACTTGTTTTCTAGTGTACTCATTTAAAAGTACCCAAAACAATAATAAGCAAAACATAAAACATCGAGTCAAACAACAGTCTAGTGTGAGCGATAAACAATCTCAAAATGCTATACAAGTTGATATAGTGAGGAACAAAGGTACAAGAATCATACCCGATATGTCCCTACATACAAAGAGGAAGAAGGAAATGAAAATTGATTGAAGAAATGAAAGAAAGGAATTTTTTTAAATAAAACATTTTCTATTCTTTCTTTGTAAACTGTCCACTTTAATTCCATGCTAATTTTCAATCAAGTCAATCATCCCCCTTCCTTCGCGTGGTCGGGCAAGTTTTCGAGAATCTTCAAGAGTGGCTTACACACCAGCCAAATCCAAGTGCAAAACTCAAAAGTCAAAGAATCAAGACAAGCCATGGATCGATATCGATCCATGCCCATGGATCGGTACCGACCCCTAATGCTTGCCCAAAGTTACTACGTGGTTCATGCTGCACATAGTTAGAGTGAACCCCAATCAACACATGCCATATAAGATGGTTTGCTAGCCACTCAGTATCTGAACGATAAATGGATAAATCCAAGTTTCAAGACAACTAAATCAATTTCTTTTATCCAACCATCGAACCATAAGATTCCTATGATCCAAGAGTCATGCTGATACATCTAAGCTCCACAAATGAATGTACAAGCCATCAAAGCAACGTCGAAGGATCAAATGAAGATTAAAAGTCATTTTATGTATCGGTACCGATCGATAAGGCATGAATTGATATCGATCCCTAAATTTTGTTTAGCTGGCTACAATCTTCTAAGAGCGGCTCCTTCAGGATGTGGGGAAGAGCATGGTTAAGAGAACTCCGTCAGCCTTTAGCTATAAATAGTGGATGATAGGTATTGTTTATGGGATCTTTTTGCTTGCACTCTAAACATTTCTAATTCTGTTGTACCCTCTTGGGTTAATACCGATCCATAGAATTTCGATCCGTTTAGATCACCCTTGTAAAAACCTTATAGAATCATAAAAAAAGTTCAAGTAGACGTAGGCCACTGATTAGCCGAACTACTATAATTGTTGTGTGTATTTTCCATCGTTTGCTCATTTATTGTCTTCATTGTATCTTCTATAATATCTTGGGTGTTTATGCCAACTTTTGATGTAAACACCTTCCATGTTCAATTTTCGTAATCTAAATATTTTTCCACCATTTTAGTAGTTTAAATTTCTAGGCTAGTTACATGCTTAAAACTGACCCATTTAAGTAACAAATTCTATCCAAAAATATAATTTGACCCAAAACCAAACCAAGCTTGGCTAATTGGAGGCGACGCACGTGTGTATGTGTTAACATGCAAGGCCTTCATCTTCAACCCAAGAGAAAACATTTAGCTGCTCAAAGGTCTCAATATTTCTCCTTTGAAAACTATATTTAAACCTATATAGTTTAAGCTATCCTGCAATATAGAACTATTCAATTTCCATACTTCTCCTCTTCTCTTTCTATCTTCTTCTCCAAAGTAAAAAAGCTACTCGCATAAGATTTATTAATTTACACTAATAATGCTCCACCAAATTTAAATACACTATTGTCATATATTGTAGAAAAGCTCATACATAAGTATAGATATTTTATGGACTTAATTTATACATAGTGATAACCTGTCAAAGCATGTCAGAATAAATTAGTTGCTAAGCATTGAACCATCAATCTTATGCGATGTGTTGGTGTTTAACACAATATTTTTTTTCCTTTAAATAGTTTGAAAGACAATATGTGGATTGGCCTTATGTTTATATCTCGGTTTCATGAAGTGCTCTTAAACTAAGCCACGGTCATGTAGAATGCGGCACCACTGTCAACACCAAAAATTCATCATCGAAACTAGGTTTCGATGGAGAGTAGAGGTCGCTGAGGACCTTCTGCAAGAGTCGAAGAGATTCTTATGGAAAGGTCAAGAAGGATTCCGCAACTAATGATCCTTATGAGATGGTTACTTTATGTCGATATAATCAAATATCGATCCTTTTTTTTATTTCATGGGTTCAAAAGATTCAAGAGCATCTTTCTACTGGATTCAATCCCCCTTGAAACCCCTTAAAATAGTGAATCCTTTTAAGATGCAATCTACGAAATACCTTTCAACAAGGAGTTCATTTAAGATCTAAACTACAGAATCGAAACCATCATCTAGTCTTAAGGGGCATTACTTGGGATATACTCCTTACTTCTTAACCTTTCAACGGGGTTGAAACCCCACAGATAATATTAATGTTACACTACTGAATTTAAACTTACCTTTCTTCAACCTTTCGACGAAGCCGAATCATTCTTGATCCACCGAATTAAACCTATCGCCTGGTTCGAAATCTTCATTCTTCCACCCTTTTGACGGGGTCGAAACCTAGCATTTATACATTTTAACCTTTAAAGTAGGTTATATTCTATGGAATATGGAATCAGGATTCATTTCCTCGTCTCCGAGGGCCCAACTATCTTCCTTAAAAGCTCTACATACAACATTTCACCTTAAGTCTATCTACTTGGATTCTTTGGTGTGTTGACCATAAATTTGATTAAAACCAAGTATTAGAAGTCCATTTAGCCTTCCAAGGACCATATTGGAAAACGTTATGTATCAAGTCCTTCAGCATGGTTTCTTTGGGGTGTTAACAAAAATTTGTGTTAACATTTTGGCGCTAAAAGGAGGGCCTGAACCTATGCTCCTGTTAAATTTTCATCACAGATTAATAGAGTTCTTCATTCAAAAGAAGAAGAAGGAAAGAACAAAGAAAAACAACAACGAAAAGGCTGCAGTACAATCAGCTCTGGAAAATGATATAATCCCGAATTTCAACTTAGAAAATACAGAGATTGGACAGCCTTCAACTCTGATAAACAACGAGATTAGAGTTTAGAATTTACAACAACAAATGGTAGCAATACGAGAATTGCTTGGAAGGGTTCCGTCTCAAGAATCATTAAGGGTTGTGATGGGAGAAGATGAACCGCCGTCTCAAAATGAAGACCAACATGAGAATCAAGAAAGTCAGGCTAAGAACCATTGAGCAATCAAATAATTTAGTCATAGAAGACAGTGGAGGTCACCATAATAACATTCACAACCAAATCACAGAGGATAAAATAAAACATATACTCAATGAATTAGGGAAACATGTTATCCTATAAAAGGCTCATTTGTTAGAAGAAAAGATGGTAGTTAGCATTCTCCCTCACATGTGTAACGACCTGAAATTTTAACGAATTTTATATCGTACTCACCTGATTTTATTCAAAATTTTAAAAAATAAAATTGTGGAATAAACTTTAATATTTGAAATGCATCTATCTATTTAATTATAGTACTTGGTGAAAATTTACTAAAAAATAAGGAAGTTAATTTATTTGTGAAATATTAAAATATAAATTTGTTCAGTATGTGTGTTGAAAATTCAATATTTTCGAAATATGAATATTTTTTATATAATAAAAATGAAATCATTTTCTGAGAGAGGAGTCGTAATTCGTTCCGTCAAATTTGGATGTCTATAACTTCGTTTATCATATTTTCTGCGTTTTGGCAGCATTTTTGGTAGCGGAAAAAATTCGAGTTTTTATAATTTGATCGTATCGTTGATATCTGTGTACCGTTCTATTCATCTCATCATGCTGATCTCTGTAGTATATTTATTTTTGTATTTTAAGGCCCGGTACGCGATGGAAACAAAAAAAAATAGGTGTAGTATCGGTACCGTATCCGTGACCTTTTGTTTCCTTTGTCATTTCAAACTACAGCCGTGATAGCCAAGCGACAATTAATTGCTTTAATTATTTTTACCAGATTCAGGCTTGTGCCCGTTGCCATTTCAGCCATCCTATGTTATATTTTGCCTTTCCACTTTTGCTTGCTGTTCATTCATAGAGGTAATTCCTCATTGTGTAATTTTATTCCGTTCTCTATATTTTTTTTTCGTTCTCTCGTTCTTCTCCTCTATATTTCCACCGAGCTCTCACCCGTGCCTTTTTTCTATTTTCCCGAAGTAATAATTCGAAGCCTCTCCTCGTGTGCTCACCTACCTTCATCCCTGTGCTTCTCACTCAACCTAGGAACCTAGCCCTCTGATCCACGCCCAGAAAGCAAAAAGCAAAAGCACCACCCACCGGGCCACTTCCCTCCGATCACCAGAGCTAGGACAACGCGGAGTGCCTCCCCACCGCCGCACCTAAACCCTGACCGGGCTGCACCCCACCGCGCCGCCACCACTACACGTCGCCCAAAATCGAGAGCGTCTCACCCAACCGTCGGTACCCCATCACCCGAGTTCCCTCGACCGAACACTAGTCACCGCCGTGCCCCTGCTCCCACCCGAAGCCTGACCGAAGTCCCCTTCACGACCGAAGCATCCCCACCCTCAACCAAGACTCCACCTAGCTGCAACCTACTCTGCCAATTTGCAATGCACGGTCCTTTTTGATTTTGCTTTCCATATATAGAACTCCAGCAATTTATTATTGACAAACGTGGTGTGCACTGCTACTTGCTGAAATGTTTGAAACAAAACCCAGCAAAACTCACTCGGTTACAAGTATTTCATTTTCTCTGTTGTATGAAATCATTCGTATATTTGTTAATTGAGATGCTTTGACAGTTTTGGGATTAATTTAGTCGCTTGAGGAATAAATTAAGATGCTGAGACTGTGGATCTTGTTGACTGTTGAGCTTGTTCCATTGCTGGGTGAGTGATGAATGCATTGCTGGGTGAATGGTGACCGTGAGTTCGCACGATGACCGTTTATTTCATATTTGCATACTTGTTTGTTCGAACAAAAGCTTTTCATGGTGTATGCATTATCTTCGGTGCATAAAAAATAAACCTTATACTTGCATTTGCATGTCAATGTCAAACACTAAAGTCAGTTATCATCCGGTGATTAACTAAAACAAGTGTATTATCTCACTTCGAAATGTACAATGATATACTATTTTACATGCATACAACGATGCTACCATCAGGACAATTTTAAACAAAACAAGCATCTCATGAAATATCAACTAGCATACATTTAGTTTGCAAGATTCTTTTGTCCATATATGTTGACATTCAATGGAGTACAAGAATGCAGGAATGAGAAATGATGCTGAGTAAAGTCTGTTACATCTTTGTCACCCTTTAATGCGTTTTTTGTTTTCCATGCCACATGTTTGTGGTCTACTTGCTACAACCAGAATCATTAAATGCGTGGGATGGATCCATTAGTTTTTTATTCGTCGTTTTTCAACAAATATTAAATTGATGAGTTAGTTGGACAAAGATTTCTCTTTTGTGGCCTACTTTTTTTGATTTCTCTTTTGTCAAAATTTTTCTTCTTTTTTCAAATTTGTATTGGTGTGACAAAAGACATGCACTTGCGTGTATCACAAGGTTAAGTTCAGTTGTTTGTGATATATTTCATGGTAAATTTTATTACTAGACAATTTTGAGTGGAGCAATTAAAAATTTCACTTTGGCAAAGAAGAGTAAGCAACATCCAACTTCAAGAGGAATAACAAAATCAGTGAAAGTAAAGGATAGTACATGACCTAAGAGGAGTTCTGATTTAGCCTATGAAGACATGAAATTTTGGTGTGTCAACAATATTAGAATTTCTATCGCAGATGATATTATCGAGGATTTACTAACCTAGATTTGTTTCTGAGCTTTGGGGAGAACTTGAGAAGCTTTGTCTACGTAAAGTAAAGTTTGCTAACAAAGCTAAATAAAATCTGGGAACCTTACAAGCTAAATAAAATCTGGCAAAGTTTGCTAACAAAGAAAAGTTGATCTTTTACTATGCTTCTAATAAGAGGCGCAATGAAACATGATGATAATATGAAAATTTGACCATCAGCATGTGAAGCGCATCAATTGTTCAACGTGGTTGGAAAGTGTGTATTTTCTGGTTTACTGTGTTCATGCCTTAGATGCATTGGATGCATCCAAACTGGAATCAAGTAATTATTATCCACGAACACTCTGTATACACACATGCGTGTGTAAAATTGTCCTAAAATAATAACCAACAGACTTGCCCAAAACCGTTTATTAAGATGGATTTTAATACATAATATATGTAGTGGTATCTTTACCAGTTGTGGTAGCATAATCTCTTCTGCAATGTTTTTGAGATATTAAGTACCTATAATATCAGTTTACTAAATAAGATTGAAAATTTTTGTGTGCATTAAAATTATTATCTTGGAGGATTTGCCGTGAAGACCAAAGCTATAAAGATTCTCTCTTTACTGCTTTTCATTTACTGTTATAAGTTGGTTACAAATTACAACTGCCTTCCATATTTTCAATATGACGTCCAACAGTAGATAGTTTCAATTAATTCTGTATTTCCCCATTATTGACCCTCATACTCATATTGACATTAACAAACTCGAGTGGAATATTGCTTTTGATATTTAAATATGGATTTCAATCTTATCTCAATTCTTGATATCGGCACCACTTAGTTGATGAAGAAATTTTAAATACAGAAACATGGACCGACCTTCCAGTGATAAAATCATCTGTATATTCTAGGAAAAAATATCATATGTTCATAGACTTTTATAGTTTCTTTGTGTCCTTCAAATGCCACTTTTACTATTGTTATTATAACGTTGTTTTCACCAAAATGTTCTATTCAACTAGTTGTGTTGGATGTCTGTTATAGGCATAACATACTTATAAATCTCTTTGTGGCTCATCTACCATTCCGACGCTTTCTCAATCAAAAATAACATGTAAATCCGTAAAATTTTGTAACATTTCATTGGTTTTCTATGTTTTTGCATACTTTAGGAGTGATACTGAAATTTCTTGAGAAGAAGAATTCAGGACCATGATTAGATATATAACACAAACATCACATACAACTAAACCAGAAACTAACAAATTAAGATTAATAATCAAAATCAGTATAAGAAAAACATACACTGCTCTAAAGTTCTTCAGATCGCATAAAGGTTGAGATGAGCGAGAGGCAATATAGACAGCAATTTCGACTATAACATCTTGCGGAAACGGAAGAGAACCCATTGAAATCTAGAATGAACAAGAAAGAGTGTAGAAAAGAAATAAAGCATGAGAAGAAGGAAAGATTAGAGGTGGCTCCAATATATAGAAGAAGAAGGTGATCAAAAAATCAAAAACGTGGAAAAAAGACAATGAAGTGTCACAAGTTTCTATTTAAAAAAAATGATAAAAGGAAAAAGATTAAAGAAGAATTTTAAAACTTCAAAAACCGCCTTGATATCATCCATAAGTTTTTATTTATATATTTGTTTTTTCTCTTGGACTAAATATTTAGAAATAAACTTATGGCTGATACCAGGGCTGCAAATAATGCTATACAAAGAGGACCTTTGTTGTATATATCTATATTTATATAAAAATATAAATGTACTTCACTTCATTTCTTGGGAATGTGTCTGTGCACGTGCACGATGGCACACCGTGCATCAGACACGATTTGGTTTGATATATTATCTAATTGGGTACATAAGAGTATATGTTATGGATGATTTGTATTTGGTAATGGTTGAAATATTTTATAGTATAATTCTTATTTTTAAAGATTAAATATGTATCGCTTGATTTTATTTTGAAATTAAATTTGAATCAAAGAGTTTAACATTTTAGATAATGGAATAAATAAACTTATTATTTTAAAATTCCTAAAGACATATTTGAAATATTTTGAAATGAAATTTCTATTCTTAATGGTTAAATTTGAATTATTTAGTATTATTTTGGATTTAAACTTGGATTAAAAGAATAAATCCTTGTTCAATAATTCAAAATTCGCTTTGATTGGACTAATATGAATTGGTGGGAGTTTGTACCTGTTTAGATGAATTTGGGCGATTTCAATGCGGAACGTAACATCTGAGAACATACTTGCGGCTTGATGCAGAACTCCTCTTAGTTGTGAAAGGCTTCGACCTGTTCGAAAGGCTGAGTTATACTTTCGAAGGGGTTGTTCTAACAAAGCATCTTTCTGAGTAATTTGAATGAAGATGAAACTTTCAGTTTCGAAAGGTTTTTGCACGCATGTAGGTAGCTTTTATTTGATGCTTTCGAACAGTATTCCTCAACTTATTCGAAACTGTAACGATTGCGATTTTTTCGACGCTTGAAAACCGACATCAATACGTCCACTGTATCAACTGCCGAGCAATCGATGGCCGGAAAACCGTACCGTTAGGGTGTAAGAAAAAAACAGATAGAAGAAGAGAGAGAAAGATAGAACAGAACAGAAAAAAACAACAGAACAATAACAGAATCTCACAATCGCAGCGGAACAACATATAATAAATAAATGAATAATCTTTAAACAAAAGAATTATATCAGTATTACATTACATTACATCATATCATCATAGTGTACAACAACAAACAGCGGAAAAGAAATACTATATACAAGTGAATACGCCATGCCCTCCAACTTGCCTCCAACAGCTCCTGAATTCCAGAATATCCTGATAAACCTTACACTTTACTGCCCGAGTGAAAATTGGTGGGCACCTAGAGTTTAGGAAGGAAAACAATAAACTCCGAGTCAGTCATGTGACTGGTGTGAGAACTAAAACATTTTATTTATCTTTAAAATCAAAATAGAGGAATAATTTTAAAGTCAATTCGCAATGCTTTTAAAAATGAGACTACCATAAGGCCTCCTGCACACACACACAATGCAAACGCAGAATCGAAGGAGATTTCTCCTTATGATAGTCAAAGATGCTTGATACGCATTAAAAAGAAACATTTGATATTATTACTAGTGCATAGTGTAGGAAAAATCATTTCGAAAGTAAAGATATAAATCTTAGCCAGCATAGGCATTTCGCACTTTTGCCTACTATAGCTACCATCCAAACAGTGGTGACCACCATAAGTGAATGATAGGTTCTACAACTAAAACCATACAAGATCGTATTGTTTCTTTGGATTTCCAACAAATGGTCAGGCCAAGAAACTTTCCATTGCCACATGGGTACGCCTCTGGAAGGACGACCCGAGAACCAAACCGGATCTCTGCCAACACAAGGCTAGTTACCCCTAATTGGGTAACTACTGACACGAATATGTCATCCCCCGATCGTAACCGATCCATCCGAGGATCCTCGATTTCCAACAACCACATAAGAATGATAATGCAACAACCACATAGGTTAAGTATCTGGGCTCCATTCCATGATACCACCTCTATCCAGAAGGAATGACATACACTAAAGGGGCGCTACCCCCTAATAACCTTGTCCCATCCTTCCTGTTTTGACCATTTCCAGGGTGTGAGGTCCCACGAAGTCTCGTCCACAAAGCCACGCTTTATACAAAAGCTGTGCTTTGGGTCAACAAATGATCAAAGTAATGATCACCAAGATAAATGATCAAACAAATGATCATATCATAAATGATCAAACAATGATCATTTCACAACAGCACTCAGCATGTCACATTACCAAATTGGGTGTATATCACTAATAACCTTCCATTATATAACCTCTGAGCTCGTACGTCTCAGAGAAGGGAATTAATCTAAGAGAATAAATTCTCCGCCACCAACAGAAATATATTTGAAAGAAATCAGCTTTATATCTCAACTTGTAATGTCAGACATACAATACATACAAGTCTGTTCCGGGCTCGAACAGAACCGAAGGCACTTACAAAGAAGTCCTTGCATTCCGGATAATTTCTATTCACGTCCGGACTTCCCGTCACTAAGGGTGATAAAACCTCTATATCGGAGATCAGTCGATGCAGGGTAACTCAACGGTAATCCTTCCGTTTTCAAAAATATCCGATCTTCAACACCGGTCATCAAATACAATCCATTTCGACGTATCACATATTCGGAATGGGTTATACGACCCCAAGGTCCTTTCCCGGCTAATCCGAATAGTGAGCACTTATTCAAAAATAAGTGTGGCATTCAAATTCAAGCAATCACAACAAATACCTATTTAAAGTTAAATATTGATAGTCGGATTATTTAACTATCAATAAAGATGCTCAACATCATCAGATTCCAAATAATTTTCCAAATTATTTATTTCTCAAAAATATCTTTACTAGAAATAAACTTCCACACTTCAACCATTTGAAAACAATTTTTCAAATCCCTTTTCCTTACTCGGAAAGACTTTCATTTCAAAATGGTTCATTTAAACCAATTTAAATAAATCCTTACCGATTTACTACATATTTACGTTCCAAATCCGTAAATTTATTCCCACACTTTAAAAATAAATCAACGTTTATTTTTAAAACAAATTCCCCTTCTTTTATAAATTCCATAGTGAATTTATAATTCCAAAATATTTATGAATATACGATTTTTAAATCGATTTCAAATATTCATTTTCAATTTATCTTTAAAAAGATAAATTCTCAAAAACGTTTCATTTCATACTGGAAAAACATTCCCATACTTATTTAATAATAATAAGTACTTCACAAATCTATTTATTTTCAACATTTGAAAATATTCCATTCTTTTTAAGGAAATCATTCTCTTAACACATTTATTTGGGTCAAAAACGAATGTTGCATAAAACATCGTTACGACGACCCAAAATCACTAGTATAGGGATTCAAAGTTTAAATAGATATATAAATCCCAATTCTATACAAAACATTTCCTTTCGGAAACCATTTACTATAACAACAGTGTTATAGTCCACCATTTCCTTCTATTTCTCGAAAACATCTATTTCAACAAAAATGTTCAAATCTATGGTTTCGATAGTTAACATTTTAAAACATCTTTTAAACAATTAACTTCATTTTAAAATTTCACTTCTCCAAATCATACCCATTTTATTCAATAATATATTCACTGTCCAAAATCGTGAATATACCATATTTACCCAATTCAGTATTTCTACACTTTTATCAAAAGATTATCCACTGTCCAAAATCGTGAATATATTTCCTTTAATAACTTCAATATTCAATTTATCAAATTCAATTGATTTCGAATTTATAAACAATGTTTATAAATTCCATTTCTATTTATAAGCTTCGATTTATAAATCTCATTATTAACAAATTCCATTTATATCTCATTTAAATGCCAAAATCCGATTTATAAGATGATTACTTATAAATCTTCTATTTTACAAAATCTATTCATTTTATAACTTCACAATTTATAAATCTATAAATTCCGTTCACTTATGAAATCCATTTTTATTTCTTTTTAACACTTATAAAAACTAGTTTTAATATTGCAATATTTTTAACTTATAAAAATAAATTTAAAAATCTTTTATAATGATTCAAAATTCCAAATTAAACCATTTTATAATTTAATCACTATTTATTTCGAAAATCTCACTTTGGTTATATTTTACAAAAACGGTAATTTTTATAACATAAAAATTTATAACGTTTTAATTATTTAAAATGAATCAATTCAAAATTTTATAAAAACAAATACTTTGAAAAATCACTTTAAAATCCTTTTAAAACCAAAATCATTATTTTAAGACTTCAGAAATGGATCCGATGATGCAGCAGCACCAAATAGTCAATCGCGACATCCAAATATCATATATCAATATGATAATCAACAACTATCACAATATATGTAAATAAATCAATACAGTTGAGAAATCCAGTTGGATCCCTCCAACCCGTTTCCTGCATCCACAAATATTAGCACAATACCAATTCCGCTCCAGTACGGAATTATCGCGGTATATGGGATTTATAAAATATTATCCGCTTAATAGGCGGCGCAATAGGGTCTCATCCGCTATATAATGCGGGAAAATCAACTCCAAGTACATAAATAATACCAATTTCACTGTACTATGAAATATTCGCGGTATATGATTTTAATAAATAACATCCGCTTACTAACGGCGCATAATGTCTATTTTAACAATCAATAGATAACATTCTTCATTCCAACATACAATCAAGCACTTTTAAATACAACTATTTAAAATTAAAATCGTGTAACGATCCTAAATTTTGAACAATTTAAAATTGAAAATATTTAATTAATTTTAAATATCTGAATGATAATTTAAATTGAATTCCCAATGCTATATAAAACATTTCTATGATTTGGCGATCAAATTTTAAAATTTAATCTATACAAAGCTGAAGAAAAAATTTAAACTTGACTTTGGAGTTGAGATTGAATATGGAATTTGTAATTGAAATTCAAACTAATAACTTAAGAAAATAATTTGGATACAAGAATTATTATTTATGTAAATTTATAAATGGATGGTTAGTTTGAAATGACATTTTTCTTTTCTTTAAAATAAAAAGGAATAAAATTTTAATCAATACGAAATAGATAAATAAATACACATAGTTAAAATTCAAACAACATATTTATAAACTTTGAAAAATATTATGTAACTACATTGGAGAAATTTCAATAACATAATTTAAACAAAACAAAACAAGCAAAGTAATAACAAAACCAATTGGAATTGAAAATGAAGAAAAATAAAAGAAAATTTGTTTAAGGAATTTTGGGCTTTAAATTTAATCTCGGCCCATAGTGTTTCCTTGTTTGGTTGCCGTATTAATCCAAGACCCCATCCCTTTTCCTTCATTTCGAAAACCCTAAACTAAATAACGTAAAAAAAAATGGCGGCCGATACCCCCTTCATCATTTCAGCAGATCGAAAAAAAAAAAAAGAAAGAAAAAGAAACCTAAATCTAAAAATCAAGCGAGGAAATGATATACGGTGGCTCGTCTTTCGGCTTTGACTTCAAATCGTTCGTCTTCAGTAGCTCGCGGCTGCTCCAATTCGTGATAAGGTGAGTTTCTCCTCACGATTAATCTTCATGCAAGTTTTTAGATTTGTTTGAAGTGAATTCCTTGGTTGCATGCTAGGAATTGTGGGTTATGCATTATCAGTTGCTCGGATAAATTAATCTAAACTGTTGAACCAATAAGTACTTGATTGCATGCTTTGTTTTGGTGGTTTGTGGTTTTCAGTTGCTCGGTTAAATTTGAATTTTAAACTAATAGGAACAGATAACTCACTGCATGTTGGATTGTTGGTTGCTATTCGTTATCACTTGCTCTGATGTTGTGTTTTTGTACTGTTAAGATCAGATTCTACTCAATTTTTGATTTTAAACTAATAAGAATAAATGCTATTTGATATTTGTTTTAAATTGGTAAGAACAGACACTGTTTAAATTTTAATTTAAACTGATAAAAACAAATGCTATGAATAACCTGATGAGAACAGGTGCTTCCAAATGTTTGATTTCAGATTGTTGTTTTGAAAATTTGTTTTTCTTAAAAACTGACTTGAACAGATGCTATAAATTTAAATTTTTTTACTGTTGAGAACAGATGCTATCATTTTAAGAATCTGATGAGAATAGAGGCTATTAAATCTTGACTTGCTTTGTGTTGCTGCATGTGTTGGATCTTGCTTTGTTAATGAATATTTATATGGAAACCTCTGAACCCAAACCTTCTTTGTTTATCCGTGAATCAATCACTTAAGCCTATAATATGTTGTGATGTTTTGGTACCTGAAATTGTTTTTGTTAAGTGATAATGTGTTTGCATGCTTGTTTATGTTGACTGTCCCTCTGTTTTGAAATGCATGTGAGTTTCCAGCTCACGATTAATTTTTATCCAAGTGTTTAAATTTGGTTGGATTGTATGTTTGGTTGCATGCTATGTTTTGGGGTGATTTTGTTATCTTTTGCTCGGCTAATTTAATTTGAAACTGATATGGGTAGATTGGTTACTGCATGTTGGATTTTTGGTTGCTAGTTGCTATCATTTGCTCGATTTGCTTGGATTTTGAACTGATGAGAAACAGATACTATAAATTTTGATTTAAACTGTAAGCACAGATTCTACCCATTTATTTTTTTAAAATTTTTGAACTGTTAGGAGCAGATACTATGGATTTTAATTCTTAAAACTGATGAGAGCAGATGTTATTGGTTTCAATTTTAAACTGGTAAGAACAGACACTAATTGTGATTTGTTTTAAACTGATAACCACTGATGCTTTCAAAAATTTGTTCTTTTTAAATTTATAAAAACAAATGCTATGTGAAATTTGTTTGTTTAAAAAAAAAAAAATTGATAGGAACAGATGCTATATTTATTTTGTTATTAAATTGATAAGTACAGATGCTACTAAATATCTTGTTTGAAAACTGTTTGCAAACAATTGCATTATGAATTTAAACTTGCATGTTTGTCCCATGCCTGGTAACCATTAGACCATTTATTATTTTGCACTTGAGTCTTTTGGTACTGTTGTTGTATTGGTGTTACATTTGGTCTGCATTGTAGTTGTATTCATATATACTTGCTACTGTTGCATTACTTGCTTCACTTGAGTTTTTTTTGTAACAGTAGTCTACTGTGTTCATGCACTTTGGTTTGTGGCAGTTTGCATGTCAAGTTGCACCCATGCTGTTGCACTTGTAGTTGTACCCCATGCTGTTGCACTTGGGTCTGGTCACTGTTCTCTTGGTTGTTCTAGTCTTCATTTCCATTGTTGTTTGCATCCTGATATATGTTGCATTGCAGTTGATTCATTTGGTCATTTGGTGTCTGCATCCTTATCTGTTGCATACATAAGTTTGGCCACTGTTGTATAATTGCATTTGATCTGCACTTGTGTATATTCTCAGGTTGCACACTGCAACTGCACTTGCATTTGTGACCTTTATTTGCCTGTTGTTTGAATTGTGCATTATTCATGTGTAGCTTGGTCATTTTGATGCACTGCCTTGATTTAGTTTGCCTCTATCTTTATAGTTACAGGTTCTAAACTTGATTAAAAAATTCAAACTATCCACCTAAGTGTTTTTTTTTTAGTTTTTAATCCTTAAACAAAATATGTTGTATGTGAGTAACTCACTTCTAAACTTATTAATAGGTAAAGTTGTTATGTTTTCTTTTAAAAATTTTGAACTTATATGCATATTATTATAAACCTGTAAAACACCTCTGTTTGAATTACAGGCATGGGCATCTAACATAAATTCACCTCTCCTCTATATTTAAGCTTAAACTGAGAATTTTAAAAACTTTTTTTTTTAGTACGATTGTTCATACACAATCTGGAAAAATCAAGAAATATAACAGTAAGGTTCTCTGTCCTTCATTGACACTGCGAGCAAACTCATTTATCTACCTATATGTTCTGATTTTATGGTTGACTCTTGAAGTATGATGGATTTGATGATTGCATGTTTGAATTTATACATCTTTATGGGTGTAAATGTATGAGTATGTATCAATGCATATCCCTGTTATGAGTCAGAGTACATCTTCTCTGTGCAACAAAATCTGTGAGTAAATTCCTGCTTTAAAAACAGTTTCTACCTTTTAAAACTAAGCTAATAAGATTTGCAGTGCTTAAAGTTAATTCAATTGCCTTTCAAATAAGAAACTGTAAAACAGTGGTAAATTAAAAAGATAAGAACTGCTCTGTTCTTTCTTTAGTAAGCAACATCACTATATATAGGTTGTTTAAAAATTTATTTGCTGTTTAAATTTTATATGTGCATGTGTTTGGATATAATTGTGACTGGTATTATGCCTGCGTACATATTTGAATGTGCAGATAGGTGATGCAAATTCTACAGACTTGCTACTGTTTTCACTAAGATTCTAAATACAAATCCACATCTTTATGTCTGAATTTTAGTTAGAAATTATTGTATAAACATATGGTGTTGTTTAACATAGATTAAGTTTGTAATTTTATTTCAGAAAAAGTAAAGACTGTTAGTTGTGTAAATCAATAACAGTACACAATAGTTTCTAAAAGTAAAATTATCAGACAACTTTAATTTATTCAATCAAGTTTTAAAGCCTTAATGCATGTTAAACATGGATATTAAAAACATGCTTCAGGTCTTAAAAAGTTTCTGAGGGGTTAGTAAATTTAGTCTGTGCAGTTTTATAAATTTAAAGATGGAATTCAAATTCTTGAATTAGAATTTCAATTGGTTTTTTTTTAAAATGCAAAGTTTAAATGTTAGTTCAGGTGAGCTCTTTTAGTTGCAGTGCTTCATCACTTGATGTCTTTGATTATTTGGTCTGCACTTTATGTTGCAGCTGGTCCTGCAGTTGTTATTGTTTATGCCTTCATGTTTTTGGACATTTCTGAGCCTCTGTCTTGATTGCCTGCTTTTACATTGCTGTTTGTATTGCTTTGTCTGATGTCTTCATGATTCCTTTGTCTGTGCGTTGGCTTTGTTTCGATCTGATAGCCGTGTTTTTGTTTGGTGCACACGTGTGTACTGCAGCCACACGGGATTGATAGATTTTAAATCTGAAGTTGTTAATATGAAAATTTCCAATAGATTTAAATTAGTTCATTTGTTTCATCACCTCTGTTACCATTTATTCAGTTCATTTCAAATTTATTTACTTGAATAAAGATTAATCCTGACTCGAGTGTTTTTGTGTTTTGCATAAACGCTCGGGTCAGACCGAGCATTTTTGCAGCTTAGAGATTTGCTCGCAGCGAAGTTAGAGAGAGGGGGATTTCAGCACCACTAAAGTTTTAGCTAAATTTTTTTTCTCTTGTACTTGAATTTATAAATTGTTTCCGCTGTATAAAATGTAATGTATTGTAAACTCTGATATTTGTATATAAAAGAAAAGTTTGTTTATAAAATATGATTACTATTCTGTGATTCTGTAGCTGATTCTGTTTAAATGTTATAAACTAAATAACAATCCGTCATTTTGAACGTTTCTAGCTGGTTAAATTACCGACTAGAGGCGGTCAGGGCGGCGGGTCGTTACAAAGTGGTATCAGAGCTTTGGTTTACACAAAGCTTAGTTTATGGCATTTAATATGAATAGTTACTAGAATCACTTTAAAGGAAGTGTTTTCAAATCTAACGAAGTTTAAAATTGTTTTCTTCAAAATAAAAGGTATTTTGAAATTTAAAATTATTTTTGGAAATTCCCCTCTCTAAAGTTAGGATTGCGGTAGTTTCTATTCGGTGAGGTCTCGTTAGACTTGAGTTTCGATCGTTCGGAAACTCATTATCGAATCTTTGAGAGTTATGGAAAATGAAATGTAAGTCAAGTGGATTAATGAATTGGTTTAAATTGGCTTAAATCAAATATTTTGAATATCTCCAAAGTAGTAATTGGAAAATAAAATGATATGTCAATTTGATTATAATCAAGTGGATTATTGAACTATAACTTGGAAATTTAATTTTGAATTCTTTTGAAAATTGATTTCAAATGTGGTGAAGAACGATTTAGTAAATGAATGGATTATAAGTATTTAACTTATAATATGGACTTTTGGTGTATATAACTAAGTTATATAAATTGAATTGAATCAAATTAAGAAAGGAGATTATAAAACGAAGTTTTATAAATAGAAATGGAATTTCTAGAGATGTTTGTAAAATCCGCAAACGACTTATTTTGATAAGTAAATTGTTGTAACTTATTAAAGGAATTATATCTATGGTTTTGAACGGTGAATAAAATATCAAAAGAGATATGAATCTAATGAAAATTCGAAATAGATTTAAATAGATTCAATGATGCATTTGAATTTGAACGGGCATGGAATTAAGTTGAGTGGAAAACTTAGTATTGGGAATTTGAAATCGGTTTAAAACCAATATTTTTGAAGTGTATGTGGGATTCAAACCATGAATTAAGTTGAAGTTGAAAACTTAAATGGGAATGTTTTTGGGAAGAAACATTATGTAAATGAAGATAATTCATTTTGAAATGTGTTAAGAATCGAAAGCATAGATTTCAACACTTGTTGTTGAAATAGACGTTTTCGAGTGGAAAAATGGAAATGGTAGATTATAACATTTGTTGTTATAGTAAATAATTTAAAAAGGGAAATGATTTTGTTTAGTATTGGGATTTACATATCTATTTTTAAATTTGAATCCTTATACTAGTGGTTTTGAGTCGTCGTAACGATGTTTTACGCAACATTCGTTTTGACTCAAATAAAATGTGTTTAAAAGAATGGTTTTTTTTAAGAATGAATATATACTTGATTTTGGTTTGAAGTATATTGAATATTTTCAAAGTGTTGAAAATAAGTGGATTTGTAAATTACTTATTATTGAATAAGTATGGGTATGTTTTCCTATATGAAATGAATGGTTTGAAAATTTATCTTTTAAAGATAAATTGAAAATGAATAGGTGAAATCGATTTGAAAATCGTATATTCATAGATAATTTGGAAATGTTTCCGTTTAAGGAAATCGCTTTGAAATTTGTTTTCAAAGATTAAAAGGTGAAGAAATGGTTTGAAATTTGTTTTCAAATGGTTAAGTGTGAAATTATATATCTTGTAAAGATATTATTTTTGGGAAATTTGAACAATTAGTTTAATTTGAAAATTTTCAAATGATTGAAATTTGAGCTAAATTGAGTTTAACTTTGTCACCCAAAACAAAGTAAGTTGAACTTTGAATTTTAAATGGATGATTTGGATTGTATGTCTAACGTCGTGAATTGACGACATATCAGTTGATTTCTATTAAATATATATCTGTTGGTGGCGGGGAATTTATTCTCTTAGCTTGACACCCTTCTCTGAGACGTACGAGCTCAGAGGTTATATATCGATAGACATCAATTAT
This sequence comes from Allium cepa, assembly GCA_030765085.1. Taxonomy (NCBI): domain Eukaryota; kingdom Viridiplantae; phylum Streptophyta; class Magnoliopsida; order Asparagales; family Amaryllidaceae; genus Allium; species Allium cepa. The sequence continues at coordinate 658,819,416 of CM060938.1, read as the reverse complement.
GTGTTGAGAATTGACGATGTAGCGTGAAATCCAAATCGAGTGTGTGAAGTCGATAATAAATTGGATTGTGAATGTGTATTAGGTTTGATATAACCTTAAAATTCCAAATCGACTTAGAGGAAAATTTTAAATGGATAATGAAATGGAAAATTGTGAATCCTCTATTTGTTATGGGTATGAAATGTTGTGGTTTTCATAACGTATATGTGTGAATACGATAAATTCGAAAACCAATTAGTTTGGAAAAGTAATTGTTGTGGAAAACTTATTTAAGTACATGGGTTGTACTAAGTGTGAAGTGAAATATTATATATGTATGTATAATATTATGTTTTCCAAAATTGAGGATATGGAAAGGTACCTTCCATTTATACTGTGTGACTGTGTGATGGTGATGGAACTCGAGATGAGTATCCATTTAAAAATCGTAGCTACGTAGTATTTCCATTAGTTGGATGACCATTTATATTTCCATTAGTTGGATGACCATTTATATTTCCATTAGTTGGATGACCATTTATATTTCCATTAGTTGGATGACCTTTTATATTTCCATTAGTTGGAATGTCCTTTTGGACTGGTATAGTGTGCTAGCGTAATTCGAGGGGCGAGATGCCTATGGTTACAAGCGATTCCACTGGGATAGTGGCGTAACCGCCGAGTATACCGCGATCTAGTTACACTCGGGTGGTAGCGTAATTTGAGGGGCGTGATGCCTACAGTTACAAGCGATTCCACTGGGATAGTGGCGTAACCGCTGTGTAAACTGCAATCTACAAACCAAAGCGTAATTCGAGGGGCGAGATGCCTACGGTCACGAGCGATTCTACTGGGATAGTAGCGTAACCGCCGAGTGAACCGCGATCTTTGGCAACAACCATGGCGAAATTCAAGGGATGAGATATCCACAGTTACAAGCGACTCTACTGGGATAGTAGCGGAACCGCCGAGTAAACTGTGATCCATGGGGGAATGTGCTTTCCATATCCATTTTTAAAAGAATTTTTAAAAGTATTTTCACTGGGAATTGAAGCAAGTATATTTAGTACTTGGGGATTGTTAGACTTGCGCCTGGCCAGCGTATGCCTAATGTCTTTAAGAACGACAGTAGACTTGTTAAATTTCGAGTTAGCAAGTATTTTCGAACTTTAATAGAAAATCAATTATCTAGAATTAGAATTCGCATAATTCCAACCTAATGAATTAAGGAAGAGGATTTTTGAAGGGTTTTGAAAAATCCACAGCTTTGGAAAAGTTATAATATGTAAATTTCTTAAATGTAGTGTTTCAAATTTAAAATTTGGGTTTTGTAAATTGAAAATTTTAGTAAAGATTTTTGTGTCTTGATTGTAGAAAATAATAGACAAAAGAGTTAATTAGCAAAGCTAGCGAGATAAAACAAATAGAATGAATCCTATATTCATTCATCTTTAATAAGTGTTGAACTTGATAAAATTGAGTAAAATATAAATATTAGTGAAATTTTAACAATCATTTTTCCTTACTTGTAATTTCGGGACGAAATTCTTTTAAGGAGGGGAGATTGTAACGATCCTAAATTTTGAACAATTTAAAATTGAAAATATTTAATTAATTTTAAATATCTGAATGATAATTTAAATTGAATTCCCAATGCTATATAAAACATTTCTATGATTTGGCGATCAAATTTTAAAATTTAATCTATACAAAGCTGAAGAAAAAATTTAAACTTGACTTTGGAGTTGAGATTGAATATGGAATTTGTAATTGAAATTCAAACTAATAACTTAAGAAAATAATTTGGATACAAGAATTATTATTTATGTAAATTTATAAATGGATGGTTAGTTTGAAATGACATTTTTCTTTTCTTTAAAATAAAAAGGAATAAAATTTTAATCAATACGAAATAGATAAATAAATACACATAGTTAAAATTCAAACAACATATTTATAAACTTTGAAAAATATTATGTAACTACATTGGAGAAATTTCAATAACATAATTTAAACAAAACAAAACAAGCAAAGTAATAACAAAACCAATTGGAATTGAAAATGAAGAAAAATAAAAGAAAATTTGTTTAAGGAATTTTGGGCTTTAAATTTAATCTCGGCCCATAGTGTTTCCTTGTTTGGTTGCCGTATTAATCCAAGACCCCATCCCTTTTCCTTCATTTCGAAAACCCTAAACTAAATAACGTAAAAAAAAAATGGCGGCCGATACCCCCTTCATCATTTCAGCAGATCGAAAAAAAAAAAAAAGAAAGAAAAAGAAACCTAAATCTAAAAATCAAGCGAGGAAATGATATACGGTGGCTCGTCTTTCGGCTTTGACTTCAAATCGTTCGTCTTCAGTAGCTCGCGGCTGCTCCAATTCGTGATAAGGTGAGTTTCTCCTCACGATTAATCTTCATGCAAGTTTTTAGATTTGTTTGAAGTGAATTCCTTGGTTGCATGCTAGGAATTGTGGGTTATGCATTATCAGTTGCTCGGATAAATTAATCTAAACTGTTGAACCAATAAGTACTTGATTGCATGCTTTGTTTTGGTGGTTTGTGGTTTTCAGTTGCTCGGTTAAATTTGAATTTTAAACTAATAGGAACAGATAACTCACTGCATGTTGGATTGTTGGTTGCTATTCGTTATCACTTGCTCTGATGTTGTGTTTTTGTACTGTTAAGATCAGATTCTACTCAATTTTTGATTTTAAACTAATAAGAATAAATGCTATTTGATATTTGTTTTAAATTGGTAAGAACAGACACTGTTTAAATTTTAATTTAAACTGATAAAAACAAATGCTATGAATAACCTGATGAGAACAGGTGCTTCCAAATGTTTGATTTCAGATTGTTGTTTTGAAAATTTGTTTTTCTTAAAAACTGACTTGAACAGATGCTATAAATTTAAATTTTTTTACTGTTGAGAACAGATGCTATCATTTTAAGAATCTGATGAGAATAGAGGCTATTAAATCTTGACTTGCTTTGTGTTGCTGCATGTGTTGGATCTTGCTTTGTTAATGAATATTTATATGGAAACCTCTGAACCCAAACCTTCTTTGTTTATCCGTGAATCAATCACTTAAGCCTATAATATGTTGTGATGTTTTGGTACCTGAAATTGTTTTTGTTAAGTGATAATGTGTTTGCATGCTTGTTTATGTTGACTGTCCCTCTGTTTTGAAATGCATGTGAGTTTCCAGCTCACGATTAATTTTTATCCAAGTGTTTAAATTTGGTTGGATTGTATGTTTGGTTGCATGCTATGTTTTGGGGTGATTTTGTTATCTTTTGCTCGGCTAATTTAATTTGAAACTGATATGGGTAGATTGGTTACTGCATGTTGGATTTTTGGTTGCTAGTTGCTATCATTTGCTCGATTTGCTTGGATTTTGAACTAATGAGAAACAGATACTATAAATTTTGATTTAAACTGTAAGCACAGATTCTACCCATTTATTTTTTTAAAATTTTTGAACTGTTAGGAGCAGATACTATGGATTTTAATTCTTAAAACTGATGAGAGCAGATGTTATTGGTTTCAATTTTAAACTGGTAAGAACAGACACTAATTGTGATTTGTTTTAAACTGATAACCACTGATGCTTTCAAAAATTTGTTCTTTTTAAATTTATAAAAACAAATGCTATGTGAAATTTGTTTGTTTAAAAAAAAAAAAATTGATAGGAACAGATGCTATATTTATTTTGTTATTAAATTGATAAGTACAGATGCTACTAAATATCTTGTTTGAAAACTGTTTGCAAACAATTGCATTATGAATTTAAACTTGCATGTTTGTCCCATGCCTGGTAACCATTAGACCATTTATTATTTTGCACTTGAGTCTTTTGGTACTGTTGTTGTATTGGTGTTACATTTGGTCTGCATTGTAGTTGTATTCATATATACTTGCTACTGTTGCATTACTTGCTTCACTTGAGTTTTTTTTGTAACAGTAGTCTACTGTGTTCATGCACTTTGGTTTGTGGCAGTTTGCATGTCAAGTTGCACCCATGCTGTTGCACTTGTAGTTGTACCCCATGCTGTTGCACTTGGGTCTGGTCACTGTTCTCTTGGTTGTTCTAGTCTTCATTTCCATTGTTGTTTGCATCCTGATATATGTTGCATTGCAGTTGATTCATTTGGTCATTTGGTGTCTGCATCCTTATCTGTTGCATACATAAGTTTGGCCACTGTTGTATAATTGCATTTGATCTGCACTTGTGTATATTCTCAGGTTGCACACTGCAACTGCACTTGCATTTGTGACCTTTATTTGCCTGTTGTTTGAATTGTGCATTATTCATGTGTAGCTTGGTCATTTTGATGCACTGCCTTGATTTAGTTTGCCTCTATCTTTATAGTTACAGGTTCTAAACTTGATTTAAAAATTCAAACTATCCACCTAAGTGTTTTTTTTTTAGTTTTTAATCCTTAAACAAAATATGTTGTATGTGAGTAACTCACTTCTAAACTTATTAATAGGTAAAGTTGTTATGTTTTCTTTTAAAAATTTTGAACTTATATGCATATTATTATAAACCTGTAAAACACCTCTGTTTGAATTACAGGCATGGGCATCTAACATAAATTCACCTCTCCTCTATATTTAAGCTTAAACTGAGAATTTTAAAAACTTTTTTTTTTAGTACGATTGTTCATACACAATCTGGAAAAATCAAGAAATATAACAGTAAGGTTCTCTGTCCTTCATTGACACTGCGAGCAAACTCATTTATCTACCTATATGTTCTGATTTTATGGTTGACTCTTGAAGTATGATGGATTTGATGATTGCATGTTTGAATTTATACATCTTTATGGGTGTAAATGTATGAGTATGTATCAATGCATATCCCTGTTATGAGTCAGAGTACATCTTCTCTGTGCAACAAAATCTGTGAGTAAATTCCTGCTTTAAAAACAGTTTCTACCTTTTAAAACTAAGCTAATAAGATTTGCAGTGCTTAAAGTTAATTCAATTGCCTTTCAAATAAGAAACTGTAAAACAGTGGTAAATTAAAAAGATAAGAACTGCTCTGTTCTTTCTTTAGTAAGCAACATCACTATATATAGGTTGTTTAAAAATTTATTTGCTGTTTAAATTTTATATGTGCATGTGTTTGGATATAATTGTGACTGGTATTATGCCTGCGTACATATTTGAATGTGCAGATAGGTGATGCAAATTCTACAGACTTGCTACTGTTTTCACTAAGATTCTAAATACAAATCCACATCTTTATGTCTGAATTTTAGTTAGAAATTATTGTATAAACATATGGTGTTGTTTAACATAGATTAAGTTTGTAATTTTATTTCAGAAAAAGTAAAGACTGTTAGTTGTGTAAATCAATAACAGTACACAATAGTTTCTAAAAGTAAAATTATCAGACAACTTTAATTTATTCAATCAAGTTTTAAAGCCTTAATGCATGTTAAACATGGATATTAAAAACATGCTTCAGGTCTTAAAAAGTTTCTGAGGGGTTAGTAAATTTAGTCTGTGCAGTTTTATAAATTTAAAGATGGAATTCAAATTCTTGAATTAGAATTTCAATTGGTTTTTTTTTAAAATGCAAAGTTTAAATGTTAGTTCAGGTGAGCTCTTTTAGTTGCAGTGCTTCATCACTTGATGTCTTTGATTATTTGGTCTGCACTTTATGTTGCAGCTGGTCCTGCAGTTGTTATTGTTTATGCCTTCATGTTTTTGGACATTTCTGAGCCTCTGTCTTGATTGCCTGCTTTTACATTGCTGTTTGTATTGCTTTGTCTGATGTCTTCATGATTCCTTTGTCTGTGCGTTGGCTTTGTTTCGATCTGATAGCCGTGTTTTTGTTTGGTGCACACGTGTGTACTGCAGCCACACGGGATTGATAGATTTTAAATCTGAAGTTGTTAATATGAAAATTTCCAATAGATTTAAATTAGTTCATTTGTTTCATCACCTCTGTTACCATTTATTCAGTTCATTTCAAATTTATTTACTTGAATAAAGATTAATCCTGACTCGAGTGTTTTTGTGTTTTGCATAAACGCTCGGGTCAGACCGAGCATTTTTGCAGCTTAGAGATTTGCTCGCAGCGAAGTTAGAGAGAGGGGGATTTCAGCACCACTAAAGTTTTAGCTAAATTTTTTTTCTCTTGTACTTGAATTTATAAATTGTTTCCGCTGTATAAAATGTAATGTATTGTAAACTCTGATATTTGTATATAAAAGAAAAGTTTGTTTATAAAATATGATTACTATTCTGTGATTCTGTAGCTGATTCTGTTTAAATGTTATAAACTAAATAACAATCCGTCATTTTGAACGTTTCTAGCTGGTTAAATTACCGACTAGAGGCGGTCAGGGCGGCGGGTCGTTACAAATCGAAACCGATTCGATTGAGTGAGAAGTTCTCACCTTGATTTTAATTCTGGTTTCAGCGTTTATTTCGAATAAAATTAAACGGACGTTTAATTTTACCCGAAATTTTCGCTAGCTCCAAACGACTTCAAATCGGTTCCATGGTGAAGTGCTCGTCAATACGGACCCGTCGCAATGTGTTTCGTCCTAATAGGACCTCATATGAACAAAATATTGTAGTTTAAAATTTAACGAATTTGTAATATAAACTAAATACACAATTTTTTTTATTTTAAACCTTAAAGAATCTGGGACATTGATCACGCAGACGAGATCCAGGCCGCACGTGCAGCTTCCTTTCTTGCTACTCTTCTCCAGGTATTCACGCGCGCACAACAAACCCACGGCCGCCTCAAAAACCGAGTTCACGCATCACAATCCACCACGTTTAGCTCGATCGAGCAATGCCATTCGAAAGTTCGTCGCGTGCTCAACTCACGGCCTGAAAGGCTTCGAACTCGGTCGCTGGTGGTGCTGGAAAAACGTGTCGAAACGTTGGACCTTTGAACGCAGATTGCCGTTGATTCGTGACTTCGATTTCGATCATAACCGTTGAGATGCTAGATCTTAATGCCCTCTACAATCTTGTAGTTGAAAACTTCTCGAAACAATCAGTGGATTTGAAGTTAATGAGGGAGAAAAAGGAGAAGGTCTCGGCCGTTGAAAAGGAGGGAGGCGGCGGCTCTAAACTAAACCCTAATTTTTATTCTCAAATGAAGACAATTGTGGTTCTTATATAGAAATCCTAGCGAACACTATTCATCCGGCTTTTCCAAACTCCGAATTTCGCACGATGGCTGGTGTTTCTAGGGTTTCACCTACGTTCCGGACACAATGGTACAGGTTTTGGAAGCTAATTCGATCATCTGTGCGAGATACGGCAACAAACGTTCGATTTAAATTAAACCGATTTAAACGATTTTCTATGCGTTTTGGCTTGCACCGGACAAACAATAAATCCAATTGACACGAAATTTGAAACCTTACAATAATATCACATTACGAATCCGATGAAACTAGTTTCGTCGAAATCCGAGACTTTTTGAAAAATGACTATTTAAACTCGCCAAATTAATATTAAAACAATTTCGATGCGTTCCGAACTGCCACAGTCAAACGAAAACTCCGATTGATATAAAAATTGAAATCTAACAATAACAAACTATTACGGATCCAATGGAACTAGTTTCATCCAATTCTGAGACTGTTCAAAAATTGGCTATTTTCACTAGTCGATAATTAAATATTAAAATATTCAATTTTCACAAATTAACTTTAAATTCAGTTTTAAAAGTTCTATAACATTACTATAACTTCAATATGATAAAATAAAATTTTACAAATCAATTTCAATCATTTTAAACCCAATTTTCAATTATTTCTGGAATTTCAACTATTAAATAATCGATTTAATTATCCAATTAAATCCAGATATTCGAAAAATAAATTATTCGACTTAAGAATTTCACTTATTAATATTTAAATTCAATTAAATATTCAAATTTTAATTGTCAAAAATTCTGGATCGTTACAATCTTCCCCACTTAAAAGAAATTCGTCCCGAAATTACAAGTTAAGAAGAATGCCCCTTAACCTGTTTACTATTTTTCTAAAACTAAACAATTTTATCAACTTACTAACCTAAATCTTTTTATTAAAGATCCATTATCATTTCAATTAGCTTTCCAACTTCAATTATAAGTCTCAAACAACATTATTTTCTTAACTATTCAAATTTAAATTTAAATTCAAATTTTATACTTTCAAAATTTCTCAAAAATTTTCTAACGCTCTAAATTTTCGAAAAATTTCGCCAGCGTCTCCTTTGCGAGGCTAGCTCGGCACGACTACAAAATGGAACCACGGCTCTTCAGATTCAAAAGAAAACAAAAGGCCAAGCGGCTGGGCAAGAAAATCACCAAATTTCATACTGAAATTAAAATACATACCTTTTTGTCGGGCAATTCAATTTTATCTTTAAAATCAAAATCCCAATTTCATTTCTATTCAAATCACCTGTATATCCTGCTATCCATACTATCCAATTATAATATTCAAACCATTTTGCCAATTCCATTGCAAAACTTTTCAATATATGCTTCTTATACATTTTTAGTTTACTATTGGAGTTATACATTCATTTTCATTAAATTTTACATTTCAAATTTCATTTGAATTCAATTACATAGCTTCCAATTTTGCTAATTCAATTTCGTTAACACTTAATGAATTATATACAATCAACTAACAATCAAATAACAACCAATGCATATTCAACACAACCAAAATATTAAATTTACATTCAATTTGGTCAACACCTTTAATTCCAATTGGTTTGATATTCTATTGATTTTCATTCAATTTTTCAACTTCCAATAATATTAGCTTTTAACGAATTAACACTTGAATACTTTATTTCATATCAACTTATTTACATTCGATTGGTTAACATTTAATCCATTCTTTAATTCAATGGCTAATTCATTTTTTTCAAATAAAATTGAATTTCATTTATGTAACTCAAATTCACATTTATCACTTCATTTCATTAATTCACTTTATTAATTTACTTTGATGTCAAAATCAATTCTTTCAACATTACTTAACTTATATTCCATTTCAACTTCATTTACATTTACTTCCACTATACAACTTAAGTTCACTTCTAATTTATTTCAAATTCTATTTCATTTAACTTTTACTTAAGTCAAATTCATATCAACATTCAAATTCATATTTATTTTACTTAACTTAATTGTTTAACCACTTCAATAATTGGTTTTACTTACATTTTCCCATTATATAAGTTATACAACTTATCATTCAACTTCCAACTCATATTATAAGTTCAAAACCCTTTTCACTTATATTTTACAATTTCAAGTTGAATTTTAATTTCAAATATGTTTATTACAACAAACTTCAATTTTAAATTTATTATTGTAGCAAATCCATCACATAGAAACTCGAAAATGATACTGATGATGCTGTAGTCATCATCCTTATTATTTCCCAGTGACAATAGTGAATTCAATGCCTTAAAATTCTTTCAAAATTTTCCTTTTATCTATAAATTACATTTATAAATCTTACTTATAAAATTTCACTATTTTCCTTTACTTATACAAGATCATTTCACAATTGTAAATCATTTTAATTATAATTCCATACTTTATAATTCATTTGCTTATACAATTTATTCTTTTACAATAGTTGTATTACATGGATTACTCAAACAACTTTTATTAACTTATATATGTTCTTACATCTCAAACATTCAAACAATTCGTTTATATACTTTAATAATTCCTGAAAAATTATTTCCTTTATATATAAAATAAAATCAAGGTAAAATTATTTAATTTACCCAATTTAAAACAATATCGTGTCGATTTGTTCTGTATAAGTGTTTAAAGACACCTATCGATAGAGTTGTACAGACTATACCGACCTGAATCCATATACCACTCAACAAACCAATCATCACAATATAAAACAAATTTTATATTCACTAACAAATACGCGCTCATAGCTATTATTATACTCACACTCAATCTAGAGTACTACTGACTCAATCTCTAATGAGTAATACCCAACAGAGCCATGGTTGTCGCTTAACCATATGCTCTGATACCAAATGTAACGATTGCGATTTTTTCGACGCTCGAAAACCGACATCAATACGTCCACTATATCAACTGCCGAGCAATCGAAGGCCGGAAAACCGTACCGTTAGGGTTTAAGAAAAAGAAATAGATAGAAGAAGAGAGAGAAAGATAGAACAGAACAGAAAAAACAACAGAACGATAACAGAATCTCACAATCGCAGTGGAACAACATATAATAAATAAATGAATAATCTTTAAACAAAAGAACTATATCAGTTATTACATTACATTACATTACATCATATCATCAGAGTGTACAACAACAAACAGCGAAAAAGAAATACGATATACCAGTGAATACGCCATGCCCTCCAACTTGCCTCCAGCAACTCCTGAATTCCAGAATATTCTGATAAACCTTACTCTTGACTGCCCGTGTGGAAATTGGTGGGCACCCAGAGTTTAGGAAGGAAAACAATAAACTCCGAGTCAGTCATGTGACTGGTGTGAGAACTAAAACAGTTTATTTATCATTAAAATCAAATAGAGGAATATTTTTAAAGTCAATTCGCAATGCATTTAAAAATGAGACTACCATAAGGCCTTCCGCACACACACACAATGCAAACGCAGAATCGGAGGAGATTTCTACTTATGATAGTCAAAGATGCTTGATAAGAATTAAAAAGAAACATTTGATATTATTACTAGTGCATAGTGTAGGAAAAATCATTTCGAAAGTAAAGATATAAATCTTAGCCAGCATAGGCATTTCACACTTATGCCTACTATAGCTACCATCCAAACAGTGGTGACCACCATAAGTGAATGATAGGTTCTACAACTAAAACCGTACAAGATCGTATTGTTTCTTTGGATTTCCAACAAATGGTCATGCCAAGGAACTTCCCATTGCCACATGGGTACGCCTCTGGAAGGACGACCCGAGAACCAAACCAGATCTCTGCCAACACATGGCCGGGTTACCCCTAACTGGGTAACTACTGACACGAATATGTCATCCCCCGATCGTAACCGATCTATCCGAGGATCCTCGATTTCCAACAACCACATAAGAATGATAATGCAACAACCACATAGGTTAAGTATCTGGGCTCCATTCCATGATACCACCTCTATCCAGAAGGAATGACATACACTAAAGGGGCGCTACCCCCTAATAACCTTGTCCCATCCTTCCTGTTTTGACCATTTCCAGGGTGTGAGGTCCCACGAAGTCTCGTCCACAAAGCCACGCTTTATACAAAAGCTGTGCTTTGGGTCAACAAATGATCAAAGTAATGATCACCAAGATAAATGATCAAACAAATGATCATATCATAAATGATCAAACAATGATCATTTCACAACAGCACTCAGCATGTCACATTACCAAATTGGGAGTATATAACTAATAACCTTCAATTACATAACCTCTGAGCTCGTACGTCTCAGAGAAGGGTGTTAAGCTAAGAGAATAAATTCTCTGCCACCAATAGAAATATATTTGAAAGAAATCAGCTTTATATCTCAATTTGTAATGTCAGACATACAATCCATACAAGTCTGTTCCGGGCTCGAACAGAACCGAAGGCACTTACAAAGAAGTCCTTGCATTCCGGATAATTTCTAATCACGTCCGGACTTCCCGTCACTAAGGGTGATAAAACCTCTATATCGAAGATCATCCGATGCAGAGTAACTCAACGGTAATCCTTCCGTTTTCAAAAATATCCGGTCTTCAACACCGGTCATCAAATGCAATCGATTTCGACGTATCACATATTCAGAATGGGTTATACGACCCCAAAGTCCTTTTCCGGCTAACCCGAATAGTGAGCGCTTATTCAAAAATAAGTGTGGCACTCAAATTCAAGCAATCACAACAAATACCTATTTAAAGGTAAATATTGATAATCAGATTATTTAACTATCAATAAAGATGCTCAACATCATCAGATTCCAAATTATTTTCCAAATTATTTATTTCTCAAAAATATCTTTACCAGATATAAACTTCCACATTTCAACCATTTGAAAACAATTTTTCAAATCACTTTTCCTTACTCGAAAAGACTTTCATTTCAAAATGGTTCATTTAAACCAATTTAAATAAATCCTTACCGATTTACTTTATATTTACATTCCAAATCCGTAAATTTATTCCCACACTTTAAAAATAAATCAACGTTTATTTTTAAAACAAATTCCCCTTCTTTTATAAATTCCATAGTGAATTTATAATTCCAAAATATTTATGAATATACGATTTTTAAATCGATTTCAAATATTCATTTCAATTTATCTTTAAAAAGATAAATTCTTAAAAACGTTTCATTTCATACTGGACAAACATTCCCATACTTATTTAATAATAATAAGTACTTCACAAATCTATTTATTTTCAACATTTGAAAATATTCCATTCTTTTTAAGGAAATCATTCTCTTAACACATTTATTTGGGTCAAAAACGAATGTTGCATAAAACATCGTTACGACGACCCAAAATCACTAGTATAGGGATTCAAAGTTTAAATAGATATATAAATCCCAATACTATGCAAAACATTTCCTTTCGGAAACCATTTACTATAACAACAGTGTTATAGTCCACCATTTCCTTCTATTTCTCGAAAATGTCTATTTCAACAAAAATGTTGAAATCTATGGTTTCGATAGTTAATACATTTTAAAACATCTTTTAAACAATTAACTTCATTTTAAAATTTCACTTCTCCAAATCATACCCCTTTTATTCAATAATATATTCACTGTCCAAAATCGTGAATATACCTTATTTACCCAATTCAGTATTTCTACACTTTTATCAAAAGATTATCCACTGTCCAAAATCGTGAATATATTTCCTTTAATACATTCAATATTCAATTTATCAAATTCAATTGATTTCGAATTTATAAACAATGTTTATAAATTCCATTTCTATATATAAGCTTTGATTTATAAATCTCATTATGAACAAATTCCATTTATATCTCATTTAAATGCCAAAATCCGGTTTGTAAGATAATTACTTATAAATCTTCTATTTTACAAAATCTATTCATTTTATAACTTCACAATTTATAAATCTATAAATTCCGTTCACTTATAAAATCCATTTTTATTTCATTTTTAACACTTATAAAAACTCGTTTTAATATTCCAATATTTTTAACTTATAAAAATAAATTTAAAAATCTTTTATAATGATTCAAAATTCCAAATTAAACCATTTTATAATTTAATCACTATTTATTTCGAAAATCTCAATTTGGTTATATTTTACAAAAACAGTAATTTTTATAACATAAAAATTTATAACGTTTTAATTATTTAAAATGAATCAATTCAAAATTTTATAAAAACATATACTTTGAAAAATCACTTTAAAATCCTTTTAAAACCAAAATCATTATTTTAAAACTTCAGAAATGGATCTGATGATGCAGCAGCACCAAATAGTCAATCACGACATCCAAATATCATATATCAATATGATAATCAACAAATATCACAATATCTGTAAATAAATCAATACAGTTGAAGAATCCAGTTGGATCCCTCCAACTTGTTTCCTGCATCCACAAATATTAGCACAATCCAATTCTGCTCCAGTACGGAATTATCGCGGTATATGGGATTTACAAAATATTATCCGCTTAATCGGCGGCGCAATAGGGTCTCATCCGCTATATAATGCGGAAAATCAACTCCAAGTACATAAATAATACCAATTTCACTGTACTGTGAAATATTCGCGGTATATGTTTTTAATAAATAACATCCGCTTACTAACGGCGCATAATGTCTATTTTAACAATCAATAGATAACAATCATCCTTCCAGCATACAATCAAGCAATTTTAAATATAACTATTTAAAATTAAAATCAAAACCGATTCGATTGAGTGAGAAGTTCTCACCTTGATTTTAATTCTGCTTTCAGCGTTTATTTCGAATAAAATTAAACGGACGTTTAATTTTACTCGAAATTTTCGCTAGCTCCAAACAACTTCAAATCGGTTCCATGGCGAAGTGCTCGTCAATTCGGACCCGTCGCAATTTGTTTCGTCCTAATCGGACCTCGTATGAACAAAATATTGTAGTTTAAAATTTAACGAATTTGTAATATAAACTAAATACACAATTTTTTTTTTATATTTTAAACCTAAAAGAATCTGCGCCATTGATCACGCAGACGAGATCCAGGCCGCACGCGTAGCTTCCTTTCTTCCTCACGCGTGCTACTCTTCTCCAGGTATTCACGCGCGCACAACAAACCCACGGTCGCCTCAAAAACCTAGTTCACACATCACAATCCACCAAGTTTAGCTCGATCGAGCAATGCCATTCGAAAGTTCGTCGCGTGCTCAACTCACGGCCTGAAAGGCTTCGAACTCGGTCGCTGGTGGTGCTGGAAAAATGTGTCGAAACGTTGGACCTTTAAACGCAGATTGTCGTTGATTCGTGACTTCGATTTCGATCATAACCGTTGAGATGCTAGATCTCAATGCCCTCTACAATCTTGTAGTTGAAAACTTCTCGAAACAATCAGTGGATTTGAAGTTAATGAGGGAGAAAAAGGAGAAGGTCTCGGCCATTGAATAGGAGGGAGGCGGCGGCTCTGAACTAGACCCTAATTTTTATTCTCAAATGAAGACAATTGTGGTGCTTATATAGAAATCCTAGCGAACACTATTCATCCGGCTTTTCCAAACTCCGAATTTCGCGCAGTGGCCGGCATTTCTAGGGTTTAACCCGCGTTCCGGACACAATGGAATAGGTTTCGGAAGCTAGTTCGATCATCTGTGCGAGATACGGCAATAAACGTTCGATTTAAATTAAACTGATTTAAACGATTTTCTATGCGTTTTGGCTTGTACCGGACAAACGATAAATCCAATTGACACAAAATTTGAAACCTTACAATAATATCACATTATGGATCCGATGAAACTAGTTTCGTCGAAATCCGAGACTTTATGAAAAATGACTATTTTAACTCGCCAAATTAATATTAAAACAATTTCGATGCGTTTCGAAATGCCATAGTCAAACGAAAACTCCGATTGCTACAAAAATTGAAATCCAATAATAAAAAACTATTACGGATCCAATGGAACAAGTTTCGTCCAATTCTGAGACTGTTCAAAAAATTGGCTATTTTCACTAGTCGATAATTAAATATTAAAATATTCAATTTTCACAAATTAACTTTAAATTCAGTTTTATAAGTTCTATAACATTACTATAGCTTCAATATGATAAAATAAAATTTTACAAATCAATTTCAATCATTTTAAACCCAATTTTCAATTATTTCTGGAATTTCAACTATTAAATAATCGATTTAATTATCCAATTAAATCCAGATATCAAAAAAATAAATTATTCGACTTAAGAATTTCACTTATTAATATTCAAATTCAATTAAATATTCAAATTTTAATTGTCAAAAATTCTGGGTCGTTACAGAAACGTATTCATGCAGGGGAAATCATCTGTTTTGAAAGGAAGCAATTGAAGCGCAAGAGTGCGTTCGATCCTTTCAACCCCTTTGAAAGCATGTAACACATCCGACCCTTGGCTGTAGCATCCATTCGACTCTTTCGAAAGCCTTTGTTGATACTATTATCTCTTGTACATCCTTCTTTTTAATTCATCTTGGCTTCGACAGTGTTGAAGTAAGAATTGGTGGTACCAATATATTTGTATATTAGATGAGCTAAAATGTCCGTTATAGTATAAATTTCAGCACTTATATACATGTATGTTATGCCTTATGAGGATTGCTATGTCACACCTGCACATAAATATTTATTTGTATATGATACATGTATATATAATCTATTATTTAAATTGGAAAGGAGAAACCAAACAATTGCTAATAAGACACGTGTCTTCAGGTACTCTTCAACGCATGTTTAGTTATCTTCAAATGAATTTTGTATTACCAGTAAAAGCAGTTTCTTATCCTTTCATTCACAACTGCATCTAACACTTTCTTCCCCAAATCAACATCGTCCGCTATGAAATTAACATTTTTTTAGTACGGACAAATCAAATACCACTTCTTTCATCCTTCGTTATCAAATCAACATCATGGACGATGAAATCGAATAATGAATTTGATACTATATCTTTTATTTGGTGTTTTCATGACTGCAATTTTGTGCATTGTCTGAGCGACATGAATTGGTGGCAAGTCTGGAATACTATTTTGATGCTAATGATTTCTGAAATTGCAGTAGTCCTTTGGTCCCTTCTATTGGTAAGATTTTTGTTCTTACCTTTCCCCAAATTTACTGTGTTGCACTCTTAATTTGAGTATATTTCCTATATTTTCATCCTTGTTTTCTTTTATGTTGATATTCTCATTCGATTACATTGTACTACGATGGTGATGCAGTTGACATGTCTGTTTGGTTTATTGTATGGTTTTGAGTGGTATATTTAAGCATCATTTGGAACGTGTGAGATTTGGAGAAAAATTGAAGAGGGAACAACGCATGAAGATTTTTTTTGTCCTCAAAGAAACACTTATATTGATAAGGATGCTACCATAATTCTCAATTACAGAATGGTTCTTAAGCACATGTTAGTTTAACATTTATCCTTTACTTTTCTTTTGAATGTTAATTAGCATTTATTGTGAGCTTCCATATTTTCCTTTAGGAATAGTTGTTACACAATTAGAGATATTATTTTATGTGGCAATTCCTTAACATATATTGATTTATTTATCCCCTTTGTATCAAAGCTCGTGTTCTGTTTAGTTACTTACGGATCTTGTGCAGACAGATATAAGGATATAGTTTAATGCACTTATTTAAGGACCGGACTGGGTCGCGGTCCGACCACAAAAAACCATGAACCGTGCACTATGGTGGTCCAGAGAGGAGTTGGGCCGCTGGGAATCTCAGACCGTGGGTTAGACCTCAAAGCCGTCGATCTAACCGTCGTATGAACCCTTATTATCGAGATTTACTGATTACCCTTCTCTACTCTAAAATTCACAAACCATACCTGCTACAAAATCCGTTGCCGCTGCCACCAAATCTGCTACCACTACCATAAAATCCGTCGCCGCTACTGCAAACCCTGTCGATGCTACCGCAAGCATCGCCACCTCTACAACAAGAGCCGTCCTTGGAAAGTTTGGAGTTTGGACAATCTATAGTGTCGCTGCAGCAAATTAGTGAGGTTTGTTTTTGTAATAAATTTTAGTACTAAATTTATTAGAAATAAGCTTTGTTTTATATTGTTTGAATTTGGTATGATTGAACATTGCAGTATTTAATTTTATTGATGATTTTTTGATTCCAAAATAGTCACCCAAACTGAAACTCAACCACTTGGATTGATCAAATTAAGTTGTATTTAGCTCTTACTTCATTTGCATCTCATGTATTGAATTTAATTTTGATATGTTTTGTTAACTATGTGTGCTTTTTCACCAGAACCCTTACAGTTTAATTTTGATAGTGTTGCTGCAGCAAAATTATCTCATGTATTGAGCGTTTTGGGAAAATTTTGGTATATTTTTCCACTGTTTAAAATCGATGACATATGGATACTTTAAATGGTGAATAAAGGAATTAGGGGTTGAATAATGAACTGGTGTATTATAGAAATTATGAATGCAAATTTTATTATTACTAAAAATGATATTCTATTTATAAACACTATGAATGGTGAGTTACAACAATTCTATATTATAGCAAATACAGTGAATACATGACTGTAAGCTTTGTACTGTTTGGGTATGATATGTATGAGTTTGAAACCATGTTGTATTGTTGGGTTGTTATTTTGGAATTTATATGTAACCTGTAAATTGTCAGCTATTATATATGTTAACTTTTATGTATGGTTGAGTTCAAAACAAAGTTGCAGTGTTTAAGTTTATGCTATTTTGGTATTTATATGTAGTTTTCAACTGTTGTATATGTAAATTAGTTTTAAAATTTTGTGTTTAAGGCTATGTTATATATATATATATATATATATATATATATATATTGTCCATGTAGAAATGATATGATATTCTTTTATGACATGAGTTAATATCTTATATTAAGCAAATTAGTCTATAATTTACGTTTTAAATGCACAAAATGTTAAAAAATGTAAATACACGGTTTCAACGGTTCGACCTTCGGAACCCTGAGACGTCATGGTCCGACTTAGGTTCGATTCTCAAAACATTGGTTTAACGTGAAAAATCAACATATTATACAAGTCACCATGACATAGACCTTTGTGATTGACATCACGATGTTAACGAATAATGTACTCATTAACATTAATTTTGTTCGAAATTTTGATGTCTCTACACCGACCATGTAGTTTCAAAATGTAATAACTGACATAAGTTTAAATGTAACATTATAATATTGTTGTACCATTCGGTTAGTTTTAAACATATCGTCTTTTAGTCTTAACCAGCCTTTAAAAGAGATTACAATAATCATGTGAATCGATCAGAAAATTATTTATATTTATTTTATATGTACCCGTTTCCACTTTTCGTTTGTTCAAAATACATTTTAAATGTCATTATATAATAAAGGGACCATGTAATTTACGTGTATATAAAAAAAATCATAATTTTAGAAACTTCAGATGAAGTATTTTGATGACGTATGTATATATAAAAAAATCATAATTTTAGAAACTTCAGATGAAGTATTTTGATGACGTACTCTCCCTACCAAATTAGCCATAAACGACTGGTTCTAATACAATTTGAATCGATGAGTCTAATTTTATTAAACCAATGGGATCCTTTTTTTACAGTGGTTGGTGAGAAGCTCTTATCGATATAGGCAATTCACCACATTCAAACATTAACCTCTGAATATCGAAAAGGGGATAATTGTAACTGCAAAAATCATGAACTGGTAATTGATTATAAAATTGCTTTACATATAAAGCATATGAAGTTAAAAGTATACATGAGTACGCTTTACGTTCCTTTGTAAAATGTGGAATAATTTGTGAGGTTCTTAGCTGTTTAACAATGATATACATGTTTGCGCCAAAATTGGTCACAAACCCCGAATACCGTGAAAGCACCAGTGTATGAATACAAATTAATGATATTCAAACACAAATCTCAGATCTCAGCAAATATTAAACAACAATCCCAAAGTAAAAAACAGAGACACAAGGTTTATAGTGGTTCGGCTATCTCCGGCCTACGTCCACTCCAAAGTTTTTATCCTTTTATTGATTCTCCTTGATGACTACAGATGATTACAGCAGTTACAATGTTCAAAACTCGAAATAAATAGCAGTAATGATGTTATGGAGTGATTCTGGTAGCGTCCGGGTGTGCTTTCTCTCTTCAAATTCTCCTCTCCTTTTTGAATGACTAGGGGCTCAATTTATAAGCGTAGGATGCTGATATTTCTCCTAAAATCCGGGAAGATCGCTTCAGGCACGTGAGAGGGCCCACTCGTCCGAAATCTGGAGGTCTGGGCCCACATCAGGATCGATTCGACCCTTGGTTCGAATCGATCAAGGAAATGTCCAATCGAGGTGAAATTTGGTGATAACATTCTTCAACATGTATGTAAGCTTCTGTGTAAATTTCATAGCATTTGGATCAACGGTTTGGAAGATATGATCGATTCAAGTTCAAAATTCCGTGTGTTCTACTTGGTTCGAACCCATGCTTCGAACCTACCTCCTTCGAATCCATCTCATTCGAATCCTTCTTCTTCGAATCCATTGCTTCGAATCCCTTGAAGTGCATGCGCATCGATGACGTGCCACGAATTCCACCTTTTGCGCCGCGTTGAACGTTTCTTCCTCTGTTCGTATCCATCACTTTGAATCGATACGAACACTGTCCCGTAGTCCTTCGAATCCATGAAGTCGACTCCCTGAGTATCCTTCTCAAACGCTCTCTTCACGTCAATGGGTACGAACCCAGAAACCTTCCTTTGATCGATACGAAGCAACCGTGTCAAAAACAATAACTCGATCGATTCGAAGCCCATCGAGTCGAACCAACATCTAACGCGAACCTCTCAGAGCCGAATCCATACCAATCGATACGAAGTGTATCGATTCGAACCATCCCTGTGCCTTGCCTTCGATCGATTCGAACCTGATGGGTTCGAAATGAACAAAAACCTTGATGGGTTCGAATCTGATGGATTAGAAATGAGTACCATCTTGACCCCTCGTTGGATTCGAACAGCCATTCCTTTCCTGCCTTGCATCGATCATAACTCCTCCATATGAACTCCGATTACCCTGAAAATTGAAACATAACCTTTCCTAATCCTTATCATCATCTCCAATCAATTTCGCCTCGATCGGAGTTTAACCAAATTTTAGCGATATCAATCGTGGCCTTGATTCCAACTGATCTCCAATCCTGATATCCACCATTCCTCGTCCATTTGTTGATATTCCAGTTTTGACCAAAGATGGGATAACACTTTGCCCCCTAAAACATTCCTTGTGATAACAAGACGTGTTTTGAATAGTTCCGAATCCAATATCCAAAGTCCATAGCCATGTCGCCAGAGTATATCATCCTTGACTGCTTAGAGTCGATGCCCGATCCCAAATCCAATAACCAAAGCCTTTGCCAATTCCATATCCATTCGAACTCGACAGCCGAGTTCTAATCCTTCCTTATCCAATAGCCAATAATGGAATCCAGGACCTCTCCGGGTAGATATTCGAATCCATAACCTCTCCGGGTTCTTGCCAAGCGTAATCCACACCTGACGACCGTGGTCCAGTGTCCCTAGACGTTGAGCTAACCTCTCTGGGTTCTTGCCAAGCGTAATCCACACCTGACAACCGTGGTCTAGTGTCCCTGGACGTGGAGCAATGCCGTGGCTTAAGTCCTAAGCCGAATCCTGGTCTCTCCGGACCCTTGTAGAGCAAAGTCCATACTCAACGACCTGAAACAATAATCGATAATATGTGGCCTTAGTCCTAGGCCGAATCCTGGTCACTCTGGACCCTTGTCGAGCATAGTCCATACTTGACGACCTGAATGAGCCAATTTACCACGTTCGGGCAAAGTGACTCACCCCTTGCCAGGCATAATTCATACCCGACGACCATTTATCATAAACCAGATGAAAATCCAATCAAAATCCAATCCAGAATCCAAATCCCAAAAATCCAAATCGAAATCAAAGAATCAAAAATTCAAACCAGCATTCAGGACCAAAAACAATCATCCAGTGGAAAATCCAAATCAAAAAACAAGCAAAAACCAGGGGTTCGATCCGAACTCCAAAACCAAATCCAAAAAGAAAAGCAGTGTCCAATCAAAAAGCAAAAGATAAATTTCACAAACCACAGCACCGCAGTTCATCGTCATTCAGAGCATGCCTAGGGGCTGTCTCTGTCCCCATACATGTGTAAATGACTTAGTCGCTTGCTGGTAGTTCGCTACTTATTTCACATTATCCTGATCAATGGATGATCAATCGACCGTCATCCCTGGGCCTCGCATCATCACGGCGTGATGTGGCTGGTGGTTGCTCCTGCTCCACCGTTGCGTTCCGAGTTCCGACATATTGCTGTAACTGTCCATTTCTTACATGCTCCTCAATTATATCCTTTAAGTGCCTGCAGCTGTTGGTATCATGCCCATCTAAATCATGGAAGAGGCAGTGCCTTCTTGATGTCCTTTCCCGTTCTGTTGGTTCTCTCCTAGCCGGCCTTCGGTAAGGAAGGCGATTCCGAGTATCCATGTATATCCGTTCCAGCGTCTCGTTCAATCCTGTGTACGTAGAAAACTTTGGATCCTTCCATCGCTTCCTAGTGTTTCTAGAATCATCGTCCAACTTCCTTTTCCCTTTGTCTTTATCCAAACTTTTGCTGGATGGTCCTATATCCTGAGTTGCATTAACCTTTTTCACCTCTAAACCTGTACTCACATCTTCCTGCCGAAGGAACCTTTCTGCCTCGTGAAAGAATTCGTCGAGATCCTGTGGGGGATCTCGTATCAGAGATACCTTGAAATCGGAGTCCTCCCTGACTCCTGGTACTGCTTCCATTAAAACCATCGATGGATCAGGCCGATCCACCGAAGCGACTGCCGCACCGAATCGAGTTAGAAAAGCTCTAAGCGATTCATCCATCCTTTGCTTCACCGATGTCAATGTCATCACATTTTTCGGCCTCTTGATGTGAACCCGAAACTGCCCCAAAAACTTTTCCACCAATTCCCTCCAAGTCCTGATAGATCCTTCCCCCAGTTGCCTAAACCACATTACGGCTAAGTCCGTCAGATACAAAGGAAAGCATCGGGCCATCACTTCCTCCGATGCCCCCAGCACCTTCATGTGTCTGGTGTACCTCATCAAGTGATCAGTTGGGTCTGCCTTGCCATCATATACCTCCACGCTAGGTAGCTTAAACTTAGGTGGATTCTGAGCCAGCCTTATTTCCCGAGCAAACGGACTCCTATTCACTCCTTTCAAATCTCCGTTGGTCAAACCACCTCGCACAGTTCTTCTGATAATTTCCACTAATCCGGTATTGTCTGTTGGGGGTTTCCCCCCATGCCTCCGAGGGAACTCTGGCACATATTCCTCGTGTGGTTCACTAGCAGCAACGTTAGCTCTAGCCTGTTGAACTCCTTCCAAAGGTCCTCCTGTGTTGGATCCCGAGGGCCTGCCCCCAAGCCCTTGTTGATTGCCTTCTGGCTCCGTATCTCGTCCTCCATTGGGTTCCATGACCCTAATCCCCTGTCCTGCATCCACAACGGCTGTAGGTGTTCCCAAGTTCTGCATCCCTGCAGCTCTCATTTGCTTAAAGAAAGTCTGCATCATTTCCTGTTGGTTCTTCAACAATCTCTCTCGCAAAGAATTTGTCATAGCCTCCATTTCATCCCGGGTTATGTAGATTGAAGCCTGTCCTTCCCCAGCACCGGAGGATGCTTGTTGACTTCCTTCCTGTTTGCTTCGCTCGGCCCTTTGGCTTCTACTGTTTTTCCTAGTCATTGTCTTTAGATCGAAACTCCTCAAACTTCTTCAAATCCAAACTTCAAATCCGATGTAGCGGGTGCTAGTCCTTCTCAGTGAAAGCACCAAAGTGTTTGCGCCAAAATTGGTCACAAACCCCGAATACCGTGAAAGCACTAGTGTATGAATACAAATTAATAATATTCAAACACAAATCTCATATCTCAGCAAATATTAAACAACAATCCCAAAGTAAAGAACAGAGACACAAGGTTTATAGTGGTTCGGCTATCTCCGGCCTACGTCCACTCCAAAGTTTTTATCCTTTTATTGATTATCCTTGATGACAACAGATGATTACAGCAGTTACAATGTTCAAAACTCGAAATAAATAGCAGTAATGATGTTATGGAGTGATTCTGGCAGCGTCCGGGCGTGCTTTCTCTCTTCAAATTCTCCTCTCCTTTCTGAATGACCACGGGCTCTATTTATAAGCGTAGGATGCTGATATTTCTCCTAAAATCCGGGAAGATCGCTTCAGGCACGTGAGGGGGCCCACTCTCCCGAAATCTGGAGGTCCGGGCCCACATCAGGATCGATTCGACCCTTGGTTTGAATCGATCAAGGAAATGTCCAATCGAGGTGAAATTTGGTGATAACATTCTTCAACATGTATGTAAGCTTCTGTGAAAATTTCATAGCATTTGGATCAACAGTTTGGAAGATATGATCGATTCAAGTTCAAAGTTCCGTGTGTTCTACTTGGTTCGAACGCATGCTTCGAACCTACCTCCTTCGAATCCATCTCGTTCGAATCCTTCTTCTTCGAATCCATTGCTTCGAATCCCTTGAAGTGCACGCGCATCGATGACGTGCCACGAATTCCACCTTTTGCGCCGCGTTGAACGTTTCTTCCTCTGTTCGTATCCATCACTTCGAATCGATACGAACACTGTCCCGTAGTCCTTCGAATCCATGAAGTCGAATCCCTGCGTATCCTTCTCGAACGCTCTCTTCGCCTCAATGGGTACGAACCCAGAAACCTTCCTTTGATCGATACGAAGCAACTGTGTCAAGAACAATTACTCGATCGATTCGAAGCCCATCGAGTCGAACCAACATCTAACGCTAACCTCTCAGAGCCGAATCCATACCAATCGATACGAAGTCTATTGATTTGAACCATCCCTGTGCCTTGCCTTCGATCGATTCGAACCTGATGGGTTCGAAATGAACAGAAACCTTGATGGGTTCGAATCTGGTGGATTCAAAATGAGCACCATCTTGACCCCTCGTTGGATTCGAACAGCCATTCCTTTCCTGCCTTGCATCGATCATAACTCCTACGTATGAACTCCGATTACCCTGAAAATTGAAACATAGCCTTTCCTAATCCTTATCATCATCTCCAATCAATTTCGCCTCGATCGGAGTTTAACCAAATTTTAACGATATCAATCGTGGCCTTGATTCCAACTGATCTCCAATCCTGATATCCACCATTCCTCGTCCATTTGTTGATATTCCAGTTTTGACCAAAGATGGGATAACAATACATATTTTTTTATTTAATAAAATCAAACACGAGTCACCTGACTAAATATTATCTTTTATATTTAGTTTAATCTTCTCGATCGGAAGTATGAAATCTTAAAGGTGCAACTTGAAAGAATTAGTCACATCTTACCCAGTAAATAGAACTATGTATCAAACAGCTATAACCATATAATAGTATAGTTTTTGTTACACAGTGAATCTTCATGATTGAACGTTACAGATATCAATCATTTTTTCTCATAAATGATGTTCAATAATAAGTTTTTTGCACAGGAACGGGATGCGGATGTTGATCAATGCAATGCACTGATAACACACCTATTTTCATCAGACTCCAACCCGAGGGCTTCTCGATGTAAACCAAAAAGGCACTTCAAATTAAGGAAGCTAATGATGTTGTTGTTGTTTTAAGTTTTAACCTTCATGTTGTCAAAGTGTACAGAAGAAATTATATTCATATGGTATAACTATTGAGAATACATAAATCAGTTTTCACAGTTGACGTGTTTAAATTTTCAGGATTAATGTATGCATAGTATATTGCAAGTTTATAGTATGATGTATACAAATATTATGGTAAATTTAAGGATTGATGTATAAATATTTGAAACTTTCTTTTAAGTAAATGTCTTAACAAATTATTTTTGCAAACTTTGTATATAAGGTCTTTATTTTTAACTTGATTGGGTTTAATGCTATCAAGCAACTGATAACATTACAATCTAACCTCATAAGAGGTATGATGATGCATTTAAGAGAAGCAAAATTTAAATTCATGCTCTTTGATGTAGATGTTTGATCACTTATTTGTTTCAATAACATTTATTGTAATATTAACTTCAACTTTCATATTTTTTGCTTATTAATCTCTAATTTTTAAGACTGAAACTTAGTGGATTTTTGGTTGGGACCTCCACAGTTAGTGGGCACATACTCTACTAACTTTTTTCAAGCCTAATAGGCTTTTACAAATGAAATAGGAACTATTGGTCTGTTTAACTAATGATTTTTTGGACTTATTTGTGCCTGCTACAAAAGAATCATATGTTTTCGATAAAATTATTAAATGTTCAGTTTTGATTAGTTTTAAATTAGTATTTTAAAATGAGAATCCTTTGTCTATTGACTAATTGTGTTTCAAACAAAATATGTACATGTATTACAAAATTACATTAAATATGAAAAAACAATATAATGTTGAAATTATATAAGTATTGAAAAACAATGTAGTGTTTGATGAGTATTATTAATAAAAAAAGAGTTACATGAACCATTAATGACATTAAACACTATTTGCCCAAAAAAAACGCGAGCATGAAAAAACATGGAGTGTCCAGTGAGTATAATTAGTATAAAATTATCATTTATAAGAACCATTAATGACATTAACCACTATTTATCAGGAAAAGCTAACTTCATGCCTTTTACTATGCACTTTTTTTGTTCTTTCCATTAGGTCACAAATCCATTGTGAGACAATGCCATATACAGAACTAATCATTCTGTGTAATTTACGTTGTTTATACAAACAAACTATTCAAAGAATTAAATATTGTTACATCACATTTTCTTTAGTAGAATGACATATCTAATCAGATAAGAAAAGTATTTAGGTTCTACGGAAGGACCTCCATAATATGAAATGCAGCGACCAACTTAACAACGTTTTTAAGCCTAGCTGATAACGATTTTGACCCTAAAATAATGAAAGTTGATGTTTTTAAATGAAAATAATAACGTATGTATCAATATAAAATTGAAAACCATACAATTCTTGAGAGTTCCATTGAATTTTACGTGATTTTTAATTTGGAGAGTTACATCCTACACTTCTCTTTTCTTAACTTACTTTTGTATTTTTAATGTTAACATTTTTTATATATTAAGCTGCATATATTTAGTGCTTTGGTTTCATTTTCTGGCGGTGATTTGCATTTTTACATTTTTTGTATTTTTTTCATAAAATGCATAATACACACATTCTCAAAAAATATCTTTTATTCATTGTTATGTTCATACGTTTTAGATGCAAATACAATACTGTTTTAATTTGCTGTTTATAATTCTCTGTTATTATTTATTTTCGAAAATGAGTAAAGGTTTTAGTCAATATAAAATATCCAAAATCCCCTTTTGCAATGTTTTTGTTGCAAAATGATGTATTATACTAATCTACTCATTGCATTTAATCTGTAATTTTATTTATATGGTTTATATATGGATTTGAAAAATACATACACACACATATATATATATATATTATGCACTTTTATTTCTAAAAATGCATATATTCTACACTTCCTTAACATATGTTTTTATTTTGTACATTTTATATTTTTTAACATAAAGAAGGCGACATCTATTTGTATTCCAAGTTTTGAAAATTTTTAGACAACTTTGCCTATCTATTTTAATATAATTGTGTTTTCTAAAAGAACGTGAGATTTATGCAATCTTGATTTGTTTTTTAACGGCACAAGTATTAATGAAAACTTTCAAGATTTGTTTATTTTGAGTCTATGCTATTTTCTGTATTTTTCTATATTGTAAATTTTAATTTTGTAGAGAAAATGAAGGTTTCAATTTTAGCATTGTATGATTTCAAAAACATGCCATTGCCATGAAATACAATTACCATTTGTCCTTCCGCTTCATTGAAATAAGGACTAGATCTTCGAAATACCTAATCAAAAACCACTTTGCATTGCTTACTATTTTCTATTTGTCTCTTGCATTGTAGGAATTCTTCGAAATTTATCGATTTTTTATTAATAAGTAAGCTTTTGAAATTTAGTGACCATCTGCGCATATCGAAAATCCAAGAACGAACATTGGTAAAGCTACTAAATCTACTTATATGTCTGTGTGAACATCATAATAAACTAAAAATCAACATTCCTCTTCTATGTAGAAATTCTTTATTTTTATGGCTTATATTCTAAACAACTTTAAACATCAATTTAGTTACCAACAATGTCTGTGTGTGTAGCACGGGCCACGCACTAGTAGTTACATAATATAAGAATATGTTATTGATTTAAATGAAATAATGATTTTATTTAAATGAAATTTAAAAATGTACCAAATAAGTTAGACTTCAATGGCTTAATAAGGATCCAATATGGTATAAAAAAAAATTCACCCATGAACCTCGTAGCGGGCTAGCCTAAATGTCGTTCTAACATTTCATCATGCCTTTGCTTCGTTATTTCTAATCGGTTGTCGTTGGTCAAATGTTAGTCCCGTTTAGTTTGTCGTTTTTAGATTTGGGTTGTAGTTCAAACTAAAAGCGCACGATGCATGCGTTTTTTGAAAAACAACCAATTTAAAAAAATAAATTTACAATACAAAACGGAAAACAAATTTATTTTGGTTTTCGTATTTTGGGAAACAACAGAAACACGAAAAACGATTCATTCCTCCACCATCCCTCCATCCCCTTTGCCGTCCCGCAGTCCCCACCATTGTCTCTCCATAATTATCTACTCTTCTCGAATTTTGTAATGACTTTTAAAACGCAAAACATAAACCAATCGGACCATATTTTTCATGTTTACAACCCTTAAATTAAAATTGCGCCTTCAAAGTTTGAAGCAATCCTAAGTTCCTCTACCACTAAAATCGTAGAGCTAATGATGCTCAAGTCATTAACATGTTGTTCTTGTTATTGCTAATGGTTGTCTACTTGTTATTATCTATATTATTGCGATAGTTACACCTATAAGCAAGCAGATTCGGTCCCAAAATTTGATAATATAATAATGTTCAGCCAGTTCAACCTCCTGTTTAAGCTATATATAGATTCTAACATTACTTCATAGGCCTATTTTTTGAACATATAATGATGTATGTAACATGTTATTAAGCTATGAGAAGTAGGCATTTAGTTCTCATTGCAGTTCTGTATGATAATGGAGTCTGCTTAAACTAGCTAATATGCCTTTCTTTTTGTACATGAATTATTGGAACACCGTTGTTTCACTGAAACTCATGTTTCTTCAATTGACGTGGAAGAAAACAAATAGCCATTCCTTCCATTTATGCTCCCATCAATGACATTCCAGACAGCCCATAACTGATTATAGAAGATGGTCTAACCTTCTAAACTCTATCAGCATAGGGTATGTTTTTCCCCTGAAACATTTAGAAGCTATGTCAGTGATGTTAAATTTAGTTTGCAAGATTCTTTTGCCCATATATGATGGCATTCAATGGAGTACAAGAATGCAGGAATGGGAAATGATGCTGAATAAAATCTGTTACATCTTTGTCACCCTTTAATGCGTTTTTTGCTTTCCATGCCACATGTTTGTGGTCTACTTGCTACAACCAGAACCATTAAATGCATGGGATGGATCCATTAGTTTTTTATTCGTCATTTGTCAACTAATATTAAATTGATGAGTCAGTTGGACAAAGATTTTTCTTTTGTGGTCTTCTTTTTAAGATTTCTCTTTTGTCAAAAAATTTCTTCTCTTGTCAAATTTGTACTAGTGTGACAAAAGATATGCACTTGCGTGTATCACAAGGTTAAGTTCAGTTTTTTGTGATATATTTCATGGTAAATTATGTTACTAGACAATTTTGAGTGGAGCAATTAAAAATTTAACTTTGGCAAAGAAGAGTAAACAACATCCAACTTCAACAGGAATAACAAAATCAGTGAGAGTGAAGGATACATGACCTAAGAAGAGTTCTGATTTAGCCTATGAAGACATGAAATTTTTGTGTGTCAACAATATTAGAATTTCTATCGCAGATGATATTATCAAGGACTTACTAACCTAGATTTGTTTCTGAGCTTTGGGGAAAACTTGAGAAGCTTTGTCTACGTAAAGTTTGCTAACAAAGCTAAATAAAATATGTGAACCTTACAAGCTAAATAAAATCTGGCAAAGTTTGCTAACAAAGCAAAGTTGATCTTTTACTATGCTTCTAATAAGAGGCACAAAAAATGGATTTTACGCCGCGAAAGGTTACAAAACAACACACAAACGCGGCCTAAATTTATATCGCAAAAAACTTTAACTTTTACGTTGCCGATATGGTTTTTACCAGCTGCATGTTGGCATGGGGAGTTAACCTCCATGCTCATCTAGTCATCAAAAAGGTAAAAATTGAGCTGAACCTACCTCTGATACTTGTTCAATTAATTAAAGGCATTGCACATGAATAAAGATTGTTAACTTTGGAATTTTCTATTTGTTTATTTTGAGCAAGAGTTGATTAATTAAAAATGTTTTACACGGTGAACTTTAATGCTAAATGCAATTTCTTCAACGTATGCTTGGCTCCATTTTATTATTATTGTTTGACGACTTGGGACCAAATATTTGATATTCATGTATAATAGGCTTCCGAAGATGAAAAATTGAACACAAAACGAAGCAAAGCAGAAGCAGCTGCAGATGCTGCAACGATTGTAAAGGCAGAGCAGAATAACAATGAGTCAACAGGTAAAAAGAGCGAGGAAAAGTAGGCTACAGAGCCACCCGTGCAATACTACATTCATGTAAAGGCGTGATGAAGCCAAGCTACTGATAGCCACGGCCTTGTTGAAGGGGTAACATTTTGCTTGTCCTTGTTACTTTTACGGTGCATTTTAGAGAAAGTTGTAAGTACTATATATAGAACAGTTTATTAAATAAATAAATAAAATATATACTTGAATGTAATAATACTTCGAATGAAATAATGATGTGAATAAAAAAATACCTAGACTGACAAAACAAGCAAGAGGGGTTATCTGCATGATATAGTCCATGACCACTATTATTTTCTAATGAGTATTTTGAAACAACTGTAATTCATGTAATGATTAACATTATTGAGTCCGGACTTTCAGACTTGGATACGATAAAATCAAAATATAATTCACATCAAACTATGAATCCAGTTCACTGTTTTATGGATTTTGCTAAACCAATTATAAGTCAACAGTACGGACATGATGCATATATGATAAAATCATATGAGCCTACCAGTTAACTCAAGTCCCACGAGTTGGGATAAAGTAGGCCATTGCATTTTTTAGGTCTATTTGTTTGTAAGTGCACATGTTGTAATGTGGACATAGTTAGCATATTATATTTTTCATATTTGAAACTTAGTTTCAATAAGCCAATGGATTGCGACAGTGGATTAAGAGCTTCTGAGTATTGGCTGACCTTGATTTGTTAAAAGCATGGGTCCTCCTTTTTTTATTCTTGGCCACTGTTTCTTATGTTCTTCTCCATTATTCATCATATTGTGACTAAACTACATGAAAACTTGTTTATTGTCATTTTGCAACGATTAATATTTCCTTATGTGATTTAATATTTTAATATTTTTTGGGACGGTACACTTCATCATCTAAAGCTCATTTTAAGTCTAATATTCAATGTATTAAAGTACTAAACTTACGAGTACTAAATATACGATGTCTTGATCATTATCTTGCTATGTGTGCAGCAAACAATAAACCCACTAGGTCATATGGTTATACTATGATACTATTAGGTGCATGTTTAGATTGCGATATACATGTTTTGGGATCATATGAATCAAAATCATTTTTCATCAACGAAAATGATACTGTTATATTATGAAATTGTGAATGGTGGGTTTAAACCAAATCCCTTGCAATATCTGACCAAATTATAAAACCAAATATAATTATGCGAATAAACAAGAATTGAATTGGTATATTTCATGACTTAATGATTAGTCATCTTCTTGTCTAAATTATCCACTAAAGTATCAATAAAGTTTACTTGTTCAAGCTGGGTTAAAAATACAAAATGATTTTCATGGAAATTGTATTTCATTCATGTTCAACAGCAGCCTATTTTGTAGAAAGGCTGATGCACATGATTGGGTACTGTTACGCCACATGGCAACAAATTGCTGGTTGAGTTCAAAGTTGTAATTAACTTCCATTTTTTAGTAATAAAAAGATTTAATAAGAAGCTTCTATATTGTCATATATTGATTTCATTTGCTGGCATTTATTGGTGGCAGGATTCTCTTCCTATGCTATGCTCGGTTTCTTGTAGGGATGGTGAATGCACGTTTAGGTCTATCATAGGAGTGATTGTATCATTACTCTCCTATTGAATGTCGACCTTGTCCTCAAGGTCATGTGGAGTGGTGAATTCCCACGGTTATGGTGTTGGTGTTACTGCATGCGGATTATGGCATAGTTTGAGGACGAGATATGAAAATAAGGCGTATGCAAGCTTCTTGTGGTAGAAAAAGACTATATGCAACAAGTCCAACCTTTTCAATAATTTGAAAAGGACAAAGCAGCGCTTGGATAACTTATGTTGTGGTGAGCGAAGCGAGTACTGGCGGTATGGTTGAAGATTAATGAATACCCATAAGCCTACCAAAAATTATTTGTCTTGCCTGTGCTTGTCCCCTTGATTCTTCATTCGTACTTGAGCACGTTGCAAGTTTGTTTTGATTTATGTTGAATTTGGACTCGTGTCCTTGCCCATTCTTCTAGTTTGTGTAGATCAGAGGTTCCCATAATGTAGTCAGAGATAATCGGAGATGCATGACCATATACCGCTTGGAATGGGGACATTCCAATCGAGGAGTGCTTGCATGTATTATACCGAACACTAGCCACCGCCGTCCCCCTGCTCCCACCCGAAGCCAGACTGAAATCCCCTTCAAGACCGAAGCATCCCCAGCCTCAACCAAGACTCCACCGGCAACCTACTCTACCAGTTTGCTATGCACGGTCCTTTTTTTATTTTGCTTTCTATTTATACATATGCTGTTGTTGAAAGCATATATGTTCATGTGTGTCCTCAGGCACATATCTGTGTTTATTAAATATATATATATATATATATATATATATATATATCGTTTTTTCCCTACGGTGGGTTTTCTTGTGATATATATGGTATCCTATATATGCGTTGCACATACAATTCGATGGCAGTAATATGCATTTTTTGATGTCTACAACTGTATAGTGTGGCTAAGAATGCATATATATTGATATATTATGTCTATAGCTGTCATCGGCATTTACTTTGGACTCCACCCTGTCCACCTTATCTTAGTCACCATCAGGCCTTCAAGTCTTTTGAATTGTGCATATATATTAGTATTATTATTATATATATTATTATAGTCGGTTATACACTAATTAATGTTGATTTCCCCAGGTTTTCTTAATTCGAATTTAGTAGTGTGGAATTAGAGCTGCAACTACTTGTGAAACCATGTTTGCTGAATCAAGCCCGGAGAGTTTGTATGTTATTTTCATATTTTGCTATTTTGTGGTTATTGTCGATTATGTTCTCAGCCTTGAACTTGACTATTGTTTCCTTTGTTTAAAATTAATTTAAACATGTACCGATCTAGCTTGACATCTAAGAAAAAGCAAAATGACAATAAACTTTGTGTCTGTGCCTTGAGACTCTATCATGGACGATCATCATACATATAAGAAACGTTCACGGCGTCATTTGGATGTCAGAAATAGTTCTTCTCTCTTCTTTCAAACACATTTGTCATTCATATATCTATCAAAAACTCGAAATATTCAACCCCTTTAAATATTTACATGTGGAAACTTCAGATTGAAATTGGCACACACTTTGTTGTAATAAAACCAATCTCTAATGTTACGTGCCTATCAATTCATATTTATACATCACTTCTTCAAAATATTTAGCGATCGATACTATTCCAATTTCAAGCCGTCGTTCCTTCTTATAACATGCGAGACAATCCTAACCTAACCTTTAGTTCTAAAATAATATCTAACACTAATACTCGCATGGATTATTCGAAACTCTAAAATTGGTTTATTGTATATATATTATTATGAATTGCTGATCAAACCAATTAAAGTTCCATGACCAACCAATCTCTAATGTTACGTGCCTATCAATTCATATTTATACATTACTTCTTCAAAATATTTAGCAATCGGTACTATTCCAATTTCAAGCCGTCGTTCCTTCTTATAACATGCAAGACAATCCTAACCTAACCTTTAGTTCTAAAATAATGTCTAACACTAATACTCGCATGGATTATTCGAAACTTTGAAATTGGTTTATTGTATATATATTATTGTGAATTTGCTGATCAAACCAATTAAAGTTCCATGATCTCCTACCAGTGCTACAAATCCTTTTTCACTATATAAATTTTGCTTGAAAGAGCAAAATCTCTACTTCGACCCTCTATTTTGATTTTCAACTACACGTTCCTTTCATTTATAGCCATAGCTTTTGATGTTTCTTTCTTAAAGTTAATGGTTCGATATATATTTTCTAAAAGTGATCCAGAAAATAAAACTAGCACTTTGTTCAGCGCTGTGCAAGTTTAATGAATGATACAAGGAATAAACTCTAACGATCATGTGTACATAATCAATGCATATCCAAGTCTTTTAAAGTTCGGTTTGTAACATTGCATTATCTTCTGTGCCTAAAAAATAAATGTTATACGTGCATTTGCATGTCAATGTCAAACACTAAAGTCGGTTATCATCGGGTGGTTAACTAAAACAACTGTATTATCTCACTTCGAATGTACAATGATATACTATTTTACTTGCATACAACGATGCTACCAAGAAGACAATTTTAAATAAAACAAGCATCTCATGAAATATCAACTAACATACATTTTAGTTTTGTTAGAGTTAATCATAAAACTAGCTATGCTTTAAAAACTTATTGCAAGAGTAGGCTTAGTTACAAATTTACTTAAATTTTATAAGTGCGAAAATATAAATTCTAACCTAGTATTTGCGCAATTAAAAATTGCTCAAGTGTAAATTTGAAAATTTGTTTGCACAATTTTAATGTGAGCAAATATGAATCTTCAAACAAGACCTGTTTTTTTGTAATAAGTTTTCAAACAAACCTATTTTTTCAATATGTATGTTCTAAAAGCCTCTATTTAAGATGAGTCCTCCTTTGTATAAATGATGCTAAATTCTTAAACTTTTATCGCTATCTGTCTCGTATAAAAAAAAACCTGTAATAATAAGATTTCTTAATTACATGGCGTAAATGTGTCAAATGAGCAACCTCTAAGCATCCTCTTCCACTAACGCTTTTGTGACGACCGCCCTAAATCTTCACCATCCAATATAAATGAAGAGTGCGCTACGGTGATGTCCAACTGATGTAGAATGATTGTTGTTAGATTACGGTGATATAATATTTTCAAATAAAAAAAAGATTCAGAAAATATTGTTGATTTTGGTGATATTATATTCTCAAGGAAAGAAGATTTATAAGATTCTTGAGATAACGACTTAAATATATTGTCTTTTTACTGTATTAAAGAAGGCAATGAATTATCTTTTTGAAAAGGGGAGCAGTTTGAAGATTAAGTAATCAAACAATTCCCTAATCGACTGGTTAAAAAAAGAAATTGAAAATTCGGACCGATAAACTTTTTCCGTATGAGCAGGATAATTGATGAATTATTGCTTTATAACCATAAATCAATTAATTCAACCATATCTAATAATCTCTATATAAAAATAGTCATTCTGTAGAGATTAAAGTTATCATCTCAAGTGGTATTTGTTATTCATCTTCTTAGCCTCCATTGTCAATTTTACACATCTTCTTAGCCTCCATTATCAATTTTGTAAAATTCGCGTTTCTTAGAATGTAATAAAATCTTCTTTTTTCAAAGTGAACGTGTATTATCTCACGATAGTAGAATCGTTATAAATCTATTTGTGAACTCTCTATTTGCTTTATTATGTAATTTTGTCTTTTGTATTCTCCCATTGTTATTTGTTTTATTGCACTACAATACGATCTTATTCCTTCCGCGTTTATTTCGGTTGATTTACAGTCATTTTATAAAATTACCCCAACAATTGTCAAAGTTGGAATATGGATAAAGCAATTATAGAACGTGTATTATATCTCACAGCACATCGAAAATATAATAATCATCACATATATAAAACCGACAGGACGGTTATAACTAAATGAACCACAAATATCAAAGTGCACGATTTTACAGAGTTATACAAAATAGCAGTAAAGTTTATACAACTAGAAATAAACTCAAGATAATTGTCTCTAAACAAAGTAGCCAACACCATTTCACTTCATAGTGTCGCACGGTGAAATAAGCAATAGTAAGCCATATATAAATATGAGAAAGCACAATCTCCTACTGTCCATCCGCATAGCACCACCTATCACCCAAACTTGTTATCCAGTGTACTCATTTAAGAGTACCCAAAACAATACTAAGCAAACCATAAAACATCGAGTCAAACAATAGTCTTGTGTGAGCGATAAACAATCTCAAAATGCCATACAAGTTGATATAGAAAGGAACAAAGGTATAAGAGTCATACCCGATATGTCCTTATATACAAAGAGGAAGAAGGAAATACAAATTGATTGACGAAACGAAAGAAAGGAATTTTTTTAAACAAATTAAACATTTTCTATTCTTTCTTTGCAAGCCGTCCATTTTAGTTCCTTAAATATTCAATCAAGTCAATCATCCCCCCTCCATCATGTGGTCGGGCAAGTTTTCGAGAATGTTCAAGAGTGGCTTGCATACCAGCCTAATCCAAGTGCGAAACCCAAAAGTTAAAGAATCAAGACAAGCCATGGATCGTTATTGATCCATGTCCATGGATCGGAACTGATCCATGTCCATGGATTGGAACTGATCCATGTCCATGGATCAGTACCGACCCTTAATGCTTCCCCAAAGTTGCTACGTGGTTCGTGATACACAAAGTTAGAGTGATCCTCAACCAACACATGCCATATAAGATGGTTCCATGGCCACTCATGATCCAAGCGATAGGTGGATAAATCCAAGTTTCAAGACAAGTAACTCAATTGCTATTACCCAACCACCAAACCATTATATTCCTACGATCCAAGAGTCATGCTGATACATCTAAGCTCCACAAATGAAGGTACAAGCCCTGCAAGCAATGTCGAAGGATCAAATGAAGACTAAAAGTCGTTTTATGGACCAGTACCGATCCATAGGGCATGGTCTGGTATAGATCCCTAAATCTTTTTTAGCTGGCCACGATCTTCTGAGAGCGGCTCCTTCAGGATGTAGGGAAGAAGCGGTTAAGAGAACTCCGTCAGCCTTCAACTATAAATAGTGGATGATAGGCATTGTTTAGGGGATCTTTTTGCTTGCATTCTAAATTTTTGTACTTCTATTGTAGCCTCTCGGGTTAATGCCGATCCATAGACTATCGATCTGTAAGATCACCCTTATAAAAGCCTTATAGAATCATAAACAAAGTTCAAATAGACGTAGGCCAGTAATTAGCCGAACCACTATAATTGTTTGTGTTTTTTCCATTATTTATTCATTTATTGTCTTCATTTTATCTTCTATAATACTTTAAGTGTTTGTGCCAACTTTTCACGTAAACACCTGCCGCATTCAATTTTCGTAAACCAAAGATTTTTCCACCCTTTTAGTAGTTTAAATTTCTAGACTAGTTACATGCTTAAAACAGACCATTTAAGTAACAAATTCCATCCAAAAAAATAATTTGACTCAAAACCAAACCCAGCTTGGCCGATCGGACGCGACGCACATGTGTATGTGTTAACATGCAAGGCCTTCCTCTTCAACCCAAGAGATAACATTTAGGTGCCCAAAGGTCTCAATCTCTCTCCCATAAAAACTATATTTAAAACCGATATAGCTTAAGCTATCCTGCAATATGGAACTATTCAATTTCCATACTTCTCCTCTTCTCTTTCTTTCTTCTTCTCCAAAGTAAAAAAGCTACTCTACAAGATTTATTAATTTACACTAACAATGCTCCACCAAATTTAATACTCTATTGTCATACATTGTAGAAAAACTCATACATAAGTATAGATATTTTATGGACTTAATCTATACTAGTGATAACCTATCAAAGTATGTCAGAATAAAGTAGTTACTAAGCGTTGAACCATCAATCTTATGCGGTGTATTAGATGTGTTTAACACAACATTTTATTTCCTTTAAATATTTTAATAGACAATATGTGGATTGGCCTTGTGTTTATATCTCGGTTTCATGAAGTGCTCTTAGACTAAGCCATAGTCTTGTAGAAAGCGGCACCACTGTTAACACCAAAAATTCATCACAGAAACTAGGTTTCGATGGAGAGTAGAGGTCGCTGAGGACCTTCTGCAAGAGCCGAAGAGATGCTTTGTAACGACCCGGAATTTTCGATCCCGAAAAGTTCCAGATAGTTATGAAAAAGAAGAAATAGATAGAAGAAGAAGAACAGAAACTCCAACAACTCACATTCGCAGCGGATAAAATATAATAATAAATAATAATAGCTTACAAAAGAATTCTATATCATTCGATTACAATCATATACATCAGAGTTTTACATATATACAGTCACTGAATATTTACAATTATTCTGTCTCAGATCAACAGTAGTACAAATATAGCGGATATACTCTATACGATATTGCCATCCTGCTCACCTCCTGAGCTCCAGAACGTTCCTACCTGAAAATCTGTAATACTCGGTCTGACCCGAGCATTACATCAAAGTAACACCCGGGTCAGGCTGGAAACCAGCGTGAGTAAACCCAACTAACATGTAATGTCAAAGCAATCAACTTGGATAAACCCCGGGCATCTTATAACCATTTAACCAATTCACAATTTCCTATAAACAACACTTATTTCACATATAAATTTCTAAGTACCAAACTTAGATAGAATAATCCAATTCACTTAAAAATTTCATTCCAGCCTGTTGATTTCACAGATCAATTTATAAAATTCGAAGTGGTTTCGGGTATCTCCCAATACCCGACTCCGGTCTCTTCGAAACTCATGTTATCCTATCCCACGTTATTCAAATAAAATTCACAACGTTTCATATCAGAGATATTAACACATTCAAGCATCCAATACCATTCAATCATCCATAAGCAATGCTTAATCACATATAAATTAATTCAATTTATTCCAATTGAATTCCTAACCACATTCATTTAGATTTCTTCATTCAATATTAATTAGTTCCAAATCAATTACTTAGTCAACCCTTCACCATTCATCTTAATTAATCACCCTGGATTAATTATTTTACAATTATCTTCAAGTAATTATCTTAAATTAACTTCACAATATTAATTAGTCTCTACTAAGAACATTAAGTAATCTTAATTACGTCATGAATTATATTAGTTAACTTCATGAGTCACTTATTACCGATTAATTCATCTTCATTAGTCAATCTTCAATTTCATCGTTAATTATATTAATTTTTTTCCCAATTATATTTTAATTTGTTCCAATCTAAATTAATTACTTTAATTCAACCACAATACTAATCATTCTCGATTTATCACAACCTGTATTTAATTATCTTCTATTTACTTCATAAGTAAATTAATTCTCCTTAATTACTTATCTTTAATTAATCTCATTAAACCACCCAATGATTATTCTAATTTTATTAAACTCCATAAATTTACTTAATCTTTAATTAATTAATTCAAAACTCTTAGCTACTAATTTGATTACCCCAAATCATTAACTAATTTTAATTTAATTTATTGTCCAATTTATTTACCCTTCTTATCAATTTCATCAAGTAATTTAAATCTAAATTACTTCCACTTATTAATCATCCATTAATTTATTACGACTAGTAATTTCAAGTCTCACCAATTACTTGATAAATTACATTTAGTAAATTATACTTACCAAATTCCACAATTGATTTCCTTAAATAAAACAATAAATTTTATTACCTTATATTAATCTCATTATTTAATCATTTGATAATTCTTATCTAAAAATCTTTTATTAGCTATATTCTTTAGCCGAACCTTTAATTACTTCTCTAAGTACTTAACTTCAATTAATCACTTAACTACCAATTCATTAGTTCATTTATTCTTAATTACAAATTTATTTAATTTCTAATTAACTTTAAATAAACATTTTTATGACTAACCAACTGATGATTCTCAAACACAATTGGAAATGTTTCCCTTCCTATTCATTTCTAAACTTAAAATTTGTTTCTTTTCAATCGACAAGGTAGATAATAGTAATCAAATATAGCAACTCAATTATTAACAGAAACTCAGGTCATACCAGATTATGTAGTATGAAGATTTACTCACCATCGATTGTGTTAGCATCCATTCCCAAATCCAGCTTGTTTCTTCTCAAGTTTTGACCTCTCTCAAACCTCCTTTAGACTTCCAAACCGACATATAGAGGCAGCTTGGAAAACAGTGATGTCCACGTAGGAGCAGGTCGTGGCATTGGAAGATCCAGAGAATTAGCTCGCGTTGCAGCAGAATTAGGATTTTCCACTTTGACATTTCGACAAGCGCCCAGAGTGCATTCCTATGCTAAACCATTTACAGCAACATTTAACATTCCAGCAATAGCCGAAGACACACGAGCTATGTTCACCACATCTCCAACAGCCGATAGCTCAAGATCGGGCTGCCCAAACTCGGCAGTACCAATACCAAAATCAACATTCAACCCAATAGCAGTTTGAGTCTAAGAATTATTACGTACTGTAGATAATACTCGTTAAGAAAACTCGAAACTGGGTTATCACGAGAAGCAGACGACAGCGGCTCACCGTCAAAAACCAAGGGATTGCAAGCAATTACCGAAGACGGAACCATGGAGATGCCAGCCTCTCCACACGAACACGATTCAGTCACAACTTCAACGAGACCCCTCGAGCACGAGCTCGAGTTACACGAGCTCGATTCAATCCTTGCGTCGCCGATCATCTCGAGCTAGAGACGAAGATGAATAGGACTTTGGCAGAGCCGGCTTCGGCCATGACTTCATAATTTCCTCTATTTTTTTCGATTTGTACGCGACTTGGATCCGAAGGCTACGGCCATTGATGTAATTCGATTTATTTTGATTCGAGGGAGAAATGGTTTCGGCTCCATTTCTTATTTATTTATTTTTTATTTTTTATTTTTTTTAAGATGCGATCTGGGTCTTTTAGAATGAAGGGGGAGAACGGGAAAAATATAAAGGAGATGGAAGGCTTCTTGAACATGACACTATAAAGGAAATATCTTGCTAATTCAATTTAATTTTTTTTAACTTATATAAAACTTCAAAAATGCTATATCGATTGCTACCTGAATATCGAACCCTCTTAAGGAATGCCGCGAGTCAATCCCAGGGTTTTACCCGCGTTCCGAACACAATGGAATGCGTTTCGGAGGTTAATTTGATTGTACGCGCGAGTTACGGAAGTAAACGATCAATTTTAAATTAAACCGATTAAAATAGTTCTAAGCATTTTGATCTGCCAGGTTCAAACGACAACTCCGATTGCTACGAAAATTGAAATCCGATAATAACTAACTATTACGGATCCAATGGAACTGGTTTCGTTGAATTCCGAGACTGTGCCTCGAAAGGCTATTTTTAAATATTAATTTAAACGATATATTATTAAAATTGAACGAATCACCTTTAATTTAAATTTTAACCATTCAATTATCTTCAGAATCATCCTTACAAATTTTATAAGCCTTCAAATTATTTTAAACAGGCTTCGAAATCCCAGATTCAACAATTTACCCAATTTCAATTATTAAATTCATTTCTTAAACCATATAATTCAATGATTTAATTATCAAGTAAATATCGATATCTTAAATTCAAGTTAAAATTAACTTTTAAATATTTTAAAATAAATTAACAATTCTATTTTAAATCGTTGTAAAAATCTGGGTCGTCACATTCCTCCCCCCTTAAAAGAATTTCGTCCCCGAAATTGCTAGTTAGGAAGAATGTCCCATACCTTTCAACTTTTCCCAAAACCAAACAGTTCTACAACTTAACAATTATCTTTTATAAAAACCCCCCTTTATTATTCTTACTACCGCCCAAACTCTTCCACAATATCAAACGATACCCCTTTTCTCGATCATTTAAATGTCCATTTAAAACCTAATTTTATGAACTATCAAAATTATCTCAAAATTTTTCTAACTCCCTAAATTCTCGAAAATTTTTGCCAGCGTCTCCTTTGCGCGGCTAGCTCGATACTACTACAAAAGGCCTCTACGGGCTCCCAAATTCCAAAAAGAAAAAAAAAGCCAAGTGGCTGCATAAAAAACCCAATCCAATTTCATACAGAAATTAAAATACATACCTTTTAGTCGGGCAATTTGAATTTATCTTTTGGAACCAAATCCAATTTCTTTTTTTCTTTAATACCGGCATATCTCACTTAGCAACAATATCCAATCGTAACCTTATAAATCATTTTATACATCTCTTTACATAAGTTTCATACCCACTTCTATTCAAATTAGTTTTCACCGTTTCATTTGAATTCAATTTATTTTCGATTTCTAATATTGAGTTATATCTTTCTTTTAAACTGATTCATATTAGTTTCATTTACTAGTTTACTTTAACTTCCAATTTAAAATTGTTTTGTCGTTAACCAAAATTTCCTAAAATTTTCTGACTCCCAAAATTTCAGAAAATTTTGGCAGAGTCTCCTTTGTAAGGAGGAGCTTTTGCAATTTGACAATAGATATAAATATGTATACATCGACCCACACGGTCGGAAAAAGCAAAAACAGTTCATATTTCCTATTTTTATTGCGTAGGCGTACCTTATATAACAATTTAAGCAAGCAGCTTATAAATTTTAGCAAT
This sequence comes from Allium cepa, assembly GCA_030765085.1. Classification (NCBI taxonomy): domain Eukaryota; kingdom Viridiplantae; phylum Streptophyta; class Magnoliopsida; order Asparagales; family Amaryllidaceae; genus Allium; species Allium cepa. The sequence continues at coordinate 658,777,227 of CM060938.1, read as the reverse complement.
TAGCATACCCAAAATCTGGCTAAACGGCTTCCCTGTACTTACTCAATTTAAATATGTAAGTGTCATACATAGAAAACCTATTAACATTTCACTTACTTTTAATAGCTAAACACAAGCATTACATAAATAACAAGCACCAAACACTTCCAATAAGAAATTAATATGTTTTAAAGAACATCTAATTGTTTCCAACCAAATTTGTATCCCTTTTCATTCAATTTTAATGGTTTACACACAATTACTTGCATTCAACTCATTTTAAGCGAAACAATCTCATATTCACTTCAATTGATTCAAAAATCAATTATATCGCTTCCACTAATCCATAGTATTTAATTTGATTAAATCTCGCTTACGTTAAACGATAATCATTTCTACGCAATTTGGTAATATCCAAGTGAATAATTAATTATTTAAGTTTTATAACCAATTAAAATTGATTCCAAATCAGTTTTATTTAATTCAATTCCATTTTAATTTATTCACCAACCATACATACACGTTTCATTTCATCACCTTATTGACTTCATTCAAACTATTTATTTAGCTTAGCATATTCAATATTTCTAAATTTATAACCATTTCCAAATTAATTTTATCCAAGCTTTAACTTAATAGGCTTTTATCCTTATTCCAAGCCAAGCTTCCATAAACTTTAAACTTAAGTTAATTACTTTAATTTAATCCAACATCAACTTAAGTTCACTTCCATTAAATTTGATTCTCATTAAATCAAATTCCATTTAATTCAGTTAGCCCATCTCCTTCATTGTAAATTTAACCCACCTTCTCAATTTATCAAAACAATATCCAGGCACATATGCCACCGAACTTAAGTCGAGTCTAATAATCCAATTCCAATTAAAGTTTAATTCAATTTTTTTTATTCATCAGGCTTCATCCATTTATTATATAATTCCAGTGATCCCATTAATTTTTTTAATTTACTTGTTTATTTCGAATTTATTTTATTAATACAAGGCCATCTCAATTTATTTCTATCCACTTGGATTTTGCTTTGCAACTCAAACTATTTCTATTATTAAATCCAAGTCGAGTTCTATTTACAATTTGAATTCATTTCCAAACTCCATTATTAATTTATATTCCATTTATTAACCAAAGTTAAATTTTATTAACATACTCCATCAAGTAATTATTTTGTTAATTATCTTACTGCCAACTTTCAAATCAATATGCGATTTTATTTCAAAGAATCGCTTCATTGAAATTTCCCGAGTCCAAATTTTATTTTATAATTCCAGTTTGAAATCCCCTTTTTACTTTAAAATTTAGGAATGCCTTCAAATTTAGACAATACAATTAAAATAGCTTTTTAAAAATATTTCTTATAACTCGATGTCTCAACCAGTCCATCCTTGTTCTCACAGAAATTCAGTCATACGTTGATCAAGCGTAGGACTGAAAATCTATAAGTACTTGGTAAGCCCGTTCTCAACACCCAGTGAAAATACTTGGAAAACAATTTTATTGAAATATAGAAAACAATTTTGAAAATAGAGGAAATATTTATTTTTTTTTAGTGAGGATGCTCTGGAAATCATCACCCCAATTCCATGGTCACAGTTACATACCAGGGTTACGTTGCAGTCACAACAAAAGTCCATGCAACTGTAGGCTCACCGAGGCACTCTCGATTACGCCATGGAACCCACACAACAGATCACAGTTACATCCAGGGTTACGTTGCAGTCACAACAAAAGTCCACGTAACTGCAGGCTCTCCGCGGCCTCTGATCTCGCTATCAAAATGAAACTTCTCCACTCTTACATAGGTCGCAGTCTACCGATATAGAACCAAACGTAAACTGTTGGCTCTTTGCGGCACACACGACTTCCGCTATGGTATACACTACTCATAATCCCCAGGAACTAGTTTTGTCCGAACTCCTCACAGGATCAACTTTAGAACCCCCTCGGGCTCCAGGCAGCGCCACCCAGTGGCACTCCTGAGAAGTTCATTTCAAGGGGACGCCTTTTTCCCCAGAGCCATCATCAAAATATTTTATACTATACACATATAGTATCTTCAAATCATACACCTAGTATGATATCATACAAAGCTCTTTTACGCAAAATCGATTATCCCAAAATCGATATTTCTCAAAATAGGCTTTCCAAAGCTCAATATTGATTTTTCCCAAAAATCAAAAGCCTTTCCCAAAATCCTCATAAGATCCTATATATATATATATATATATATATATATATATATATATATATATATATTTTTAAAACTTTGGATCCTTACTTTCTTGTATAAAACCCTTTTATACTCCAAATACTCTCAAAAACCATAGAAATATCCAATTTCCATCTTTATTCATTTCATATTTCTCAAAATATTCTTTCAGTTCAAAAGAACCATTTCACATTCCTTATTCACCTTTACATTAATCCCCATTTGGATTATTACTTCAATCCTTATCTCAGTTGGGTACTTTAATCAATAACAGTTTGAACTCCGACTAGTTTAGAAAAATAGCTTGAAAATTTAAAAAAAAATAGGTAAGTAGTTGAAAAATAATTATTAGTTGCAAAATAATTATAAAATAGTTAACTAATTGTAAAATAGTCGAAAAATAGTTGAATAGTTCCAGAGATTTTTAGACAATTGAAAGATAGTAATTTATTTGTAAAGTAGTGGAAAAATAGTAAGTAGTTTAGGAAACAATTGAAAAATATTTAAATAGCTCCAAAAATAATGGTAAAACAAATATATAATAAATTAGCTTTAAAAAGAAAGGCTGTATATATTTAATAGCTTAGAAAATAAGTTTATATCAAAACAATTTGTATTAAAAATAGTCAAGAGCCAACTGTTCACCTCCCCAACAATTCAATTTAAATTTCCATTTAAAGTGACCTAATTCCAATCCAAATAACTCCAAATTCCATTGGACTTGATTAATTCCCAATTCAAGTTGAATCAATCTTGATTCCATCCCAAATTTAAATCAAATTCTAATTGATTTTAATCCTATTCAATTTTAACTATAGTTTCATATTATTCCAATCAATTTGAATTATTATCAATTTAATTTCAGAATCCAAATCACTTCAATTTAATCCATTCCAATTTCCCATTTAAAATTTTTAAACTTATATATTTTCAATCACCAATCCAATTACTTCAAACCAAATTAAATTCTGAACTAATTCAATTTCAATCTTGAATTTTAAACTACCTCGAATTATATAAATTCGAGTTAAATTCTCAAAGGTTGATTTAACCTTTTAAACCAAATTAACTTTTATTTAAAGTTTTTACACAATCTCAAATTTCTGAGTCCAATTCTTCATTTCAACTTATCTCTACTTATATTTTTTTTATTATTCCATAAACATTTAATCAAGATTCCAGCGTTTAAACAAATTTTCAAAATTTCAATATCACCTTAGTATTCAACTATATCAAAAAAAATTTGGCAAATTCAATTACCCCTTTGAATTTCAAAACCAAACCCATTTCACAAACAATCCCAATTTAAAACAATTTGATAGAAATTTCTCTTCTAGAAACTCGAAAATGAACATCGATGATGCTGCAGTCATCACCGACTTCATTTTCCAGTGACCAAAAGAGTTCAATGCTTTTATCTCTCTAAAAACACTTCCAAATATTTTTGATTTCAGATCTTCAAATTTGAAACACAAAAAATATTTTTGAAATAATACTATTCTTTCTTCAAAACCCTTGGAAACCACTTTCAAACCCAAAGGAATTTTAATTTTTCCCAAAATTCCAAACTCCCAATCCATCAAATTCATATTTAAACATTACTCTGGAATTTTCATCTTAATCTATTTCAAATATTCTTTGGAATTCTATTTCAAATTATAATCCCATTTATTTATGAAGTTTATTTCAGTTTATAAATTACATTTACAGTCTATATTTCAAATTCCATTTTGTTATATAAGTTTACTCTTCAACTTGGTTATAAGTTTCAAATTGGTCGAATTTTATTTTACTTCTTAACTTAATTTCAATAATTTAACAATCAATCATCTAGAAGGAAATATTGCTATATATATCAAAATATATATTTTTATATAAAATCATTTAAAATCTTTATAAACAAATAACAAGTACGCTCTCATATATACACACACACACACACACACACACACACACACACATACTCAACTCATTCTAGAGTACTACGGACTCTATTCAATGAGTAGTTCCCACCAGTGCCAAGGTTCTCGCTTAACCTGGCTCTGATACCAAATGTAACGACCCGGAATTTTCGATCTCGAAAAATTCCAGATAGTTATGAAAAAGAAGAAATAGATAGAAGAAGAAGAACAGAAACTCCAACAACTCACATTCGCAGCGGATAAAATATAATAATAAATAATAATAGCTTACAAAAGAATTCTATATCAGTCGATTACAATCATATACATCAGAGTTTTACATATATACAGTCACTGAATATTTACAATTATTCTGTCTCAGATCAACAATGGTACAAATACAGCGGATATACTCTATACGATATTGCCATCCTGCTCACCTCCTGAGCTCCAGAACGTTCCTACCTGAAAATCTGTAATACTCGGTCTGACCCGAGCATTACATCAAAGTAACACCCGGGTCAGGCTGGAAACCAGCGTGAGTAAACCCAACTAACACGTAATGTCAAAGCAATCAACTTGGATAAACCCCGGGTATCTTATAACAATTTAACCAATTCACAATTTCCTATAAACAACACTTATTTCACATATAAATTTCTGAGTACCAAACTTAGATAGAATAATCCAATTCACTTAAACATTTCATTCCAGCCTATTGATTTCACAGATCAATTTATAAAATTCGAAGTGGTTTCGGGTATCTCCCAATACCCGACTCCGGTCTCTTCGAAACTCATGTAATCCTATCCCACGTTATTCAAATAAAATTCACAACGTTTCATATCAGAGATATTAACACATTCAAGCATCCAATACCATTCAATCATCCATAAGCAATGCTTAATCACATATAAATTAATTCAATTTATTCCAATTGAATTCCTAACCACATTAATTTAGATTTCTTCATTCAATATTAATTAATTCCAAATCAATTACTTAGTCAACCCTTCACCATTCATCTTAATTAATCACCCTGGATTAATTATTTTATAATTATCTTCAAGTAATTATCTTAAATTAACTTCACAATATTAATTAGTCTCGACTAAGAACATTAAGTAATCTTAATTACTTCACGAATTATACTAATTAACTTCATGAGTCACTTATTACCGATTAATTCATCTTCATTAGTCAATCTTCAATTTCATCGTTAATTATATTAATTTTTTTTCCAATTATATTTTAATTTGTTCCAATCTAAATTAATTACTTTAATTCAACCACAATACTAATCATTCTCGATTTATCACAACCTGTATTTAATTATCTTCTATTTACTTCATAAGTAAATTAATTCTCCTTAATTACTTATCTTTAATTAATCTCATTAAACCATCCAATGATTATTCTAATTTAATTAAACTCCATAAATTTACTTAATCTTTAATTAATTAATTCAAAACTCTTAGCTACTAAGTTGGTTACCCCAAATCATTAACTAATTTTAATTTAATTTATTGTCCAATTTATTTACCCTTCTTATCAATTTCATCAAGTAATTTAAATCTAAATTACTTCCACTTACTAATCATCCATTAATTTATTACGACTAGTAATTTCAAGCTCACCAATTACTTGATAAATTACATTTAGTAAATTATACTTACCAAATTCCACAATTGATTTCCTTAAATAAAACAATAAATTTTATTACCTTATATTAATCTCATTATTTAATCATTTGATAATTCTTATCTAAAAATCTTTTATTAGCTATATTCTTTAGCCGAACCTTTAATTACTTCTCTAAGTACTTAACTTCAATTAATCACTTAACTGCCAATTCATTAGTTCATTTATTCTTAATTACAAATTTATTTAATTTCTAATTAACTTTAAATAAACATTTTTATGACTAACCAACTGATGATTCTCAAACACAATTGGAAATGTTTCCCTTCCTATTCATTTCTAAACTTAAAATTTGTTTCTTTTCAATCGACAAGGTAGATAATATTAATCAAATATAGCAACTCAATTATTAACAGAAACTCAGGTCATACCAGATTATGTAGTACGAAGATTTACTCACCATCGATTGTGTTAGCATCCATTCCCAAATCCAGATTGTTTCTTCTCAAGTTTTGACCTCTCTCAAACCTCCTTTAGACTTCCAAACCAACATATAGAGGCAGCTTGGAAAACAGTGATGTCCACGTAGGAGCAGGTCGTGGCATTGGAAGATCCAGAGAATTAGCTTGCGCTGCAGCAGAATTAGGATTTTCCACTTTGACATTTCGACAAGCACCCAGAGTGCATTCCTTTGCTAAACCATTTACAGCAACATTTAACACTCCAGCAATAGCCGAAGACACACGAGCTATGTTCACCACATCTCCAACAACCGATAGCTCAAGATCGGGCTGCCCAAACTCGGCAGTACCAATACCAAAATCAACATTCAACCCAATAGCAGTTTGAGTCTAAGAATTATTACGTACTGTAGATAATACTCGTTAAGAAAACTCGAAACTGGGTTATCACGAGAAGCAGACGACAGCGGCTCACCGTCAAAAACCAAGGGATTGCAAGCAATTACCGAAGACGGAACCATGGAGATGCCAGCCTCTCCACACGAACACGATTCAGTCACAACTTCAAGGAGACCCCTCGAGCACGAGCTCAAGTTACACGAGCTCGATTCAATCCTTGCGTCGCCGATCATCTCGAGCTAGTGACGAAGATGAATAGGACTTTGGCAGAGCCGGCTTCGGCCATGACTTCATAATTTCCTCTATTTTTTTCGATTTGTACGCGACTTGGATCCGAAGGCTACGGCCATTGATGTAATTCGATTTATTTTGATTCGAGGGAGAAAAGGTTTCGGCTCCATTTCTTATTTATTTATTTTTTATTTTTTATTTTTTTTAAGATGCGATCTGGGTCTATTAGAATGAAGGGGGAGAACGGGAAAAATATAAAGGAGATGGAAGGCTTCTTGAACATGACACTATAAAGGAAATATCTTGCTAATTTAATTAATTTTTTTTAACTTATATAAAACTTCAAAAATGCTATATCGATTGCTACCTGAATATCGAACCCTCTTAAGGAATGCCGCGAGTCAATCGCAGGGTTTTACCCACGTTTCGAACACAATGTAATGCGTTTCGGAGGTTAATTTGATTGTATGCGCGAGTTACGGAAGTAAACGATCAATTTTAAATTAAACCGATTAAAATAGTTCTAAGCATTTTGAGCTGCCAGGTTCAAACGAAAACTCCGATTGCTACGAAAATTAAAATCCGATAATAACTAACTATTACGGATCCAATGGAACCAGTTTCGTCGAATTCCGAGACTGTGCCTCGGAAGGCTATTTTTAAATATTAATTTAAACGATATATTATTAAAATTGAACGAATCACCTTTAATTTAAATTTTAACCATTCAATTATCTTCAGAATCATCCTTATAAATTTTATAAGCCTTCAAATTATTTTAAACAGGCTTCGAAATCCCAGATTCAACAATTTACCCAATTTCAATTATTAAATTCATTTCTTAAACCATATAATTCAATGATTTAATTATCAAGTAAATATCGATATCTTAAATTCAAGTTAAAATTAACTTTTAAATATTTTAAAATAAATTAACAATTCTATTTTAAATTGTTGGAAAAATCTGGGTCGTCACATGCTTCTTGAGAAGTCACGAAGGACTCCGCAACTAAGGATCTGCATGAGATGGTTCCACCCACAAGAGGCTTCCACACAAGATAAAGACTTTCACCTTTGGTTCCGCATGAGAGGGTTCCACAAAAGACAACTCATTGCTAACGGAAGACATTGCACAAGTATCGCATTCGAGAAAGAGCCTTCCGCAAGTAACGGTTCCGCATTAAAGGCCTTCCGCAAGAGGCATCAACTTCATGTAAAAATATTACTTTCCGTAATTCCAATTTTCCACCTCATTCAAAGGAACCTTTCATTGGGATCGAAAGGATGCTTCTACAATAGAAGATCAGAGCATTGAATGCAGGGCAACGCCGGTCAAGCACTTTAGAAGCGCCGCTTACCTTTAGAAGACCTTTCGATGGAGTCAGAAGATTCCCTTTCACATCAAATCAGCTACCCTTCTATCATTAGATCAAAGCTGTGGCTGACGCATTCTCACCTTCCGATGGAAACAAGGGCATCCAAATATGTTCATAAGAGCTATAAGCCAACCTTTCGACAATGCCGAAAGGCCTTTCTTTTGCACGAGCTCAGAAGGATGAGAACGAAACCCACCTTCTGGCCCGGCCGCCTTGATCCATACGGAAGGTGCAAACCCGCACCTATAAATAAGACCCGAGGGTCCATTCTTGGGATTCGGATTTTAGTTTTCGAAATCACTACTATTTTTTAAAGTTTGTGACCCTAATTTCTAAATAAATTTGGGGATTTTTCCAACAGGAATTATTATGTATACTTAAGTTCATAATAAAGAATTTCATGTTAGAGATCAATGTTTTCCTTTCATTTACGTACTTATGTCGATATAATCAAATATCGATCCTCTTTTATTATTTCATTGGTTCGAAAGATTCAAGAGCATCCTTCTATAGAATCGAAACCATCAGCTAGTCTTAAGGGGCATTACTTGTGATATACTTCTTACTCCTAAACCTTTCGATAGGGTCGAAACCCCATAGATAATACTAAGGTTACGCTACTGAATTTAAACCTACCTTTCTTTATCCTTTCGACAAAGTCGAATTATTCTTGATCTCACATTAAACCTATCGCTTGGTTCGAAATCCTCTCTACCAACCGTTTGACAGGGTCGAAACCTAGCATTTCTACATTTTGACCTTTAAAGTAGGTCATATTCTATGGAATCAAGATTCTTTTCGTCATCTCCTTGGGTCCAACTATCTTCCTTAAAGGCTCTACATACGACCATTTCACTTTAAGTCTATCTACTTGGATTCTTTGGGACGTTGACCACAAATTTAGTTAACACATAGTATTAGAAGTCCATTTAGCCTTCCAAGGACCATATTGAAAAACATTATGTATCATGTCCTTCAACATGGATTCTTTGAGGTGTTAACCAAAATTTTTGTTAACATTTTGGCGCTAAAAGGAGGGCCTGAATCTCCGCTCTTATTAAATTTTCATCACATATTAATAGAGTTCTTCATTCAAAAGAATAAGATGGAAAGAACAAAGAATAACAACAATGAAAAGGCTGCAGTACAATCAGCTCTAGACAATGATATAATCCCAAACTTCAACTTATAAATTACAGATATTGGACAACCTTCAACTCTGATAAACAACGAGATTAGAGTTCAAAATTTACAACAACAAATGATTGCAATATCAGAATTGCTTAAAAGGGTTCCATCTTAAGAATCATAAAGGGTTGTGAAAGGAGAAGATGAACCGCCGTCTCCAAATGAAGACCAACATGAGAATCAAGAAAGTCAGGCTAAGAGAACCATTAAGCAATCAAACAGTTTAGCCATAGAAGATAGTGGAGGTCACCTTAAACGTTCGCAACCAAATCACAGAGGATACAATAAAAAATATGCCCGATGAATTAGGGAAACATGTTATTCTATAAAAGGCTCATTTGCCAGAAGAAAAATGGCGGTTAGCATTCTCTCTCACATGTGTAACGACCTAAAATTTTAACGAATTTTATATCGTACATAACTAATTTCACTCAAAATTTTAAACAATAAAATTGTGGAATAAAATTTGATATTTGAAATGCATCTATTTAATTATAGTAATTGGTAAAAAATTATTGAAAAATACGGAACCTAATTTATTTATGTAATTCTAAAATATAAATTTATTAAGTATGCCTGTTGAAAATTCAATATTTTGAAATTTGAATATTTTTATATAATAAAAATGTAATCATTTTCTGAGGGAGATGCCGTAATTCTTTCCGCCAAATTTTAACGTTTATAGCTCCGTTTATCTTATTTTCTATGTTTTGGCAGCATTTTCTGTAGTGGGAAAATTTTGAGTTTTTATAATTTGATCGTATCGGTGATATATGTTTACCATTCTTTTCATCTCATCGTGCTGATCTTTGTAGTATATTTATTTTTTGTATTCTGAGGCCCGATACGCGACGGAAACAACAACAAAAAAGGTGTCATATCGGTACAGTATCCGTGACTTTTTGTTTCCTTTGCCATTTTAAACTACAGCCATGGCAACCATGCAACAATTAATTGGTTTAACTATTTTACCGGATGCAAGCTTGTGACCGTTGCCATTTCAGCCATCCTATATTATATTTTGCCTTTCCACTTTCGCTTGTTGTTCATTCAGAGAGGTACATTCTCTTTGTATTATATTATTTTTTATTCTACTCTATATTTTTTTTGTTTTGTTTCTTTCTCTCGTTCTTCTCCTCCATATTTCCGCCGAGCTCTCACCCGTGTCATTTTCCATTTTCCTGAAGCAATAAATCAAAGCCTCTCCTCGCGTGCTCACCTACCTTCATCTCTATGCATCTCACTCAACCAGGGTGCCTAGCCCTCTGACCCACGCCCAGAAAAAAAAGGCAAAAGCTCCACCCACCGTGCCACTTCCCTCCGATCACCAGACCTAGGACAATGCCGAGCACCTCCCTACCAGCGCACCTCAACCCTGACCGGGTTGCACCCCACCGCGCCACCACCACTACACGTCGTCCACCACTACACCCCACTTTGTAATGACCCGCAAATCCGTACCCCTTGAGTCAACACTATTCTACATCAATCAACTCAAGTTGAACAGAAATACGAACCCTTTGGGTTAAAGAAGAAGAGGTAGAAGAAGAGAAACAGAAAATAACAACAGAATCTTACCATCGCAGCGGAATAAAATATAATAGGTAATCATAGATCTTTACACAAAAACAAATACTATGTATGTTTATACATACATCATCAGAGTTCAACAACTTCAATAACATTCAACTAGATACACGGCGGAATAATAATAGCAAGTACGGAAGTACGTATCGCCATCCAACTCGTCTCCTGAGCTCCACAGAATCCTTTCCTGAATTCTATAATACTCGGTCTAACCAGAGCATTGTAGTTAAATAATACCCGAATCAGTCTGGAATACCAGCGTGAGAAATCACACTCAAATTGAATATTAAGGTTTCAAAAATTCTTTTGAAAACAAAAGCATCTCATAAGACCACGCCACAAATAAACATGTCGGATTTTTACCTTACGATGGCTAAAACATTTCTTATTAAAATCCTCTGATATTATAATAGGGTCTATCTACAAATACTTATTAAAATAGCTGAAATTGTTACATCTATTAAATTCCAGCTATTAGCCACAGAGTGGGTAATACAAACAAAACTCGTAAAAGGCGCGTAGGGAGAATGGATTTCCAACTAATGACTAGGCACTGGGGTACCACCTGTCACAGTACCTGGTCTAGATCAGCGTACCGAAGATCACTCCCGACCCCCTGCAATAGAAGACCCGGACTATCCCTTACTAGATAATCCCGAGTAAGATCACCCCACGGTTGAGATTAGCAACCGCACCACTAAGCCGAAATAAAAAGGAACATCTAGACGGGGTTGACCTTACCCGGAAATGGGTGCTTCCCACCAAGCCTTGCTGCATAACCCTGATTTTTAGTCATTCCCGGTTGATACGGCTTGAGGCTAAGCATTACCTTTAAGATCGTTTCACTTAGAATGCTCATCATCCACCTAACGATGTTCTGAAAGCATTCATCCACACAAGTCCATTCCAGGTTCGAACGGAACCGAAGGCACTATTCCTACTACATCCATTTTGGAAATATCCTCAGGATTAGTAGGCACTTCACTGCTCCATCTTCGCATCCAAACTCGTTTTCCCATGAAAACATACAAACCAGATCGAAGTGGTTTTCGAGAAATTAATCCCGATCCTGGTCTCTTCGAAACGATCAGCGCATTTGGCCAATATTGATAGTCAGTTATTTAACTATCAATTAACATTCACAACAACCATCCAACATAAATAATTTCACCAAATTATTTGTTAAACTAAAATTATCTTCACAAGATATATTTCCACCTTTCAACCCTTAAAAAAATAGTTTCAAACCCCACTCTTCTCATGGAATGAATTTCCAAATAATTATTTCCACTGAAAACACCAAGTACAAAGCTTTAGATTTTTAAAATAATTTAAAACACTTTATAAATAAAGTATATATTTTAACATTTACATTGAGAACTACTTCAATACTTTATTAAAAATATACACTTTAGGAATATTTAAAATGAGGTTACTTTTATAAAATATAAACTAGATTTTCTCTTTTAAAACAAATACCGAGTCTCTTTTAAATAATTACTATTATAATAGATTAAAAGAAAATACTTACTTTAGAATTTAAATATTTTAGAAATAATAAATTTTTCAAAACATGCTTTTTAAAACAACTTTAAAACTTTTAACTTATATTTAAAAATTTACTTTGAAAATGTACTTGGTAATCCATGGAGAATTTCCAATTTCAATCACTTAAATCAATTTTCCAAATTGATTTTCAATTTACTCTATTTGAAATAAATTTCTTTACTTACTCAATTCATTTCAAAATTCGATAATTATGGACTTTATTATTATATTATTATTATTATTATTTTCCCTTTGATTTTAAATCTTTTAACTGAAATATACAAATTTCAGATTTTCCCAATTCTTCTTTATTCTTTTCAAAATTTAAATCTTAAATTTAAAATAAATGCTTTGTTCTTATAAATAATAACACTGAAGTTTAAAATTCATTAACTTTCTGTTTATTCAAAATTTCCTTTTCATATACAGAATTTATTTATTAGAATTTTAAAACCACTACTATTCTTATCCAGTTCATTTTTAATTTATTTAAATTTTCTATAATTATTTCACTTACAAACTCTCTTCCTTTTATTTTCAAAATTCCAATTCTATAAATTTTGATAACTCAGTGTATCGAAATATATTCAAGTAAACCCTAGCATCCAATATTACAACTACCAATAATATTCATTAAAGAATATCGAATATTCATAACAGAGAATATTAAACAATATAAATAATTTTAAGGAATCCAGTTGGATCCCTCCAACCTATTTTCCCTCATCCACAGACGTTAGCACAATATATAATACCAATTCCACTTCGAGGTGGAATATTGCGGTATATGAGTTTTTATATAAAATCATCCGCTATTATGCGGCGCATAGGGTCTCATCCGCTATAAAATGCGGGAAATCAATCATTCCAAGATATATTATATACCACTATATATAATATTGCACATCCAATCCAAACAATCAATCAACCAATTATTTAAATTTAACCATTTAAATTAAAATTATAACCAGATGAGTGAGATTAACTCACCTTTAATTTTTGTTTTGCAATCCACTTCAATATTGCTTTGGGTTTCCTTATGTTTGACCTTGTTGGAAAAACAAACTCAGGAAGTCCACCTTACTCAAATAGCGAAACCTGTAGCCTCCAAGGTGATTACACGGTTGCAACTCGAGTTCGAGCTCGAAATCCCAAATCGTCGACCTCACCGTGCCTCCACGCCGTATCGCGACCACCCAAAGCCCTAGCAGTACTAGCCACGACGCGATCAAAACTTACAGTGCCTCCTCCCACGAAGCTCCCTGCTTTGCTCGCAAGCGTCCCTTCGATTATCGCCGAACCCCCATAAATCCAAACCCTAGTTCGCCTCTCTGTTCGAACGCGAACCTCCCTTTCCAATTGAACGAACGCCGCGGCAATAAATCGACTCAGCCCTAGCTTCGTCCGGCATCGCGAGTCTCCCCCGCATCGAAGTCGACATCTCTTTCGATTTCGCCGTCGACGACGTGCACGAGTGACCCCCCATTTTCGTTCGCCATTTTTTTTGTTTTGAATTTAACTGAGGAGAGGAACGAGGTTCGATGGGTTTTAGAAAATAAACTGAAATGTTTCGGCCATTATTCTTGCTTTAAAGACGTGTGTGGAAGCTTCAAAAGGAAGACAATGTGTGTCTATATTTCTCAACGTGCCAAAGCTTAGTAGAGTGTTCGATTATATTATTTATTTTCAAATTCAAATTTAAATTGTCCAAAAATTACAACACAAAATTCTGAACTCTTATCAAGGCGTGCCGCTAGGCGTTCATAATGTTATATTCCGAACACAATGGAAAAGGTTCCGAGTCCTAATTCGATCGTAAGGAGAAGATAGCTCTTTAAATCGAATTAAAGTATTAAATTTTTCGATATTAATTCTAGCGCATTTATATATCGTACGCTCACACAACAAATCCGATCAATACGAAATTTGAAATCAGATAATAATATAATATTACGGATTCAATGGAACTTGTTTCGTCGAATTCCGAGACTGTGCCTCGGAAGGTTATTTTTAAATATCGATTTAAACGATATATTATTAGAACTTAACAAAACATTCCAAATTCAATTTCAACACTTTTACTATCTTCAGTATTATCAATATGAATTTTACAGACCTTTAAATTATATTTTTTACAGGATTAAAATTCCAGATTCAACATCTTACCCAAATTTCCAATAATTAAATTCATTAATTAAATTTCCAAATAATGGTGATATTTGAAATTTAAGTTACAAATTAACTTTTAAATATTTAAAATCCATTAAATATGCCGATTTCAAATGCCTAAAAATTTCAGGTCGTCACATTCCTCCTCCCTTAAAAGAATTTCGTCCCTGAAATTACTAGTTAGGAAGAATGGTCCAACACCCGTTTACCTTTTTCCCAAAACCAAATAGTTTTATTTGCTTGCCACAACATATTTTTTATTAAAGACCCACTATTACTTCAACCAACATTCCAAAACTTTCCATAGTTTCCAAATAACTTTACTTATTCAACCATTCAAATTATAATTTGAAACCAAATTCTGAATTATCAAAATTTTCTCAAAAATTTTCTAACTCCCTAAATTTTCGAAATTTTTTGCCAGTGTCTCCATTGCACGGCTAGCTCGGTACAACTACAAAATGCCTCTACAGGATCCCAAATCCCAAAAGAAAACAAAAGCCAAGTGGCTAGATCAAAAACCCAATCAAATTTCATACAGAAATTTAAACGCATACCTTTTTAGTCGGACAATTCAAATTTTTCATCTGAATCAAAATCAATTTTCCTTTTCTCTTCTAATACCTGCATATCCAATTTAGCAATAAAATCCAATCATAACTTTCAAAACATTTTATTGACTTCCTTACAAAGTGCCAATATTTATTCATTTATCAATTTCCAATTAAGAATTCACCATTCCTTTCTTAAGTTTAGTATAAGCGTTTTATGTGCTTCTTTATTTATTTTCACTTTACCACTATAGTTTATATCTATTTCTATTCAAATTAGTTTTTCCCATTTACATATGAATTAAATTTATATCCAACTCTAAATATTGAATTTTATATTCCATTTATAACCGATTCATATCACTATTTCAAATTAGTTGTATTCACTAATTTATTTCAATTTCCAGTTTGAAATCATTTTGTCGTTAACAAAACTTTTCCCAAAAAATTTCAAAAAAATTTTCTAACTCCCAAAATTTTTGAAAAATTTAGGCAGAGTATCCTTTATACGGAGGAGCTTTTGCAATTTGACAAAAGATATAAATATATATACATCGACCCACCCGGGTGGAAAAACAAAAACAGTTCATATTTCCTATTTTTATTGTGTATGCGTACCTTATTTAGCATTTATAAGCAAGCGGCTTATTTATTCAGCAGTTAACGTGCCCAAAATCCAGCCAAACGGCTTCCCGGTACCTGTACTTACTCAATTTAAACATGTAAGTGCAATATATATAAAGTTTAACAATATTTCACTTATTTGTAATAGTTAAACACATGAATTCTAACAGCAATGCACACCAAACACTTTCTGTAAGCAATTTATACAGTTTTAATACTAATTCAACTATTTTCAGTTAATTCATATACCATTTTCATTCAATTTGAATGGTTTACAACCCACTTGCTTATATTCCATTCATTTTTAATTTTAAACTAACCCATATTATTCCAATTGATTTAAAAAATCAATTCTATTCACTTCTGTTAATACATTTACTTTTGTTTACGATAAAATGACTAATTTTCTATGCAAATTTGATGTTATTCATGCAAATAACAATTACTTAAGATTATAACCATTTTAAATAGATTCCAACTCAATTTATATTTATTTCCTTATATTTTAATTCATTCACAACCATTTTATTTAACTCGACACATTCCATTTCAATTTTATTCACGGTCCACTCATTTGCGTTTCATTTCTTATCCGCATTCATTTAAAACCATTCTATTAAACTTGTAAACATTCTATTTTTCTTATTGTCTCTAAGTTATTTCAATTCCTTAACAATTTAAATGGTTTACAATTATTTATTTAAGAATTTCATTCCATTAAATATTATCTGTAACTCACCGAATTTTATTCGATTCAAATTTATTTTCACTTGATTTAAATCCAACCCAATATCATTAAACTTAGTTTAAGTTGAATTCAATTCGACTCCCCTCCATCTATTTAGCTTGAGTTAATTTACTTCGATTTATTCAATTGATTACAAGCCCACTTTCAATTTTATTACCACCCATCTGGGTTTTATTTGCAACCAAAACAATCCCTACTTTAATCTATTTCCAATCATATTTACTTCATTAACAATTCAAGTCGAATTTAATTTATAGCACGAGTTTTATTTCCAAACTTCATTATTAACTCACAATTCAGCTTCTATTTGACTACATTAGGTTCCATTTACATATTTCGTTAACTAATTTATTATCTAATTAGTTCTTTTCCTATTTATAATTCAATACCTGATTTTTAATCTCAAAAATCACTTCATTAAATTTTCTTAAGTTCAATTTATTTTATAATTCAAGTTTGGATTTTTGTTTTATTTTCCAAATTATCAAACAATATTTATTTTGGGTTTTCTATTCCACTTTCTAGTTTTATAAGTCACAATTTATTATTTTACACATTTCCATTCATTCTAGGCTTGAATATATTCGTCTCTATTTTTAACTCGAACCTTACACTTATTTTTATCACAACACATTTTTATTCCATGGATTTTAATTATTTTATAAGTTATTCTAATTCATTTATTCCAATGCTTATCCAACTTATTTCCATTAATTCAAGGATCTAATTCCATTCAATATCATTCATAGCTCAACTGAATTTCATTCCAATTCAATTCTATTTTATTTTAACTCAGATTCATTTAATTCAATTCGATTCAATTTTCTTTCTCAGTCCAAGTTAATTTCATTTTTAACTTTTCACTTTAAATTGAAATTCCAACATTCAAAGCTTATATTCCCTTCTTGATTTAAAAATCATCTCAATTTATAAGCTTACAACCTATCTCATCAGGATTTTTAAACCCTCCCGGCTTTTGGGTTTCAAATCATTTTGAAATCTCAACATCTCAAAATCACACTTCTACAAAATTT
Organism: Allium cepa; assembly: GCA_030765085.1. Lineage (NCBI taxonomy): Eukaryota > Viridiplantae > Streptophyta > Magnoliopsida > Asparagales > Amaryllidaceae > Allium > Allium cepa. The sequence continues at coordinate 658,759,566 of CM060938.1, read as the reverse complement.
TAAACCAATCCTAGTTTTTATTCTCAACAATTTTCCTTTGAAATTTTCAAAAACAGCTAGCTTTGCTGAACAAATCAACTTGGCAGCAATCCGTCACTTAGAAACTCGAAAATGAGCATCGATGATGCTGCAGTCATCACCGAAGTTATTTTCCAACAATTGAAGTAAGCTCAATGCTATATCCCTTCCCAAAATCTTTGAAAATCATTTTCAAACCCAAAGGAATTTAATTTTTTTAATTTTCAAATCCTTTTAATCTATATTCAAATATTATTCTAAAACTTTATCTTATTTTTAATTATTAATCATACTATAATTCACATTTATAATTTACATTTACAAATCCCATTTATTTTATTAATTTATTCCTTAATCTTTGCTTATTATTTCAATTTCTAGTTAATTTTTTACACAGTAATGATAATAATTTAAATATCATCATTCCTAACATCCAAACAACCCTATATTAGCTAAAATAGTTTACAAAAAATTTTCTTTATATCAAAATATATTTTTGGTAAAATTATTTCATTCACTCACATTTAAAACAATACCGTGTCAAAGTTCTATTCAAGTGCTTAGAAACCCCATGATACAGTTGTCCAGACTGTGCCGACGAAGGTTCATATGCCACTCAATAAACCAATCAACATAATATAAACCATTTTTACACCCACAAACAAATACGCGCTCATATCTATTAATACGCTCAAACTCATTCTAGAGTACTACGGACTCTAATTTAAATGAGTAATTCCCACCAGAGCCAAGGTTATCACCAACCTAAGCTCTGATACCAACTGTAATGACCCGCAAATCCGTACCCCTTGAGTCAACACTATTCTACATCAATCAACTCAAGTTGAACAGAAATACGAACCATTTGGGTTAAAGAATAAGAGGTAGAAGAAGAGAAACAGAAAACAACAACCGAATCTTACCATCGCAGCGGAATAAAATATAGTAGGTAATCATAGATCTTTACACAAAAACAAATACTATGTCTGTTTATACATACATCATCAGAGTACATCATCAGAGTTCAACAACATCAATAACATACAACTGGATACACAGCGAATAATAATAGCAAGTACGGAAGCACGTATCGCCATCCAGCTCGTCTCCTGAGCTCCACAGCATCATTTCTTGAATTCTATAATACTCGGTCTGACCCGAGCATTATAGTTAAATAACACCTGAGTCAGTCTGGAATACCAGTGTGAGAAATCACACTCAAATTGATTATTAAAGTTTCAAAAGTTCTTTTGAAAACAAAAGCATCTCATAAGACCACGCCACAAATAAACATGTCGGGTTTTTACCTTATGATAGCTAAAACATTTCTTATTAAAATCCTCTGATATTACAATAGGGTCTCTAACAACCCGCATATTTATCAATTATATATTTAAATATTTTGTTTAAATATTTTATCGTCATTCGGATATTTGTCCGAAAAGCTAGTTTTTGCAAACGGTTGAATTAGGACTCGAGACCACTTCCATTGAGTTCGAAATGCCGTTTACAATTTTTTTAAGTATAGACATTGATAGGTTTGGAGTTAGGGAAATTTCATTAACTTTTCCCGCATTGGACTTTGGGTTAGTCTAGCCATTATAACCCAAACCCCCTTCTCTCCTTCTCCTCACTCTTCATAAATTCCTACCAAACACAAATTTTAACATTAATGGTGAGTGGAAAGGGGAATTAGAAACTCCAAGCCTAGGTATCAACTCCAACTCCATCATTCAACTCCAAATTCAAGGAAAAGCATTGGATTCAAGCTTGTAGTTGCTTCTCCATTCACCTTCAAGCTTTACCTTCATAATTTGGTGAAAAGGTGAGATTTTTATCTCACAATTCTAGCCTATAACTATATTGGACTGTTGGGAATGATTCCCTATCATTTTTGCATGCATATTAGCATTTGGTTTGGATTGGATTGGCCAAAAACTCCAATTTTTAGCGTTTTGGTGAATTTTCTGCACTTAGGTCATTCTGGCCATTTTTCTGTGTTCGGAGTTAGGTCGCTCGCGACCTAACCCTTAGGTTGCTCACGTGTTATCGCGCTAGGTCGCACTGCCTTGGATTAACGTCTTCGGTGTTAGGTCGTATGGACCTTAGGTCGTAGGTTGTATGGACCTTAGGTCGTAGGTCATTCTGGCCATTTCTAACGTCTTCGGAGTTAGGTCGTATGGACCTTAGGTCGTAGGTCGTATGGGCCTTAGGTCGTAGGTCGTTCTGGCCATTTCTAACGTCTTTGGAGTTAGGTCGTATGGACCTTAGGTCGTAGGTCGTATGGACCTTAGGTCGTAGGTCGTACGGACCTTAGGTCGTAGGTCGCTCGGCCTATTTAACTCGACATGTTTTATGCTAACCCCTTAGCTCGACCTAGCTTAGGTCGTTAGGTCGCGAACCCTGTTAGGTCACGTGACCCAATACACTTAGGTCGTTTGACCTTATATTCTTTTTAAGCCTTTACCTCGTTAGGTCGTAGGTCGCTCGACCTTATTACCTTGTTAGGTCGCGAGTCCCTTAAGTCGCTCGCCTCTTCTAACCCGCGAGTTCCTTAAGTCGTTCATTTTCCTTAGGTCGCTCACCTGGTTGAGTCGCACCTTACCATAGCTCGGCCATGTTAGGTCGCGAGCTTTCCCTTAGGTCGCGTACCCCCTTAAGTCGCTCGACCACTAGGTCGCGAACACCTTTAGATCGCTCGATCCTATCCTCCCTTAGGTCTTCACTAGGTCGTACCGTTTTGGACGGGGCGCTGCCCCGCACCCCGTAGGGTGCGCTGCCCTCTGGACCCCCGCGACCTGACCGGGTAGGTCGAACCCCGTAGCAGGGGCACTTGTGTTTTAGACTAGCAACTGTGCGATGTCTCTTTGTCTGCGAGGGAGACTAGACCCCGCTCTTGTGATGTTTCGCCATCGCATCTGTGTGATATTTCGCCATCACATATGTGGGGTAGCACCCCCACGGTCTTCAGGCCATTCGTGTGTCAAAATTAATGGCTTGCAACCATGAGATAGCGTCTCGCTTTGTGTTACATGTGTAGGTGAGTTTTCATGCTCCCATTTTGTGAGTTTTCATGCTCCTATATTGTGATTTCTGGATTTCTTGTGTAGTCTTCTGGAATTTGTGCTTCACCTATTTTCATGACTTTCATTGTTATGATTTTCCAGCTTTTATGTTTAGGTGAATTTGGATCTTTTAGAAGATTCTTTTGATATTGTTTGATCTCTTAATGATCTTCATTTACATGCTTATCATGGTATGTCTTTATGGTTACTATATGCTCTTGCCATATCTATTGTTTATATCATGTTATCTGATATTTATAGCTAGACTCATCCGTTTATTATTTTCTTATAAATAATACTCAGATCAGACCGAGTTGTTACAGGTGCTTCTGCTTGACTTCTCCCGCAGGGACTTACTACTCTGACTTTTGGCTGACCATTTAGATTAGCAGTTTTTGTCATTTACACTTGAGATATAGACTCATAGTTGTATTCTTTTGTATAGCACGTGTTGCTATTCTTTTGTATTATTGTGGATCTTTTTGACCACTACTTTGATGTACACTTTCAAGTGTTAGTTATATATTCATATCTTCTTCCGCCTTTGTGATATGGATGTCTGTGACTGATTTGTGTTATGCTTATTTCTATGTTTATTTCCGAAGATTATTTATAGCCACCATGTGATAAGAAATCACATGAATGGTCGCTCCTCAACAGCCTTATTCTCCGTGCTAGTTGACAGCACTACACCGTAGTGTTCTTGGCTAGCGTGGGTATAGAGGTGGGGCGTCACAGCTTGGTATCGGAGCCAAACTTCGGAACAATGTAGAATAACTTAACAATCGTCCTAAGTCCAGCTTAGGAGTCGTAGCTTAGGATTAATTCGAGTCTTCGTACCGATTCATCCTATTTTTATTATGATTCCTTGTTTCACTTATCAAGATTGCTTGATATATCTTTTAGTGAATAACCTTTTTCTTCTCCTTCTTTCTTAAGGAAGAAAAATGGTTAGACCTGGACGTCCCCGTGCCGGTCAATCTACTGTAACTCCCCAAGACGGAGTTTTTATGACTACCCAGCAACTTCTTGACCTTGTCACGAATGCTCAAGCAGCTGGTTCTAATCCGGAACCTACTCACCCTAAATCTGGGTTTGCACGTTTGTGCAATGATTACACCAACTTGGGTGGGAAGCAATTTAAAGGCACTGAAACTATCATCGAGGTCCAAGCTTGGCTCAGAACGTGCGATAGAATCTTCTCTCGCATGAACCTCACTGACCTCCATCGAGTCCAGGTGGCTTCCAGTATGCTCCAAGGAAGAGCATTGGACTGGTATGAGCTGTCAATCTCAAAAATTGATGAAGCGGATATCTCCTGTGAACACTTCCGGGAACGCTTCGAATCGAAATTCGTGCCCGAGGCTGAAAAGGTAACTTTGGCTCAGAGATTTATTGACCTTGTTCAAGGTCAGTCTTCTGTGGCGGACTACGTTGCATCATTCGAATCCCTTTCCAAATATGGGGTCGAATATATAAATACTCCACTGAAGAAGAACCAGAGGTTCGTTTATGGCTTAAATAAGAATCTTAAGAAGCCACTACTCCTGAAACTAGAAGTTACATTTGATCAACTCGTCGATATCGCTCTTCGTCTTGAAGAGGCCGATAGAGAGAGTGATGTTGAAGTGGTTGGCGCTAAACCAAACTTCGACAACAAAATCGGCCTAACAAATTTAAAGGTTCTTATCCCAACAAAAAGGGTAAGCAAGCAACTTCGGCTGCAAAGACACCTTCCTCTAGTAGTGGGCAATGCTATAACTGTGGTTCTAAGGACCATTTTGCGAACAAGTGTTCGAAGCCCAAAAGTTGTCGCTATTGCAAGAGCTTGGAACATTATATACGTATGTACCCCCACACTAAAAGGCAGGAAAGAGGGAAGGTTAAACGTGGCTCAAGCCCCTGGCAACACATCTCGTGGCCAAGGTATTTCTCATTCCATTCTTGATGGTATTATTTTATTTCATGGTCAACCTATTAGAGTTCTCTTTGATACAGGTGCATCCCATTCTTTTATATCAAAGGAACTTGTCGACAATTTCTCTCTAAATGTTGATGCTTTAATGACTTCCTTGAGAATTGCGAATCCTGTTGGTGGATCCGCAACTCTTAGTTTGCTTTGTAAAAATGTAGAGATTATTTTATGTGATTTTCCATTCCTAGCCGATTTGCATGTTATGCGTTACCTAGGCTTTGGAATGATTTTGGGAATGGATTGGCTTAATCGTTATGAAGCTCATATCTTATGTCCTGAGCGGACTATTCATCTCCGACAGCCACTATCTGTTAATCAGATTTCTGTTAATCTTAAAGATTCAGAATCCTGTTTGGTGGCATCTTTATATTCTTTAAATCCTCGTGATAACGATGATGATGATGATGAAGATGATATTATTTCTCGTATTCACGTTGTCCGTGAATTTTCCGACATATTCGAGCTCGTTTTAGGTTTACCACCTAAACGAGCAATTGAGTTCAGAATTAATTTTGTTTCTGGAGCTCAACCTATTACTCGTCCTCCTTATCGCATGTCCAGTAAGGAAAATGTGGAGATGCGCAAACAGTTGTCCGAATTGGAGACGAAGCAATTTATTCGCTCTAGTTCCTCGCCTTGGGGAGCTTTGGCTATTTTCGTGAAGAAATCCGATGGTACGCTTAGGCTTTGCGTTGACTATCGCAAGCTTAACGATCTGACTATAAAAATAAATATCTTTTACCTCGGATTGACGATCTGTTTGATCAGCTTAGCAGAGCTAGGGTCTTTTCACACTTGGACTTGGCTACCGGTTTTCATCAGCTTCGTACTGTTGAGGATAGTATTCCTTTGACGTCGTTCCGTACTTGTTATGGATCTTATGAATGGCTTGTTATGCCATTTGGTTTAACGAATGCTCCGGCTTACTTCGTTGACCTCATGAATCGAGTTTTCAAGGCTTTCCTCGATTGGTTTGTTCTTATCTTCATTGATGATATCCTTGTGTATTCTTAAACCGAGGAGGAGCATGAAAAGCATCTTCGAATTGTATTGGAAACTCTTAGTAGTAATCAATTAAAGGCAAAATTTTCTAAATGCCACTTTTGGCAATCTCGTGTGAAGTTTCTCGGTCATATTATTTCCGAATCCGGAATTTCCGTGGATCCTTCAAAGATTGAAGCGATTCAAGATTGGAAGTGACCGGAGAGTGTGGCAGAGATTCGTAGTTTTCTCGGATTGGCGGGTTATTACCATCGTTTCATTAGAGACTTTTCTAAGATTGTCGTGCCTCTTGCTGGCTTGACTAAGAAGGGAGTTAAATTCATTTGGTCGGACAAATGTGAAGCCTCTTTTCAGAAATTGAAAGAAATCCTTTCCGATCTCCTATTCTTGTAATTCCCGAGAGGAATCAAGATTTTGTTGTTTATATTAATGCTAGTCACGTTGGTTTGGGTGTCGTTCTTATGCAAAAAGAACGTGTTATTGCTTATGCTTCTAGGCAATTGAAGCCGGCCGAGACTAGATATGCCACACATGATTTAGAACTCGCGGCTATGGTTTTCGCCCTTCGAATTTGGCGTCATTATCTATTGGGAGAGAAATTTATTCTTTACACGGATCATAAGTCTTTAAAATATTTATTTTCTCAAAAGGAACTTAATCTGCATCAACAGCGTTGACTCGAGTTCCTTGCACCTTATGATCTTGATATTCTTTATACCCCCGGTAAGGGTAATCGTTTCGCCGATGCTCTTAGCCGTAAACAACAAGCAGTTGTTTCTATGATGATATCTGAATGGAACGATCTCGAGATTTTATCTACTTGTGAGATTCGAGAGCGCGTATCTGATTTATGCTCGTCACTTGTTTTATGTAGCCTTGAGGCTCATCCTTCTCTTTTAGACTGCATTCTTGAAGCTCAAGGGCTAGATCCTGAATTGGCTCTTCTTGGCCAAAATGTTAAGGATAAAATTGATATTGAAGGTTTGAAAGACTTTGATATTGATTCTGGTGGCGGCATTAGAAAATTTGGTAGACTTATCGTACCAAATATTGGTGATCTTCGTAAAGGTATTTTAGGAGATTCCCATCGTTCTAGATTCACCATTCATCCCGGTAGTAGTAAAATGTACGCTGATATGAAGCGACTTTATTATTGGGAGGGAATGAAATATGATATTGCTAACTTTGTTAAGTGTTGCATGCCTTGCCAACTTGTCAAGGCTGAACATCAAAGGCCTGGTGGGTTATTGCAACCTTTAGAAATTTCAATTTGGAAGTGGGACAAAATTTCCATGGATTTTATAGATGGCCTTCCCCGTTCTCGTTTGGGTCATGATAGCTTAAGGGTGATCGTTGATAGACTTACTAAATCCGCCCATTTTATTCTCATTCGGTCTAACCGAACCGTTTCTCTTTTGGCCAAACTCTTTATCAAAGAAATTGTTAAATTGCATGGAGTTCCTACTTCTATTGTTAGCGATCGAGATCCATTGTTTACTAGTGGATTTTCTAAGAGTCTTCAAAAAGCTTTAGGAACGAAGCTTAATTTTAGCACTGCTTATCACCCCCAGTCCGATGGACAAACCGAGCATGTGAATCAAACTCTTGAAGATCTTCTTCGTGCTTGTGTGCTCGATTTTGGTGGAAGTTGGGAAGATCATATTTCACTTGTTGAATTTTCCTATAATAATAGCTTCCAATCTAGTATTGGTATGGCACCTTTCGAGTCACTCTATGGAAGGCCATGCCGATCTCCTTCTTGTTGGCTTGAGGCCGGTGAGAAGCTGGTTGTAGGTCCAGACTTTATTCGTGATTCCACAGAGAAGATTGAACTTATTCGACATAGGATGAAAGAAGCCCAGAGTAGACAAAAATCCTATGCCGATAATCGAAGAAGGAAGTTAGAATTTTCTGTGGGAGATTCTGTTTTTATTCGTGTTTCACCAATGAAAGGTCTTGTACGTTTCAGTCGATCGGGAAAGTTAGCGCCTCGATATATTGGGCCATTTCCTATCACTGAACGTATTGGTTCCATGGCTTATCGCCTTTCATTACCGGTTCAGTTTTCTGCCATGCATGATGTGTTTCACGTTTCTCAATTACGGAAATGCCTTCGAGATTCCGATTCTATTCTTGAGCCTGGTATTGTGGAAGGAATTAAAGTTTCACCAAATTTGACTTATGAGCAGCAACCTATTCGAATTATTGCTTCGAAGGTCAAACGACTTCGAAATAAAGATGTCCCGCTTGTGAAGGTTCAGTGGTCCTCAAACCCTAAAGATTGCTCTTGGGAATCTAGAGAATTCATCGCGCGAACACATCCGGACTTACTTTCTAGTGCTCAATGAGGTGAACTTCATATTTCAAATTTCTTTTGTGATAATATGCTTTTATGGTTGTTACATTTTATTTCCATCTTATATATTGCGAGGACGCAATTTCTTTAAGGAGGGGAGTCTGTAACAACCCGCATATTTATCGATTATATATTTAAATATATTTTTTAAATATTTTATCGTTATTCGAATATTTGTCCGAAAAGCTACCTTTTGCAAACGGTCGAATTAGGACTCGAGACCACTTCCATTGAGTTCGAAATGCTGTTTACAATTCTTTTAAGTATAAACATTGATAGGTTTGGAGTTAGTGAAATTTCACTAACTTTTCACGCTTTGGACTTTAGGTTAGTCTAGCAATTATAACCCAAACCCCCTTCTCTCCTTCTCCTCACTCTTCATAAATTCCTACCAAACACAAATTTTAACATTAATGATGAATGGAAAGGGAAATTAGAAACTCCAAGCCTAGGTTTCAACTCCAACTCCATCATTCAACTCCAAATTCAAGGAAAAGCATTGGATTCAAGCTTGTAGTTGCTTCTCCATTCACCTCCAAGCTTTACCTTCATAATTTGGTGAAAAGGTGAGATTTTTATCTCACAATTCTAGCCTATAACTATATTGGACTGTTGGGAATGATTCCCTATCATTTTTGCATGCATATTAGCATTTGGTTTGGATTCGATTGGCAAAAAACTCCAGTTTTTTGCGTTTTGGTGAATTTTCTACACTTAGGTCGTTCTGGGCATTTTTCTGTGTTCGGAGTTAGGTCGCTCGCGACCTAACCCTTAGGTCGCTCGCGTGTTATCGCGCTAGGTCGCACTGCCTTGAATTAACGTCTTCGGTATTAGGTCGTATGGACCTTAGGTCGTAGGTCGTATAGACCTTAGGTCGTAGGTCGTTCTGGCCATTTCTAACGTCTTCGGAGTTAGGTCGTATGGACCTTAGGTCGTAGGTCGTATGGACCTTAGGTCGTAGGTCGTTCTAGCCATTTCTAACGTCTTTGGAGTTAGGTCGTATGGACCTTAGGTCGTAGGTCGTATGGACCTTAGGTCGTAGGTCGTACGGACCTTAGGTCGTAGGTCGCTCGGCCTATTTAACTCGACATGTTTTATGCTAACCCCTTAGCTCGACCTAGCTTAGGTCGTTAGGTCGCGAACCCTGTTAGGTCGCGTGACCCAATACACTTAGGTCGTTTGACCTTATATTCTTTTTAGGCCTTTACCTCGTTAGGTCGTAGGTCACTCGACCTTATCACCTTATTAGGTCGCGAGTCCCTTAAGTCGCTCGCCTCTTCTAACCCGCGAGTTCCTTAAGTCGTTCATCTTCCTTAGGTCGCTCACCCGGTTGAGTCGAACCTTACCTTAGCTCGGCCATGTTAGGTCGCGAGTTTTCCCTTAGGTCGCGCACCCCCTTAAGTCGCTCGACCACTAGGTCGCGAACACCTTTAGATTGCTCGATCCTATCCTCCCTTAGGTCTTCACTAGGTTGTACCGTTTTGGACGGGGCGCTGCCCCCTGGACCCCCGCGACCTGACCGGGTAGGTCGAACCCCGTAGCAGGGGCGTTGCCCCCGCACCCCCACCTTGGGGGGTTGCCACCCCCCTGGACCCCCCCTCCGTAAGAATCTTATCTGAAAAACATTCAACAAAACTTGCTTTGTTGAGATGCTGAGTTGACCATTCTTCGAGACAAACTATCTTTGGCTTCTCGGTCGATTTTATGGATTTTTTAATATCTATTTCGATGGATTCTTTATCGGTTTCTTTGGATTTTATTCACGTCTTCGAATGTGAATTTTTATGATTGATTGTTTCTACAATCACTTTTATGATTTGTCACTTTAAAATATAAAGGTTTTCTATACTAGTAGTAAATATCAAAACTCTTTCAACAAAATGATGTCAACTCTATTTTCAATAACAAAGCTCTTTTCTTAAAACTTTTTCCAATCTACTAGTATATACAAACCTTTACCTCACTCGGATGAGAAATCTAATTAAACGACTTAGTAAAACAAGTGGTATGAAACGCTTGCGTTCACTTCGTCGGTTAATTCTTGGACTTGTTCGATTGAACCTCTTGTGACAATTTTCTAGTGAAGATCTGCAGTTTGTTCATAAATATTTGAGTTAAGAAAGTGGTTATGGGACATGAAGCTAAACTTTTATATTTACTAAATTAGTGCAATTGACACTTCTTGATGATCATGACGATCATTTTTGTGTTTTAGACTAGCAACTGTGCGATGTCTCTTTGTCTGCGAGGGAGACTAGAACCCGCTCTTGTGATGTTTCTCCATCGAATTTGTGTGATGTTTCGCCATCACATATGTGGGGTAGCGCCCCACGGTCTTCGGGCCATTCATGTGTCAAAATTAATGGCTTGCAACCATGAGATATCGTCTCGCTTTGTGTTGCACGTGTAGGTGAGTTTTCACGCTCCCATTTTGTGAGTTTTCATGCTCCTATATTGTGATTTCTGGATTTCTTGTGTAGTCTTTTGGAATTTTTGCTTCACCTATTTTCATGACTTTCATTATTATGATTTTCCAGCTTTTATGTTTAGGTGAATTTGGATCTTTTAGAAGATTCTTTTGATATTGTTTGATCTCTTGATGATCTTCATTTACATGCTTATCATAGTATGTCTTTATGGTTACTATATGTTCTTGCTATATCTATTGTTTATATCATGTTATCTGATATTTATAGTTAGACTGATCCATTTATTATTTTCTTATAAATAATACTCGGGTCAGACCGAGATGTTACAGGTGCTTCTGCTTGACTTCTCCCCTAGGGATTTACTACTCTGACTTTTGGTTGACCATTTAGATTAGCAGTTTTTGTCGTTTACACTTGAGATATAGACTCATAGTTGTACTCTTTTGTATAGCACATGTTGCTATTCTTTTGTATTATTGTGGGTTTTTTTGACCACTACTTTGATGTACACTTTCAAGTGTTAATTATATATTCATATCTTCTACCGCCTTTGTGATATGGATGTCTGTGACTGATTTGTGTTATGCTTATTTCTACTTTTATTTCCGAAGATTATTTATAGCCACCGTGTGATAAGAAATCACATGGATGGTCGCTCCTCAACAGCCTTATTCTCTGTGCTAGTTGACAGCACTACACCGTAGTGTTCTTGGCTAGCGTGGGTATAGAGGTGGGGCGTCACAGGGTCTATCTACAAATACTTATTAAAATAGCCGAAATTGTTACATCTATTAAATTCCAGCTATTGGCCACAGAGTGGGTAATACAAACAAAACTCGTAAAAGGCGCATAGGAAGAATGGATTTCCAACTAATGACTAGGCACCGGGGTACCACCTGTCACAGTACCTGGTCTAAATCTACGCACCGAGGATCACTCCCGACCCCCTGCAACACAAGACCCGGACTATATCTTACTGGATAATCCCGAGTAAGATCACCCCACGGTTGGGATCAGCAACCGCACCACTAATCCGAAATAAAAAGGGACATCTAGACAGGGATGACCTTACCCGGAAATGTGTGCTACCCTCCAAGCTTTGCTGCATAACCCCTGATTTTCAGTCATTCCCGGTTGATGAGGCTTGAGGCTAAGCATTACCTTTAAGATCGTTTCACTTAGAATGCTCATCGTCCACCTAACAATGTTCTGAAAGCATTCATCCATACAAGTCCGTTCCGGGTTCGAACGGAACCGAAGGCACTATTCCTACTACATCCATCTTGGAAATATCCTCAGGATTAGTAGCGACTAGGCCTTGCACTTCACTGCTCCATCTTCGATTCCAAACTCGTTTTCCCACGAAAATGTACAAACCGAATCGAAATGATTTTCGAGAAATTAATCCCGATCTCGGTCTCTTCGAAATGATCAACGCATTTGGCCACTATTGATAGTCGGTTATTTAACTATCAATTAACATTCACAACAACCATCCAACATAAATAATTTCACCAAATTATTTATTAAACTCAAATTATCTTCACAAGATATATTTCCACTTTCAACCCTTAAAAAAAATAGTTTCAAACCCCACTCTTCTCATGGAATGAATTTCCAAATAATTATTTCCACTGAAAACACCAAGTACAAAGCTTTAGGTTTTTAAAATAATTTAAAGCACTTTATAAATAAAGTATATATTTTGACATTTATATTGAGAACTACTTCAATACTTTATTAAAAATATACACTTTAGGAATATTTAAAATGAGGTTACTTTTATAAAATATAAACTAGATTTTCTCTTTTAAAACAAATACCGAGTCACTTTTAAATAATTACTATTATAATAGATTAAAAGAAAATACTTACTTTAGAATTTAAATATTTTAAAAGTGATAAATTTTTCAAAACTTGCTTTCTGAAACAACTTTAAAACTTTTAAATTATATTTAAAAATTTACTTTGAAAATGTACTTGGTTATCCAGGGAGAATTTCCAATTTCAATCACTTAAATCAGTTTTCCAAATTGATTTTCAGTTTACTCCATTTGAAATAAATTTCTTTACTTACTCAATTCATTTCTAAATTCGTTAATTATGGACTTTATTACTATTATTATTTTCCGTTTGATTTTAAATCTTTTAACTGAAATATACAAATTTCAGATTTTCGCAATTCTTCTTTATTCTCTTCAAAATTTAAATCTTAAATTTAAAATAAATGCTTTGTTCTTTTAAATAATAACACTGAAGTTTAAAATTCATTAACTTTCTATTTATTCAAAATTTCCTTTTCATATATGGAATTTATTTATTAGAATTTTAAAACCACTAATATTCTTATCCAGTTCATTTTTAATTTATTAAAATTTTCTATAATTATTTCACTTACAAATTCTCTTCCTTTTATTTTCAAAATTCCAATTCTATATATTTTGATAACTTAGTGTATCGAAATATATTCAAGTAAACCCTAGCATCCAATATTACAACAACCAATAATATTCATTAAAGAATATCGAACATTCATAACAGGGAATATTAAACAATATAAATAATTTTGAGGAATCCAGTTGGATCCCTCCAACCTGTTTTCCCTGCATCCATAGGCGTTAGCACAATATAAAATACCAATTCCACTTCGAGGTGGAATATCGCGGTATATGAGTTTTTATATAAAATCATCCGCTATTATGCGGCGCATAGGGTCTCATCCGCTATAAAATGCAGGAAATTAATCATTCCAAGATATATTATGTACTACTATATATTGTATTGCACATCCAACCCAAATAATCAATCAACCAATTATTTAAATTTAACCATTTAAATTAAAATTATATCCAGATGAGTGAGATTAACTTACCTTTAATTTTTGTTTTGGAATCCACTTTAATATTGTTTTGGATTTCCTGATGTTTGAGCTTGTTGGAAAAACAAACTTAGGAGTCCACCTCGTTCGAATCATGAAATCCCGCAGCCTCCATTGTGATTTCACGGTTGCAGCTCGAGTTCGAGCTCGAGCTCGAAATCCTAAATTGTCGACCTCACCGCACATCCACGCCGTATCGCGACCACCCAAAGCACTAGCAGTACTAGCCACGACGCGATCAAAACTTCCAGTGCCTCCTCCCACGAATCCCTCTGCTTTGCTCGCAAGCGTCCCTTCGATTGTCGCCGAACCCCCAGAAATCCAAACCCTAGTTCGCCTCTTTGGTCGAACGCGAACCTCCCCTTCCACTTGAATGAACGTCGCGGCAATAAATCGACTCAGCCCTAGCTTCGTCCGGCATCGCGAGTCTCCCCCGCATCGAAGTCGACATCGCTTTCGATTTCGCCGTTGACGACGTGCACGAGTGACCCCTCCTTTTTCATTCGCCATTTTTTTTTTGAATTTAACAGAGGAGAGGAATGAGGTTCGATGGGTTTTAGAAAATAAACGGAAATGTTTCGTCCATTATTCTTACTTTAAAGACGAGTGTGGAAGCTTCAGAAGGAAGACAATGCGTGTCTATATTTCTCAACGTGCAAAACTTAGTATAGTGTTCGATTACATTATTTATTTTCAAATTCAAATTTAAATTGTCCAAAAATAACAACACAAAATTTTGAACTCTTATCAAGGCGTGGCGCTAGGCATTCATAATGTTATACACCTATTCCGAACACAATGGAAAAGGTTCCGAGTGCTAATTCGATCGATGGAGAAGACAGCTCTTTGAATCGAATTAAAGTATTAAATTTTCGATATTAATTCTAGCGCGTTTATATATCGTACGCTCACACTACAAATCCAACCAATAAGAAATTTTAAATCCGATAATAATATAATATTACAGATCCAATGGAACTGGTTTCGTCGAATTTCGAGAATGTGCCTCGGAAGGCTATTTTTAAATATCGATTTAAATGATATATTATTTAAACTTAACAAAACATTCCAAATTCAATTTCAACACTTTTACTATCTTTAGTATTATCAATATAAATTTTACAGACCTTTAAATTATATTTTTTACAGGCTTAAAATTCCAGATTCAACATCTTACCCAAATTTCCAATAATTAAATTCAATAATTAAATTTCCAAATAATGGTGATATTTGAAATTTAAGTCACAAATTAACTTTTAAATATTTGAAATCAATTAAATATCCCAATTTCAAATGCCTAAAAATTTCGGGTCTCACAACCCGAGTTCCCCTACTGAACATTAGCAACCGCCGTGCCCCTACTCCCACCCGAAGCCTGACCGAAGACCCCTTCACGACCGAATCATCCCGGCCTCAACCAAGACTCCACCTGCAACCTACTCTGCCAATTTTCTATGCATGGTCCTTTTTGATTTCGCTTTCTATTTATACATATGCTGTTGTTGAAAGCATATACGTTCATGTGTGTCCTCAAGCACATATATGTGTTTATCAGATATATATATATATATATATATATATATATATATATATATATATATATATCGTTTTTTCCCTTGCGGTGGGTTTTCTTTTTTGTGCTTGTGATATATATAGTATCCTATATATGCGTTGCACATACAAATCGATAGCAGTAATATGCATTTTTTTGATGTCAGCACCTGTATAACGTGGCTAAGAATGCATATATATTGATATATTATGTCTGTAGTTGTCATCGGCATTTACTTTGGACTCCACCCTGTCCACCTTATCTTAGTCACCATCAGGCCTTCAAGTCTTTTCAATTGCGCATATATATACTTGAATAGTATACATATATTGAGAATAGTTCATTGCTGTAACATATATATGCTGCTCTTTAGGATGAATGTACATTGTAGTAAAAATATATACATGCGGTTATATATAGCATACGCCTTATCTTTGCTTTACACTTCATATGCATGTTGTAGTATGTGATATGTATAATATATAGGGCACTTTTGATACAGGTCCTTATTAAGTTTCAAAATTCACGAAAAGTCCTTCACTGAATTTTAGTGTAAATTAGGTCCCTGTTTTTTATTCACGGTTATTGCAGAGCATGATTCAACATTTCATAAAAGTTGCTGACATTTCCGCAACTTTTCTGTACACTGTGAACATAGTGTATGAAAATTGCTTAAATATCAGCACTTATTTATAAAACTTGCTGACATTTCAGCAACATTTATGTACACCGTGAACACAGTTTATGAAAGTTGCTGAAATATCAGCACTTATTTATAAAAGTTGCTGACGTTTCAGCAATAATTTTTCTTTGTTTTTACAATGAAACTTTGACAAGGAAAGTTGCTGAAATATCGGCACTTATTTATAAAAGTTGCTGACATTTCAGCAATAATTTTTCTTTGTTTTTACAATGAAACTTTGACAGGAAAAGTTGCTGAAATATCAGCACTTGTTTATAAAATTTCTGACATTTCAGCAATAATTTTTCTTCGTTTCCAGAAATCAAGGACCCGCTTTACAATGAAACTTTGATACGGACCCGCTTTACAATATGAAAGTACGATAGGGATGCCTCCCTAATTTCCACTAATATATATGTGTATTGTATGCACGCATGATGCTCCATGAAATGCACATATGTGTATTCTATACCCAATTTTTTTTACAAAAGCTATATGTGCTCGGATTTGAACCTATGCATGTTATATATAATACGTATATAAATTGCTGACAAAACTATACATGTTGTATATATATATATAAATTTGTTCTTTCCAAAATTTTATGACATAAAAATTATATATACCGCGTATATATATTATTTGACCATGTTGTGTATGTCATTTCTTTCAATTTCTGACAAATTGAATATGTTGTATATCTTGCACGTGTGCGATTTTGCGAATTTTTTTTACATGTTGTATATAATGATGCTTTTAAAAATTATAAAACAAATGTATGCATATATTGCATATGCATATTTTATTTGTTTTTCATTAAATTTCTTATGCAAAAATTATATTCTTGCTTGTCACAGCAAATTGACTTATCGTGCCTGATTCGTGTCAGTGTCCGTTGCTTTGCTCTTTGTGTTTATTTCGGTCGATTTACAGTCATTAGTGTAAAATTACCCATCAATGATCAAAGTTGAAAAGTGGATAAAGCAATTATAGGACCTGCATTATATCTCACAACATATCAAATAAAATATAATAACCATCACATATATAAAATTGACAGGACGCTAAAACTAAATGAACAACAAATATCAAAGTGCATGGTTTTACAGAGTTATACAAAATAGTAGTAAAGTTTATACAACTAAAAATAAACTCAACATAATTGTCTCTAAATAAAATAGCCAACACCGTTTAGGCTCCATAGTGTCGCACAGTGGAATACACAATAGTAAGCCGTATATAAATACGAGAAAGCACAAACTCCTACTGTCGATCTACACAGCACCACCTATCACCCAAACTTGTTATCCAGTGTACTCATTTAAGAGTACCCAAAACAATAATAAGCAAAACATAAAACATCGAGTCAAACAACAGTCTAGTGTGAGCAATAAACAATCTCAAAATGCTACACAAGTTGATATAGTAAGGAACAAAGCTACAAGAATCAAACCCGATATGTCCCTACATACTAAGAGGAAGAAGGAAATGAAAATTGATTGAAGAAATGAAAGAAAGGAATTTGTTTTAAATAAATAAATAAAATTCTATTCTTTCTTTGCAAACTATCCACTTTAATTTCTTACTATATTTCAATCAAGTCAATCATCCCCCTTCCTTAGCGTGGTCAGGCAAGTTTTCAAGAATCTTTAAGTGTGGCTTGCACACCAGCCAAATCCAAGTGTGAAACCCAAAAGTCCAAGAATCAAGACAAGCCATGGATCGATACCGATCCATGCCCGTGGATCGGTTCCGACCCCTAATGCTTGCCCAAAGTTGCTACATGGTTCATGCTGCACATAGTTAGAGTGATCCTCAATCAACACATGCCATATAAGATGGTTCACTAGCCGCTCAGTATCCAAATGATAGATGGATAAATCCAAGTTTCAAGACAACTAAATCAATTGCTTTTACCCAACCACCGAACCATAAGATTCCTATGGTCCAAGAGTCATGCCGATACATCTAAGCTCCACAAATGAAGGTACAAGTCATCCAAGCAGCGTCGAAGGATCAAATGAAGATTAAAAACCATTTTATGGATCGGTACCGATCCATAAGGCATGATTTGGTATCGATCCCTAAATTTTGTTTAGCTGGATACGATCTTCTGAGAGTGGCTCCTTAGGATGTGGGGAAGAACATGGTTAAGAGAACTCCGTCACCCTTCAACTATAAATAGTGGATGATAGGCATTGTTTATGGGATCTTTTTGCTTGCACTCTAAACTTTTGTACTTCTATTATAACCACTCGGGTTAATACCGATCCATAGACTATCGATCCATTAGATCATTCTTTTAAAAACCTTATAGAATCTTAAACAAATTTCAAGTAGACGTAGACCGGTGATTAGCTGAACCACTATAGTGGTTGTGTATTTTTTCCATCATTTGCTCATTTATTGTCTTCATTTTATCTTCTATAATATTTTGGGTGTCCATGCCAACTTTTGGTGCAAACACCTTCCGTGTTCAATTTTCATAATCCAAATATTTTTCCACCGTTTTAGTAGTTTAAATTTCTAGGCTAGTTACATGCTTAAAACTGACCCATTTAAGAAACAAATTCCATCCAAAAATATAATTTGACCCAAAACCAAACCCAGCTTGGCCGATCGGAGGCGACGCACGTGTGTATGTGTTAACATGCAAGGCCTCACTACACCATAGATAGGATTTTGGTGCAGCCCTAGACGGCACATTTGATACGGCTATAAGCCGTATCAAATTTAATACAACTTATAGTCATATCTATATTGTTTATACGGCTGTAAGCCGTATTAACATTTGATACGGCTTATAGCCGTATCAAAATCTGTGCCTCTTTTCGTGGGAAAATTTTCCCCAAAACGCACACCCTTCCCTCCTTTTTTTTATTTCCAGCCTTCCCAGAAACTACTACGTGGCGACCTACCTACCATCTACAACACAATCTTCTACATCCAGATGAAACAAATCGCAAAATCGCCTCCACATCCAAACTACTACAGCGACCTGCCTACCACCTACAATTACAATTAGGCATGTACAATTTGATATCTAGTATGATGTTGTTAATTCATGACTTCTTTTTCATTATTTTGGTTTTCTGCAATTAGGTATGTACAATTAGGTATGGATCATTCTGATAGCAGTGCAGATCAGTTGAGTATTGGCACTAGTTCTTGGGTTTTGGAGAGAGTTTTTCTACAGTGATAGTTGTCAGGTGTTTTGAGTTTACAAAAAAATGAAAATGCTTGCTACATATTTCTTTTATCTGGTCTGCTATGTGTTGAACGAATAAGAAGATGTATATATATAAAGATAAGTTTTGTAAAGGAAGGTGTTTACTGGTTTAGGCAAATGCAGATACAATTGCTTTCATTTTAGATCAGAGATTTTTATATAAATGGAGGCTGAATTTTACTTTTATACAATTCGAATTGACACTGTATGTGCTAGCTTTAAATGTCTAAGTCCTTTATGTCTCCTACTCTTATTTTATGTTTAGATATTTTTACATTTACTTTGCTTCTTAGCAATCTTTACTTTGCATTTCTTTTACAGGCAACCTACATATTTCAACTTCCAAACAATATGTACAAATACACTTTGTTTTAGTTATTTTATTTCACTTTGTTATTTTTTCCTGCAACACTTTACATACAAATTTTACTTGCTCTTGCATCTTTTACTTACAGGCAACATAATCATTACTTTGCCTGGCTTACTTTTATTATTTTGTCTTTTGCCTTAGTTTGTACTTGCTTGGTTATGCTTATGTACATATATGAAGTTGTTATAGTTATTTTTTTATATTGGTTATGTTAATATCATTACATAATCATTATTTGTTTATATTGGTTATGTTAAAATGATGTGCTTGCTTGCTTGCTTGGTTATTATTTTGTCCCCTCTGCAACTGCTATTGCTTCACTCGAAAGCTTTTCAATACTCGAAATCTTATTTTCTGGAATATATATTAACTATTAAATGATTTTTAAAGTCAAATATTTAATTATTCTTCAATTAATTAATTTCTTTAAATAAATAAATAATAGTACACTACATTATAATCACACATAAACTTATCCAGTTATATTTCTCAAACACCTTTCACTTATATCGCTGCAAATTTCAGCTACTGCACCGCATCGCAGCTTCCAAAGGAACGGGGATCGCATTTAACAATCGACCAATTTTGTAGACTAGGCTCAACTGACTGAGCTCTGTTTCCTCCACTTAACTGATTTACCATGCTTCGGTTCCTCAAGCACTACCCCTTAGATACCGAGATTCGACCATTTTTAGGTATTTTTTAATATTCTGTAATTTATATTCCATTATAGACCGATTTGTTGTACTGTTTGAAATGAGCCATATTGATATGTATGCTTTGCTACTCATACATCTTCACTCAATGTGTAATGTTTTGAAGAAAATTTTGTCCATGATGACGGTTGTTATGTTATTAGAATTACAGTTACTGATTAGCTTAGCGTCTTAGGTAATTTTAAGTGTTGTTAAGTCGATACAAATTTGGTATCTGCCATACACAACAAATAAGCCTATGTAGTTCTTTGGTACAAACTAAGTAATCACTGAATAAGAATCAATAGAAATGGGCATAGAAATCAAGCCAATTAAAAAAACTAATAATACCATGTCTAATACAATAGTCAACCTTATGCTATTTTGTATTATTTTGATCTCCTTGCATAATTTACAGCTTGGTGCTAATGTTGTATATGGTTCTGACATTGTATATGGTTTTGACATTGTTGGATAAGTGGATAAAATTATTGTTAATGGCGCAAGCCAAGTATCAGGAGAGGGGTAATGCATAGACATTACTCCGGTGCTACAAAATAGCGTCATTGTAATGGCAAAATTTTGGGAAACAGTTTGGTGCTAATGTTGTATGTTTTTTTGACATTGTTGTATAAGTGGATAAAATTGTTGTTAATGGCGCAAGTCAAGTATCATAAGAGGGGTAATGCCTAGACATTACTCTGGTTCTACAAAATGACGCCGGTGTAATGACAAATTTTTGGAAACAGTTTGGTGCTAATGTTTGAAATAAACCTTATATTTTGAGTTCCATTTATTGAAATTTAAATAGTCTAACTATTTAAAATTAATTAAATGTTTAAAATCATACTACAAAATTCTAGGTCGTATAGGAAAACAAAAAACGATCATGAAAAAGGCATGCATATAAATCTTACAAGGAAGTTAATTTAGCTGTTGTGGTTTCTTTATTTTATAGTTTGAACCTCCATGAATCTTTGTTAATATATTTGGTCTGTAGGTAGTGGAAGTACAATTTTTTCAACAGTTATTGTTTGCACTGAATTGCTTTGTATGATTCTGCTTAATTCCATCAGTAGGACAATTCTGTTCCTAATCAACTTGTTACTTTTAAGCGATACAAGTCTATGGTAGTTCTTCATTTGTCATTTTTTGTTGCTTCATTCATATTTTCTGATATTATATGTGCAAATTGGTAGAAGTTGTACTTTGAAGATTTCTACAGTTAATTTTCACATTTTACATCAATCTATTTCTTTGATTTTGTTTAATTTTACCTGTAAGATCAATAGTTGTTTATGTTTAATGCTCTGGTTTTGTAATTTTGCCTGAAAGTTGTATATTTTGATACTCTATGCTAAAGAATTTGGCTCAGTGACTATGTAACCCATAAGGAAGCACTGTTTCCAGTTCTTACATACCTGAAACAAGCAAGTACAATGGTCACTACCCTAGTAATGTTCATATCACACATTACAACATTCATCACTTCTATATCGGTCCAAACATGAAGGCCTCCAAAAAAAACCAAGTCCTGCATATATAGTCTGTTTGTGCATTAAGAAGCTATAGTCTCTTATGTAAACTAAAGTATTACATGTACAAATGTTTCTATATGTTCTTTTTGCATAGCTTGTTGTATTTTTCTACTCCTTGGAGGTTATTAAAGTCTCGAAAAATGATTATATCTAAGCAAGATATGGCTTGCAATATATACTTTTATAGTTGGTGCATTCTCCAAAAGAATTTATTCTATTTATGCTTGCAGATATCCTATGTTATTTTGTATTAGGTATGTTAAGTTGCATACAAATACAAGGCTACATTTGTGTAAAGGTTTTTGCTTAAAATTGATTAGTAGTTATATTACATTGGTGACATATAACAGTTGTACTAAACATTTTAGATTGTGTTGAGAACGTTGTGGATTAAAATTTGGATGTAATCATATATTAAAACTGATTCATTGTTATATTGTATTGTTTATATAACATACTTTATTCGTTACTCAATTAAAATATTTATCTGACTGTTATATAGATGTTTTAGTTTGGTAAAGTAGCATGCTTCAAACTTAATGGTTTAGAAAATAAGAATATAGATTTATCGTATTCACTAGCTATATATATCCATATATGCAAATGCATTGTATGGTCTAGACATATACCAAAACTGTAACTATCATGCTGGTATTTTTTCTTTATACGCAGAGGTCAAAATGTTGATGGCCCGTACCATCTTTCGTGGTGTATAATAACTATATATTTAAAAGGCCGTGTCCTATTTATAGTTAAATAACAATCTCAACTCTATATGTTGCCATATGCAAAAGCATTGTTGGCTGATTCATTTATTTATTTATTTTCGACTTTTCTAGGACTGTTTTTGAATAAAAGTTTGAGTTCTAAAAGGTGGAAATCTCAGTCATCAATTCTTTTTAGTTTTTTGAAAGTTACATTTTGCTGCCTGATATTTGCTGTAGATTGTATACGTTAGGCTTAGTTTCCACGTTAAATTAAATGCCAATTTACTGATCGTTTTTTATGCTTGCCTTACTACCAAAGAATTATTGACAATTTTATTCACCCACGTCATGTAGTATACTGAATTTGATACTAATGCTTAACTGCGGGAAAATGAGTTACTATCGTATTAAATGGCTCCCATATTAATTTGTTGTGGAATTCCATGAGGAAATTGGCTAATGTT
This sequence comes from Allium cepa, assembly GCA_030765085.1. Lineage (NCBI taxonomy): Eukaryota > Viridiplantae > Streptophyta > Magnoliopsida > Asparagales > Amaryllidaceae > Allium > Allium cepa. The sequence continues at coordinate 658,736,606 of CM060938.1, read as the reverse complement.
AAAGATCTGAGTCTAGTTAATTTGTGTGTGGGTGTGGGTGGGTATGTGTGTGTTTAGGGGGTGGGGGTGGGGGGTGGTCGTGAAGAAATTGATGTGTGATCTCGGTTCTAATAGTTCGCTTGATTTACTGATATAATCGTGCACTATATTGTTCCCAGGTAGAAATATGAATTTCATCCTAATAGCACAGTTCAAGTTGTATCTTTTCAAATAGGATAAACTTTCAAATTAGACCACAAAAAATAACATTTCTTAACTTTAGGCCTCGTTTTAATTTTATTACTAAAGTAGGTCTAGTTTTGCGTATATATAGATTACGCAGGTGTATTTTCTAAAAAAACAAATTTGTATTTGCAGAAGCTTGGACTGCGCAAGTGTTACTTTAAAAAAAAAATTGTACTCGAGTATTTTTGAAATGCATAAGTGTTCCTTTTTTTTAAAAATAAATTATGCTTGAAGCCGCAAGTATAAATTTAAATTTTTGTCCTTTCAACTATTTAATGATATTAGCGGCCTAGATTTATTATCTTATATACACATGTATGTGTAATTTCATATCTGCTATTTTTATGTTACCACATTTCCATGTAATTTAGTATCTTCTATTTGTATGTTACCAAACCGTGTACTTTATGAATAAATGTTAATATTTTCTTTTACTCAATATAAAAAATATATACACATGTGTTTATTGTTTATTTAGTTTTTTTTACTAGGGTAGGAAGCACTGTTTTCAGATATGAACTGAGTATTTTAGTCACATTAGATATTCATTTGAAAATCTAAGGAGTCTAGTAGAATGGAGCAAATAAGTAATACTTTCTTTGGAAGTAAACACCCAGTGATAATCACCTGAAATCCAATGTATTTACTGTAGTAGCATGTTGTTTTAGTTTGCCTATATGTTTGCATCTATTTACTGGTGTGATATGGTTTCTGAGTGTGTCTGGCTATTGTAGCAGTGTGAAGTTATGATATTTTGAAGTTTTCAGAGTTTGATATGAAATATATGTGTCTGATATGTTACATTGCTTCTCTTCAAATTATTGGTCTTAGTAGTAAGGCGAGGTATCATTTTTATTTTAAATAGTTTAATCTCCAATTAATATATATTCTCTTTAATATTAGCAATTAAATCCGTAATCCATGGTAATATATATTCATATATAGTTTGGAATAAATCTGACTAATGTAGTAATGTTTTCAATTATTTTCTGCTTCTGATTTTCTTTTATGAATTTCTGGTTACCTTTATTTCTATAAATACTATACTATTAGTTCAGTTTTGCACCACATCATTTCCAGGTGTTCATGAATTTCCCATGTTTTCCATGAATTTATAGTCTTACACATATGGATTATAGTGCTGTAAAATTTATGCTTTAATCATTTGCAGCCTTCTAGTATCCTAAAAAGTATATGAATATTTTTACCGCTATTTATCTAAAAATTGGACCTTCTGTTTTATCAAAGTACGTGAATCATATTTCATCTTTTTTAAAAGGTATATCCATACTCAGGATCATCAGTACATGAGGCAAAGAACTTGTACATGAGTATGATTTAGCAAGCTAATTGAGCGATGTATTTACATGGTGACCTATTAGTGAAAATTTAGGTACATTCTATTGACCACATTATCAGGCATATCTTTCAGCATCTATTTGCATCTATGTTTGCATCTATTCTAGTTTGCCTATATGTTTGCATCTATTTGCACCTATAGACCAACCCTTATTATTCAATGCTATTTGGTAATAGAAAAAAATAACTATTATAGGAGGGTAGTTTGTCTTTCAGCATAGACAAACAATGGATAAATGAATCAGATCTAAGATCTACTACTATATAGACGGGGTGTAGAAGTTCATTAGTTTTGTTGAAGAAAACGGTGGTAAGAAAGCATTGTATTTATTCCCTTGCACCCGGTGCAAAAATATGAAGACGATCAAATTAGATGACATTCATTTTCATTTGCTTAGATGGGGTATTATCCAATCGTATACAGCGTGGTATTTTCATAGGGAAAAAAGGGCGGAGATGGAAAAACAACAACCAGTTAGTCATGGCAGAACTACTGCTGAGTCTAAACGTATTAGGATGGAAGATCTGGTCAATGATGGAGATAGATTTCATCATTTTCAACCTACAAATTCGTTGCCTGATCATGCTAATGTTGGAGAGCAGTCTACTGATTATCCAAATTGGCAGGACAATGAAATTAAGAAGTATAAATCGCTTTTTGGTAGCGTAAAAGAGCCGCTGTATCATTCATGTTCAAAAGGGATTACGAAGCTATATGCCATTGTGAAACTGAATAGCTTGAAGACCCAATACAGCTTTTCAGATAATGGTATGACTACACTTCTCGAACTAATAAAGGAGTTACTCCTCGAAGGTAACACGCTGCCGACAAAGTACTCCGACGTGAAGAAGATCATTAAGCAAGTTGGGATGAATTACAAAACTTATGATGCATGCATCAATGATTGCATATTGTACTGGAAAGATGATGCGAACAATGTTTCTTGTACAAATTGCAATGAACCAAGATATAGGACGGCATTAAACGAAGAGAGAAAATGCACCAAAGTACCTCGAAAGACATTAAGAAATTTTCCTTTAATTTCTAGATTGAAGAGACTGTATATTGTACCATGGATGGCAGATGCGATGACCTGGCATGGTCGTGCCAAGTCTGATCCAACCGTAATGCGTCATCCATGTGACACTTCTCAATGGAAAGTCGCAGATTCATTTGATCAAACTTTTGTTGTCGGGCCACGAAATGTCACACTTGGAATAGCAACAGATGGTTTCTGTCCACATGCTTCTCTCTCTAACCCTTACAGTTGTTGGCCAGTAATTGTAGTACGATATAATCTTCCTCCATCTATGTGCATGAAAAGGGAGTTCTCAATGTTAACATTGTTGATTTCTGGGCCAAAACAACCAGGAAAGGATATTGATGTTTATTTACAGCCGTTGATAGACGAGTTAAAGCAGTTATGGGAAGGAGTAGTTACATTTGACTCGTTAAATAAATCTGAGTTCACAATGAGAGCTAGGGTGCTGTGGGCAATCCATGATCACCCTGCTTTTGGGACTTTATCGGGATGTACCACTCACGGTTACTTTGCATGTCATGTTTATGGGGAAAACACTTGTTCTTATTATCTTCCTGAAAGTAAGAAGATGTGTTACATGGGACATCAAATGTTTCTTCCTAACGAACACGAGTTTCGATACGATAAGACAAATTTCAACAACGAACAAGACTTCGTTGCCCTAAATGGCCATTGACTGGTTTTGAAGTTGAAAAGAAAGTAGCGAATATCAAAATGAAAGTTGGTAAACAAAAAGAAGAAATTGGTCGAAAATGGAAAAAGTCAACCAATGAAGATGTTGACAATATTTCTGGATGGTATAGGAGGTCTATCTTTTTTGATTTACCATATTGGAAAGCAAATTTGGTCCGACATAATATTGATGTTATGCATACGGAGAAGAATGACACGGAGCATCTCATCAGCACCATTATGGACCATAAAGATAAGTCAAAAGATGGCATCAATTCACGCAAGGATTTGAAAATCATGGGTATAAAACAAAAGTTGTGGGTGATGGAAGATCCAGAAACAAATAAAACAACCATACCAAAGACAACATTCGCTTTGAGCAAAGAAGAAAAGATATGATTTTGCACCGTTTTGAAAAATATGAAAGTGCCTAACAAATTTTCTTCTAACTTTCACAACAATGTGAGCATCAATCCTCCTTAACTAAGAAATATGAAGTCACATGATTACCATGTTATAATGCAGCATTTGCTTCCAGTGTTGCTTCAACATTCTTATCCACAACATAAGGATCTACGAAATGCTGTTCATTGTATTAGTTTATTCTTTAACATTTTGTGTTCAAAGGTGATCAATAGGGAACATCTTTTAAAAGCAATGGCTAGCTTAGTAGAAGCAATGTGTGTATTTGAAAAACATTTTCCACCTGCATTTTTTGATATCAGTGTCCACCTTATGGTTCATTTAGCCGATGAAGCGTTGATTTGTGGCCCTGTCAGATATAGATGGATGTATCCATTTGAACGGTAAATTTCTAATTTCAGTTATGCACATCATTATTTCATATAAATAGCTACAGTCTATAGTACATAATTGATCACATTTATAGGTTGATGAAAACATATAAATGATATGTGCGCAACAAAAGATACATTGAAGGGTGTATTGCAGAAGGATATATCGTACAAGAAGCTAGTCTTTACTGCATGGAATATATGCCAAACAGAGGTGATGGAAATCACAAACATACCCGCGAAGCGTTTTTAGACGAGGACGATGAGTTTGCTGGTGAGATACATCTGGATAATGGTAAAGACATAACGTTAACCCAAGTGCAGTTTGAACAGGTGCGTATATGGGTCCTTAATAAGTATGATGGATTCGATGAATGGAAGAGTAAGTTCACGAACTTGTTTGGAGTTTTAATTTTTTTAATTCAATTTATATATACATTTTGATATGTGTTTTTCGTAGGAGGTATAACTCCTATGTGAAAAGTACTAGATTTCAACCTAGAGGCAGGGCTACCACTGTGGAAGTAGTTCAAAGTTTTAACCTATGGTTACGTAATGAGCTGTTAAAGACCATCGATGTTGATCCAACTCTGTGGCGGTTAGTGCACGGGCCGAAGTTCATAACGCGTAGTTATATGAAGTACCAAGTGAACGGATTTTCATTTTCCACGAAAAAGTACGAAGACCGTATGGTAACATAAAATAGCGGTGTATGCATGAGAGCAATTACAAAATTTAGAGTGAGTGGCAAGGATAAAAATTATAAGGAAGCGGAAACGACGTATTAAGGAGTCATTCAACAGATACTTGAGTTGGATTACACCGACTTTAAACAAATAGTTTTTTATTGTGATTGGGTAAAAGTTGAGGATAAGGTCAATGGTTGCAAAATAGATCCCATTTCAAACCTCATCATGGTAAATTTAGAGAAATTGAAAAACAAAAATAACGTGAATGACGAGCCATTTATTCTTTCATCAGAAGCGAGTCAAGTTTTCTACTCAAAAGATTTTAAAAATTACGGATGGTTTGTGGTCTTGCATACACCAAAACGGTTGAGTACAAATGTGGATGACATTGAGTTCCCTACCGTCTATCAATCAGCTTTTGAAGACAATTAAAAATTAGAAGACCTTACCAAATCCATATGTTAACTTATTAGTATTCGTACATCACATGATTGTGTGTCTGTATATTTTTAATTGCACGATTGTGTGTATGTATGTTTTGAATATTTTATCCATTCCAATGCAATTCCAGGTGTTGTCACTTAATAATTTTGTATGTGCAAGTGTGTTATATTATGGAGTGTTGACATTGATACACTGATACATCTATAACTATTATCGTGACTTATTAAAATAATTAGTAATATTATATTTTGTAGAAAACTATGTCACAAAATCCACCATCTTCACATTCGCCATGTTCAGAGGCGAAGAAAGTTGATCAAAACTTACTTGGTATTTCGGTCTCAGATAACGCTGGAAAAATCGCTACTACGCTCGGTAAACTAGTAAGAGCTCATGTGCCGATATCATATATAAGTTGGAATAAAGTACCTGCAATATACAAGGACAACTTTTGGAACGAATTGGTGGTAAGTATCCTTATCTGTTTGACAACAACTATTTCATTCAATAGCCTTATGGTTTCAACTCTTTGCACAACATTTAATTTAATATATTTTTTGCAGAAAATTTATGGGCTCGATCCACTTTCAAAGGAAACGTTTTTAAGGACAATGGCCAAGGCTTTTAGGAGATACAAGAAAAACTTGAGAGTAGGTTATTATGACCCTTTCAACAATGACGAAGAACGGTTGAAAAGTTTCCCACCTACAGTTGCTCAAGAAGATTGGGCAGAGTTCGTAAAAAATGAAGCAACGCCTGAAGCGAGCGGAAGAAGGGAGGTAGGAAAAAAGAACAGAGCATTGCTCAGTTATGCTCATCATGCAGGACGTAAAAGTCACGCTAAAATAGAACAAGAAATGGTAATTTATATTCATTTTCATTCAAATGATTTACACATTGTGATTGGATATTCATGTCATTGCATCAACTTGTATTGTAAATCGTTGCTAGTCCATTAACAAATATCACTCGTCGTCAAGTATGGGAGAAGACACACAGGAAAAAAGATGGTAGCATATCAGATGCCACTTCTCCATACTTTGTAAGTTAAACAAATATTAACTTGCATATTCTTTAAAATTCCTTATTCATGTAAGTATTATCATATTATAGGATCAAATTGCGAAAGCGAAGGAAAAGATCACTGATAGTGATGAAGAAAAATTGACAGTGGATGAAGACATCTTATCACAAGTGCTTGGTAAGGATGCAAGGGGTAGGAGCCGCGGTGTTGGGACCGTTATACCAAAGACTAAAGTTAAGGCTTGTGCCATTGCACAGAAATGACTCCGACATGTTCATGGCGAGCAGGATGAGTTGAAAATGAGGGTGGGAAGTTTGGAGAGTATGGTGGGAAATTTGTCTGGGCAAATGGAGGTTTTGATCAACATGGTGGGAAATATTGAACAGGGAATTCGTGCACCGGTCAATTCTTCTGATGGAGGACGCGCCACATAATTCAATGCTCCCGAATTCATTGCTTCGCAGTTCCAGGATTCGACCAATGTTACGAACAATCAAAAATGTGAAATCCTCAACTCTGATTTAGAATTAATAGGAACAGGTATTTATAACATTTAAACATTTATGACATAATAAGTAGAAAACTTAAATAATAATAAATATTCCCTTTTATTGCAACAGGTACTATATGCCGAGATTCTACATTGTCCAACATCCATTGGAAATCTGTACCATCCATACATGAAAAAGTGGTGTTGGACAGTATACTACTACCAGATGAGAGAATCAGCAAAATGAATCATCAATTTGCAGAGACCTTTGCTGATGTTGGAGTGGGTGGATATGTGTGCCATCCGAAGTGTCTTATTCGATATCTCTAGATGATGGGGCGGGTATATTTGGTAGGAGAAATAAAAAATGGTTCATGAATCATATGGCAGGAGTAAATTATAGAAAATAAGAAATGGTTCACGAACACCTAAACTTCACTTATCACATATATCATAATATCAATTTGTTCTTAACCTTAGGATTTGCTTATAACAGTCCAATTTATTCTTCATCATACACATATGTATATAGATAGTTCTTTGATCACATAATGAAAGTCTACATGCGTCTCTGTTTCACCTTCCTAAAATACCAAGAAAAATAAATACTTGTACATAACTACATCTTATACACTGGTTTTACCTAGATATAAGATGTAAATTTTACTTGTACATAGCAGCAAGATATGTTGAGTTACCAATTCATGACTAACTCAACATATAATCGTCTCTGTTTTCAACAATTTCATGCTCTGGATGTTGGATATTTTGTTATAGTGATATATGGAAGAAATTCTTTATAACTATTACTAAGCACCATTGAAATGATTTTATATGTATAATTACAACAGGAGATCAATCTAAAATCACTAATATTATTACGACTGTTAGTTTTTAGAAGTAGAGTTATGAAAGTATTATTAAAGCTTTCGAGTAACTTTTCATTTTCTATGAATTCATTTTGTAGAGATTCATTTCCTTATCCATTAACATCTGCACTACTTCATTCAATTCCATAACATCTGCAAAACTTTTAACTTATTTTTAAAAATTTACTTTGAAAATGTACTTGGTTATCCAGGGAGAATTTCCAATTTCAATCACTTAAATCAATTTTCCAAATTGATTTTCAATTTACTCCATTTGAAATAAATTTCTTTACTTACTTAATTCATTTCAAAATTTGTTAATTATGGACTTTATTATTATTATTATTATTTTCCGTTTGATTTTAAAACTTTTAACTGAAATATACAAATTTCAGATTTTTCCAATTCTTCTTTATTCTTTTCAAAATTTAAATCTTAAATTTAAAATAAATGCTTTGTTCTTTTAAATAACAACACTGAAGTTTAAAATTCATTGACTTTCTGTTTATTCAAAATTTCCTTTTCATATACGGAATTTATTTATTCGAATTTTAAAACCACTAGTATTCTTATCCAGTTCATTTTTAATTTATTTAAATTTTCTATAATTATTTCACTTACAAATTCTCCACCTTTTATTTTCAAAATTCCAATTCTATATATTTTGATAACTTAGTGTATCAAAATATATTCAAGTAAATCCTAGCATCCAATATTACAACTACCAATAATATTCATTAAAGAATATCGAATATTCATAACAGAGAATATTAAACAATATAAATAATTTTGAGAAATCCAGTTGGATCTCTCCAACCTGTTTTCCCTGCATCCACAGGCGTTAGGACAATATAAAATACCAATTCCACTTCGAGGTGGAATATCGCGGTATATGAGTTTTTATATAAAATCATCCACTATTATGCGGCGTATTGGGTCTCATCCACTATAAAATGCAGGAAATCAATCATTCCAAGATATATTATATACTACTATATATAATATTGCACATCCAATCCAAACAATCAATCAACCAATTATTTAAATTTAACCATTTAAATTAAAATTATATCCAGATGAGTGAGATTAACTCACCTTTAATTTTTGTTTTGGAATCCACTTTAATATTGTTTTGGATTTCTTGATGTTTGAGCTTGTTGGAAAAACAAACTTAGGAGTCCACCTCGCTCGAATCATGAAATCCCGCAGCCTCCATTGTGATTTCACGGTTGCCGCTCGAGTTCGAGCTCGAGCTCGAAATCCTAAATTGTCGACCTCACCGCACATCCACGCCGTATCGCGAACACCCAAAGCCCTAGCAGTACTAGCCACGACGCGATCAAAACTTCCAGTGCCTCCTCCCACGAATCCCTCTGCTTTGCTCGCAAGCGTCCCTTCGATTGTCGCCGAACCCCGAGAAATCCAAACCCTTGTTTGCCTCTCTGGTCGAACGCGAACTTCCTCTTCCACTTGAACGAACGTCGCGGCAATAAATCGACTCATACCTAGCTTCGTCCGGCATCGTGAGTCTCCCCCGCACCGAACTCGACATCACTTTCGATTTTGCCGTCGACGACGTGCACGAGTGACCCCCCTTTTTCGTTCGCCATTTGTTTTTTGAATTTAAATAAGGAGAAGAACGAGGTTCGATGGGTTTTAGAAAATAAACTGAAATGTTTCGGCCATTATTCTTACTTTAAAGACGTGTGTGGAAGCTTCAGAAGGAAGACAATGCGTGTCTATATTTCTCAACGTGCCAAAACTTAGTATAGTGTTCGATTATATTATTTATTTTCAAATGTCCAAAAATTACAACAAAAAATTCTGAACTCTTATCAAGGCGTGGCGCTAGGCATTCATAATGTTATACACCTATTCCGAACACAATGGAAAAGGTTCCGAGTCCTAATTCGATCGTATGGAGAAGATAGCTCTTTGAATCGAATTAAAGTATTAAATTTTCGATATTAATTCTAGCGCGTTTATGTATCGTACGCTCACACAACAAATCCGATCAATAAGAAATTTGAATTCCAATAATAATATAATATTACGGATCCAATGGAACTGTTTTCGTCGAATTCCGAGAATGTGCCTCGGATGGCTATTTTTAAATATCGATTTAAACGATATATTATTAAAACTTAACAAAACATTCCAAATTCAGTTTCAACACTTTTACTATCTTCAGTATTATCATTATAAATTTTACAGACCTTTAAATTATATTTTTACAGGCTTAAAATTCCAGATTCAACATCTTACCCAAATTTCCAGTAATTAAATTCAATAATTAAATTTCCGAATAATGGTGATATTTGAAATTTAAGTTACAAATAACTTTTAAATATTTAAAATCCATTAAATATCCCGATTTCAAATGCCTAAAAATTTCGGGTCGTCACAACCCGAGTTCCCCTACTGAACACTAGCCACCGCCGTGCCCCTGCTCCCACCCGAAGCCTTACCGAAGTCCCCTTCACAACCGAAGCATCCCCAGCCTCAACCAAGACTCCACCTGCAACCTACTCTGCCAATTTTCTATGCACGGTCCTTTTTGATTTTGCTTTCTATTTATACATATGTTGTTGTTGAAAGCATATATGTTCATGTGTGTCCTCAAGCACATATATGTGTTTATCAAATATATATATATACACACACATATATATATATCGTTTTTTCCCTTGCAGTGGGTTTTCTTTTTTGTGCTTGTGATATATATAGTATCCTATATATGCGTTGCACGTACAAATCGATGGCAGTAGTATGCATTTTCTTGATGTCAGCACCTGTATAGCATGGCTAAGAATGCATATATATTGATATATTATGTCTGTAGCTGTCATCGGCATTTACTTTGGGCTCCACCTTGTCCACCTTATCTTAGTCACCATCAGGCCTATAAGTCTTTTGAATTGTGCATATATGTACTTGGATAGTATACATATATTGAGAATAGTTCATTGCTGTAACATATATATGCTGCTCTTTAGGATGAATGTACATTGTAGTAAAAATATATACATGCGGTTATATATAGCATACGCCTTATCTTTTCTTTACACTTCATATGTATGTTGTAGTATGTGATATGTATAATATATAGGGCACTTTTGATACAGGTCCTTATTAAGTTTCAAAATTCACTAAAAGTCCTTCACTAAATTTTTGTGTAAATCTGTTCCTGTTTTTTATTCACGATTATTGCAGAGCATGATGCAACATTTCATAAAAGTTGCTGACATTTCCGCAACTCTTCTGTACACTGTGAACATAGTGTATGAAAATTGCTTAAATATCCGCACTTATTTATAAAGCTTGCTGGCATTTCAGCAACATTTATGTACACTGTGAACACAGTTTATGAAAGTTGCTGAAATATCAGCACATATTTATAAAAGTTGCTGACGTTTTAGCGATAATTTTTCTTTGTTTTTACAATGATACTTTGACAAGGAAAGTTGCTGAAATATTAGCGCTTATTTATAAAAGTTGCTGACATTTCAGCAATAATTTTTTTTTTTTACAATGAAACTTTGACAGGAAAAGTTGCTGAAATATCAGCACTTGTTTATATCAGCAATAATTTTTCTTCGTTTCTAAAAAATAAGGACCCGCTTTACAATGAAACTATGACAGGGACCCGCTTTACAATATGAAAGTAAGATAGGGATGCCTCCATAATTTCCACTAATATATGTGTGTATTGTATGCACGCATGATGCTCGTTGAAATGCACATATATGTATTCTGTACCCAATTTTTTTTACAAAAGCTATATGTGCTCGGATTTGAACCTATACACGTTATATGTAATACGTATATAAATTGCTGACAAAATTATACATGTGGTACATATAATTGTTCTTTCGAAAATTTTATAACACATAAATTATATATACTGCGTATATATATTATTTTAACATGTTGTGTATGTCATTTCTTTCAATTTCCGACAAATAGCATATGTTGTATATGTTGCACGTGTGCGATTTGGCGAATTTTTTTCACATGTTGTATATAATGATGCTTTTAAAAATTATAAAATAAATGCATGCATATATTGCATATGCATATTTTATTTATTTTTCATTAAATTTCTTGTGCTAAAATTTTATTCTTGCTTGTCGCAGCAGATTGACTTATCGTGCCTGATTCGTGTCAATGTCCGTTGCTTTGCTCTTTGTGTTTATTGCGGTCGATATACAGTCATTTGTGTAAAATTACCCAGCAATGATCAAAGTTGAAAAGTGGAGAAAGCAATTATAGGACCTGTATTATATCTCACAGCGCATCAAATAAAATATAATAATCATCACATATATAAAATTGACAGGACGGTAATAACTAAATGAACAACAAATATCAAAGTGCATGGTTTTAAAGAGTTATACAAAATAGTAGTAAAGTTTATGCCACTAAAAATAAACTCAAGATAATTGTCTCTAAATAAAATAGCCAACACCGTTTAGGCTCCATAGTGTCGCACAGTGGAATACGCAATAGTAAGCCGTATATAAATACGAGAAAGCACAAACTCCTACTGTTGATCTACACAGCACCACCTATCACCCAAACTTGTTATCTAGTGTACTCATTTAAGAGTACCCAAAACAATAATAAGCAAAACATAAAACATCGAGTCAAAAAATAGTCTAGTGTGAGCGATAAACAATCTCAAAATGCTATACAAGTTGATATAGTAAGGAACAAAGCTACAAGAATCATACCGATATGTCCCTACATACAAAGAGGAAGAAGGAAATGAAAATTGATTGAAGAAATGAAAGAGGAATTTGTTTTAAATAAATAAAAAATTTCTGTTCTTTCTTTGCAAACTGTCCACTTTAATTCCTTACTAATTTTCAATCAAGTCAATCATCCCCCTTCCTTAGCATGGTCAAGCAAGTTTTCAAGAATCTTCAAGTGTGGCTTGCACACCAGCCAAATCCAAGCACGAAACCAAAAAGTCCAAGAATCAAGACAAGCCATGGATCGATACCGATCCATGCCCATGGATCGGTTCCGACCCCTAATGCTTGCCCAAAGTTGCTACATGGTTCAAGCTACACATAGTTAGAGTGATCCTCAATCAACACATGCCATATAAGATGGTTCACTAGCCACTCAGTATCCAAGCGATAGATGGATAAATCCAAGTTTCAAGACAACTAAATCAATTGCTTTTACCCAACCACCGAACCATAAGATTCCTATGATCCAAGGGTCATGCCGATACATCTAAGCTCCACAAATGAAGGTACAAGTCATCCAAGCAACGTCGAAGGATCAGATGAAGATTAAAAATCATTTTATGGATCGGTACCAATCCATAAGGCATGATTTGGTATCAATCCCTAAATTTTGTTTAGCTGGCTACAATCTTCTGAGAGTGGCTCCTTCAGGATGTGGGGAAGAACATGGTTAAGAGAACTCTGTCTGCCTTCAACTATAAATAGTGGATTATAAGCATTGTTTATGGGATCTTTTTGCTTGCACTCTAAACTTTTGTACTTCTATTGTAACCTCTCGGGTTAATACCGATCCATAGACTATCGATCCATTAGATCATCCTTGTAAAAACCTTATAGAATCATAAACAAATTTCAAGTAGACGTAGGCTAGTGATTAGCCGAACCACTATAATTGTTGTGTGTTTTTTCCATCGTTTGCTCATTTATTGTCTTCATTTTATCTTCTATAATATTTTAGGTGTTCATGCCAACTTTTGGTGTAAACCCCTTCCGTATTCAATTTTCGTAATCCAAATATTTTTCCACTATTTTAGTAGTTTAAATTTCTAGCCTAGTTACATGCTTAAAACTGACCCATTTAAGAAACAAATTCCATCCAAAAATATAAGTTGACCCAAAACCAAACCTAGCTTGGCCGATCGGAGGCGACGCACGTGTGTATGTGTTAACATGCAAGGCCTTCATCTTCAACCCAAGAGAAAACATTTAGGTGCTCAAAGGTCTCAATCTTTCTCCTTGAAAACTACATTTAAACCTATATAGTTTAAATTATCCTTCAATATAGAACTATTCAATTTCCATACTTCTCCTCTTCTCTTTCTAACTTCTTCTCCAAAGTAAAAAAGCTACTCGCACAAGATTTATTAATTTACACTAATAATGCTTCACCAAATTTAAATACTCTTTTCTCATATATTGTTGAAAAACTCATACATAAGTATAGATATTTTATGGACTTAATCTATACATAGTGATAATTTGTCAAAGCATGTTAGAATAAAGTAGTTACTAAGTATTGAACCATCAACCTTATGCGATGTGTTGGTGTTTAACACATAATTTTCTTTCCTTTAAATAGTTTGAAAGACAATATGTAGATTGGCCTTGTGTTTATATCTCGGTTTCATGAAGTGCTCTTAAACTAAGCCACAGTCTCGTAGAATGCGGCACCACTGTTAACACTAAAAATTCATCATCGAAACTAGGTTTCGATGGAGAGTAGAGGTCGCCGAGGACCTTCTGCAAGAGCCGAAGAGATGCTTATGGAAAGGTCAAGAAGGATTCCGCAAATAAGGATCTGTATGAGATGGTTATACCCACAAGAGGCTTCCACATATGATAAATACTTTCACCTTTGGTTCCGCATAAGAGGGTTCCACAGAAGACAACTCACTGCTAACGGAAGACGTTCGACAAGTATAGCATTCGTGAAAGAGCCTTCCGCAAGTAATGGTGCCGCATTGAAGGCCTTCCGCAAGAGACATCGGCGCCATGTAAAAATATTACCTTCCGCAAAACCAATTTGCCACCTCGTTCGAAGGAACCTTTCAATGGGATTGATAGGATGCTTCTGCAATAGAAGATCAGAGCACTAGATGCAGGGCAATGCCGGTCAAGCACTTTAGAAGCGCCACTTACCTTTAGAAGACCTTTCGATGAAGTCAAAAGGTTCCCTTCCGCATCAAATCAGCTGCCCTTCCATCATTACAACAAAGCTGTGGATGTCGCATTCTCACTTTCCGATGGAGACAAGGGTATCCAAATATGTTTAGAAGAGCTATAAGCCAACCTTCCGACAATGCCGAAAAGCCTTTCTTTTGCACGAGATCGGAAGGATGCGAGCGAAACCTACCTTCCGGCACAGTTGCCATGACCTTTACGGAAGGTGCAAACCCGCACCTGTAGATTAGACCTGAGGGGTCCATTCTTGGGATCTAGATTTTAGTTTTCGAAACCACTACTATATTTTAAACTTTGTAACCCTAATTTCTAAATAAATTTGGGGTTTTTTCCAACAGGTATTTTTATGTAAACTTCGGTTCATAATAAAGAATTTCATGTTAGAGATCAATGTTTTCATGTCATCTATGTACTATATGTTGATATAATCAAATATCGATCCTTTTTTCTATTTCATGGGTTCAAAAGGTTCAAGAGCATCTTTCTACAGGATTCAATCCTCCTCCGTAACCGCTTGAAATAGTGAATCCTTTTAAGATGCAATCTACGAAAATACCTTGCGACAAGGAGTTCATTTAAGATCTAAACTATAGAATCGAAACCATCATCTAGTCTTAAGGGCCATTACTTGGGATATACTCCTTACTTCTAAACATTTCAACGGGGTCGAAACCCCACAGATAATATTAAGGTTACACTACTGAATTTAAACCTACCTTTCTTTAGCCTTTCGACGAAGCCAAATCATTCTTGATCCAGCGAATTAAACCTATCGCCTGGTTTGAAATCTTCATTCTTCCAACCTTTTGACGGGGTCGAAACCTAGCATTTATACATTTTAACCTTTAAAGTAGGTTATATTCTACGGAATATGGAATCAGGATACATTTCCTCGTCTCTGAGGTCCCAACTATCTTCCTTAAATGCTCTACATACAACATTTCACCTTAGGTCTATCTACTTGGATTCTTTGGTGTGTTGACCATAAATTTGATTAACACCTAGTATTAGAAGTCCATTTAGCCTTCCAAGGACCATATTGGAAAACGTTATGTATCAAGTCCTTCAGCATGGATTCTTTGGGGCGTTAACAAAAATTTGTGTTAACATTTTGGCGCTAAAAGGAGGGCCTGAACCTATGCTCCTGTTAAATTTTCATCACAGATTAATAGAGTTCTTCATTCAAAAGAAGAAGAAGGAAAGAACAAAGAAAAACAACAATGAAAAGGCTACAGTACAATCAGCTGTGGAAAATGATATAATCTCGAATTTCAACTTAGAAAATACAGAGATTGGACAGCCTTCAACTCTGATAAACAACGAGATTAGAGTTTAGAATTTACAACAACAAATGATAGCAATACGAGAATTTCTTGTAAGGGTTCCGTCTCAAGAATCATTAAGGGTTGTGAAGGAAGAAGATGAACCGCCGTCTCCAAATGAAGACCAACATGAGAATCAAGAAAGTCATGCTAAGAACCATTGAGCAATCAAACAGTTTAGTCATAGAAGACAGTGGAGGTCGCCATAATAACATTCACAACCAAATCACAGAGGATAAAATAAAACATATACTCAATGAATTAGGGAAACATGTTATCCTATAAAAGGCTCATTTGTCCGAAGAAAAGATGGTAGTTAGCATTCTCCCTCACATGTGTAACAACCAGAAATTTTAACGAATTTTATATCGTACTTACTTGATTTTATTCAAAATTTTGAAAAATAAAATTGTGGAATAAACTTTAATATTTTAAATGCATCTATCTATTTAATTATAGTAATTAGTGAAAATTTACTGAAAAATAAGGAATTTAATTTATTTGTGAAATTTTAAAATATAAATTTGCTCAGTATGTGTGTTGAAAATTCAATATTTTCGAAATCTGAATATTTTTTATATAAATAAAAATGAAATCATTTTCTAAGAGAGGAGTCGTAATTCGTTCCGTCAAATTTGGACGTCTATAGCTTCGTTTATCTTATTTTCTGCGTTTTGGCAGCATTTTCGGTAGCGGAAAAAATTCGAGTTTTTATAAGTTGATTGTATCGTTGATATCTGTGTACCGTTCTATTCATATCATCGTGCTGATCTCCGTAGTATATTTATTTTTGTATTCTAAGGCCCGGTATGCGACGGAAACAAAAAAAATAAGTGTCGTATCGATACCGTATCTGTGTCCTTTGTCATTTCAAATCACAGCCGTGATAGCCAAGCGACAATTAATTACTTTAATCGTTTTATCAGATTCAGGCTTGTGCCCGTTGCCATTTCAGCCATCCTATATTATATTTTGCCTTTCCGCTTTTGCATGTTGTTCATTCAAAGAGGTACTTTCTCATTGTATTGTATTATATTTTATTCTGTTCTCTATAAAAATAAATTTCGTTCTCTCGTTCTTTTCCTCTATATTTCCACCGAGCTCTCACCCTTGCCTTTTTCTATTTTCCCGAAGTAATAATTCGAAGCCTCTCCTCGTGTGCTCACCTACCTTCATCCCTATGCTTCTCACTCAACCTGGAAGCCTAGCCCTCTGATCCATACCCAGAAAACAAAAAGCAAAAGCACTACCCACCGTGCCACTTCCCTCCAATCACCAGACCTAGGACAACGCGGAGCGCCTCCCCACCGCCGCACCTAAACCCTGACCGGGCTGCACCCCACCGTGCCGCCACCACTACACGTCGCCCAAAACCGAGAGCCTCTCACCCAATCGATGGTATCCCATCACCCGAGTTCCCCCAACCGAACACTAGTCACCGCCGTGCCCCTGCTCCCACCCGAAGCCTGACCGAAGTCCCCTTCACGACCGAAGCATCCCCAGCCTCAACCAAGAACACCTGCAACCTGCTCTGCCAATTTGCAATGCACGGTCCTTTTTGATTTTGCTTTCCATATATACATATGTTGTTGTTGGAAGCATATATGTTCTCGTGTGCCCTCAAGCACATATATGCGTTTATTATATATATATATATATATATATATATATATATATATCTTGCGGTGGGTTTTCCTTTTTGTGCTTATGATATATATTGTTTCCTGCATATGTGTTGCACATACAAATCGATGGCAGTAGTATGCATTTTTTTTATGTCTGCACCTGTATAGCATAGCCGAGAATGCATAGTCGTTAGCTATCATCCGCATTTACTTTGAACTCCACCCTGTCTACCTTACCTTAGTCACCATTGTTCCTTCTAGTGTTTTGAATTGTGCATATATACTTGGATAGTATACATATACTGGGAATAGTTCATTGCCGTGACATACATACGTACATACATACATACATACATACATATATATATATATGCTGCTCTTTAGGATGAATGTACATTGTAGTAGAAAGATTCCAGATAGCCCATAACTGATTATAGAAGATGACCTAACCTTCTAAAATCTATTAGAATAGGGTATGTTTTTCCCCTGAAACATTCACAAGCTATGTCAATGATGTTGAATTTAGTTTGAAAGATTCTTTTGTCCATATATGTTGGCATTCAATGGAGTACAAGAATGCAGGAATGAGAAATGATGTTGAATAAAATCTGTTACATCTTTGCCACCCTTTAATGCGTTTTTTGCTTTCCATGCCACATGTTTGTGGTCTACTTGCTAGAAACAGAAGCATTAAATGTGTGTGATGGATCCATTAGCTTTTTATTCGTCATTTGTCAACAAATATTAAATTGATGAGTCAGTTGGACAAAGTTTCTCTTTTGTGGTCTTCTTTTTCTGATTTCTCTTTTGTCAAAAATTTTCTTCTTTTGTCAAATCTGTACTGGTGTGACAAAAGATATGCACTTTCATATATCACAAGATTAAGTTCAGTTGTTTGTGATATATTTCATGGTAAATTTTGTTACTAGACAGTTTTAAGTGGAGCAATTAAAAATTTCACTTTGGCAAAAAAGAGTAAACAACATCCAACTTCAACAGGAATAACAAAATCAGTGAAAGTGAAGGATACATGACCTAAGAGGAGTTCCTATTTAGCCTATGAAGACATGAAATTTTGATGTGTCAACAATATTAGAATTTTTATCGCAGATGATATTATCAAGGATTTACTAACCTAGATTTGTTTCTGAGCTTTGGGGAAAAATTGAGAAGCTTTGTCTACGTAAAGTTTGCTAACAAAGCTAAATAAAATCCGGGAACCTTACAAGCTAAATAAAATCTGACAAAGTTTACTAACAAATAAAAGTTGATCTTTTACTATGCTTCTAATAAGAGGCGCAAAAAATGGATTTTACGTCGCGAAAGGTTACAAAACATCACAAATACACAAACGCGACCTAAATTTATATCGCAAAAAACTTTAACTTTTACGTTGCCGATATGGTTTGTACCAGCTGCATGTTGGCATGGGGAGTTAACCTCCATGCTCATCTAGTCATCATAAAGGTAAAAATTGAGATAAACCTACCTTTGATTCTCGTTCAATTAATTAAAGGCATTGCACATGAATAAGGATTGTTAACTTTGGAATTTTCTGTTTGTTTATTTTGTGCAAGAGTTGATTAATTAAAAATGTTTTACACGGTGAACTTTAATGCTAAATGCAATTTCTTCAACGTATGCTTGGCTCCATTTTATTATTACTGTTTGACGACTTGGGACCAAATATTTGATATTCATGTATAATAGGCTTCCGAAGATGAAAAATTGAACACAAAACGAAGCAAAGCAGAAGCAGCTGCAGATGCTGCAACGACTGTAAAGGCAGAGCAGAATAAAAATGAGTCAACAGGTAAAAAGAGCGAGGAAAAGTAGGCTACAGAGCCACCTATGCAATACTACATTCATGTAAAGGCGAGATGAGCCCAAGCTACTGATAGCCACAGCCTTTTTGATGGGGTAACATTTTTCTTGTCCTTGTTACTTTTCCGGTGCATTATAGAGAAAGTTGTAAGTACTATATATAGAACAGTTTATTAAATAATAATAAAAAATATATACTTGAATGTAATAATACTTCGAATGAAATACTGATGTGAATAATAAAATAACTAGCCTGACAAAACAAGTAAGAGGGGTTATCTGCATGATATAGTCCATGACCACTATTATTTTCTAATGAGTATTTTGAAACAACTGTAATTCATGTAATGATTAACATTATAGAGTCCGGACTTTCAGAATTGGGTACGATAAAATCAAAATATAATTCACATCAAACTATGAATCCAGTTCACTGTTCTATGAATTTTGCTAAACCAATTATAAGTCAACAGTACGAACATGGTGCATATATGATAAAATCCTATGAGTCTACCAGTTAAATCAAGTCCCATGAGTTGGGATAAAGTAGGCCATTGCAATTTTTGGGGCTATTTGTTTGTAAGTGCACATGTTGTAATGTTGACATCGTTAGCATATCATATTTTCATATTTGAAACTTAGTTTCAACAAGCCAATGGATTGCGACAGTGGATTAAGAGCTTCTGGGTATTGGCTGACCTTGATTTGTTAAAAGCATGGGTCCTCCTTTTTTTATATTCTTAGCCACTGTTTCTTATGTTCTTCTCCATTATTCATCAAATTATGACTAAACTACATGAATACTTGTTTATTATCATTTTGCAACAATTAATATTTCCTTATCTGATTTAATATTTTAATATTTTTTTGGGATGGTACACTTCATCATCTAAAGCTCCTTTTAAGTCTAATATTCAATGTATTAAAGTATTAAACTTACGAGTACTAAATATACGATGTCTTGATCATTATCTTGCTATGTAGGCAGTAAACAATAAACCCACTAGGTCATATGGTTATATTATGATACTATTAGGTGCATGTTTAGATTGCGATATACATGTTTTGGGATCATATGAATCAAAATCATTTTTCATCAACGAAAATGATACTGTTATATTATGAGATTGTAAATGGTGGGTTTAAACCAAATCCCTTGAAATATCTGACCAAATTATAAAACCAAATCTAATTATGCGAATAAAAAAGAATTGAATTGGTATATTTCATGACTTAATGATTAGTCATCTTGATGTCTAATTTATCCACTAAAGTATCAATAAAGTTTACTTGTTCAAGCTGGGTTAAAAATACAAAGTATTAACTAGCTATAAAATCACATTCAACCTACATATCAATTGAAGAGTCTATTAGGAGGGGAAGAGACTGGCTAGAGCACTAAGGAGATATGTAGCAGAGCTGAAATAAAAGAGTGAAAACAGAAGGAAGAAGAAGTTTTTCATGCAAATTGTATTTCATTCATGTTCAACAGCAGCCTATTTTGTAGAAAGGCTGATACACATGATTGGGTACTATTACGCCACATGGCAACAAATTGTTGGTTGAGTACAAAGTTGTAACTAACTTCCACTTTTTAATAATAAAAATATTTAATTAGAAGCTTCTATATTGTCATATATTGATTTCCTTTGCTGGCATTTATTGGTGGCAGGATTCTCTTCCTATGTTATGCTCGGTTTCTTGTAGGGATGGTGAATGCACGTTTAGGTCTATCACAGGAGTGACTGTATCATTACTCTCCTCTTGAAAGTCGACCTTGTCCTCAAGGTCGTGTGGAGTGGTGAATTCCCACGGTTATGGTGTGGGTGTTACTGCATGCGGATTAGGGCATAGTTTGAGGACGAGATTTGAAAGATAAGGCGTATGCAAGCTTCTTGTGGTAGACAAAGACGATATGCAACAAATCCAAACTTTTCAATAATTTGAAAAGGACAAAGTAGCGCTTGGATAACTTGTGTTGTGGTGAGCGAAGTGAGTACTGGCTTAATGAATACCCATGAGCCTACCAAAAATTGTTTGTCTTGCCTGTGCTTGTCCACTTGATTCTTCATGCGAACTTGAGCACGTTGCAAGTTTGTTTTGATTATATGTAGAATTTGGTCTCGTGTCCTTGCCCATTCTTCTAGTTCGTGTAGATAGAGGTTCCCATAATGTTGTCAGAGATAATCGGAGATGCATGACCATATACCGCTTGGAATGGGGACATTCCAATAGAGAAGTGCTTGCATGTATTATACCGAACACTAGCCACCGCCGTCCCCTTGCTCCCACCCGAAGCCTGACTGAAATCCCCTTCAAGAACGAAGCATCCCCAGCCTCAACCAAGACTCCACCGGCAACCTACTCTACCAGTTTGCTATGCATGGTCCTTATTTTATTTTGCTTTCTTTTTATACATATGCTGTTGTTGAAAGCATATATGTTCATGTGTGTCCTCAAGCACATATATGTGTTTATTAAATATATATATATATATATCGTTTTTTCCCTACGGTGGATTTTCTTTTTTGTGCTTGTGATATATATGGTATCCCATATATGCGTTGCACATACAATTCGATGGCAGTAGTATGCATATTTTTGATGTCTGCACCTGTATAGTGTGGCTAAGAATGCATATGTATTGATATATTATGTCTGTAGTTGTCACCGGCATTTACTTTGGACTCCACCCTGTCCACCTTATCTTAGTCACCATCAGGCCTTCAAGTCTTTTGAATTGTGCATATATATTAGTATTATTATTATATATATTATTATAGTCGGTTATACACTAATTAATGTTGATTTCACTAGGTTTTCTTAATTCGAATTAAGTAGTGTGGAAATAGAGCTGCAACTACTTGTGAAACCATGTTTGCTGAATCAAGCCCGGGGAGTTTGTATGTTATTTTCATATTTTGCTGCTTTGTGGTTATTGTCGATTATGTTCTCAGCCTTGAACTTGAACTATTATTTCCTTTGTTTAAAATGAATTTAAACATGTACCGGTCTAGCTTGACATCCGAGAAAAAGCAAAATGGCAATAAACTTTGTGTCTCTGCCTTGAGACTCTATCATGGGTCATCATCATACATATAAGAAATGTTCACGGCATCATTTGGATGTCAAAAATAGTTCATCTCTCTTCTTTCAAACACATTTGTCATTCATATATCTATCAAAAACTCGAAATATTCAACCCCTTTAAATATATACATGTGGAAACTTCAGATTGAAATTGGCACACACTTTGTTGTAATAAAACCAATCTCTAATGTTACGTGCCTATCAATTCATATCTATATACCACTTCTTCAAAATATTTAGCGATCGATACTATTCCAATTTCAAGCTGTCGTTCCTTCTTATAACATGCGAGGCAATCCTAACCTAACCTTTAGTTCTAAAATAATATCTAACACTAATACTCGCATGGATTATTCGAAACTCTGAAATTGGTTTATTGTATATATATTATTGTGAATTTGCTGATCAAACCAATTAAAGTTCCATGACCAAACCAATCTCTAATGTTACGTGTCTATCAATTCATATTCATACATTACTTCTTCAAAATATTTAGCAATCGGTACTATTCCAATTTCAGGTCGTCGTTCCTTCTTATAACATGCAAGTCAATCCTAACCTAACCTTTAGTGCTAAAATAATGTCTAACACTAATACTCGCATGGATTATTCGGAACTTTGAAATTGGTTTATTATATATATATTATTGTGAATTTGCTGATCAAACCAATTAAAGTTCCACGATCTCCTGCCAGTGCTACAAATCCTTTTTCAGTGTATAAATTTTGCTTGAAAGAGCAGAATCTCTGCTTCGACCCTCTATTTTGATTTTCAACTACATGTTCCTTTCATTTATAGCCATAGCTTTTGATGTTTATTTCTTAAAGTTAATGGTTCGATATATATTTTCTAAAAGTGATCCAGAAAATAAATCTAGCACTTTGTTCAGCGCTGTGCAAGTTTAATGAATGATACAAGGAATAAACTCTAACGAACATGTGTACATAATCAATGCATATCCAAGTCTTTTAAAGTTCGGTTTGAAACGTTGCATTATCTTCTGTGCCTAAAAAATAAACGTTATACTTGCATTTGCATGTCAATGTCAAACACTAAAGTCGGTTATCATCGGGTGGTTGACTAAAACAACTGTATTATCTCACTTCGAAATGTATAATGATATACTATTTTACATGCATACAACGATGCTACCAAGAAGACAATTTTAAATAAAACAAGCATCTCATGAAATATCAACTAGCATACATTTTAGTTTTGTTAGAGTTAATCTTAAAACTAGCTATGCTTTAAAAACTTATTGCAAGAGTAGGCTTAGTTACAAATTTACTTAAATTTTATAAGTGCGAAAAAATAAATTCTAACCTAGTATTTGTGCAATTCAAAATTGCTCAAGTGTAAATTTGAAAATTTGTTTGCACAATTTTAATGTGAGCAAATACGAATCTTCAAACAAGACCTGTTTTTTTTGTAATAAGTTTTCAAACAAACCTATTTTTGCAATATGTATTTTCTAAAAGCCTCTATTTAAGATGAGTCCTCCTCTGTATAAACGATGCTAAATTCTTAATCTTTTATCGCTATCTGTCTCGTATAAAAAAACCTATAATAATAAGATTTCTTAATTACATGGCGTAAATGTGTCAAATGAACAACCTCTAAGCATCCTCTTCCACTAATGCTTTCGTGACGACCGCCCTACACCTTCACCATCCAATATAAATGAAGAGTGCGCTACGGCTATGTCCAACCGATGTAGAATGATTGTCGTTAGATTACGATGATATAATATTTTCAAATTAAAAGCAGATTCAGAAAATATTGTT
This sequence comes from Allium cepa, assembly GCA_030765085.1. NCBI lineage: Eukaryota > Viridiplantae > Streptophyta > Magnoliopsida > Asparagales > Amaryllidaceae > Allium > Allium cepa. The sequence continues at coordinate 658,712,414 of CM060938.1, read as the reverse complement.
GATTTTGGTGATATTATATTTTCAAGGAAAGAAGATTTATAAGATTCTTGAGATAACGACTTAAATATATTGTCTTTTTTAATGTATTAAAGAAGGCAATGAATTATCTTCATGAAAAGGAGAGTAGTTTGAAGATTAAGTAATCAAACAATTCCCTAATCGGCTGGTTAAAAAAGAAATTGAAAAGTTGGACCGATAAACGTTTTCCATATGAGCAGGATAATTGATGAATTATTGCTTTATAACCATAAATCAATTAATTCAACCATATCTAATAATCTCTATATAAAAACAATCATTCTGTAGAGATTAAAGTTATCATCTCAAGTGGTATTTGTTATTCATCTTCTTAGCCTCCATTATCAATTTTACACATCTTCTTAGCATCCATTATCAATTTTGTAAAATTCTCTTTTCTTAGAATGTAATAAAATCTTCTTTTTTCAAAGTGAACGTTTATTATCTCACGATAGTGGAATCATTATATATCTATTTGTGAACTCTCTATTTGCTTTATTATGTAATTTTCTCTTTTGTATTCTCCCATTGTTATTTGTTTTATCGCACTACAATACGATCTTATTCCTTCGTCGTTTATTTCGGTTGATTTACAATCATTTGTGTAAAATTACCCCAACAATTGTCAAAGTTGGAATATGGACAAAGCAATTATAGAACCTGTATTACATCTCACAGCACATCGAATAAAATATAATAATCATTACATGTATAAAACCGACAGGACAATTATAACTAAATGAACCACAAATATCAAAGTGCATGGTTTTACAGAGTTATACAAAATAGCAGTAAAGTTTATACTACTAGAAATAAACTCAAGATAATTGTCTCTAAATAAAGTAGCCAACACCGCTTAGGCTCCTTTTTTTTACTACGGAATAAGCAATAGTAAGCCATATATAAATACGAGAAAGCACAATCTCCTACTGTCCATCTATACAGCACCTATCACCCAAATTTGTTATCCAGTGTACTCATTTAAGAGTACCCCAAACAGTACTAAGCAAAACCATAAAACATCGAGTCAAACAACAGTCTAGTGTAAGCAATAAACAATCTCAAAATGCTATACAAGTTGATATAGTAAGGAACAAAGTTATAAGAATCATCCTGATATGTCCCTACATACAAAGAGGAAGAAGGAAATGAAAATTGAATGAAGAATTGAAAGAAAGGAATTTGTTTTAAATAAATTAAACATTTTCTATTCTTTCTTTGCATATTGTCCATTTTAGTTCTTTATTAATTTTCAATCAAGTCAACCATCCCCCTTCTTTCGCGTGGTCAGGCAAATTTTAGAGAATCTTCAAGAGTGGCTTGCACACCAGCCTAATCCAAGTGCGAAACCCAAAAGTCCAAGAATCAAGACAAAAGCCATGGATCGGTATTGATCCATGTCCATGGATCGAAACCGATCCATGTCCATTGATCAGTACCGACCCCTAATGCATACCCAAAGTTGCTACATGGTTCGTGCTACACAAAGTTAGAGTGATCCTCATTCAACACATGACATACAAGATGGTTCCCTGGCCACTCATGATCCAAGCGATAGATGGATAAATCCATGTTTCAAGACAACAAAATCAATTGCTTTTATCCAACCACCAAACCATAAAATTCCTACGATCCAAGAGTCATGCCTATACATCTAAGCTCCACAAATGAAGATACAAGCCATCCAAGCAACGTCAAAGGATCAGATGAAGACTAAATGTCATTTTATGGACCGGTACCGGTCCATAGAGCATGGTCTGGTATCAATCCCTAAATTTTGTTTGGTTGGCTACGATCTTCTGAGAGCGGCTCTTTCAGGATGTGGGGAAGAACGTGGTTAAGAGGACTCTGTCCGCCTTCAACTATAAATAGTGGATGATAGGCGTTGTTTAGAGGATCTTTTTGCTTGCACTCTAAATTTTTGTACTTCTATTGTAACCTCTCAGGTTAATACCGATCCATGGACTATCGATCCATCAGATCACCCTTGTAAAAACCTTATAGAATCATAAACAAAGTTCAAGTAGACGTAGGCCAGTAATTAGCCGAACCACTATAATTGTTGTGTGTTTTTCCACCATTTGTTCATTTATTGTCCTCATTTTAGCTTCTATAATATTTTGGGTGTTTGTGCCAATTTTTGGTGTAAACACAAACACCTGGTGTATTCAATTTTCGGAATCCAAAAAATTTTCCACCTTTTTAGCGGTTTAAATTCCTAGGCTAGTTACATACTTAAAACTGACCCATTTAAGTAACAAATTCCATCCAAAAATATAATTTGGCCTAAAACCAAACACAGCTTGGCCGATCGGAGGCGACGCACGTGTGTATGTGTTAACATGCAAGGCCTTCCTCTTTTACCCGAGAGAAAACATTTAGGTGCCCAAAGGTCTCAATCTCTTTCCTATGAAAACTATATTTAAACCAATATAGTTTAAGCTATCCTGCAATATGGAACTATTCAATTTCCGTACTTCTCCTCTTCTCTTTCTTTCTTCTTCTTCAATGTAAAAAAGCTACTCGTACAAGATTTATTAATTTACACTAACAATGTGCCACCAAATTTAAATACTCTATTGTCATATACTGTAAAAAACTCATACATAAGTATAGATATTTTATGGATTTAATCTATACATAGCGATATCCTGTCAAAGTATGTCACAATAAAGTAGTTACTAAGTATTGAACCATCAATCTTATGCGATGTATTGGATGTGTTTAACACATTATTTTCTTTCCTTCAAATAGTTTAGAAGACAATATGTGGATTGGCCTTGTCTTTATATCTCAGTTTCATGAAGTGCTCTTAGACTAAGCCACAGTTTCGTAGAATGCGGCACCACTGTTAACACCAAAAATTCACCATCGGAACTAGGTTTCGATGGAGCGTAGAGGTCGCTGAAGACCTTCTACAAGTGCAGAAGAGATGCTTCTGGAAAAGTCAATAAGGACTCTGCAACTAAGGATCCGCATGAGATGGTTTCGCCCACAAGTGGCTTCCATATAAGAGAAAGAGTTTCACCTTTGGTTCCGCATGAGAGGGTTCTACAGAAGAAAACTCATTGCTAACGGAAGAGGTTCCACAAGTAATGGTTCCGCATTGAAGGCCTTTTGCAAGAGGAATCAGCGTCATGTAAAAATATTACCTTCCGCAAATCCAATTTTCCACCTCATTCAAAGGAACCTTTCAATGGGATCGAAAGGATGCTTCTGCAATAGAAGATCAGAGCATTGAATGCAGGGTAATGCCGGTCAAGCACTTTAGAAGCGCCACTTACCTTTAGAAGACCTTTCGATGGAGTCAAAAGATTCCCTTCCGCATCAAATCAGCTACCCTTCCATCATCAAATCAAAGCCGTGGATGACGCATTCTCACCTTTCGATGGAGGCAAGAGTAATATCCAAATATGTTCATAAGAGCTATAAGCCAACCTTCCGACAATGCTGAAAGGCCTTTCTTTTGCACGAGCTCGGAAGGATGCGAGCGAAAACTACATTACGACTCGGTTGCCATGATCCTTGTGGAAGGTGCAAACTCGCAAATATAAATAAGAACCGAGGGGTCCATTCTTGGGATTTGGATTTTAGTTTTCGAAATCACTACTATTTTTGAAAGTTTGTAACCTTAATTTCTGAATAACTTTCAAGCTTTTTCCAACTGGTATTATTATGTATACTTCAGTTCATAATGAAGAATTTCATGTTAGAGATCAATGTTTTCATGTCATTTACATACTTTATGTCGATATAAATAAATATCGATCCTCTTTTTTTATTTCATTGGTTCCAAAGGTTCAAGAGCATCTTTCTACTTGATTCAATCCCCCTCCGAAACCCCTTCAAGTGGTGAATCCTTTTAAGATACAATCTACGAAAATACCTTTCGACAAGGAGTTCATTTAAGATCTAAGCTACAGAATCGAAACCATCATCTAGTCTTAAGGGGCATTACTTGGTATATACTCCTTACTCCTAAACCATTCGATGGGGTCGAAACCCCACATATGATATTAAGGTTACACTACTGAATTTAAACCTACCTTTCTTCAGCCTTTCGACAAAGCCGAATCATCCTTGATCCATCGAATTAAACCTATCGCTGGTCTGAAATCTTCATTCTACCAACCTTTTGACGCGGTCAAAACCTAGCATTTCTACATTTTGACCTTTAAAGTAGGTCATATTCTATGGAATCAGGATTCTTTTCCTCATCTCCGAGGGCCAACTATCTTCCTTAAAGGCTCTACATACCACTATTTCACGTCAAGTCTATCTACTTGGATTCTTTGGGGCGTTGACCATAAATTTGGTTAACACCTAGTATTAAAAGTCCATTTAGCCTTCCAAGGGCCATATTGGAAAAAATTATGTATCAAGTCTTTCAATATGGATTCTTTAGGGTGTTAACAACAATTTGTGTTAACATTTTGACGCTAAAAGAAAGGCCTGAACCTCCGCTCCTGTTAAATTTTCATCACAGATTAATAGAGTTCTTCATTCAAAAGAAGAAGATGGAAAGAACATAGAATAACAACAATGAAAAAGACTTCATTACAATATGCTCTGGAAATGATATAATCCCGAACTTCAACTTCGAAAATACAAAGATTGGACAACCTTCAACTCTAATAAACAACGAGATTAGAGTTTAGAATTTACAACAACAAATGATAGCAATAAGAGAATTGCTTGGAAGGGTTCCATCTCAAGATTAATTAAGGGTTCTGAAAGGAGAAGATAAACCGCCGTCTCCAAATGAAGACCAACATGAGAATCAAGAAAGTCGGGCTAAGAGAACCATTGAGCAATCGAACAGTTTAGCCATAGAGGACAGTGGAGGTCACCATAACAACATTCACAACCAAATCACAGGGGATACAATAAAAAATGTACTTCATGAAATAGGGAAACATGTTATCATATAAAAGGCTCATTTGTCAGAAGAAAAGATGGCGGTTAGCATTCTCCCTCACATGTGTAAGGACCTGAAATTTTAACGAATTTTATATCGTACTTAACTAATTTTACTCAAAATTTTAAAAAATAAAATTGTGGAATAAGATTTGATATTTGAAATGCATCTATTTAATTATCCTAATAGGTAAAATTTTATTGAAAAATATGGAAGTTAATTTATTTGTGAAATTTTAAAATATAAATTTATTCAGTATGCATGTTGAAAATTCAATATTTTCGAAATCTGAATATTTTTATATAATAAAAATGTAAATCATTTTCTGAGAGAGACATCGTAATTCGTTCCATCAAATTTGGACGTCTATAGCTCCATTTATCTTATTTCTGCATTTTGGTAGCTTTTTCGATAGCAGAAAAAATTTGAGCCTTTATAATTTGATTGTATCGTTGATATTTATGTATCGTTCTATTCATCTTATTGTGCTGATCTCCGTAGTATATTTATTTTTGTATTATGAGGCCCGGTACGTGACGGAAACAACAAAAAACAGGTGTCGTATCGGTGTCGTGTCCGTGACTTATTGTTTCCTTTGCCATTTCAAACTACAATCGTGACAGCCAAACAACAATTAGTTGTTTTAATTATTTTACCCGATTCAAGTATGTGACTGTTGCCATTTCAGCCATCCTATATATGTCTTTCCACTTTCGCTTGCTGTTCATTCAGAGAGGTATGTTCTCATTGTATTGTATTATATTTTATTTTATTCTATATTTTTTTTTGTTTCGTTCTCTCTTTCTTCTCCTCCATATTTCCGTCGAGCTCTTAACCTTGTCATTTTCCATTTTCTCAAAGTAATAACTCAAAGCCTCTCCTCGCATGCTCACCTACCTTCATCCCTTCTTTTCACTCAATCCGGGTGCTTGGCCCTCTGACCCATGCCCAGAAAAAAAAAGCAAAAGCACCGACCACCGTGCCACTTCCCTCCGATCACCAGACCTAGGATAACGCTGAGCGCCTCCCTACCACTGTACCTCAACCCTGACTGGGATGTACCCCACCGTGCCACCACCACCACCACACGCCGCCCAAAACCAAGAGCGTCTCACCAAATCGTCGGCACCCCATCACCCGAGCTCCCCCGACCGACGTGCCCCTACTCCCACTCGAAGCCTAACCGAAGTCCCCTTCACGACCGAAGCATCCCCAGCCTCAATCAAGACTCCATCCACAACCTACTCTACCAATTTGCTATGCACGGTGCTTTTTGATTTTGCTTTCTATATATACATATGTTGTTGTTGGAAGCATATATGTTCACGTGAGTCCTCAAGCTTATATATATATATATATATATATATATATATATATATCTTTTTTTCCTTGCGGTAGGTATTCTTCTTTGTGCGTGTGATGTATATAGTAACCTATATATGCGTTGCACGTACAAATCGATGGCAGTAGTATGCAATTTTTCTTTATGTCTGCACCTGTATATAATGGCCGAGAATGCATATATATTGATATATTATGTCTGTAGCTGTCATAAGCAATTACTTTGAACTCCACCCTATCCACCTTATCTTAGTCACCATCTGGCCTTCTAGTCTTTTGAATTCTTCATATATACTTGGAGAGTATACATATATTGATAATAGTTCATTATCATGACATATATATATATATATGCTCCTCTTAGGATGAATGTATGTTGTAGAAAAAGTATATACATGCGGCTATATATAGCATGCGCCTTATCTTTGCTTTACTCTTCATATTTATGTTGCAGTATGTGATATGTATATAAAATATATATGTATTGTATGCACACGTGATGCTCGATGAAATCCACATATATGTATTCTGTACCCATATTTTTTTACAAAAGCTATATGTGCTCAGATTTGAACCTATGCACATTATATATAATACGTATACAAATTGTCGAAAAAATTATACACGTTGTATATATATATATATATTTGTTCTTTCCAAAATTTTATAACACAAAAATATATGTACTGCGTATATATATTATTTGACCATGTTGTATATGTCATTTCTTTCAATTTTCGAAAAATTGCATATGTTGCATATATTGCATGTGTACGCTTTGGCGAAATTTTTTGTATGTTGTATATAATGGTTCTTTTAAAAATTATAAAATAATGTATGCAAATATTGCATATGTCTATTTTATTTTATTTCGTTGAATTTCTCGTGCTAAAAATCTATTCTTGCCTGTCGCAGCATTTTGACTTATCGTGCATGATTTTTGCCAGTGTCTGTTGCTTTGCACTTTGTCGTAGTTGTTTCCATTATTGTCTAGCCACAAAAGGTGCACAATCACTAACGATTAATGTTCTTATGCTTATTAAACATAGGAAGTGACAATTTAAATGTGCTGTAAATTAGAATTGTTAATAATAATTGTTAATATGACCTGTGAAACCACGTTTGCTGAATCAAGCCAGGGGAGTTTGTATGTTACTTCATATTTTGCTGCTTTGCTGTTATTGTCGATTCTGTTCTATCCTTGAACTTGAATTATTATTTCCTTTATTTAAAATGAATTTAAACATGTAGCTTTGTAGCTTGACATTTGAGAAAAAGCAAAATGATAATAAACTTTAAGCAATAAGATTATAATTACATGGTGTAAATGTGTCAAATGGGCAACCTTTAAGCAAACTCTTCCACCAACGCTTTCGTGACGATCGCTCTACACCTTCAGCATCCAATATACATGAAGAGTGTGTTACTGTGATGTCCAGCCGATGTAGGACAATCGCTGTAAGATTTCGATGATATAATATCTCCAAATTAAAGAAGATTCAGAAGATGTTGTTGATTTTGGTGATATTATGTTTCCAAGTAAAGAAGATTTGTAAGACATTTGAGATAACAATTTAAATATATTGTCTTTTTTATTGTATTAAGAAAGACAATGAATTCCCTTCATGAAAATGAGGGTGACTTGAAGATTGAAATAATCGAACAATTTAGTAATCGGCTGGTTAAAGAAGAAATCGATAAGTTAGAACGATAAACGTTTTCCATATGAGTAGAAATATTGATGAGTCGTTAATTTATAACCATAAATCAATTACTTCAACCCTAACTAATAATCTACATTTATAAAGATGGTTCTTCTATAGAGATTAAAATTATCCTCTCAAGTTGTATTTCTTATTCATCTTCTTAGCATCCATTATTAATCTTGTAAAATTCTATTTTCTTAAAAAGTAGTAAAATCTTCTTTTTCCAAAGCGAATGTACATTATCTCGCGATAGTGGAACCACTATAAATCAATTTGTGAACTATCTATTTGCTTTATTATGTGATTTGCACTTTTGTATTCTCCTACTGCTATTAGTTTTATTGTATTACAACACGATCTTATTGCTTCCACTTTTATTTCGGTTGATTTACGGTCATTTGTGTAAAATTACCCCAATAATTATCAATGTTGAAGAGGAGAAAGCAATTATAGAACCTGCATTATATCTCGCAGCGCATCAAAATAAAATATAATAATCATCACATTATAAAATTGAGAGGACGGTAATAACTAAATGAACAACAAATACCAAAGTGCGCGGTTTTACAAAGTTATACAAAATAGTAGTAAAGTTTATACAATTAGAAATAAACTCAAGATAACTGTCTCTAAATAAAATAGCCAACACTGTTTAGGCTCCATAGTGTCGCATGGTGGAATAAGCAATAGTAAGTCGTATATAAATAGGAGAAAGCACAATCTCCTACTGTCCATCTATACAGCACCGCCTATCACCCAAAGCACCACCTATAACCCAAACCTGTTATCTAGTGTACTCATTTAAGAGTGTCCAAAATAATAATAAGATAAACATAAAACATAGAGTCAGTCAACAATTTGTCATGAGCAATAAACTATCTCAAAATACTATACAAGTCAATATAGTAAGAAACAAATGTATAAGAATCATACCCGACATGTTCCTACATCCAAAGAGGAAGAAGGAAATAAACATTGATTGAAGAAACGAAAGAAAGGAATTTGTTTTAAATAAAAAAAAACATTTTCTGTTCTTTCTTTGCAAACTGTCCATTTTAGTTCCTTATTAATTTCAGTCAAGTCAATCATCCCCTTTCCTTCGCATGGTCGGGCAAGTTTTCGAGAATCTTCAAGAGTGGCTTGCATACTAGCCTAATCCAAGTGCGAAACCCAAAAGTCCAAGAATGAAGATTTTTCGTGGATCTGTACTGATCCATGTCCATGGATCTGTACTGACCCATAATGCTTTCCCAAAGTCGCTACATGGTTAATGCTATGCAAAGTAAGAGTGGTCCCTATATAAGATGGTTCGCTAGCTATTCATAACCTAAACGATCATGGATAAATCCAAGTTTCGAGAAAACTAAATCAATTGCTTTTATCCGGTCATTGAACCTTACGATTCCCACAGTCCAAGACCCATGCCAATGCATCTAAGCTGCACTAATGAAGATACAAGCCATCCAAGCAACGTCGAAGGATCAAATGAAGATCAAAAGTCACCTTATGAATCGGCACCAATCCATAGGGCATGGTTTGGTATCGATCCCTAAATTTTTTTTAGCTGGCTACGATCTTCTGAGAGCGGCATCTTCAGGATGTGTGGAAGAACGTGGTTTAGAGAACTCCGTTGGCCTTCAACTATAAATAGTGGATGATAGGCATTGTATAGGGGATCGATCTTTTTTCTTCACTCTAAAATTTTGTACTTCGATTGTAACCTTCGAATTAATACCGATCCATAGACTATCGATCCGTAAGATCACCCTAGTAAAAACCTTATAGAATCATAAACAAAGTTCAGTAGATGTAGGCCAGTGTTTACCCGAACCACTATAATTTTTTTGTGTCTTTCCATTGTTTGTTCATTTATTGTCTTCATTTTATCGTTTATAATATTTTGGGTGTTTATGCCAACTTTTGGTGTAAACACCCGACGTATTCAATTTACGTAATCCAAAGATTTTTCCACCGTTTTAGTAGTTTAAATGTCTAGGCTATTACATGCTTAAAACTGACCTATTTAAGTAACAAATTCCATCTAAAAATATAATTTGACCCAAAACCAAACCCAGCTTGGCCGATCGGAGGCGATGCATGTGTGTATGTGTTAACATGCAAGGCCTTCCTCTTCAACCCAAGAGAAAACATTTAGGTGGCCAAAGGTCTCAATCTTTATCCTATGAAAACTATTTTTAAACCGATATAGTTTAAGCTATCCTACAATATGGAACTATTCAATTTCCATGCTTCTCCTCTTCTCTTTCTTTCTTCTTTTCCAAAGTAAAAAAGCTGCTCACACAAGATATATTAATTTACACTAACAATGCTCCACCAAATTTAAATACTCTATTGTCGTATATTGTAGAAAAACTCATACATAAGTACAGATATTTTATGGACTTAATTTATACATAGTGATAGCCTATCAAATCATGTCAGAATAAAGTAGTTACTAAGCATTGAACCATCAATCTTATGCGATGTATTGGATGTGTTTAACACATCATTTTCTTTTCTTCAAATAGTTCATAAGACAATATGTGGATTGGCCTTGTATTTATATCTCGGTTTCATGAAGTGCTCTTAGACTAATCCACAATCTCGTAGAATGCGACACCAAAAATTCACCACCGAAACTAGGTTTCGACGGAGAGTAGAGGTCGTTGAGGACCTTTTGTAAGAGCCGAAGAGATGCTTCTGGAAAAGTCAAGAAGAATTTCGCAACTAAGGATCTGCATGAGATGGTTCCGCCCATAAGAGGCTTCCATATATGATAAAGACTTTCACCTTTGGTTCCGCATGAGAGTGTTCCACAACAGACAAGTCACTGCTAACGGAAGACGTTCCATAAGTATCACATTCGTGAAAGGGCCTTCCGCAAGTAATGGTTCCGCATTGAAGGCCTTCCGCAAGAGACATCAGCGTCATGTAAAAATATTACCTTCCACAAATCTAATTTGCCACTGCATTCAAAGGAACCTTTCAATGGGATCGAAAGGATGCTTCTGCAATAGAAGGTCAGAGCATTGGATGTAGGGCAACGCCGGTCAAGCACTTTAGAAGCGTCACTTACCTTTAGAAGACCTTTCGATGGAGTTAAAAGGATCCCTTCCGCATCAAATTAGCTGCCCTTCCATCATTAGATCAAAGATGTGGATGTCGCATTCTCACCTTTCGATGGAGACAAGGGCATCCAAATATGTTCAAAAAAGCTATAAGCCAACCTTTCGACAATGCCAAAAGGCCTTTCTTTTGCGCGAGGTCAGAAGGATGCGAGCGAAACCTCCCTTCCGGCACGGTGGTCAAGACCCTACGGAAGGTGCAAACCCGCACCTATAAATAAGACCCGAGGGGTCCATTCTTGGGATTCAGATTTTAGTATTCGAAATCACTACTATTTTTGAAAGTTTGTAACCCTGATTTCTGAAGAAATTTGGGGCTGTTTCCAACTGGTATTATTATGTACACTTCAGTTCATAATAAAGAATTTCATGTTGGAGATCAATGTTTTCATGTGGTTTACGTACCTTATGTCAATATAATCAAATATCGATCCCTTTTTTTTATTTCATTGGTTCAAAAGGTTCAAAAGCATCTTTCTACTGGATTCAATACCCCACCCCCTTCAAAAAGTGAATCCTTTTAAGATAAAATCTACGAAAATACCTTTCGACAAGGAGTTCATTTATGATCTAAACTATAGAATCGAAACCATCAGCTAGTCTTAAGGGGCACTACTTGGGATATACTCCTTAGTCCTAAACCTTTCGATGGGGTCGAAACCCCACAGATAATACTAAGGTTACACTATTGAATTTAAACCTACTTTACATCAGCCTTTCGAAAAAGCCGAATCATTCTTGATCCATCGAATTAAACCTTTCGCCTGGTTCGAAATCTTCTCTTCCAACTTTTTGACGAGGTCGAAACCTAGCATTTCTACATTTTGACCTTTAAAGTAGGTCATATTCTGTGGAACCAGGATTCTTTTCCTCATCTCCTAGGGTCCAACTATCTTCCTTAAAGGCTCTACATACTACCATTTCACCTTAAGTCTATCTACTTGGATTCTTTGGGACGTTGACCATACATTTAGTTAACATCTAGTATTAGAAGTCCATTTAGCCTACTAAGGACCATATTGAAAAACATTATGTATCAAGTCCTTCGACATGGATTCTTTGGGGTGTTAACCAAAATTTTTGTCAACATTTTGGCGCTAAAAGGAGGGCTTGAATCTCCGCTCCTATTAAATTTTCATCACATATTAATATGATTCTTCATTCAAAAGAATAAGATGGAAAGAAAAATGAATAACAACAATGAAAAGGCTGTTGTACAATCAGCTCTGGACAATGATATAATCCCAAACTTCAACTTAGAAAATACAGATATTGGACAACCTTCAACTTTGATAAACAACGAGATTAGAGTTTGGAATTTACAATAACAAATGATAGCAATACGAGAATTGCTTAAAAGGGTTCCATCTCAAGAATCATTAAGGGTTGTGAAAGGAGAAGATGAACCGCCGTCTCCAAATGAAGACCAATATGAGAATCAAGAAAGTCAGGCTAAGAGAACCATTGAGCAATCAAACAGTCTAGCCATAGAAGACAGTGGAGGTCACCTTAACAACATTCACAACAAAATCACAGAGGATACAATAAAAAATATGCTCAATGAATTAGGGAAACATGTTATTCTATAAAAGGCTCATTTGTCAGAAGAAAAAAGGTGGTTAGCATTCTCTCTCACATGTGTATCGACTTGAAATTTTAATGAATTTTATATTATATATAACTAATTTTACTCAAAAATTTAAACAATAAAACTGTGGAATAAAATTTGATATTTGAAATGCATCTATTTCATTATAGTAATTGGTTAAAATTTATTGAAAAACATAGAAGTTAAATTATTTGTGAAATTTTAAAATATAAATTTATTAAGTATGCCTGTTGAAAATTCAATATTTGAAATTTAAATAACTTTATATAATAAAAATGTAAATCATTTTCTGAGAGAGACGCCGGAATTCTTTCGCCAAATTTTGACGTCTATAGCTCCGTTTATTTTATTTTCTACGTTTTGGCATCATTTTCAGTAGTAGAAAAATTTTGAGTTTTTATAATTTGATCGTATCGGTGATATATGTCTACCATTCTATTCATCTCATCGTGCCGATCTCCATAGTATATTTATTTTTTGTATTCTGAGGCCCGATACGCGATGGAAACAACAAAAAACAAGTGTCATATCTGTACCATATCCGTGACTTTTTGTTTCCTTTGCCATTTTAAACTATAGCCATGGCAGCCAAGCAACAATTGATTGCTTTAAATATTTTACCAGATTCAAGCTTGTGACCGTTGCCATTTCAGCCATCCTATATTATATTTTGCCTTTCCACCTTCGCTTGTTGTTCATTCAGAGAGGTACGTTCTCATTCTATTGTATGATATTTTATTCTATTATATATATATTTTTGTTTCATTCTCTCGTTTTCTCCTCTATATTTCCGTCGAGCTCTCACCCGTGTCATTTTCCATTTTCCCGAAGCAATAACTCAAAGCCTCTCCTCGCGTGCTCACCTACCTTCATCTCTGTGCTTCTCACTCAACCAGGGTGCCTAGCCCTTTGACCCACGCCCAGAAAAAAAAGCAAAAGCACCACCCACGGTGCCACTTCCCTCCGATCACCAGACCTAGGACAACGCCGAGCACCTCCCTACCGCCACACCTCAACCCTGACCGGGTTGCACCCCACCGTGCCACCACCACTACACGCCGCCCATCACCGAGAGCGTCTCAGCCAATCGTCGGCTCCCCATCACCCGAGTTCCCCTACCAAACACTAGCCACTGCCGTGCCCCTGCTCCCACCCGTAGCCTGACTGAAGACCCCTTCACGACCGAAGCATCCCCAATCTCAACCAAGATTCCACCTGCAACCTACTCTGCCATTTTTTTATGCATGGTCCTTTTTGATTTTGCTTTCTATTTATACATATGCTGTTGTTGAAAGCATATATGTTCATGTGTGTCCTCAAGCACATATATGTGTTTATCATATATATATATATATATATATATATATATATATCAATATATATCATTTTTTTCCTTGTGGTGGGTTTTCTTTTTTGTGCTTGTGATATAAATAGTATCCTATATATGAATTGCACATACAAATCAATAGCAGTAGTATGCATTTTTTTGATGTCTGCACCTGTATAGCGTGGCTAAGAATGCATATATATTGATATATTATGTCTGTAGCTGTCATCGGCATTTACTTTGGACTCCGCCCTGTCCACCTTATCTTAGTCACCATCAGGCCTTCAAGTCTTTTGAATTGTGCATATATATATACTTGGATAGTATACATATATTGAGAATAGTTCATTGCTGTAACATATATTTGCTGCTCTTTAGGATGAATGTACATTGTAGTAAAAATATATACATGCGGTTATATATAGCATACGCCTTATGTTTTCTTTCCTGTTCATACGTATGTTGTAGTACGTGATATGTATAATATATATGTGTATTGTATGCACGCATGATCACATATATGTATTCTGTACTTAGATTTTTTAACAAAAGCTATATATGCTCGGATTTGAACCTATGCACGTTATATATAATACGTACATAAATTGTCGACAAAATTATACACGTTGCATATATATATATATTTGTTCTTTTCAAAATTTTATAACACAAAAATATATATACTGCGCATATATATTATTTGACCATGTTGTGTATGTCATTTGTTTCAATTTTCGACAAATTGCATATGTTGTATATATTGCATGTGTGCAATTTGGTGAATTTTTTTTACATGTTGTATATAATGGTTCTTTTAAAAATTATAAAATTAATGTATGCTTATATTGCATATGCATATTTTATTTGTTTTCGTTAAATTTCTAGTGCTAAAATTATATTCTCGCTTGTCGCAGCAAATTGACTTATCATGCCTGATTCGTGCCAGTGTCTGTTGCTTTGCTCTTTGTGTTTATTTCGGTTGATTTACAGTCATTTGTGTAAAATTACCCCAGCAATGATCAAAGTTGAAAAGTGGAGAAAGCAATTATAGAACCTGTATTATATCTCACAGCGCATCAAATAAAATATAATAATCATCACATATATAAAATTGACAGAACGGTAATAACTAAATGAACAACAAATATCAAAGTGCATGAGTTTACAGAGTTATACAAAATAGTAGTAAAGTTTATACAACTAGAAATAAACTCAAGATAATTGTCTCTAAATAAAATAGCCAACACCGTTTAGGCTCCATAGTGTCGCACAGTGGAATGAGCAATAGTAAGCCATATATAAATACGAGAAAGCACAAACTCCTACTGTCCATCTACACAGCACCACCTATCACCCAAACTTGTTTTCCAGTGTACTCATTTAAGAGTACCCAAAACAATAATAAGCAAAACATAAAACATCGAGTCAAACAACAGTCTAGTGTGAGCGATAAACAATCTCAAAATGCTATACAAGTTGATATAGTAAGGAACAAAGGTACAAGAATCATACCCGATATGTCCCTACATACAAAGAGGAAGAAGGAAATGAAAATTGATTGAAGAAATGAAAGAAAGGAATTTTTTTAAATAAAGAAAACATTTTCTATTCTTTCTTTGCAAACTATCCACTTTAATTCCTTACTAATTTTCAATCAAGTCAATCACCCCCTTCCTTCGCGTGGTCAGGCAAGTTTTCGAGAATCTTCAAGAGTGGATTGCACACCAGCCAAATCCAAGTGCGAAACCCAAAAGTCCAAGAATCAAGACAAGCCATGGATCGATACCGATCCATGCCCATGGATCGGTTCCGACCCCTAATGCTTGCCTAAAGTTGCTACATGGTTCATGCTGCACATAGTTAGAGTGATCCTCAATCAACACATGCCATATAAGATGGTTCGCTGGCCACTCAGTATCCAAACGATAGATGGATAAATCCAAGTTTCAAGACAACTAAATCAATTTCTTTCACCCAACCATCGAACCATTAGATTCCTATGATCCAAGAGTCATGCCGATACATCTAAGCTCCACAAATGAAGGTACAAGCCATCCAAGCAATGTCGAAGGATCAAATGAAGATTAAAAGTCATTTTATGGATCAGTACCGATCCATAAGGCATGATTTGGTATCGATCCCTAAATTTTGTGTAGCTGGCTACGATCTTCTGAGAGCGGCTCCTTCAGGATGTGGGGAAGAACATGGTTAAGAGAACTCCGTCAGCCTTCAACTATAAATAGTGAATGATAGGCATTGTTTATGGGATCTTTTTGCTTGCACTTTAAACATTTGTACTTCTGTTGTACCCTCTCGGGTTAATACCGATCCATAGTCGTAAAAACCTTATAGAATCATAAACAAAGTTCAAGTAGACGTAGGCCCGTGATTAGCCGAACCACTATAATTGTTGTGTGTTTTTTCCATCGTTTGCTCATTTATTGTCTTCATTTTATCTTCTATAATATCTTGGGTGTTTATGCCAACTTTTGATGTAAACATCTTTCGCGTTCAATTTTCGTAATCTAAATATTTTTCCACCATTTTAGTAGTTTAAATTTCTAGGCTAGTTACATGCTTAAAACTGACCCATTTAAGAAACAAATTCCATCCAAAAATAAAACTTGACCCAAAGTTTCTACATGGTTCATGGTGCACATAGTTAGAGTGATCCTCAATCAATACATGCCATTCACTAGCCACTCAGTATCCAAACGATAGATGGATAAATCCAAGTTTCAAGACAACTAAATCAATTGCTTTTACCCAACCACCGAACCATAAGATTCCTGTGATCCAAGAGTCATGCCGATACATCTAAGCTCCACAAATGAAGGTACAAGTCATCCAAGCAATGTCGAAGGATCAAATGAAGATTAAAAAACATTTTATGGATCGGTACCGATCCATAAGGCATGATTTGGTATCGATCGCTAAATTTTGTTTAGCTGGCTACAATCTTCTGAGAGTAGCTCCTTCAGGATGTAGGGAAGAACATGGTTAAGAGAACTCCGTCTGCCTTCAACTATAAATAGTGGATGATAGGCATTGTTTATGGGATCTTTTTGCTTGCACTCTAAACTTTTGTACTTCTATTGTAACCTCTCGGGTTAATACCGATCCATAGACTATCGATCCGTTAGATCATCCTTGTAAAAACCTTATAGAATCATAAACAAATTTCAAGTAGACGTAGGCCAGTGATTAGCCGAACCACTATAATTGTTGTGTGTTTTTTCCATCATTTGCTCATTTATTGTCTTCATTTTATCTTCTATAGTATTTTAGGTGTTCATGCCAACTTTTGGTGTAAATGCCTTCCGTGTTCAATTTTCGTAATCCAAATATTTTTCCACCATTTTAGTAGTTTAAATTTCTAGGCTAGTTACAGGCTTAAAACTGACCCATTTAAGAAACAAATTCCATCCAAAAATAAAACTTGACCCAAAACCAAACCCAGCTTGGCCGATCGGAGGCGACGCACGTGTGTATGTGTTAATATGCAAGGCCTTCATCTTCAACCCAAGAGAAAACATTTAGGTGCTCAAAGGTCTCAATCTTTCTCCTTTGAAAACTATATTTAAACCTATATAGTTTAAGCTATCCTAGAATATAGAACTATTCAATTTCCATACTTCTCCTCTTCTCTTTCTATCTTCTTCTCTAAAGTAAAAAAGCTACTCGCATAAGATTTATTAATTTACACTAATAATGCTCCACCAAATTTAAATACACTATTGTCATATATTGTAGAAAAGCTCATACATAAGTATAGATATTTTATGGACTTAATCTATACATAGTGATAACCTGTCAAAGCATGTCAGAATAAATTAGTTGCTAAGCATTGAACCATCAATCTTATGCGATGTGTTGGTGTTTAACACATAATTTTCTTTCCTTTAAATAGTTTGAAAGACAATTTGTGGATTGGCCTTGTGTTTTTATATCTCCTTTTCATGACGTGCTCTTAAACTAAGCCACGGTCTTGTAGAATGCGGCACCACTGTTAACACCAAAAATTCGTCATCGAAACTAGGTTTCGATGGAGAGTAGAGGTCGCTGAGGACCTTCTGCAAGAGCCGAAGAGATGCTTATGGAAAAGTCCAGAAGGATTCCGCAACTAAGGATCCGTATGAGATAGTTACGCTCATAAAAGGCTTCCACATATGATAAATACTTTCACCTTTGGTTCCGCATAAGAGGGTTCCACAGAAGACAACTCACTGCTGACGGAAGATGTTCCACAAGTTTTGCATTCGTTAAAGAGCCTTCCATAAGTAATGGTTCCTCATTGAAGGCCTTCCGCAAGAGACATCAGCGTCATGTAAAAATATTACCTTCCGCAAATCCAATTTGCCACCTCATTCAAAGGAACCTTTCAATGGGATCGATAAGATGCTTCTGCAATAGAAGATCATAGCATTGGATGCAGGGCAATGTCGGTCAAGCACTTTAGAAGCGCCCCTTACCTTTAGAAGACCTTTCGATGAAGTCAAAAGGTTCGCTTCCGCATCAAATCAGCTGCCCTTCCATCATTACATCAAAGCTGTGGATGTCGCATTCTTATTTTCCGATGGAGACAAGGGCATCCAAATATGTTTAGAAGAGCTATAAGCCAACCTTCCGACAATGCCGAAAAGCCTTTCTTTTGCATGAGATCGGAAGGATGCGAGCGAAACCTACCTTCCGGCACGGTCGCCATGACCCGTATGGAAGGCGCAAACCCGCACCTATAAATAAGACCCGAGGGGTCCATTCTTGGGATCCAGATTTTAGTTTTCGAAATCACTACTATATTTTAAAATTTGTAACCCAAATTTCTGAATAAATTTGGGGTTTTTTTCCAACAGGTATTATTATGTAAACTTCGGTTCATAATAAAGAATTTCATGTTAGAGATCAATGTTTTCATGTCATTTACGTACTTTTTGTCGATATAATCAAATATCGATCTTTTTTTTTATTTCATGGGTTCAAAAGATTCAAGAGCATCTTTCAACTGGATTCAATCCCCCTTCGAAAACCCTTGAAATTGTGAATCCTTTTAAGATGCAATCTTTGAAAATACCTTTCAACAAGGAGTACATTTAAGGTCTAAACTACAGAATCGAAACCATCATCTAGTCTTAAGGGGCATTACTTGGGATATACTCCTTACTTCTAAACCTTTCGACAGGGTCGAAACCCCACATATAATATTAAGGTTATACTACTGAATTTAAACCTATCTTTCTTCAGCCTTTCGACGAAGCCGAATCATTCTTGATCCACCGAATTAAACCTATCGCCTGGTTCGAAATCTTCATTCTTCCAACCTTTTGACGGGGTCGAAACCTAGCATTTATACATTTTAACCTTTAAAGTAGGTTATATTCTATAAAATATGGAATCAGGATTCATTTCCTCGTCTCCGAGGGCCCAACTATCTTCCTTAAAAGCTCTACATACAACATTTAACCTTAAGTCTATCTACTTGGATTCATTGGTGTGTTGACCATAAATTTGATTAAAACCTAGTATTAGAAGTCCATTTAGCCTTCCAAGGACCATATTGGAAAACGTTATGTATCAAGTCCTTCAACATGGATTCTTTGGGGTGTTTACAAAAATTTAGGTTAACATTTTGGCGCTAAAAGGAGGGCCTGAACCTATGCTTCTGTTAAATTTTCATCACAGATTAATAGAGTTCTTCACTCAAAAGAAGAAGATGGAAAGAACAAAGAAAAACAACAATGAAAAGGTTGCAGTACAATCAGCTCTGGAAAATGATATAATCTCGAATTTCAACTTAGAAAATATAGAGATTGGACAGCCTTCAACTCTGATAAACAACGAGATTAGAGTTTAGAATTTACAACAACAAATGATAGCAATACGAGAATTGCTTAGAAGTGTTCCATCTCAAGGATCATTAAGTGTTGCAAAGGGAGAAGACGAACCGCCGTCTCAAAATGAAGACGAACATGAGAATCAAGAAAGTCAGGCTAAGAACCATTGAGCAATCAAACAATTTATTCATAGAAGACAATGGATGTCACCATAATAACACTCACAACCAAATCACAGAGGATAAAATAAAAATATACTCAATGAATTAGGGAAACATGTTATCCTATAAAAGACACATTTGTCAGAAGAAAAGATGGTAGTTAGCATTCTCCCTCACATGTGTAACGACCTGAAATTTTAACGAATTTTATATCGTACTTACCTAATTTTATTTAAAATTGTAAAAAATAAAATTATGGAATAAAATTTGATATTTGAAATGCATCTATCTATTTAATTATAGTGATTGGTAAAAATTTATTGAAAAATATGGAAATTAATTTATTTGTGAATTTTTAAAATATAAATTTATTCAGTATGTGGGTTGAAAATTCAATTTTCAAAATCTGAATATTCTTTATATAATAAAAATGAAATCATTTTCTGAGACATGAGTCGTAATTCGTTCCGTCAAATTTGGATGTCTATAGCTTCGTTTATCTTATTTTTTGCATTTTGGCAGCATTTTCGGAAGCGGAAAAATTCGAGTTTTTATAATTTGATCGTATCGTTGATATCTGTGTACCGTTCTATTCATCTCATCGTGCTGATCTCTGTAGTATATTTATTTTTGTATTCTAAGGCCCGGTACGCGACGGAAACAACAAAAAATAGTTGTCGTATCGGTGCCGTATCCGTGACGTTTTGTTTCCTTTGCCATTTCAAACTACGGCCGTGATAGCCAAGCGACAATTAATTGCTTTAATTATTTTACCAGATTCAGGCATGTGCCGGTTGCCATTTCAGCCATCCTATATTATATTTTGCCTTTCCACTTTTGCTTGCTGTTAATTCAGAGAGGTACTTTCTCATTGTATTGTATTATATTTTATTCTATTCTCTATTTTTTTGTTTTTGTTTCGTTCTCTCGTTCTTATCCTCTATATTTCCACCGAGCTCTCACTCGTGCCTTTTTCCATTTTCCCGAAGTAATAACTTTAAGTCTCTGCTCGTGTGTGCTCACCTACCTTCATCCCTGTGCTTCTCACTCAACCTGGGAGCCAAGCCCTCTGACCCACGCCCAGAAAACAAAAACCAAAAGCACCACCCATCGTGCCACTTCCCTCCGATCACCAGACCTAGGACAACGCCGAGCGCCTCCCCACCCCCGCACCTCAACCCTGACCGGGCTGCACCCCACCGTGCCGCCACCACTACACGTCGCCCAAAACCGAGAGCGTCTCACCCAATCGTCGGTACCCCATCACCCGAGTTCCCCCGATCGAACACTAGCCACCGCCGTGCCCCTGCTTCCACCCGAAGCCTGACCGAAGTCCCCTTCACGACCGAAGCATCCCCACCCTCAACCAAGACTCCACCTGCAACCTACTCTGCCAATTTGCTATGCATGGTCCTTTTTGATTTTGCTTCCCATATATACAAATGTTGTTGTTAGAAGCATATATGTTCTCGTGTGCCCTCAAGCACATATATGCTTTTATTATATATATATATATATATATATATATATTACGGTGGGTTTTCTTTTTTGTGCTATGATATATATTGTATCCTATATATGCGATGCACATACAAATCGGTGGCAGTAGTATGCATTTTTTTTATGTCTGCACCTGTATAGCATGGCCGAGAATGCATAGTCTGTAGCTTTCATCCGTATTTACTTTGAACTCCACCCTGTACCTTATCTTAGTCACCATCATGCCTTCTAGTCTTTTGAATTGTGCATATATACTTGGATAGTATACATATATTGGGAATAGTTCATTGTCGTGACATATATATATATATACACACACATGCGTTTATATATACCATACGCCTTATCTTTGCTTTACTCTTCATTTGTATGCCGCAGTATGTGATATGCATATAAAATATATATGTATTGTATGCACGTGTCAATGATGATGAATTTAGTATAAGGTACGTTTTTCCTCTGAAACATTCACAAGCTATGTCAATGATGTTGAATTTAGTTTGCATGATTCTTTTTCCCATATATGTTGGCATTCAATGGAGTACAAGAATGTAGGAATGGGAAAGGATGCCGAATAAAGTATGTTACATCTTTGTCATCCTTTAATGCGTTTTTTGCTTTCCATGCCACATTTTTGTGGTCTATTTGCTACAACCAGAAGCATTAAATGCGTGGGATGGATCCATTAGCTTTTTATTCGTCATTTGTCAACAAATATTAAGTGATGAAGCTAAGAAATTTCATTTCTTTCTTTACTGATTTTGAATTCTCAGGGTCAATTATGGTTTAAGGTCTTCTGGAAGAGGACGGCGAGGCGAGCCGTTTGCATAGAAAAGTTCGGACTTGTTACACCCGAGAGGTATAATGTTTGTATTCGCTTCCTTGAGTGCTGAAGCTTAAAACACGCTGTAGAACAGAACTTTAAACTCAATTATGCCATTGAGTTGGCTGCAGTTGAAGTGGTGATTGTGTAAGTAACGAAATGACTGGTTCTCCCAGAATTCAGTCGGCAGTCATATTTAATAGGTGTAAAGTGAGGAAAATGTGATTTTATGCTTAAATTAAAAGTTTTCAATACTGCCTTTGCCTGTTGTTGCTGTTGGTTTGGTGTTTCTTTTCAGTTTTAAGTTGTCTTGGCCTGGTTTAGAACACCGACAATTTATTATTAACAAACGTGGTGTACACTGCTACTTGCTGAAATCGTTCATATATTTGTTAATTGACATGCTTCGACAGTTTTGGGATTAATTTAGTCGTTTGAGGAATAAATTAAGATGTTGAGACTGTGGATCTTGTAGACTGTTGAGCTTGTTCCATTGCTGGGTGAATGATTAATGCATTTCTGGGTGAATGGTGACCGTGAGTTTGCATGTTATTTTCATATTTTGCTGCTTTGCTGTTATGGTCGATTCTGTTCTCAGCCTTGAACTTTAATTATTTTTTCCTTTGTTTAAAATGAATTTAAACATGTACCGGTGTAGTTTTACATCTGAGAAAAAGCAAAATGACAATAAACTTTGTGTTTGTGTCTTGAGACTCTATCATGGATCATCATCATCATCATGCATATAAGAAATATTCACGGCATCATTTGGATGTCAGAAATAGTTTGACTCTCTTCTTTCAAACACATTTGCCATTCATATATCTATCAGAAACTCGAAATACACAACCTTTAAATATATACATATGGAAACGAACTTGTGTACATATTCAACGCATATCCAAGTCTTTTAAAGTTCTGTTTGTAACGTTGCATTATCTTCGGTGCCTAAAAAATAAACCTTATACTTGCATTTGCATGTCAATGTCAAACACTAAAGTCAGTTATCATCCGGTGATTAACTAAAACAACCGTATTATCTCACTTCGAAATGTACAATGATACACTATTTTACATGCATACAACGATGCTACCATGAAGACAATTTTAAACAAAACAAGTATCTCATGAAATATCAACTAGCATACATTTTAGTTTTATTAGAGTTAATCATAAAACTGGCTATGCTTTAAAAACTTATTGCAAGAGTGGGCTTAGTTACAAATTTACTATATTTTAAAAGTGTGGAAATATAAATTCTAACCTAGCATACACCATGAATAAAAAGATAGCAACTTAATTTATACTTTGTTTAAGCAAGCTTAAAAAGCATTTCGATTATTACCTGAGTAGTGGATTTACTCGGAGATTGATAATGGATTTCATGGTCCCATCAATGACATTCCCTCCATTTATGGTCCCATCAATGACATTCCAGACATCCCATAATTGATTATGTGCTGAACCTATCTTTGATTCTCGTTCAATTAATTAAAGGCATTGCACATGAATAAAGATTGTTAACTTTGGAATTTTCTGTTTGTTTACTTTGAGCAAGAGTTGATAAATTAAAAATGCTTTACACGGTGAACTTTAATGCTAAATGCAATTTCTTCAACGTGGATTATTCTTTAACGTATGCTTGGCTCCATTTTATTATTACTGTTTGACGACTTGGGACCAAATATTTGATATTCATGTATAATAAGCTTCCGAAGATGAAAAATTGATCACAAAACAAAACGAAGCAAAGTAGAAGCAGCTGCAGATGCTGCAACGATGGTAAGGTAGAGCAGAATAACAATGAGTCAACAGCTAAAAAGAGCAAGGAAAAGTAGACTACAGAGCCACATATTCAATACGGATTGATTTTTTTAATAACATAAGCATATTGTGTAATATTTCTTCTATACCATATCAAGATTCCAAACATCAAATAAGAGCTCCAAGCAAATAGGACAGTACGTGCTATTTCTTTCCAAATACAATATAGATATGAAAACGGTCCTTTAACAGCATCCGGCGACTAAAAGAGTTTCCTCACCCAAATTTAAAGAGAGACACATACACCTTATTAAAAAATTCATCATTGCTCAACCCAAAACCCTCCATCACACAGTTTTATCCAATTAAACAGAATATTAACAAAGCACACAACCCCCGCTAGCAATCAAAAGGCCACCCTGAATAATCCATCTCGTGATGAATGTTGTCTTCATCACGACCACCAGCAGCAGTTGTAGTTGAACTAGAGCCATTGCTACTGGTCGTAGAATTACGAAATGGCCATAGATGAGAGAATGGGTTCCTTCTCGAACCACCTTCTCCCCCTCCATTTCTATTAACTTCATGACTAGAAGAAGAAGATGAAGTAGTAGAACTACTGTTGCTGTTACAGCCATAGCCAGGAGGCAGCTGAAGGCGGCAAACGGGGCAAGAATTATGCTGAACCAACCAAGGCATGATACACTCCGAATGATACAGATTCTTACACGGCATCTCTCTAACTTCACATCTGAGCTCGAACCTCTCTTTGCAGACCGGGCAGTGAGAGTCTCCACCTCTGAGATGCCTGCCGTTTATCTCGACGCTCGGGATCGCGGTTATGGAGGATCGAGCGGCGGGGGACGGTCCATGCCTATCGTTCCTTGTAAGCATCCCGAGCAGTTCTTCTATCCTGATCAAACCGTGGTCGTTGATCGTGAGGCTCGGTCTGCGGTGGACGTCGATCTCTCGGATCCTTCCGGAAGCGTGCTGCCTCATGATCGCGAGATAAAGCTCGCCTCGCGCCAAATGGATGGTCGGGATCGTGGATGGAGTCAAGTTGGAGAAGCTCGAACGGTGCGGATAGGTCGTCGTCCACTTCGTCGAGTTGCTGGAGGAAGCCTTCGGCACAGAATGGGCATAGCATTTCACGTCCGATGGGCTGTACTAGCTGTCTGCATTTGTAGCACCAGTGACTGTTTCTACCTCTCTACATTCTTCTATTTATCAACCTACGATAAAAAAAAGCATCGATAACATGACTTTGATTGCACGCACATACGAAACTCTCATTTGAAGCTTTTGAGTTGTCCAAAATGTCCTTTGCAATTTGAAAACCCGTAATGGTTATTTTTATCATTGTATTCCCCTACATTTCTATAGCACCATATTGTTGCTGCATGGAGTGGTTATTTTGTGTATGCATACAACAATTATTTCATACAACAATTATTTCTAATGAGTATTTTAAAACAACCGTAATTCATGTAAGGATTAACATTATTGAGTCCGGATTTTCAGACTTGGATACGATAAAATCAAAATATAATTCACATCAAACTATGAATCCAGTTCATTGTTTTATCAATTTTGCTAAACCAATTATAAGTCAACAGCACGGACATGGTGCATATATGATAAAACCATATGAGCCTACCAGTTAACTCTAGTCCCACGAGTTGGGATAAAGTAGGCCATTGCAATTTTTAGGGCTATTTGTTTGCAAGTGCACATGTTGTAATGTTGACATTGTTAGCATATCATATTTTTCATATTTGAAACTTCAACAAGGCAATGGATTGCGACAGTGGATTAAGAGCTTCTGAGTATTGGCTGACCTTGATTTGTTAAAAGCATGGGTCCTCCTTTTTTTTTATTCTTGGCCACTGTTTCTTATGTTCTTCTCCATTATTATCATATTATGACTAAACTACATGAATACTTGTTTATTATCATTTTTCAACGATTAATATTTCCTTATCTGATTTAATATTTTAATATTTTTTTGGGACGGTACACTTCATCATCTAAAGCTCCTTTTAAGTCTAATATTCAATGTATTGCAGTATTAAACTTAAGAGTACTAACTAAATATACGATGTCTTGATCATTATCTTGCTATGTGTGCAGCAAACAATAAACCCACTAGGTCATATGGTTATATTATGATACTATTAGGTGCATGTTTAGATTGCGATATACATGTTGTGGGATCATATGAATCAAAATCATTTTTCATCAACGAAAATGATAATGTTATATTATGAAATTGTAAATGGTGGGTTTAAACCAAATCCCTTGCAGTATTTGACCAAAATTATAAAACCAAATCTATTTATGCGAATAAACAAGAATTGAATTGGCATATTTCATGACTTAATGATTAGTCATCTTGATGTCTAAATTATCCACTAAAGTATCAATAAAGTTTACTTGTTCAAGCTGGGTTAAAAATACAAAGTATTAACTAGCCATAAAATCACATTCAACCAACATATCAATTGAAGAGTCTATTAGGAGGGGAAGAGACCAGCTAGAGCACCAAGGAGATATGCAGCAGAGCTGAAAGAAAAAGAGTGAAAACACAAGGAAGAAGAAGGTTGTCATGCAAATTGTATTTCATTCATGTTCAACAGTAGCATATTTTGTAGAAAGGCTGATACACATGATTGGGTACTGTTACGCCACATGGCAACAAATTGCTGGTTGAGTTAAAAGTTGTAACTAACTTCCATTTTTTAATAATAAAAAGATTTAATAAGAAGCTTCTATATTTTCATATATTGAGTTAAAAGTTGTAACTAACAACCAATTACAACATGTTTGTAACGTTGCATTATCTTCGAAATAAACCTTATACTTGCATTTGCATGTCAATGTCAAACACTAAAGTCAGTTATCATCCGGTGATTAACTAAAACAACTGTACTATCTCACTTCGAAATGTACAATGATATACTATTTTACATGCATACAACGTTGCTGCCATGAAGACAATTTTAAATAAAACAAGCATCTCATTCTCATGAAATATCAACTAGCATACATTTTAGTTTTATTAGAGTTAATCATAAAACTGGCTATGCTTTAAAAACTTATTGCAAGAGTGGGCTTAGTTACAAATTTACTAAATTTTAAAAGTGCGGAAATATAAATTCTAACCTAGCATACACCATGAATAAAAAGATAGCAACTTAATTTATACTTTGTTTAAGCAAGCTTAAAAAGCATTTCGATTATTATCTTTGTTGAAATAATGGTAAATTGCCGGTAGTGCTTACATTTGCAAACCTATTCAATTATATAAGAAAGCCAATGTACGGTCGACTTTTTCCTTGCACCACATTCGTTCTCAACCATTTTCCTTCATTCTTAGACAGTTGAAATCCATTTAGCTTTTTAGCCCCCTTAAAAAATTATATTTTACAACTCCCGTAATCAAGTATTAAATAGAACTAAATTTTGCATCTTGAATCTCCTACATTACAACCGGTTACGTTTTCTTCCCAATTAACTGCTCATCTTTATGGCGGTTATATGGTGGGTTTTTTCCAACTTCAACCATCGTCCTCCGTCTGCCTACATATCCCTCATCCTCCCAACAGATTAATTTTCCGTCTTCTTCCTAGCATCTCCATTTTTGGTTGAATGAAGTGCGTGTATGTGTTACCCAACATAGATATGAAATAATGCTCAACCAGTTTGAAATCTAGGGTTTTCCTCAGCTATGGGGGAAATTCTCTCTCCCTACAGAAATCTCTCTAATCTTTCTCTCTCAAAGCATCAAAACAGACCACCTGAAACTCACATCAGAGAATCAAGCAATGGAATCATCATAGATAAAGATGGTTTCCAATTAGGTCAATCAAGAACACAAAAGAAACGACAACCCTATAAACCTGGCTATCAGAGAAATCTGAGGGATAATTTCACTGAAAGGATGATGACAGATGGTCAGAATTCAACCACCCATCCTCTGGATATGAGAAATCAATCGAATCAACCACGGAAACCCACCAGTTTTTCTCTGAATAAAGCACAGGGGCAAAAATCTTGGGATGAAATCGTTTCTGAGCAATCTAAAGAACCGAATGATGATGAATGCAATCTTGAAACCATCGCTCCCATTACAATCAATAGCAAGAAATATGGTTTGATAAATGAATCAATATGCAAAAGAGCTATTGATTGCTGGAACAATTCGGTTTTGGTTTATGTTGTTGGAACCAAACCATATTATATGTTTTTCAAAGCCTTTATCCAACGTGTATGGAAACCTGTTGGAGATTTTGAAATCTTTACCAGAGAAAATGGGTTCTTTATTGTTAAATTCAAAGAAGTTCAAGATTGCAATTCAATCATTCAGAATGGCCCATACTTCTATAATGGAAAGCTCATCATAATGAGAAGGTGGTCCGAATCCCTAAAATTGGATAGGGATCTCCTCAGTACGATGCCGATATGGGTTAAATTACCCAATGACAATCTCAAATTATGGGATCGTGAAGCGTTTAGTGTAATGGCCAGCATTATCGGAAAACCCATAAAGATGGATGCACCTACAACTTTGAAAACGAGATTGAATTATGCTCGTCTTCTGTTGGAGGTATCTGCTAATGATGAACTTCCTCAAGAAATAAATCTCACATTATACAATCGGGAAAACATCACCCAAAAAA
Source organism: Allium cepa (assembly GCA_030765085.1). NCBI lineage: Eukaryota > Viridiplantae > Streptophyta > Magnoliopsida > Asparagales > Amaryllidaceae > Allium > Allium cepa. The sequence goes on along the minus strand of CM060938.1, from coordinate 658,683,612 downwards.
TTGAATATGAATGGATACCACCTAAGTGCAGCATCTGTAAATGCTTTGGGCACATTAGAGAACAATGTGTTTCAGTTCAAAGGTGGATACCCAAAGCTCACAATCAAAACATGGAAATGGTCACTGATCAAGAAAATGATTCAGATACAATATTTCAAGAAGGGCATCATAATGAAGAGACAATAAAGGAATCAAGAACTCAAAAGAATAGTGATCGAATCAACCAGAAAGGTATCATCTTCCATCAAGAAACAGAATCTAAATCGCTCACTGATCAAGATGACCAGATCATTGCTTCGAAAGTTCATCATTCTAAAAGCATAAAAGAAAATTCAAAAGATAGTTCACAACGCAGCTCTAAAGAGGGTATCAGTAATAAAGAGGTCTTTAACTCTGAAATCCCCCACATTTCAGAGTTATGTTTAATTACAAATAATCATGATACTGATACAAATAATATCCTGCATTCGAGTTCCAACCATAGTCCAGAATACATCATGGAGAGTGAACCTCCATCATAAATTGCTACAGAAGTTAAGGACAATGTTGGCATCCACTCAACCTTGCCTTGCAATGCTGAGGAGTTTGACATCTCTCGCATTCAAATCCCTGAAAGTTACATTGCATCAATATTTGATAATGTTATGAAGGAACCTGATAAGCAATTCGATATTTCAGATTTACATATTCCCAAAACTAAAGCTATTGGAAAATACAAGAATGCTAATAAGGAGAAGAAAGCTTTTGGACAAAAATACATATCAACCAATCCAGACTAGAATGAAATGACCACAAGGTTTAAAGCTAAGAGCTCAGAGAAAAAGAAAAAGGGTAAGGGTAGCAGTGTATCAACTTCAATCTGAAACCTTGTTTACCTATTTCATTTTATCTTTTCATAATTATTTCTATTATGTCAATCATGGCTTGGAATGTTAGGGGTATGAATTCCCCTGCTAAACAAACTGACATTTTAAATATGGTTAGAATTCACAATCCATCTGTTGTTGCCCTTATTGAAAACAAAATGGATAATTCTAATATTGAAAAATTCTGTTTTAAACTTCCCAATAACTGGAAATCCATTAACAACAATGACTGTGGCAGCAAAGGTAGAATCCTAGTTGTTTGGGACTCTAACATTTGGAATTTAGTTGATTTCAATAATGATTTACAATTTATTGATTGCAATTTTGAAAATGTTGGTGGTTTCTTCTTACAAATTACCAATATATATGGTAGCAATTTTGAAATTGAAAGAAACAGTTTATGGTATAGATTAAAAGCTCTTAGTCAAAGCTGTGATTCACCTTGGATTATTTTAGGTGATTTTAATACTGTTTTTCATGTTAATGAAAAATTTGGTGGCAATAAAGTCCCCCACAGTAAGCTTGATAAAATTAATAAATTTTTACTTGAATCTGGGCTCATTGAACCTAACATGATTGGCAATAAGTACACTTGGAAATCTGGAAAGGAGAAAAATATTCACTGTAAGCTTGATAGAATATTAATTAATGAAATATTTTGTAACACTTTTCCAAATTTCTGTTGTTACTCTATTGAGCAAAACACAAGTGATCATACCCCTTTACTGATAAACTTCTTTCAAAATCATACTAATAATAACAATATTAAAGCCACTCCTTTCAGATGTAAAAATGGTTGGGTCCTTAACAATGATTATAATGATATTATTAAAGAGTGTTTTACTTTTTCAAATAATGGTTCTTATCAAGTTTCAGTTTAGTATGTTTCTTAAAAATACTAAAAATAAAATTAAAAACTGGAACAAGGATAACTTTGGTAAGAATAACTGTTTAAATAAATTAAGAGAAGAAGGGAAATATTTACAAAAGCTTGTTGATGATAACCCAGACAATACTGATATTATAGATAAATTCTTTTCTAACCAAGCTAAGCTTTCTCAGGAACTTTATATAAACACTATCAATTTCAAACAAAAGGCTAAAGTAGATTGGCTTACTATGGGAGATGATTGCACCAAATTTTTTCATGCTAAAATGAGTCATAGGAAGCATATCAATAGTATAGGTAAAATTATCAACAGCAAAGGTGAATGCATCAATGAATTTGATAAGATTCTCAATGAAGCTATTAACTACTACACTCAGTTATATTTCTCTGACTCTAATAAAACTAATTTTCCCAATATTGTGTGTAAGAATGTGTTAAATGATAATGTTGCTGACATCTTATTAGCTCCTGCTAGTATTGATGAAATCAAAGCTATTATTTTTAATGCTGGTGACAACAAAAGTCCTGGTCCAGATGGTTTCAATGCTAAATTTTTCAAAACTCATTGGAAAAATATCAAAGATCATATCTCTAAAGTTGTTAATGAATTTTTGAATAAAGGTATAAAAGCTTTAATCATACTTTTATTACCTTAATTCCTAAAAACAAAAATCCAACTTGTATAGAAGATTACAGACCTATATCCTGTTGCAATTTTGTTTACAAAATTATTGCTACCGTTCTGAGCAATAGAATAAAATTATTTCTCCCCTTTTTAATCTCTGAAAATCAATGTGCTTATATACCTGGCAGATTAATATATGAAAATTCATTGCTTGCACATGAAATGGTCAGAAATTTTAATAATACAAAAGGGGATAAAATGTGTCTTAAAGTTGATCTCCAAAAAGCATATGACAAAGTTAACAGAAAATTCATAATTCATATCATGGAATGCATGAATTTTCCTGCCAAATTTTGTAGGTTTATTTTTGAATGCATTAATACTCCTACCTTCTCAATATTATTTCAAGGTAAACCTAAGGGTTTTATCAACAGCAACAGAGGTATCAAACAGGGAGACCTTCTCTCTCCCTATCTTTTTACATTAGCAATGGAATACTTTTCTATTCTCATTGATATTGAAACTATCAAAAATAATATTTCTCCAATAAATAGAGTGCAACCATGTATTACTCACCTGATCTATGCTGATGATCTTATGTTGTTCTCTAAAGCTAACAAAGATAATGCAGAGACTATTAGTCAGATTTTTGATAATATGTATGAAAATGTTGGTCTTACAATCAATAAATTTAAAACAAAGGCATATTTCAGCAAATATTGCAGATGCAAAAAAGAGGTTCTGGATGTTCTTAAAGTAAGTGAAGGTAATCTTCCTATTAAATACTTAGGCCTTCCTCTATCTGCTAATCAAATTAAAGATAGTGACTGTTCCTATCTTATTGATAAAATTCAAAGTAGAATGGAAACTTGGTCATGCAAGCTTCTATCTATTGCTGGTAGAATTGAGTTAATTAAAACTGTCATCTATGCCATTATTCTTTATTGGTTTCAAACTCATCATATTCCTATTGCTACAATTAAAAAAATTGAAAGCAGATGTGCTGAATTTCTTTGGAGGGGTAAATATCATAAAATCAGTTGGGATAAAGTTTGCAGGCCCAAAAATGAAGGTGGGCTTGGTATTAGAAATCTTAATGATCTCAATTTAACTTGTCAATTAAAACTTTTTTGGAAATTTATAAGTGGTGATTCTTTATGGACAAAATGGATGACTTGCAAATATCTTAAAAATAAAAATTTCTGGACTACTATACCAAATAATAATCAATCCAATGCTTGGAATCAAATTTTAAAATGCAGAGCTTTTGGAAAATCTTTAAATCAAAGAAATTTTAAAACTGGTCATGAAACAAGTCTCTGGTTTGACCCTTGGTTTCAAAATGACTCTTTTATCAATAAAATTGGCTGGGATAACCTTGCCATTTGTGGTGAAGCAAATGCTAGTGTTAACATCATTATTAAAAATAATCAATGGCATCCTCAGCTTCATCCAATCACAAATCCTCATAAAAATTCTATTATTAATATCCCCTTAGATCAAGATGCTGAAAGTGATTATTGGGAATGGTAAGCTAGCAGTAACGGTAAGTTTTCTTTCAAAAAAACTTGGGAGCATATTAGAAGCAAGCAGCCTACTGTAGAATGGTACAATTGCATCTGGAACAGGGTAAATAATCCGAAGATGGCAATTTGCACATACTTTGCTATTAAAAATAGATTGCCAACTTTGGATTTAATCAATAAATGGGGTAGAAATAATACATCACTCTGTTCCTTATGCAATTTATCGAATAAGACAGTGACTCATTTATTTTTTGAATGCAGCTACAGTTATTATATTTGGAGTCAAATCAAATCTAAGTTGAAGATGAACAATTCAAACAGCATGGATCTTAATCAAATTATCAAAGATATTAACAATCATTTCAGAAGTAAAGCACTTGAAAGGGATCTAGCGCATGTTCTTTTAACTACAGCAGTTTATCATTTATGGAAAGAAAGGAACAACCGCAGTCATAACAAAGTAAAGCTATCTAAAGAGCAAAGATGGAGCATTATCGATAATGATAGTAAAATCATTCTGCAGAAATCTAATAAAAAGATCAGAAATCAGACCAAATTCGACTTCCTTTCGGATTATTAGAGCAAAGAGGCTGGCAGCAAGTATATAGAACATTATCTTCATTACCCAAAGACTTATCAAGCTAATCAGAGTACTCATCAGCATTTCAATCAAGCCAACTTTGAACCTCATACCAGCAAGTACTCAAATAATGGCGTTGATAGCTGCAAATCTACAGATCTGGGTTGCATTAACACCAAATCTATAGATCTCAGCCACGCAACGCTCAACGGTGTCACGAGAAACCATTTCAACTCAAATAATGCTGATTGCAGCATGAGAAACAAATTTAACCATAGTCTCTCTTACTGGGAGAGGGGCGAGAGTAGTAGAAGTAAGGAGACAAAGAAGATCTAATTTTGTTTTCTGTATTCATTGTCGCCATTTTTGGTGATTAGGGTTGAGAGCTTTGTCGGCTGTGTTTTGTGTTGTCTCTAGGGTTTTCTTTGTATTTGTTTTGTGGTTCGGGTATTGTTGTTGTTACCCGGTTGCGTGTTGGGCTGGGCCCTTTTACCATTTTCAAAAAAATCATAGATATGAAATGGAATAAAGTTTATAACAAAGGTTTTCATGAGAACTTCATTTTCATTGAATCGAGTTATTATTGGTAAAACAATTAATATCTTCTTTCTCAACAACTTCGTTTTCATGAGAAGCTCACTGAAATGAATAGATTGTTTGCTTTTTATTGTATATTTTCTACCTTTTCCTCCTTAAACGATACATGATTTTGGTTGCCAAGTGAAAGAGACTGAACAAATGAAAAAAAGTGTACTTGCCAAAAAGATAATGTTTAGGAAATGTGTGCTTTTGTGTAGGCAATGAAGAACTGGAATGATATTTATGTTGTAATGGTCACTAATTTATTATAATTAGCGAGATGAAAAGAATACCATGTATTTTACAAGATGTGATATGGTTTTTAGGTACAGGTTAATGAAAATTTGACCATCAGCATGTGAAGCGCATCAATTGTTCAATGTGGTTGGAAAGGGTGTATTTTCTGGTTTACTATGTTCATGCCTTAGATGCATTGGATGCATCCAGACTGGAATCAAGTAATTATTATCCATGAACACTCTGCATACACACATGCGTGTGTAAAATTGTCCTTAAATAATAACCAACGGACTTGCCCAAAACCGTTTATTAAGATGGATTTTAATACATAATATATGCAGTGGTATCTTTACCTGTTGTTGTAGCATAATCTCTTCTGCAATGTTTTTGAGATATTAAGTACCTATAATATCAGTTTACTAAATAAGATGGAAAATGTTTGTGTGCATTAAAATTATTATCTTGGAGGATTTGCCGTGATGACCAAAGCTATAAAGATTCACTCTTTACTGCTTTTCATTTACTGTTATAAGTTGGTTACAAATTACAACTGCCTTCCATATTTGCAATATCACGTCCAACAATAGATAGTTTCAATTAATTCTGTATTTCCCCATTATTGACCCTCATACTCATATTGACATTAACAAACTCGTGTGGAATATTGCTTTTGATATTTAAATATGGATTTCAATCTTATCTCAATTCTTGATACCGGCACCACTTAGTTGATGAAGCAACTTTAAATATAGAAACATGGACCGACCTTCCAGTGATAAAATCATCTGTATATTCTAGGAAAGAAAACATTTGTTCATAGACTTTTATAGTTTCTTTGTGTCCTTCAAATGCCACTTTTACTATTGTTATTATAACGTTGTTTTCACCAAAATGTTCTATTCAACTAGTTGTGTTAGATGTCTGTTATAGGCATAACATGCTTATAAATCTCTCTGTGGCTCATCTACCATTCCGACGCTTTCTCAATCAAAAATAACATGTAAATCCGTAAAATTTTGTAACATTTCATTGGTTTTCTATGTTTTTCCATACTTTAGGAGTGATACTGAAATTTCTTGAGAAGAAGAATTCAGGATCATGATTAAATATATAACACAAACATCACATACAACTAAACCAGAAACTAACAAATTAAGATTTATAATCAAAATCAGTATAAGAAAAACATACACTGCTCTAAAGTTCTTTAGATCGCATAAAGGTTGAGATGAGCGAAAGGCAATATAGACGGCAATTTCCACTATAACATCTTGCGGAAGCAGAAGAGAACCCATTGAAATCTAGAATGAACAAGAAAGAGTGAAGAAAAGAAATAAGCATGAGAAGAAGGAAAGATTAGAGGTGGCTCCAATATATAGAAGAAAAAGGTGATCAAAAAATCAAAAATGTGGAAAAAAGACAATGAAGTGTCACAAGTTTCTATTTATTAAATGATAAAAGGAAAAAGATAAAAGGAGAATTTTAAAACTTCAAAAACCGCCTCGATATCATCCATAAGTTTTTATTTATATATTTGTTTTTTCTCTTGGACCAAATATTTAGAAATAAACTAATGGTTGATATCAGGGCTGCAAATAATGCTATACAAAGAGGACCTTTGTTGTATATATTTATATTTATATAAAAATATAAATGTACTTCACTTCATTTCTTGGGAATATGTGTCTGTGCACGTGTACGATGGCACACCGTCCATCAGACACGATTTAGTTTGATGTATTATCTAATTGGGTGCATAAGAGTATATGTTATGGATGATTTGTATTTGGTAATGGTTGAAATATTTTATAGTATAATTCTTATTTTTAAAGATTAAATATATATCGCTTGATTTTATTTTGAAATTAAATTTGAATCAAAGAGTTTATCATTTTAGATAATGGAATAAATAAACTTATTATTTTAAAATTCCTAAAGACATATTTGAAATATTTTGAAATGAAATTTCTATTCTTAATGGTTAAATTTGAATTATTTAGCCTTATTTTGGATTTAAACTTGGATGAAAAGAATAAATCCTTGTTCAATAATTCAAAATTCGCTTTAATTGGACTAATATGAATTAGTGTGAGTTTATACTTGTTTAGATGAATTTGGGCGATTTCAATGCAGAATGTAACATCTGAGAACATATTTGCGGCTTGATGCAGAACTCCTCTTAGTTGTGAAAGGCTTCGACCTGTTCGAAAGGCTGAGTTATACTTTCGAAGGGGTTGTTCTAACAAAGTATCTTTCTGATTAATTTGAATGAAGATGAAACTTTCAGTTTCGAAAGGTTTTTGCGCACATGTAGGTGGCTTTTATTTGATGCTTTCGAACAGTATTCCTCAACTTATTCGAAACGTATTCATGCAGGCAAAATCATCTGTTTTGAAAGGAAGCAATTGAAGTGCAAGAGTGCGTTCGATCCTTTCAACCCCTTTGAAAGCGTGTAACACATCCGACCCTTGGTTGTGGCATCCCTTCGACTCTTTCGAAAGGCTTTGTTGATACTGTTATCTCTTGTACATCCTTCTCTTCAATTCATCTTGCTTCGACAGTGTTGAAGTGAGAATTGGTGGTAATAATATATTTGTATATTAGATGAGCTAAAATGTCTGTTATAGTATAAATTTCAGCACTTATATACATGTACGTTATGCCTTACGAGGATTGCTATGTCACATCTGCACATAAATATTTATTTGTATATGATACACGTATATATAATAGTTACATAATATAAGAATATGTTATTGATTTAAATGAAATAATGATTTTATTTAAATGAAATTTAAAAATGTACCAAATAAGTTAGACTTCATAGGCTCAATTAGGATCCAATATGGTATAATAAAAATTTAAATTCACCCATGAACCTCGTAGAGGGCTAGCCTAAATGTCGTTCTAACATTTTATCAAGCCCTTGCTTCGTTATTTCTAATCGGTTGTCGTTGGTCAAATGTTAGTCCCATTTGGTTTGTCGTTTTTAGTTTTGGGTTTTAGTTCAAACTAAAAGCGCACGATGCATGAATTTTTTTTTAAAAAAATAATTTAAAAAATAAATTTACAATACAAAACGGAAAACAAATTTATTTTGGTTTTCGTATTTTAGGAAACAATAGAAACACGAAAAACGATTCATTCCTCCACCGTCCCTCCATCCCCTTTGTCGCCCCGCCGTCCCCACCATTGTCTCTCCATTATTATCTACTCTTCTCGAATTTTGTAATGACTTTTTAAAACGCAAAACATAAACCAATCGGACCATATTTTTCATGTTTATAACCTTTAAATTAAAATTGCGCCTTCAAAGATTGAAGCATCCTAAGTTCCTCTACCACTAAAATCGTAGAGCTAATGATGCTCAAGTCATTAACATGTTGTTCTTGTTATTGCTAATGGTTGTCTGCTTGTTATTATCTATATTATTGCGATAGTTACAGCTATAAGCAAGCACATTCGGTCCCAAAATTTGACAATATAATAATGTTCAGCAAATTCAATCTCTTGTTTAAGCTATATATAGATTCTAATATTACTTCTTAGGCATATTTGCTGAACATATAATTATGTATGTAGCATGTTAATAAGTTATGAGAAATAGGCATTTAGTTCTCATTGCAGTTCTGTATGATAATGGAGTCTGCTTAAACTAGCTAATATGCCTTTCTTTTCGTACATGAATTATTGGAACACCGTTCTTTCACTGAAACTCATGTTTCTTCAATTGACATGGAAAAAAACAAATAGCCATTCCTTCCATTTATGGTCCCATCAATGACATTCCAGACAGCCCATAACTGATTATAGAAGATGACCTAACCTTCTAAACTCTATCAGTATAGGGTATGTTTTTCCCCTGAAACATTCACAAGCTATGTCAATGATGTTGAATTTAGTTTGCAAGATTCTTTTGCTCATATATGTTGGCATTCAATGGAGTACAAGAATGCAGGAATGGGAAATGATGCGGAATAAAGCCTGTTACATCTTTGTCACCCTTTAATGCGTTTTTTGCTTTCCATGCCACATGTTTGTGGTCTACTTGCTATAACCAGAAGCATTAAATGTGTGGGATGGATCCATTAGCTTTTTATTCGTCATTTGTCAACAAACATTAAATTGATGAGTCAGTTGGACAAAGATTTCTTGACGGTTTCCAAGACAACTGACTACAAATTTTAAATGCAGTCACAGCCAGTCTAGATTTTTGAGTTCGAAATTGCCGGCGGTATAGTTTCGCTCATCTAATTGCTCTATTCATATGCAAAAATGTAAAATTAATCTTGTGTGAAGATTCGAAAAAGAATTGTTGTATACGCTAAAACGTGTTTCTTCTTTGATTTATTATATAATGAAGTCATTTCAAGGTTTGGCGTGTGTGTGTTTTATTGAAACCAGCCTAAAATTTAAACTTGTTACTTTTCTCGTTTCATAAAACAAAGAAAGTTTATTGTCTTCTTTTTCTGATTTCTCTTTTGTCAAAATTTTTCTTCTTTTATCTCTTTTGTCAAATTTGTACTGGTGTGAAAAAAGATATGCACTTGCGTGTATCACAAGGTTAAGTTCAGTTGTTTGTTATATATTTCATGGTAAATTTTGTTACTAGACAATTTTGAGTGGAGCAATTAAAAATTTCACTTTGGCAAAGAAGAGTAAAAAACATCAAACTTCAACAGGAATAACAAAATCAGTGAAAGTGAAGGATACATGACCTAAGAGGAGTTCTGATTTAGCCTATGAAGACATGAAATTTTGGTGTGTCGACAATATTAGAATTTCTATCGCAGATGATATTATCAAGGATTTACTAACCCAGATTTGTTTCTGAGCTTTGGGGAAAACTTGAGAAGCTTTGTCTACGTAAAGTTTGCTAACAAAGCTAAATAAAATCTAGGAATCCTACAAGCTAAATAAAATCTGGCAAAGTTTGCTAACAAAGCAAAGTTGATCTTTTACTATGCTTCTAATAAGAGGTGCAAAAAATGGAATTTACGTCGCGAAAGGTTACAAAACACCACAGATACACAAACGCGGCCTAAATTTATATCGCAAAAAACTTTAACTTTTACATTGCCGATATGGTTTGTACCAGCATGTTGGCATGAGGAGTTAACCTCCCTGCTCATCTAGTCATCATAAAGGCAAAAATTGAGCTGAACCTACCTTTGATTCTCATTCAATTGACTAAAGGCATTGCACATGAATAGAGATCGTTAACTTTGGAATTTTCTGTTCGTTTATTTTGAGCAAGAGTTGATTAATTAAAATTGTTTTACACGGTAAACTTTAATGCTAAATGCAATTTCTTCAATGTGGATTATTCTTTAACGTATGCGTGGCTCCATTTTATTATTACTGTTTGACGACTTGGGACCAAATATTTGATATTCATGTATAACAGGCTTCCGAAAATGAAAAATTGAACACAAAACGAAGCAAAGCAGAAGCAGCTGCAGATGCTGCAACGATTGTAAAGGCAGAGCAGAATAACAATGAGTCAACAGGTAAAAAGAGCGAGGAAAAGTAGGCTACAGAGCCACCTATGCAATACTACATTCATGTAAAGGCGAGATGAGCCCAAGCTATTGATAGCCACAGCCTTGTTGAAGGGGTAACATTTTGCTTGTCCTTGTTCTTTTTGCGGTGCATTATAGAGAAAGTTGTAAGTACTATATAGAACAGTTTATTAAATAAATAAATAAAATATATACTTGAATGTAATAATACTTCGAATGAAATACTGATGTGAATAATAAAATAACTAGCCTAACAAAACAAGTAAGAGGGGTTATCTGCATGATATAGTCCATGACCACTATTATTTTCTAATGAGTATTTTGAAACAACTGTAATTCATGTAGTGATTAACATTATTGAGTCCGGACTTTCAGACTTGGGTACGATAAAATCAAAATATAATTCACATCAAACTATGAATCCAGTTCACTGTTTTATGAATTTTGCTAAACCAATTATAAGTCAACAGTACAGACATGGTGCATATATGATAAAATCATATGAGCCTACCAGTTAACTCAAGTCCCACGAGTTGGGATAAAGTAGGCCATTGCTATTTTTAGGGCTATTTGTTTGTAAGTGCGCATGTTGTATTGTTGACATTATTAGCATATCATATTTTTCATATTTGAAACTTCAACAAGCCAATGGATTGCGACAGTGGATTAAGAGCTTCTGAGTATTGGCTGACCTTGATTTTTTAAAAGCATGGGTCCTCCTTTTTTTATTCTTGGCCACTGTTTCTTATGTTCCTCTCCATTATTCATCATATTATGACTAAACTACATGAATACTTGTTTATTATCATTTTGCAACGATTAATATTTCCTTATCTGATTAAATATTTTAATACTTTTTTGGGACGGTACACTTCATCATCTAAAGCTCCTTTTAAGTCTAATATTCAATGTATTAAAGTATTAAACTTACAAGTACTAAATATACGATGTCTTGATCATTATCTTACTATGTGTGCAGCAAACAATAAACCCACTAGGTCATATGGTTATATTATGATACTATTAGGTGCATGTTTAGATTGCGATATACATGTTTTGGGATCATATGAATCAAAATCATTTTTCATCAACGAAAATGATACTGTTATAATATGAAATTGTAAATGGTGGGTTTAAACCAAATCCCTTGCAATATCTGACCAAATTATAAACCCAAATCTAATTATGCGAATAAACAAGAATTGAATTGGTATATTTCATAACTTAATGATTAGTCATCTTGATGTCTAAATTATCCACTAAAGTATCAATAAAGTTTACTTGTTCAAGCTGGGTTAAAAATACAAAGTATTAACTAGCCATAAAATCACATTCAACCTACATATCAATTGAAGAGTCTATTAGGAGGGAAAGAGACCGGCTGGAGCACCAAGGAGATATGCAGCAGAGCTGAAAGAAAAAGAGTGAAAATAGAAGGAAGAAGAAGGTTTTCATGCAAATTGTATTTCATTCATGTTCAACAGTAGCCTATTTTGTAGAAAGGCTGATACACATGATTGGGTACTGTTACGCCACATTGCAACAAATTGCTGGTTGAGTCAAAAGTTGTAACTAACTTCCATTTTTTAACAATAAAAATATTTAATAAGAAGCTTCTATATTGTCATGTATTGATTTCCTTTGCTGGCATTTGTTGGTGGCAGAATTCTCTTCCTATGCTATGCTCGGTTTCTTGTAGGGATGGTGAATGCACGTTTAGGTCTATCATAGGAGTGACTGTATCATTACTCTCCTCTTGAAAGTCGACCTTGTCCTCAAGGTCGTGTGGAGTGGTAAATTCCCACGGTTATGGTGTGGGTGTTACTGCATGCGGATTAGGGCATAGCTTGAGGATGAGATATGAAAGATAAGGTGTATGCAAGCTTCTTGTGGCAGACAAAGACGATATGCAATGAATCCAACCTTTTCAATAATTTGAAAAGGACAAAGCAGCGCTTGGATAACTTGTGTTGTGGTGAGCGAAGCGAGTACTTGCGGTATGGTTGAAGCTTAATGAATGCCCATGAGCCTACCAAAAATTGTTTGTCTTGCCTGTGCTTGTCCACTTGATTCTTCATGCGAACTTGAGCAACTTGGAAGTTTGTTTTGATTATATGTAGAATTTGGTCTCGTGTCCTTGCCCATTCTTCTAGTTCATGTAGATCAGAGATTCCCATAATGTAGTCAGAGATAACTGGAGATGCATGACCATATACCGCTTGGAATGGGGACATTCCAATAGAGGAGTGCTTGCATGTATTATACCACCTTTCCGCCCATGGTAAGTATTTTGTCCATTGCTTGAGAAAGTCACCAGTCATTGCAAGGAGATAGGTTTCGAGGCAACGATTGACTACTTCCATTTGACCATCCATTTGTGGATGCTATGCAGTACTTGGTCGGAGTTCGGTACCATGTTGTCGGAAGAGTTCGCACCAAAATTGGCTTACGAATAGGCGGTCATGATCAAAGATAATTGAATGGGGAAACTCATGCAATTTAATATATTCTTGCACAAATGGGTTGCTAGTTGGGATGCGGAAACAAAGGTGGGTGATGCACAAAATTGAGCATATTTTGAAAGGCGGTCGACTAGTACCAAATGCAAGTTTTGCCAGATGATGCAGGGAAGTGAGTGATGGAATCCATAGAAATATCTTTCCAAATTTGAGATGGAATGGGTAATGGTTGGAGGAGGCCTTTAGGTGGTGAAGTTACAGATTTTGCTTGTAAACATACGGGACATCGTGCCACAAATTCTTTCACGGTTTCGAATAGATTATGCCAATAAAAATTAATAAAAGGGCGAGTTGCTATTCCTTTTGCCCCAGAATGACCCTCTGTCTTTAAGCAGTGATAAGAATCGATCAGTTTTTGCTGGATTTCCATGTTGCAAGGGAGACAATTGATTACCATGGAAAATGAGGCCATCCCAGTACTTAAATTTGGTAGCTGCTGTTGGGTTATCTTGGATTTGCTGAATCAATTTCTAAGCTTGGGCATCATTTTGTATCACTTATTAGTTCTTCAGTGATCGAAAAGTGTGGAATGGAGAAAGCAAATAGTAGAGCTTCTGCGTTTCTAGACAATATAAGTTACATCAACTTATTAAACATCGAAACACTATCATCATATTAGTTTAACATTTGATTTCATGAAACATGATGATAATATGATTCAAATAATTATCATCTAAGTTTGATCCCATTGCATCGCATAAGTCAAATAAGAATTAAGAAAATAAATAAGCACAATGTGCAATTGGTCATTAGTCAAGCCAATGGCCGTAATGATCTCTCTCATAATCAGAATCTATTTTAAGTCCATGTGCTTCCTCCTTTTGCATTAATCCAAATCGAGTTACAAATAAAAGAGTTTTTCCCCAAATTGATTTAGGGTTACAAAGATTTGATTTGCTATGAAATGAGAAAGAGAATTTAGAATTGCAAAATCCAAACCCCAAATTCGGGCCTCGAGGATCATATTTATAGATTCAGGTTGACCCTCTTTCGCGCCCATTCTTTCGTTTCAGTCGAAATGCCTTTATGAAAAGGGACAGCGCATTAAGGATCTTAAGGCTAATTTCACACTAAAGGAGGGAGGGGGTGAATAGTGTTTAATGAATTCAAAGACTTATATAAACTAAATTGAAATTATGACACAAACAAATGCAGAAATTAACCACATAACAATCACAGAATCAAACACATATGCAGAAAGTAAATAAAAAGCAGTAAAGGGAAAGTACATACCGGATTTTATACTGGTTTGGAGTTACCCTGCATCCAGTCCAGTACCAAGGCAAACTACCTCATACGTATTTTTATTAAACCGATGTCTAGATTACACTCCTCAATTTATAAAGGCCTTGTGGTGCCCTCCTGTCTCACGAGTCCGGGACAAACTCTCTTGATTTACGGGCCACAAGATTACCCAATTGATTTCCAAGCACAACCACACCTTATAAAGAGACTCGATAAACTTTTGATTACAAATTGATCCTATAACTCTGAATAACACTTTGATCTTCGAGAGAGGGCAGAGAATCAAACAAGAATGAGTATCTAATTTGATTCAGTTAAGAATTCGACAGATTTTCTGCACGATCTTAAATATATGATAATTATAGAACGTGGATTTGTGGAGAAGAAGAAGAGAAGAAAATATAAGAATAGTATGTTAAAAAATTCGTTTGAGAAGGCTATTTATAAAGCACCAACGGTCATAACCATTCGTGAAGAGATATAAACGAATAGACATTTCTTTTGAAAATTGAAACTTTTGAAAATAGCGGCCACCATGTCGACATGGGGTATCCCATAATATCGACATCCCCTTGTTAAAAATAATGTAAAATTTGTTGTTGCAGTTGGTTTGGTGTTTCTTTTCAGTTTTAAGTTGTCTCGGCCTGGTTTAGAACACCAGCAATTTATCATTAACAAACGTGGTGTGCACTGCTACTTGCTGAAATATTTGAAACAAAACCCAACAGAACTCACTCGTTTACAAGTATTTTGTTTTCTCTGTTGTATGAAATCATTCATATATTTGTTAATTGACATGCTTCGACAGTTTTGGGATTAATTTAGTCGTTTGAGGAATAAATTAAGATGTTGAGACTGTGGATCTTGTTGACTGTTGAGCTTGTTCCATTGCTGGGTGAATGATGAATGCATTGCTGGGTGAATGGTGACCGTGAGTTTGCATGATGACCGTGAGTTTGCATGATGACCGTTTATTTCATATTTGCATACTTGTTTGTTCGAACAAAAGCTTTTCATGGTGTATGCAGTCTAAACTAATATATACAACTACACCCAGATGTGTAGTGTGTGTAGGCATGTTTACACGTAGCATTCAAGAATGCTTATACTAGTATTATTATAATATATATATATATATTATAGTCGGTTATGCTTTAATTAATGTTGATTTCCCCAGGTTTTGTTAATTCCGATTTAGTAGTGTGAAAATAGAGCTGCAGCTACCCGTGAAACCACGTTTGTTGAATCAAACCAGGGGAGTTTGTATGTTATTTTCATATTTTGCTGCTTTGCTGTTATGGTCGATTCTGTTCTCTGCCTTGAACTTTAATTATTTTTTCCTTTGTTTAAAATGAATTTAAACATGTACCGGTGTAGTTTTACATCCGAGAAAAAGCAAAATGACAATAAACTTTGTGTCTGTGCCTTGAGACTCTATCATGGATCATCATCATCATGCATATAAGAAATATTCACGGCATCATTTGGATGTCAGAAATAGTTTGTCTCTCTTCTTTCAAACACATTTGTCATTCATATATCTATCAGAAACTCGAAATACTCAACCTTTAAATATATACATGTGGAAACGAACTTGTGTACATATTCAACGCATATCCAAGTCTTTTAAAGTTCTGTTTGTAACGTTGCATTATCTTCGGTGCCTAAAAAATAAACCTTATACTTGCATTTGCATGTCAATGTCAAACACTTAAGTCAGTTATCATCCGGTGATTAACTAAAACAACTGTATTATCTCGCTTCGAAATGTACAATGATATACTATTTTACATGCATACAACGATGCTACCATGAAGACAATTTAAAACAAAACAAGCATCTCATGAAATATCAACTAGCATACATTTTAGTTTTATTAGAGTTAATCACAAAACTGGCTATGCTTCAAAAACTTATTGCAAGAGTGGGCTTAGCTACAAATTTACTAAATTTTAAAAGTGCGGAAATATAAATTCTAACCTAGCATTTGTGCAATTCATAATTGCTCAAGTGCAAAATTGAAAAGTTGTTTGCACAATTTCAATGTGAGCAAATACGAATCTTCAAACGATACCTATTTTTTCGTAATATGTTTTCAAACAAATCTATTTTTGCAATATATTTTTTCTAAAAGCCTCTATTTTAGACGAGTCCTCCTTTATATAAACGATGCTAAATTCTTAAACTTCTATCGCTATCTATCTCGTATACAAAACACCTATAACAATAAAATTTCTTAATTACATGAAGTAAATGTGTTAAATGAGAAACCTCTAAGCATCCTCTTTCACTAACGCTTTCGTGATGACCGCCCTACACCTTCACCATCCAATATACATGAACACTGCGCTACTGTGATGTCCAGCCGATGTAGAATGATTTTTGTTAGATTTCGATGATATAATATTTTGAAATTAAAAGAAGATTCAAAAAATATTGTTCATTTTTGTGATATTATATTTTCAAGGAAAGAAGATTTATAAGATTCTTGAGATAATGACTTAAATATATTGTCTTTTCTACTGTATTAAAGAGGGCAATGAATTATCTTTTTGAAAAGGAGAGTGATTTGAAGATTAAGTAATCAAACAATTCCCTAATCGGCTGGTTAAAGAAGAAATTGAAAAGTCGAATCGATAAACATTTTCCATATGAGCAGGTCAATTGATGAATCATTGCTTTATAACCATAAATCAATTAATTCAACCATATATATAATAATCTATATATAAAAATAGTCATTCTGTAGAGATTAAAGTTACCATCTCAAGTTGTATTTCTTATTCGTCTTCTTGACCTTCATTATCAATCTTGTAAAATTCTCTTTTCTTAGAATGTAATAAAATCTTCTTTTTTCAAAGTGAACATACATTATCTCGCGATAGTGGAACAGTTATAAATCTATTTGTGAACTCTCTATTTGCTTTATTATGTGATTTGCTCTTTTGTATTCTTCTATTGTTGTTTGTTTTATCGCACTACAATACGATCTTATTCCATTCACGTTTATTTCGGTTGATTTACAATCATTTTTGTAAAATTAATCCAACAATTGTCAAAGTTGGAATGTGGACAAAGCAATTATAGAACCTGCATTATATCTCACAGCACGTCGAGTAGAATATAATCATCATCACATATATAAAACCGACAGGACGGTTATAACTAAATGAACCACAAATATCAAAGCGCATGGTTTTACAGAGTTTTATAAAATAGCAGTAAAGTTTTATACACGAGAAAAAAACTCAAGATAATTGTCTCTAAATAAAGTAGCCAACACCGTTTAGGCCCCATGGCGTCACACGGCGGAATAAGCAATAGTAAGCCATATATAAATATGAGAAAGCACAATCTCCTACTGTCCATCTGCACGGCACCACCTATCACCCAAACTTGTTATCCGGCATACTCATTTAAGAGTACCCAAAACAATACTAAGAAAAACCATAAAACATCGACTCAAATAACAGTCTAGTGTGAGCGATAAACAATCTTAAAATGTTATACAAGTTGATATAGTAAGGAACAAAGTTAAAAGAATCATACATGATATGTCCCTACATACAAAGAGGAAGAAGGAAATGAAAATTGATAGAAGAAATGAAAGAAAGGAATTTGTTTTAAATAAATTAAACATTTTCTATTCTTTCTTTGCAATCTGTCCATTTTAGTTCCTTATTAATTTTTAATCAAGTCAACATCCCCCTTCCTTCGCGTGGTCGGGCAAGTTTTCGAGAATCTTCAAGAGTGGCTTGCACACCAGCCTAATCCAAGTGCGAAACCCAAATGTCCAAGAATCAAGGCAAGCCATGGATCGGAACCGATCCATGTCCATGGATCAGTACCGACCCCTAATGCTTACCCAAAGTTGCTATATGGTTCGTGCTACACAAAGTTAGAGTGATCCTCAACCAACACATGCCATAAAAGATTGTTCCCTGGCCACTCATGATCCATGTGATAGATGGATAAATCCAAGTTTCAAGACAACTAAATCAATTGCTTTTACCCAACCACCAAACCATAAGATTCCTGCGATCCAAGAGTCATGCCTATACATTTAAGCTCCATAAATGATGGTGCAAGCCGTCCAAGCAACGTCGAAGGATCAAATGAAGACTAAAAGTAATTTTATGGACCGGTACCGATCCATAGAGCATGGTCTCGTATGGATCCCTAAATTTTGTTTAGCTGGCTACGATCTTCTGAGAGCGGCTCTTTCAGGATGTGGGGAAGAACGTGGTTAAGAGAACTCTGTCCGCCTTCAACTATAAATAGTGGATGATAGGCATTGTTTATAGGATCTTTTTGCTTGCACTCTAAATTTTTGTACTTCTATTGTAACCTCTCGGGTTAATACCGATCCATAGACTATCGATCCGTAAGATCACCCTTGTAAAAACCTTATAGAATCATAAACAAAGTTCAAGTAGACGTAGGCCAGTAATTAGCCGAACCACTATAATTGTTGTGTCTTTTTTCCATCGTTTGCTCATTTATTGACTTCTTTTATCTTTTATAATATTTTGGGTGTTTGTGCCAATTTTTGGCGTAAACACCTACCGTATTCAATTTTCGTAGTCCAAAGATTTTTCCACCGTTTTAGTAGTTTAAATTCCTAGCTAGTTACATGCTAAAAAACTGACCCATTTAAGTAACAAATTCCATCCAAAAATATAATTTGGCCCAAAATCAAACCCAGCTTGGCCGATCGGAGGCGACGCATGTGTGCATGTGTTAACATGCAAGGCCTTCCTCTTCAATCCAAGAGAAAACATTTAGGTGCCCAATGGTCTCATTCTCTCTCCTATGAAAACTAATTTAAACCGATATAGTTTAACTATCCTGCAATATGGAACTATTCAATTTCCGTACTTCTCTTCTCTTTCTTTCTTCTTCTCCAAAGTAAAAAAGCTACTCGTACAAGATTTATTAATTTACACTAACAATGCTCCACCAAATTTAAATACTCCATTGCCATATATTGTAGAAAAAATCATACATAAGTATAGATATTTTATGGACTTAATCTATACATAATGATAACCTGTCAAAGTATGTCACAATAAAGTAGTTACTAAGCATTGAACCATCAATCTTATGCGATTTATTGGATATGTTTAACACATCATTTTCTTTCCTTCAAGTAGTTTAGAAGACAATAAGTGGATTGGCCTTGTCTTTATATCTCGGCTTCATGAAGTGCTCTAAGGCTTAGCCATAGTTTCGTAGGATGCGACACCACTGTTAACACCAAAAATTCACCACCGAAACTAGATTTCGATAGAGAGTAGAGGTCGCTGAGGACCTTTTGCAAGAGCCGAAGAGATGCTTCTGGAAAAGTCAAGTAGGACTCCGCAACTAAGGATCCGCATGAGATGGTTCCGCCCACAAGTGAGTTCCACATAAGATAAAAACTTTCACCTTTGGTTCTGCATGAGAGGGTTCCACAGAAGACAACTCATTGCTAACGGAAGAGGTTCCACAGGTAATGGTTCCACATTGAAGGCCTTTTGCAAGAGGCATCAACGTCATGTAAAAATACTACCTTTCGCTAATCCAATTTGCCTCCTCATTCAAAGGAACCTTTCATTGTGATCGAAAGGATGCTTCTGCAATAGAAGATCGGAGCATTGAATGCAGGTTAACGCTGGTCAAGCACTTTAGAAGCGCCACTTACCTTTAGAAGACCTTTCGATGGAGTCAAAAGATTCCCTTCCGCATCAAATCAGCTACCCTTCCATCATTAGACCAAAGCTGTGGATGACGCATTCTCACTTTTCGTTGGAGACAAGATTATCCAAATATGTTCATAAGAGCTATAAGCCAACCTTCCGACAATGCCGGAAGGCCTTTCTTTTGCATGAGCTTGGAAGGATGTGAGCGAAACCTACCTTTTGGCCCGGTCGCCATGATCCCTATAGAAGGTGCAAACCCGCACCTATAAATAAGACCCGAGGGGTCCATTCTTAATCCGGATTTTAGTTTTCGAAATCACTACTATTTTTGAAAGTTTGTAACCTTAATTTCTGAATAATTTTGGGGCTTTTTCCAACAGGTATTCGTATGTATACTTCAGTTCATAATAAAGAATTTCATGTTAGAGATCAATGTTTTCATGTCATTTACGTACTTTATGTCGATATAATCAAATATCGATCCTCTTTTTTTATTTCAATTGTTCGAAAGGTTCAAGAGCATCTTTCTACTTGATTCAATCCACCTCCGAAACCCCTTCAAATAGTGAATCCTCTTAAGATACAATCTACGAAAATACCTTTCGACAAGGAGTTCATTTAAGATCTAAGCTACAGAATCGAAACCATCATCTAGTCTTAAGGGGCATTACTTGGTATATACTCCTTACTCCTAAACCTTTTGACGGGGTCGAAACCCCACAGATAATATTAAGGTTACACTACTGAATTTAAACCTACCTTTCTTCAGCCTTTCGACAAAGCTAAATCATCCTTGATCCACTGGATTAAACCTATCGCTGGTTCAAAATCTCCATTCTACTAACCTTTTGATGGGGTCGAAACCTAGCATTTCTACATTTTGACCTTTAAAGTGGGTCATATTCTATGGAATCAGGATTCTTTTCCTCGTCTCCAAGGGCCAACTATCTTCCTTAAAGGCTTTACATACCACCATTTCGCATTAAGTCTATCCACTTGGATTCTTTGGGGTGTTGACCGTAAATTTGGTTATCACCTAGTATTAAAAGTCCATATAGCCTTCCAAGGGCCGTATTGGAAAACATTATGTACCAAGTCCTTCAACATGGATTCTTTATGGTGTTAACCAAAATTTGTGTTAATATTTTGACGCTAAAAGAAAGGCCTGAACCTCCGCTCCTGTTAAATTTTCATCACCGATTAATAGAGTTCTTCATTCAAAAGAGGAAGATAGAAAGAACAAATAACAACAACAATGAAAAAGGCTTCATTACAGTATGCTCTGGAAAATGATTTAATCTCGAACTTCAACTTAGAAAATACAGAAATTAGACAGCCTTCAACTTTGATAAACAACGAGATTAGAGTTCAGAATTTACAACAACAAATTATAGCAATACGAGAATTGCATGGAAGGGTTCCATCTCAAGAATCATTAAGGGTTCTGAAAGGAGAAGATGAACCGTCGTCTCCAAATAAAGGCCAACATGAGAATCAAGAAAGTCGGGCTAAGAGAACCATTGAGCAATCGAAAAGTTTAGCCATAGAGGACAGTGGAGGTCACCATAACAACATTCATAACCAAATCACAAAGGATACAATAAAAAATATACTCAACGTATTAGGGAAACATGTTATCATATAAAAGGCTCATTTGTCAGAAGAAAAGATGGCGGTTAGTATTCTCCCTCGCATGTGTAACGACCTGAAATTTTAACGAATTTTATCTCGTACTTAATTAATTTTACACAAAATTTTAAACAATAAAATTGTGGAATAAGATTTGATATTTGAAATACATCTATTTAATTATCGTAATTGGTAAAATTTTATTGAAAAATATGAAAGTTAATTTATTTGTCAAATTTTAAAATATAAATTTATTCAGTATGCATGTTGAAAATTCAATATTTTTGAAATCTGAATATTTTTATATAATAAAAATGTAAATCATTTTTTTAGAGAGACATCGTAATTCGTTCCATCAAATTTGGTCGTCTATCGATACATTTATCTTATTTTATGCGTTTTGGCAGCTTTTTCAATAGCAGCAAAAATTCGAGTCTGTACAATTTGATCGTATCATTGATATATGTGCACCGTTCTATTCATGTTATTATGTTGATCTCCGTAGTATATTTATTGTTGTATTATGAGGCCCGGTACGTGACATAAACAACAAAAAAAGGGTGTTGTATCGGTACTGTATCCATGACTTTTTGTTTCCTTTTCCATTTCAAACTAAATCATGACAGCCAAGCAACAATTAATTGCTTTAATTATTTTACCCGATTCAAGCTTGTGACTGTTGCCATTTCAGCCATCCTGTATATATTTTACCTTTCCACTTTCGCTTGCTATTCATT
This sequence comes from Allium cepa, assembly GCA_030765085.1. Lineage (NCBI taxonomy): Eukaryota > Viridiplantae > Streptophyta > Magnoliopsida > Asparagales > Amaryllidaceae > Allium > Allium cepa. The sequence continues at coordinate 658,660,974 of CM060938.1, read as the reverse complement.
CAAAGAGGTACGTTCTAATTGTGTTGTATTATATTTTATTTTTTCTATATTTTTTTTTGTTTCGTTCCCTCTTTCTTCTCCTCCATATTTCCGCCGAGCTCTCACCCTTGTCATTTTCCATTTTATCGAAGTAATAACTCGAAGCCTCTTCTCGCATGCTCACCTACCTTCATCCCTTGCTTCTCACTTAACCCGAATGCCTAGCCCTTTGACCCATGCCCTAAAAAAAAGAAAAAGCACCAACCGCCGTGCCACTTTCCTCTGACCACCAAACCTAGGACAACGCCGAGCGCCTCCCCATAGCTGCACCTCAACCTTGACTGGGCTGCACCCCACCGTGCCACCACCAATACACGCCGTCCAAAACCTAGAGCGTCTCAACCAATCGTCGGCACCTCATCACCCGAGTTCCCCCGACCGACCACTAGCCACTGCCATGCCCCTGCTTCCACTCGAAGCCTGGCCGAAGTCCCCTTCACGACCGAAGCATCCCCAGCCTCAACCAAGACTCCATTTGCAACCTACTCTACCAATTTGCTATGCATGATACTTTTTGATTTTGCTATCTATATATACATATGCTGTTGTTGGAAGCACATATGTTCACGTGTGTCCTCAAACACATATATGTGTTTATCATATATATATATATATATATATGTATATATATATATATATATTTCCTTGTGGTGGGTTTTCTTCTTTGTGCTTGTGATGTATATAGTATCCTATATATGCGCTGCACGTACAAATCGATGGCAGTAGTGCAATTTTTTTTGATGTCTGCACTTGTATAAAATGGCTGAGAATGCATATATATTGATATATTATGTCTGTAGCTGTCATCAGCACTTACTTGGAACTCCACCCTGTCCACCTTATCTTACTCACCATCGGGCCATCTAGTCTTTTGAATTGTTCATATATACTTGGATAGTATACATATATTGATAATTGTTCACTGTCGTGACATACATACATACATACATATATATATATATATATATATATATATATATATATATATGCTACTCTTAGGATGAATGTACATTGTAGAAAATGTATATACATGCGGTTATATATAGCATGTGCCTTATCTTTGCTTTACTCTTCTTATGTATGCCGGAATATGTGATATATATATATATATATATAATATATGTATTGTATGCACACGTAATGCTCGATGAAATCCACATATATGTATTCTGTACACATATTTTTTGCAAAAGGTATAAGTGCTCGGATTTGAACCTATGCACGTTACATATAATACGTATACAAATTTTCGACAAAATTATACACGTTGTATATATATATATATGTTCTTTCCAAAATTTTATAACACAAAAATATATATTGCGTATATATATTATTCGATCATGTTGTATATGTCATTTCTTTCAATTTTCCAAAAATTGCATCTGTTACATATATTGCACGTGTACGCTTTGGCGAAATTTTTTGTATGTTGTATATAATGGTTCTTTTAAAAGTTATAAAATAAATGTATGCATATATTGCATATGCATATTTTATTTTATTTCGTTAAATTTCTCGTGCTAAAAATCTATTCTTGCGTGTCGCAGCAAATTGACTTATCGTGCATGATTCTTGTCAGTGTCCATTGCTTTGCTCTTTGTCGTAGTTGTTTCCATTGTTGTCTAGCCAGAAAAGGTGAGCAATCACTAAAGATTAATGTTCTTATGCTTCTTAAACATAGGAAGTGACAATTTAAATGTGTTGTAAATTAGAATTGTTAATTAATAATTGTTAATATGACCTGTGAAACCATGTTTGCTGAATCAAGCCAGGGGAGTTTGTATGTTACTTCATATTTTGTTGCTTTGCTGTTATTGTCGATTCTGCTCTATCCTTGAACTTGAATTATTATTTCCTTTATTTAAAATGAATTTAAACATGTACCAGTGTAGCTTGACATTTGAGAAAAAGCAAAATGACAATAAACTTAAAGCAATAAGATTATAATTGCAAGGTGTAAATGTGTCAAATGGGCAACCTTTAAGCAAACTCCTTCACCAAGCTTTCGTGACGACCGCTCTACACCTTCAGCATCCAATATACACGAAGAGTGCGTTACTGTGATGTCCAGCCGATGTAGGACAATTGTTGTAAGATTTCAATGATATAATATCTCCAAATTAAAGAAGATTCAAAAGATGCTGTTGATTTTGGTGATATTATGTTTCTAAGTAAAGAAGATTTGTAAGATATTTGAGATAACGATTTAAATATATTGTATTTTTTATTGTATTAAGAAAGACAATGAATTATCTTCATGAAATTGAGGGTGACTTGAAGATTGAAATAATCAAACAATACTAATCGGCTGGATAAAGAAAAAATTTATAAGTCAGACCGATAGACGTTTTCCATATGAGTAGAAATATTGATGAGTAGTCAATTTATAACCACAAATAAATTACTTCAACCCTAACTAATAATCTGCATATGTAAAGATGGTTCTTCTGTAGAGATTAAAATTATCCTCTCAAGTTGTATAATTTATTCATTTTCTTTGCATCCAATATCAATCTTGTAAAATTCTATTTTCTTAAAAAGTAATAAAATCTTCTTTTTCCAAAGCGAATGTACATTATCTCGCGATAGTGGAACAACTATAAATCCATTTATAAACTCTCTATTTGCTTTATTATGTGATTTGCTGTTTTGTATTCTCCTACTGCTATTAGTTTTATTGTATTACAACACGATCTTATTGCTTCTGCTTTTATTTTGGTTGATTTACAGTCATTTGTGTAAAATTACTCCAACAATTATCAATGTTGAAAAGAGGAGAAAGCAATTATAATACCTGTATTATATCTCGCAGCGCGTCAAAATAAAATATAATAATCATCACGTATATAAAATTGACCGGACGGTAATAACTAAATGAACAACAAATATCAAAGTGCACGGTTTTACAAAGTTATATGAAATAGTAGTAAAGTTTATACAGTTAGAAATAAAATAAAGATAATTGTCTCTAAATAAAATATCCAACACTGCTTGGGCTCCATAGTGTTGCACGGTGGAATAAGCAATAGTAAGCTATTTATAAATACGAGAAAGCACAATCTCTTACTGTCCATCTACACAACACCACCTATCACCCTAAGCACCACCTATAACCCAAACCTGTTATCTAGTGTACTCATTTAAGAGTGTCCAAAATAATAATAAGATAAACATAAAACATAGAGTCAGTCAACAATTTGTCATGAGCAATAAACAATCTCAAAATACTATACATGTCAAAATAGTAAGAAACAAATGTATAAGAATCATACCCGACATGTCCCTACATCCAAAGAGGAAGAAGGAAATAAAAATTGATTGAAGAAATGAAAGAAAGGAATTTGTTTTAAATAAAAAAACATTTTCTATTCATTCTTTGCAAACTGTCCATTTGAGTTCCTTATTAATTTTCAATCAAGTCAATCATCCCCTTTCCTTCGCATGGTCGGGCAAGTTTTCAAGAATCTTCAAGAGTGGCCTGCATACTAGCCTAATCCAAGTGCGAAACCCAAAAGTCCAAGAATTAAGACAAGCCGTGGATCTGTAGTGATCCATGTCCATGGATCTTTACCGACCCATAATGCTTGCCCAAAGTCGCTACATGGTTCATGCTATACAAAGTTAGAGTGGTCCCCATATAAGATGGTTCGCTAGCTATTCATAACCCAAACGATCGTGGATAAATCCATGTTTCGAGAAAACTAAATCAATTGCTTTTATCCGGCCATCGAACCATAAGATTCCCACAATCCAAGGCTCACGCCAATGCATCTAAGCAGCACTAACGAAGGTACAAGCCATCCAAGCAACGTCGAAGGATCAAATGAAGATTAAAAGTCATCTTATTAATCGGTATCGATCCATAGGGCATGTTTTGGTATCGATCCCTAAATTTTGTTTAGCTAGCTACGATCTTATGAGAGCGGCTGCTTCAGGATGTGGGGAAGGACATGGTTAAGAGAACTCCGTCGGCCTTCAACTATAAATAGTGGATGATAGGCATTGTATAGGGGATCTTTTTGCTTGCAGTCTAAAATTTTGTACTTCGGTTGTAACCTTTCGGGTTAATACCGATCAATAGACTATCGATCCGTAAGATCACCCTTGTAAAAACCTTATAGAATCATAAACAAAGTTTAGTAGACATAGGCCAGAGTTTAGCCGAACCAATATAATTGTTTTGTGTTTTGCCATCGTTTGTTCATTTATTGTCTTCATTTTATCTTTCATAATATTTTGGGTGTTTATGCGAACTTTTGGCGTAAACACCCGCCGTATTCAATTTACATGATCCAAAGATTTTTCCACCGTTTTAGTAGTTTAAATTTCTAGGCTATTTACATGCTTAAAATTGACCCATTTAAGTAACAAATTCCATCCAAAAATATAATTTGACCCCAAACCAAACCCAGCTTCGCCGATCAGAGGCGATGCACATGTGTATTTGTTAACATGCAAGGCCTTCCTCATCAACCCAAGAGAAAACATTTAGGTGGACAAAGGTCTCAATCTTTCTTCTATGAAAACTATTTTTAAACCGATATAGTTTAAGCTATCCTGCAATATGGAACTATTCAATTTCCATACTTCTCCTCTTCTCTTTCTTTCTTCTTCTCCATAGTAAAAAAGCTACTCGCACCAGATTTACTAATTTACACTAACAATGCTTCACCAAATTTAAATACTCTATTGTCTTATATTGTAGAAAAACTCATACATAAGTATATATATTTTATGGACTTAATCTAAACATAGTGATAACCTATCAAAGCATGTCAGAATAAAGTAGTTACTAAGCATTGAACCATCAATCTTATGTGATGTATTGGATGTGTTTAACACATCATTTTCTTTCCTTCAAATAGTTTAGAAGACAATATGTGGATTGGCCTTGTATTTATGTATCGGTTTCATGAAGTGCTCTTATACTAAGCCACAGTCTCGTAGAATGCGGCACCACTGTTAACACCAAAAATTCACCACCGAAACTAGGTTTCGATGGAGAGTAGAGGTCGCTGAGGACCTTCCGTAAGAGCCGAAGAGATGCTTCTGGGAAAGTCAAGAAGAATTTCATAACTAAGGATCCACATGAGATGGTTCCACCCACAAGAGGCTTCCACATATGATAAAGACTTCCACCTTTAGTTCCGCATGAGAGGGTTCCACAAAAGACAAGTCACTGCTAACGGAAGACGTTCCATAAGTATCGCATTCGTGAAAGAGCCATCCGCAAGTAATGGTTCCGCATTGAAGGCCGTCCACAAGAGATATCTGCGTCATGTAAAAATATTACCTTCCACAAATCCAATTTGCCACCGCATTCAAAAGAACCTTTCAATGGGATCAAAAGGATGCTTCTGCAATAGAAGATCAGAGCAATGGATGCAGGGCAACGCCGGTCAAACACTTTAGAAGCGTCACTTGCCTTAAGAAGGCCTTTCGATGGAGTTAAAAGGTTCCCATCCGCATCAAATCAGCTGCCCTTCCATCATTATATCAAAGATGTGGATGCCGCATTCTCACCTTCCGACGGAGAGAAGGGCATCCAAATATGTTCAGAAAAGCTATAAGCCAACCTTCCGACAATGCCAAAAGGCCTTTCTTTTGCACGAGGTCGGAAGGATGCGAGCGAAACCTCCCTTCCAGCACGGTCGCCATGACCCCTACGGAAGGTGCAAACCCGCACCTATAAATAAGACCCGAGGGGGTCCATTCTTGGGATTCGGATTTTAGTATTCGAAATCACTACTATTTTTGAAAGTTTGTAACCCTAATTTCTGAAGAAATTTGGGGTTGTTTACAACAGGTATTATTATGTATACTTCAGTTCATAATAAAGAATTTCATGTTAGAGATCAATGTTTTCATGTCGTTTACGTACCTTATGTCAATATAATCAAATATCGATCCTCTTTTTTATTTCATTAGTTCAGAAGGTTCAAGAGCATCTTTCTACTGGATTCACTACCCCACCTCCCTTCAAATAGTGAATCCTTTTAAGGTAAAATCTACGAAAATACCTTTCGACAAGGAGTTCATTTAAGATCTAAACTATAGAATCGAAACCATCAGCTAGTCTTAAGGGGCACTACTTGGGATATACTCCTTACTCCTAAACCTTTCGATGGGGTCGAAAACCCACAGATAATACTAAGGTTACACTATTGAATTTAAACCTACCATACTTCAGCCTTTCGACAAAGCCGAATCATTCTTGATCCATCGAATTGAACCTTTCACCTGGTTCGAAATCTTCTCTTCCAATTTTTTGACGAGGTCTAAACCTAGCATTTCTACATTTTGACCTTTAAAGTAGGTCATATTCTATGGAATCGGGACTCTTTTCCTCATCTCCTAGGGTCCAACTATCTTCCTTAAAGGCTCTACATACTACCATTTCACCTTAAGTCTATCTACTTGGATTCTTTCGGATGTTGACCATAAATTTTGGTTAACATCTAGTATTAGAAGTCCATTTAGCCTGCCAAGGACCACATTGAAAAACATTATGTATCAAGTCCTTCGACATGGATTCTTTGGGGTGTTAACCAAAATTTTTGTTAACCTTTTGGCGCTAAAAGGAGGGTCTGAATCTCTGCTCCTATTAAATTTTCATCACATATTAATAGAGTTCTTCATTCAAAAGAACCAGATGGAAAGAACAAAGAATAACAACAATGAAAATGCTGCAGTACAATCAGCTCTGGACAATGATATAATCCTGAACTTCAACTTAGAAAATACAGATATTGGACAACCTTCAACTCTGATAAATAACGAGATTAGAGTTCGGAATTTACAACAACAAATGATAGCAATATGAGAATTGCTTAAAAGGGTTCCATCTCAAGAATCATTAAGGGTTGTGAAAGGAGAAGATGAACCACCGTCTCCAAATGAAGACCAATATGAGAATCAAGAAAGTCAGGCTAAGAGAACCATTGAGCAATCAAACAGTCTAGCCATAGAAGACAGTGGAGGTCACCTTAACAATATTCACAGCCAAATCACAGAGGATACAATAAAAAATATGCTCAATGAATTAGGGAAACACGTTATTCTATAAAAGGCTAATTTGTCAGAAGAAAAATGGCGGTTAGCATTCTCTCTCACATGTGTAAAGACTTGAAATTTTAACGAATTTTATATCATACATAACTAATTTTACTAAAAATTTTAAACAATAAAACCGTGGAATAAAATTTGATATTTGAAATGCATCTATTTCATTGTAGTAATTGGTAAAAACTTATTGAAAAATATGGAAGTTAATTTATTTGTGAAATTTTAAAATATAAATTTATTAAGTATGCCTGTTGAAAATTCAATATTTTGAAATTTGAATATTTTTATATAATAAAAATGTAAATCATTTTCTGAGAGAGACGCCGTAATTCTTTTCCCAAAATTTGACGTCTATAGCTCCGTTTATCTTATTTTCTACGTTTTGGCAGCATTTTCGGTAGTGGGAAAATTTTGAGTTTTTATAATTTGATCGTATCGGTGATATCTGTCTACCATTCTATTCATCTCATCGTGCTGATCTCCGTAGTATATTTATTTTTTGTATTCTAAGGCCCGATGCGCGATGGAAACAACAAAAAACAGGTGTCATATCGGTACCATATCCGTGACTTTTTGTTTCCTTTGCCATTTTAAACTACAGCCATGGTAGCCAAGCAACAATTAATTGCTTTAATTATTTTACCAGATTCAAGCTTGTGACCGTTGCCATTTCAGCCATCCTATATTATATTTTGCCATGGATCAGTACCGACCCCTAATGCTTCCCGAAAGTTGCTACGTGGTTCGTGATACACAAAGTTCGAGTGATCCTCAACAAACACATGCCATATAAGATGGTTCCCTGGCCACTCATGATCCAAGCGATAGGTGGATAAATCCAAGTTTCAAGACAAGTAAATCAATTGCTTTTACCCAACCACTAAACCATTATATTCCTACGATCCAAGAGTCAAGCTGATACATCTAAGCTCCACAAATGAAGGTACAAGCCGTCCAAGCAACGTCGAAGGATCAAATGAAGACTAAAAGTCATTTTATGGACCGGTACCGATCCATAGGGCATGGTCTGGTATCGATCCCCAAATTTTGTTTAGCTTGCTACGATCTTCTGAGAGCGGCTCCTTCAGGATGTGGGGAAGAAGCGGTTAAGAGAACTCCGTCGGCCTTCAACTATAAATAGTGGATGATAGGCATTGTTTAGGGGATCTTTTTGCTTGCATTCTAAATTTTTGTACTTCTATTATAGCCTCTCGGGTTAATGCCGATCCATAGACTATCGATCTGTAAGATCACCCTTATAAAAGCCTTATAGAATCACAAACAAAGTTCAAGTAGACGTAGGCCAGTAATTAGCCGAACCACTATAATTGTTTGTGTTTTTTCCATCATTTATTCATTTATTGTCTTCATTTTATCTTCTATAATACTTTGGGTGTTTGTGCCAACTTTTCGTGTAAACACCTGCCGCATTCAATTTTCGTAATCTAATGATTTTTCCACCCTTTTAGTAGTTTAAATTTCTAGGCTAGTTACATGCTTAAAACTGACCATTTAAGTAACAAATTCCATCCAAAAAAATAATTTGACCCAAAGTCAAACCCAGCTTGGCCGATCGGACGCGACGCACATGTGTATGTGTGAACATGCAAGGCCTTCCTCTTCAACTCAAGAGATAACATTTAGGTGCCCAAAGGTCTCAATCTCTCTCCTATAAAAACTATATTTAAAACCGATATAGTTTAAGCTATCCTGCAATATGGGCCTATTCAATTTCCATACTTCTTCTCTTCTCTTTCTTTCTTCTTCTCCAAAGTAAAAAAGCTACTCATACAAGATTTATTAATTTACACTAACAATGCTCCACCAAATTTAATACTCTATTGTCATACATTGTAGAAAAACTCATACATAAGTATAGATATTTTATGGACTTAATCTATACGTAGTGATAACCTATCAGAGTATGTCAAAATAAAGTAGTTACTAAGCATTGAACCATCAATCTTATGCAGTGTATTAGATGTGTTTAACACATCATTTTCTTTCCTTTAAAGTTTAAAAGACAATACGTGGATTGGCCTTGTGTTTATATCTCGGTTTCATGAATTGCTCTTAGACTAAGCCATAGTCTTGTAGAAAGCGGCACCACTATTAGCACCAAAAATTCATCACCGAAACTAGGTTTCGATGGAGAGTAGAGGTCGCTGAGGACCTTCTGCAAGAGCCGAAGAGATGCTTCTTGAAAAGTCACGAAGGACTCCACAACTAAGGATCTGCATGAGATAGTTCCGCCCACAAGAGGCTTCCACACAAGATAAAGACTTTCACCTTTGGTTCCGCATGAGAGGGTTCCGCAGAAGACAACTCATTGCTAACGGAAGACGTTCCACAAGTATCGCATTCGAGAAAGAGCCTTCCGCAAGTAACGGTTCCGCATTAAAGGCCTTCCGCAAGAGGCATCAACTTCATGTAAAAATATTACCTTCCGCAAATCCAATTTGCCACCTCAATCAAAGGAACCTTTCAATGGGATCGAAAGGATGCTTCTACAATAGAAGATCAGAGCATTGAATGCAAGCTAACTCCGGTCAAGCACTTTAGAAGCGCCAATTACCTTTAGAAGACCTTTCGATGGAGTCAAAAGGTTCCCTTCCACAACAAATCAGCTACCCTTCTATCATTAGATCAAAGCTGTGGATGACACATTCTCACCTCCCGATGGAAACAAGGGAATCCAAATATGTTCATAAGAGCTATAAGCCAACCTTTCGACAATGCCGAAAGGCCTTTCTTTTGCACGAGCTCGGAAGAATGCGAACGAAACCCACCTTCTGGCCCGGCCGCCTTGATCCCTATGGAAGGTGCAAACCTGCACCTATAAATAAGACCCGAGGGGTCCATTCTTGGGATTCGGATTTTAGTTTTCGAAATCACTACTATTTTTTAAAGTTTGTGACCCTAATTTCTAAATAAATTTGGGGCTTTTTCCAACAGGAATTATTATGTATACTTCAGTTCATAATAAAGAATTTCATGTTAGAGATCAATATTTTCATGTCATTTACGTACTTTATGTCGATATAATCAAATATCGATCCTCTTCTATTATTTCATTGGTCCGAAAGGTTCAAAAGCATCCTTCTATAGAATCGAAACCATCAGCTAGTCTTAAGGGGCATTACTTGTGATATACTCCTTACTCCTAAAACTTTCGATGGGGTCGAAACCCCACAGATAATACTAAGGTTACGCTACTAAATTTAAACCTACGTTTCTTTATCCTTTCGAAAAAGCCGAATCATTCTTGATCCACCACATTAAACCTATCGCTTGGTTCGAATCTTCTCTACCAACCGTTTGACGGGGTCGAAACCTAGCATTTCTACATTTTGACCTTTAAAGTAGGTCATATTCTATGGAATCAAGATTCTTTTCCTCATCTCCTTGGGTCCAACTATCTTCCTTAAGGGCTCTACATACGACCATGTCACCTGAAGTCTATCTACTTGGATTCTTTGGGACGTTGACCATAAATTTTGTTAACATCTAGTATTAGAAGTCCATTTAGCCTTCCAAGGACCATATTGAAAAACATTATGTATCAAGTCCTTCAACATGGATTCTTTGAGGTGTTAACCAAAATTTTTGTTAACATTTTGGCGCTAAAAGGAGGGCCTGAATCTCCGCTCTTATTAAATTTTCATCACATGTTAATAGAGTTCTTCATTCAAAAGAATAAGATGGAAAGAACAAAGAATAACAACAATGAAAAGGCTGCAGTACAATCAGCTCTGGACAATGATATAATCCCGAACTTCAACTTAGAAAATACAGATATTGGACAACATTCAACTCTGATAAACAACGAGATTAGTGTTTGAAATTTACAACAACAAATGATTACAATACAAGAATTGCTTAAAAGGGTTCCACCTCAAGAATCATAAAGGGTTGTGAAAGGAGAAGATGAACCGCCGTCTCCAAATGAAGATCAACATGAGAATCAAGAAAGTCAAGCTAAGAGAACCATTAAGCAATCCAACAGTTTGGCCATAGAAGATAGTGGAGGTCACCTTAAACATTCGCAACCAAATCATAGAGGATACAACAAAATATATGCCCGATGAATTAGGGAAACATGTTATTCTATAAAAGGCTCAGTTGCCAGAAGAAAAATGGCGGTTAGCATTCTCTCTCACATGTGTAACGACCTAAAATTTTAACGAATTTTATATCGTACATAACTAATTTCACTCAAAATTTTAAATAATAAAATTATGGGATAAAATTTGATATTTGAAATGCATCTATTTAATTATAGTAATTGGTAAAAAATTATTGAAAAATATGGAACTTAATTTATTTGTGAAATTTTAAAATATAAATTTATTAAGTATGCCTGTTGAAAATTCAATATTTTGAAATTTGAATATTTTATATAATAAAAATGTAATCATTTTCTGAGGGACATGTCGTAATTCTTTCCGCTAATTTTTAACGTCTATAGCTCCGTTTATCTTATTTTCTACGTTTTGGCAGCATTTTCGGTAGTGGGAAAATTTTGAGTTTATATAATTTGATCGTATCGGTGATATATGTTTACCATTCTATTCATCTCATCGTGCTGATCTCCGTAGTATATTTATTTTTTGTATTCTGAGGCCAGATACGCGACGGAAATAAAAAAAAAAGGTGTCATATCGGTACAGTATCCGTGACTTTTTGTTTCCTTTGCCATTTTAAACTACAGCCATGGCAACCAAGCAACAATTAATTGCTTTAGTTATTTTATCGGATGCAAGCTTGTGACCGTTGCCATTTCAGCCATCCTATATTATATTCTGCCTTTCCACTTTCGCTTGTTGTTCATTCAGAGAGGTGCATTCTCATAGTATTGTATTATATTTTATTCTATTCTATATTTATTTTTGTTTTGTTTCGTTCTTTCGTTCTTCTCCTCCATATTTCCGCCGAGCTCTCACCCGTGTCATTTTCCATTTTCCTGAAGCAATAACTCAAAGCCTCTCCTCGTGTGCTAACCTACCTTCATCTCTATGCTTCTCACTCAACCAGGGTGCCTAGCCCTCTGACCCACGCCCAGAAAAAAAGGCAAAAGCTCCACCCACCGTGCCACTTCCCTTCAATCACCAGACCTAGGACAATGCTAAGCACCTCCCTACCGCCGCACCTCAACCCTGACCGGGTTGCACCCCACCGCGCCGCCACCACTACACGCCGCCCAAAACCGAGAGCGTCTCATCCAATCGTCGGCTCCCCATCACCCGTGTAACGATCCGCAAATCCGTACCCCTTGAGTCAAACTATTCTACATCAATCAAATCAAGTTGAACAGAAATACGAACCATTTGGGTAAAAGAAGAAAAGGTAGAAGAAGAGAAACATAAAACAACAACAGAATCTTACCATCGCAGCGGAATAAAATATAATAGGTAATCATATATCTTTACACAAAAACAAATACTATGTCTGTTTATACATACATGATCAGAGTACATCATCAGACTTCAACAACATCAATAACATTCAACTGGATACACAGCGAAATAATAATAGCAAGTACGGAAGTACGTATCGCCATCCAGCTCGTCTCCTGAGCTCCACAGCATCCTTTCCTGAATTCTATAATACTCGGTCTAAATCGAGCATTATAGTTAAATAACACCCAAGTCAGTCTGGAATACCAGCATGAGAAATCACACTCAAATTGAATATTAAAGTTTCAAAATTTCTTTTGATAACAAAAGCATCTCGTAAGACCACGCCACAAATAAACTTGTCGGAATTTTACCTTACGATGGCTAAAACATATCTTATTAAAATCCTATGATATTGTAATAGGGTCTATCTACAAATACTTATTAAAATAGCCGAAATTGTTACATCTATAAATTCCAGCTACTAGCCACAAAGTGGGTAATACAAACAAAACTCGTAAAAGGCGCGTAGGGAGAATGGATTTCCAACTAATGACTAGGCATTGGGTACCACCTGTCACAGTGCCTGGTCTAGATCAGCTTACCGAGGATCACTCCCGACCTCCTGCAACACAAGACCTGGACTATCCCTTACTGGATAATCCCGAGTAAGATCACCCCACGGTTGAGATAAGCAATTTCACCACTAAGCCGAGATAAAAAGGGACATCTAGACAGGTGTGACTTTACCCGGAAATGGGTGCTACCCACTAAGCCTTGCTGCATAACCCCTGATTTTCAGTCATTCCCGGTTGATAAGGCTTGTGGCTAAGCGTTACATTTAAGATCATTTCACTTAGAATGCTCATCATCCACCTAACGATGTTCTGAAAGCATTCATCCATACAAGTCCATTCCGGGTTCGAACGGAACCGATGGCACTATTCCTACTACATCCATTTTGGAAATATCCTCTGGATTAGTAGGCACTTCACTGCTCCATCTTCGCATCCAAACTCATTTTCCCACGAAAACGTATAAACCGGATCGAAGTGGTTTTCGAGAAATTAATCCTGATCCCGATCTCTTCGAAACGATCAGCGCATTTGGCCAATATTGATAGTCGGTTATTTAACTATCAATTAACATTCACAATAACCATCCAACATAAATAATTTCACCAAATTATTTATTAAACTCAAATTATCTTCACAAGATATATTTCCACTTTTCATCCCTTAAAAATAATAATTTCAAACCCCACTCTTCTCATGAAATGAATTTCCAAATAATTATTTCCACTGAAAACACCAAGTACAAAGCTTTAGATTTTTAAAATAATTTAAAACACTTTATAAATAAAGTATATATTTTAACGTTTAGATTGAGAACTACTTCAATACTTTATTAAAAATATACACTTTAGGAATATTTAAAATGAGGTTACTTTTATAAAATATAAACTAGATTTTCTCTTTTAAAACAAATACCGAGTCACTTTTAAATAATTACTATTATAATAGATTAAAAGAAAATACTTACTTTAGAATTTAAATATTTTAGAAATAATAAATTTTCCAAAACTTGCTTTTTAAAACAACTTTAAAACTTTTAACTTATATTTAAAAATTTACTTTGAAAATGTACTTGGTTATCCAAGGAGAATTTTCAATTTCAATCACTTAAATCAATTTCCCAAATTGATTTTCAATTTACTCCATTTGAAATAAATTTCTTTACTTACTCAATTCATTTCAAAATTCGTTAATTATGGACTTTATTATTATTATTATTTTCCGTTTGATTTTAAATCTTTTAACTGAAATATACAAATTTCAGATTTTCCCAATTCTTCTTTATTCTTTTCAAAATTTAAATCTTAAATTTAAAATAAATGCTTTGTTCTTTTAAATAATAACACTGAAGTTTAAAATTCATTAACTTTCTGTTTATTCAAAATTTCATTTTCATATATGGAATTTATTTATTAGAATTTTAAAACCACTACTATTCTTATCCAGTTCATTTTTAATTTATTTAAATTTTCTATAATTATTTCACTTACAAACTCTCTTTAATTTATTTTCAAAATTCCAATTCTATAAATTTTGATAACTCAGTGTATCGAAATATATTCAAGTAACCCTAGCATCCAATATTACAACTACCAATAATATTCATTAAAGAATATCGAATATTCATAACAGAGAATATTAAACAATGTAAATAATTTTGAGGAATCCACTTGGATCCCTCCAACCTATTTTCCCTGTATCCACAGACGTTAGCACAATATATAATACCAATTCCACTTTGAGGTGGAATATTGCGGTATATGGGTTTTTATATAAAATCATCCGATATTATGCGGCGCATAGGGTCTCATCCGCTATAAAATGCGTGAAATCAATCATTCCAAGATATATTACATACTACTATATATAATATTGCCATCCAATCCAAACAATCAATCAATCAATTATCTAAATTTAACCATTTAAATTAAAATTATAACCAGATGAGTGAGATTAAATCACCTTTAATTTTTGTTTTGCAATCCACTTCAATATTGCTTTGGGTTTCCTTATGTTTGACCTTGTTGGAAAAACAAACTCAGGAAGTCCACCTCAATCGAATCGCGAAACCCTGCAGCCTCCAAGGTGATTACACGGTTGCAACTCGAGTTCGAGCTCGAGCTCGAAATCCCAAATCATCGACCTCACCGTGCCTCCAAGCCGCATCGCGACCACCCAAAGCCCTAGCAGTACTATCCACGATGCGATCAAAACTACCAGTGCCTCCTCCCACGAAGCCCTCTGCTTTGCTCGCAAGCGTCCCTTCGATTGTCGCCGAACCCCTAGAAATCCAAACCCTAGTTCGCCTCTCTGGTCGAACGCGGACCTCCTCTTCCACTTGAACGAACGTCGCGGCAATAAATCGACTCAGCCCTAGCTTCGTCCGGCATCGCGAGTCTCCCCCGCATCAAAGTCGACATCGCTTTCGATTTCGCCGTCGACGACGTACATAAGTGACCCCCCTTTTTCGTTCGCCATTTATTTTTTTACTTTTTTTGAATTTAACCGAGGAGAGGAACGAGGTTCGATGGGTTTTAGAAAATAAACTTAAATGTTTCGGCCATTATTCTTACTTTAAAGACGTGTGTGGAAGCTTCAGAAGAAAGACAATGTGTGTCTATATTTCTCAACGTGCCAAAGCTTAGTATAGTGTTCGATTATATTATCTATTTTCAAATTCAAATTTAAATTGTCCAAAAATTACAACACAAAATTCTTAATTCTTATTAAGGCATGCCGCTAGGCGTTCATAATGTTATACACCTATTCCGAACATAATGGAAAAGGTTCCGAGTCCTAATTCGATCGTACGGAGAAGATAGCTCTTTAAATCGAATTAAAGTATTAAATTTTCGATATTAATTCTAGTGCGTTTATATATCGTACGCTCACACAACAAATCCGATCAATACAAAATTTGAAATCAGATAATAATATAATATTACGGATCCAATGGAATATGTTTCGTCGAATTCCGAGATTGTGCCTCGAAAGGCTATTTTTAGATATCGATTTAAACGATATATTATTAAAACATAACAAAACATTCCAAATTCATTTTCAACACTTTTACTATCTTCAGTATTATCAATATAAATTTTACAAGCCTTTAAATTATATTTTTTACAGGCTTAAAATTCCAGATTCAACACCTTACCCAAATTTTCAATAATTAAATTCAATAATTAAATTTCCAAATAATGGTGATATTTGAAATTTAAGTTACAAATTAACTTTTCAATATTTAAAATCCATTAAATATCCCGATTTCAAATCCCTAAAAATTTCGGGTCGTCACATTCCTCCCCCCTTAAAAGAATTTCGTCCCTAAAATTACTAGTTAGGAAGAATGGTCCAACACCCGTTTACCTTTTTCCCAAAACCAAACAGTTTTATTCGCTTGCCATAACATATTTTTTTATTAAAGACCCACTTAAACTTCAAACAACTTTCCAAAACCTTCCATAGTTTCCAAATAACTTTACTTATTCAACCATTCAAATTATAATTTGAAACCAAATTTTGAATTATCAAAATTTTCTCAAAAATTTTCTAGCTCCCTAAATTTTCGAAATTTTTTGCTAGGGTCTCCTTTGCGCGGCTAGCTCGGTACAACTACAAAATGCCTCTACGAGATCCCAAATCCCAAAAGAAAACAAAAGCCAAGTTGCTAGATCAAAAACCCAATCAAATTTCATATAGAAATTTAAATGCATACCTTTTTAGTCGGGCTATTCAAATTTATCATCTGAAATCAAAACCAATTTTCCTTTTCCCTTATAATACCTGCATATCCTATTTAGCAATAATATCCAATCCCAACTTTCAAAACATTTTACTGACTTCCTTACAAAGTGCCAATATTTATTCATTCAAATATTGTCTTAAAATATATTTGCAATATCAATTTCCATTTAAGAACTGACCATTCCTTTCTTAAGTTTAGTATAAGCGTTTTAAATGCTTCTTTATTTATTTTCACTTTACCACTATAGTTTATATCTATTTCTATTCAAATTAGTTTTTCCCATTTACGTATGAATTCAATTTATATCCAACTCTAAATATTGAATTTTATCTTCCATTTATAACTGATTTATATTACCATTTCAAATTAGTTTCATTCACTAATTTATTTCAATTTCCAATTTGAAATCATTTTGTCGTTAACAAAACTCTTCCCAAAAAATTTCAAAAAAATTTCTAACTCCCAAATTTTTTGAAATTTTTTGGCAGTCTCCTTTGTATGGAGGAGCTTTTGCAATTTGAAAAAAGATATAAATATATATACATCGACCCACCCGGTCGGAAAAACAAAAACAGTTCATATTTCCTATTTTTATTTCGTATGTGTACCTTATTTAGCATTTATAAGCAAGCGGCTTATTTATTCAACGGTTAACGTGCCCAAAATCCTGCCAAACGGCTTCCCTGTACCTGTACTTACTCAATTTAAACATGTAAGTGCAATATATATAAAGTTTAACAATATTTCACTTATTTGTAATAGTTAAACACATGAATTCTAACAGCAATGCACACCAAACACTTTCCGTAAGCAATTTATACAGTTTTAATACTAATTCAACTGTTTTCAGTTAATTCATATACCATTTTCATTCAATTTGAATGGTTTACAACCCACTTGCTTATATTCCATTCATTTTTAATTTTAAACTAACCCATATTATTCCAATTGATTTTAAAAATCAATTCTATTCACTTCTGTTAATACATTTAATTTTGTTTACGATAACATGACTAATTTTCTGTGCAAATTTGATTTATTCATGAAAATAACAATTACTTAAGATTATAACCATTTTAAATTGATTCCAACTCAATTTATATTTATTTCCTTCTATTTTAAATCATTCACAACCATTTTATTTAACTCGACACGTTCCACTTCAATTTTATTCACGGTCCACTCATTTGCGTTTCGTTTCTTATCCGCATTCATTTAAAACCATTCTATTAAACTTGAAAACATTATATTTTTCTTATTGTCTCTAAGTTATTTCAATTCCTTAACAATTTAAATGGTTTACAGTTATTTATTTAAGAATTTCATTCCATTAAATATTATCTGTAACTCACCGAATTTTATTCGATTCAAATTTATCTTCACTTGATTTAAATCCAACCCAATATCATTAAACTTAGTTTAAGTTGAATTCAATTCAACTCTCCTCCATCTATTTAGCTTAAATTAATTTACTTCAATTTATTCAATTGACTACAAGGCCACTTTCAATTTTATTACCACCTATCTGGGTTTTATTTGCAACCAAAACAATCCCTACTTTAATCTATTTCCAATCATATTTAATTCATTAACAATGCAAGTCGAATTTAATTTATAACTCGAGTTTTATTTCCAAACTTCATTATTAACTCACAATTCAGCTTCTATTTAACTACATTAGGTTCCATTTACATATTTCATTAACTAATTTATTATCTAATTAGTTCTTTCCCTATTTATAATTCAATACCTGATTTTTAATCTCAAAAATCACTTCATTAAATTTTCTTAAGTTCAATTTATTTTATAATTCAAGTTTGGATTTTTGTTTTATTTTCCAACTCATCAAACAATATTTATTTTGGGTTTTCTATTCCACTTTCTAGTTTTATAAGTCACAATTTATTATTTTACACATTTCCATTCATTCTAGCCTTGAATATATTCGTCTCTATTTTTAACTCGGGCCTTACACTTATTTATATCACAACACATTTTTATTCCATGGACTTTTAATTCTTTTATAAGTTATTCTAGTTCATTTATTCCAATCCAATTCTTATCCAACTTATTTCCATTAATTCAAGGATCTAATTCCATTCAATATCACTCATAGCTCAACTGAATTTTATTCCAATTCAATTCCATTTTATTTTAACTCAGATTCATTTAATTCAATTCGTTTCAATTTTCTTTCTCAATCCAAGTTAATTTCATTTTTAACTTTTCACTTTAATTTGAAATTCCAACATTCAAAGCTTATATTCCCTTCCTGATTTAAAAATCATCTCAATTTATAAGCTTACAACCTATCTCATCGGGATTTTTAAACACTCCCAGCTTTTGGGTTTCAAATCATTTTGAAATCTCAACATCTCAAAATCACACTTCTCAAAAGTTTCAAACCAATCCTAGTTTCCATTCTCAACAATTTTCCTTTGAAATTTTCAAAAACATCTAGCTTTTTTGAACAAATCAATTTGGCAGCAATCCGTCACTTAGAAACTCGAAAATGAACATCGATGATGCTGCAGTCATCACCGAAGTTATTTTCCAGCGACTGAAGCGAGCTCAGTGCTATATCCCTTCCCAAAATCTTTGAAAATCATTTCAAACCCAAAGGAATTTAATTTTTTAAATTTTCGAATCTATTTATTCTATATTCAAATATTATTGTGAAATTTTATCTAATTTTTAATTATTAATCACACTATAATTCACATTTATAGTTTACATTTACGAATCCCATTTATTTTATTAATTTATTCCTTAATCTTTTCTTATTATTTCAATTTCTAGTTAATTTTTTACACAATAATGATAATAATTTAAATATCATCATTCCTAACATCCAAGCAACCATATATTAGCTAAAATAGTTTACAAAAGCTTTTCTTTATATCAAAATATATTTTTGGGTAAAATTATTTCATTCACTCACATTTAAAACCATACCGTGTCAAAGTTCTATTCAAGTGTTTAGAAACCCCTTCGATACAGTTATCTAGACTATGCCGACGAAGGTTCATATGCCACTCAATAAACCAATCAACACAATATAAACCATTTTTACACCCACAAACAAATACGCGCTCAAATCTATTAATACGCTCAAACTCATTCTAGAGTATTACGGACTCTAATTTAAATGAGTAATTCCCACCAGAGCCAAGGTTATCGCCAACCTAAGCTCTGATACCAACTGTAACGACCCGCAAATCCGTACCCCTTGAGTCAACACTATTCTACATCAATCAAATCAAGTTGAACAGAAATACGAACCATTTGGGTTAAAGAAGAAGAGGTAGAAGAAGAGAAACAGAAAACAACAAAAGAATCTTACCATCGCAGTGGAATAAAATATAATAGGTAATCATAGATCTTTACACAAAAACAAATACTATGTCTGTTTATACATACATCATCAGAGTACATCATCAGAGTTCAACAACATCAATAACATTCAACTGCATACATAGCGGAATAATAATAGCAAGTACGGAAGTACGTATCGCCATCCAGCTCGTCTCCTGAGCTCCACAGCATCCTTTCCTGAATTCTATAATACTCGGTCTAACCCGGGCATTATAGTTAAATAACACCCGAGTCAGTCTGGAATACCAACGTGAGAAATCACACTCAAATTGAATATTAAAGTTTCAAAACTTCTTTTGATAACAAAAGCATCTCGTAAGACCACGCCACAAATAAACTTGTCGGAATTGTACCTTACGATGGCTAAAACATTTCTTATTAAAATCCTCTGATATTATAATAGGGTCTATCTACAAATACTTATTAAAATAGCCGAAATTGTTACATCTATTAAATTCCAGCTACAAGCCACAAAGTGGGTAATACAAACAAAACTCGTAAAAGGCGCGTAAGGAGAATGGATTTTCAACTAATGACTAGGCACTGGAGTACCACCTGTCACAGTACCTGGTCTAGATCAGCGTACCGAGGATCACTCCCGACCGCCTGCAACACAAGACCCGGACTATCCCTTACTGGATAAGCCCGAGTAAGATCACCCCACGGTTGAGATAAGCAACCGCACCACTAAGCCGAAATAAAAAGGGACATCTAGACAGGGATGACCTTACCCTAAAATGGGTGCTGCCCACCAAGCCTTGCTGCATAACCCCTGATTTTCGGTCATTCCCGGTTGATAAGGCTTGTGGCTAAGCGTTGCCTTTAAGATCGTTTCACTTAGAATGCTCATCATCCACCTAACGATGTTCTGAAAGCATTCATCCATACAAGTCCATTCCGGGTTCGAACGGAACCGATGGCACTATTCCTACTACATCCATTTTGGAAATATCCTCAGGATTAGTACGCACTTCACTGCTCCATCTTCGCTTCCAAACTCGTTTCCAACGAAAACGTACAAACCAGATCGAAGTGGTTTTCGAGAAATTAATCCCGATCCCGATATCTTCGAAACGATCAGCGCATTTGGCCAATATTGATAGTCGGTTGTTTAACTATCAATTAACATTCACAATAACCATCCAACATAAATAATTTCACCAAATTATTTAATAAACTCAAATTATCTTCACAAGATATATTTCCACTTTTCATCCCTTAAAAAAAAAATTCAAACCCCACTCTTCTCATGGAATGAATTTCCAAATAATTATTTCCACTGAAAACACCAAGTACAAAGCATTAGGTTTTTAAAATAATTTAAAACACTAAATATAGTATATATTTTAACATTTAGATTGAGAACTACTTCAATACTTTATTAAAAATATACACTTTAGGAATATTTAAAATGAGGTTACTTTTATAAAATATAAACTAGATTTTCTCTTTTAAAACAAATACCGAGTCACTTTTAAATAATTACTATTATAATAGATTAAAAGAAAATACTTACTTTAGAATTTAAAATTGTAGAAATAATAAATTTTCCAAAACTTGTTTTTAAAACAACTTTAAAACTTTTAACTTATATTTAAAAATTTACTTTGAAAATGTACTTGGTTATCCAGGGAGAATTTCCAATTTCAATCACTTAAATCAATTTCCCAAATTGATTTTCAATTTACTCCATTTGAAATAAATTTCTTTACTTACTCAATTCATTTCAAAATTCATTAATTATGGACTTTATTATTATTATTATTTTCCGTTTGATTTTAAATCTTTTAACTGAAATATACAAATTTCAGATTTTCCCAATTCTTCTTTATTCTTTTCAAAATCTAAATCTTAAATTTAAAATAAATGCTTTGTTCTTTTAAATAATAACACTGAAGTTTAAAATTCATTAACTTTCTGTTTATTCAAAATTTCCTTTTAATATACGGAATTTATTTATTAGAATTTTAAAACCACTACTATTCTTATCCAGTTCATTTTTAATTTATTCGAATTTTCTATAATTATTTCACTTACAAACTCTCTTCCATTTATTTTCAAAATTCCAATTCTATAAATTTTGATAACTCAGTGTATCGAAATATATTCAAGTAACCCTAGCATCCAATATTACAACTACCAATAATATTCATTAAAGAATATCGAATATTCATAACAGAGAATATTAAATAATATAAATAATTTTGAGGAATCCAGTTGGATCCCTCCAACCTATTTTCCCTGCATCCACAGACGTTAGCACAATATATAGTGCCAATTCCACTTTGAGGTGGAATATTGCGGTATATGGGTTTTTATATAAAATCATCCGATATTATGCGGCGCATAGGGTCTCATCCGCTATAAAATGCGGGAAATCAATCATTCCAAGATATATTACATACTACTATATATAATATTGCACATCCAGGAAGTCCACCTCACTCGAATCGTGAAACCCTGGAGCCTCCAAGGTGATTACACGGTTGCAACTCAAGTTCGAGCTCGAGCTCGAAATCCCAAATCGTCGACCTCACCGCGCCTCCAAGCCGTATCGCGACCACCCAAAGCCCTAGCAGTACTAGCCACGACGCGATCAAAACTTCCAGTGCCTCTTCCCACGAAGCCCTCTGCTTTGCTCGCAAGCGTCCCTTCGATTGTCGCCGAACCCTTAGAAATCCAAACACTAGTTCGCCTCTCTGGCCGAACGCGAACCTCCCCTTCCACTTGAACGAACTTCGCGGAAATAAATCGACTCAGCCCTAGCTTCGTCAGGCATCGCGAGCCTCCCCCGCATCGAAGTCGACATCGCTTTCGATTTCGCCGTCGACGACGTGCACAAGTGACCCCACCTTTTTCATTCGCCATTTATTTTTTTATTTTTTTTGAATTTAACTGAGGAGAGGAACGAGGTTCGATGGGTTTTAGAAAATAAACTTAAATGTTTCGTCCATTATTCTTACTTTAAAAACGTGTGTGGAAGCTTCAGAAGGAAGACAATGTGTGTCTATATTTCTCAACGTGCCAAAGCTTAGTATAGTGTTCGATTATATTATTTATTTTCAAATTCAAATTTAAATTGTCCAAAAATTACAACACAAAATTCTTAAATCTTATCAAGGCGTGCCGCTAGGCGTTCATAATGTTATATACCTATTCCGAACACAATGGAAAAGGTTCCGAGTCCTAATTCGATCGTACGGAGAAGATAGCTCTTTAAATCGAATTAAAGTATTAAATTTTCGATATTATTTCTAGCGCGTTTATATATCGTACGCTCACACAACAAATCCGATCAATACGAAATTTGAAATCAGATAATAATATAATATTACGGATCTTATGGAATATGTTTCTTCAAATTCCGAGATTGTGCCTCGGAAGGCTATTTTTATATATCGATTTAAACGATATATTATTAAAACTTAACAAAACATTCCAAATTCATTTTCAACACTTTTACTAAATTCGGTATTATCAATATAAATTTTACAGGCCTTTAAATTATATTTTTTACAGGCTTAAAATTCCAGATTCAACATCTTACCCAAATTTCCAATAATTAAATGCAATAATTAAATTTCCAAATAATGGTGATAATTGAAATTTAAGTTACAAATTAACTTTTAAATATTCAAAATCCATTAAATATCTCAATTTCAAATCCCTAAAAATTTTGGGTCGTCACATTCCTCCCCCCTTAAAAGAATTTCGTCCCTGAAATTACTAGTTAGAAAGAATGGTCCAACACCCGTTTACCTTTTTCCCAAAACCAAACAGTTTTATTCGCTTGCCATAACATATTTTTTTATTAAAGACCCACTTTTACTTCAACCAACTTTCCAAAACCTTCCATAGTTTCCAAATAACTTTACTTATTCAACCATTCAAATTATAATTTGAAACCAAATTTTGAATTATCAAAATTTTCTCAAAAATTTTCTGACTCCCTAAATTTTCAAAAAATTTTGCCAAGGTCTCCTTTGCGCGGCTAGCTCGGTACAACTACAAAATGCCTCTACGGGATCCCAAATCCCAAAAGAAAACAAAACCCAAGTTGCTAGATCAAAAACCCAATCAAATTTCATACAGAAATTTAAACGCATACCTTTTTAGTCGGGCTATTCAAATTTATCATCTGAAATCAAAACCAATTTTCCTTTTCCCTTATAATACCTGCATATCCTATTTAACAATAATATCCAATCCCAACTTTCAAAACATTTTATTGACTTCCTTACAAAGTGCCAATATTTATTCATTCAAATATTAACTTAGAATATATTTGCAATATCAATTTCCAATTAAGAATTCTCCATTCCTTTCTTAAGTTTAGTATAACCGTTTTAAATGCTTCTTTATTTATTTTCACTTTACCACTATAGCTTATATCTATATCTATTCAAATTAGTTTTTACCATTTACGTATGAATTCAATTTATATCCAACTCTAAATATTGAATTTTATCTTCCATTTATAACTGATTTATATTACCATTTCAAATTAGTTTCATTCACTAGTTTATTTCAATTTCCAATTTGAAATCGTTTTGTCGTTAGCAAAACTTTTCCCAAAAATTTTCAAAAAAATTTCTAACCCCAAAATTTACGAAATTTTTTGGCAGAGTCTCCTTTGTACGGAGGAGCTTTTGTAATTTGACAAAAGATATAAATATATATACATCGACCGACCCGATCGGAAAAACAAAAACAGTTCATATTTCCTTTTTTTTTGTATGCGTACCTTATTTAGCATTTGTAAGCAAGCGGCTTATTTATTCAGCGGTTAACGTGCCCAAAATCCTACCAAACGGCTTCCCAGTACCTGTACTTACTCAATTTAAACATGTAAGTGCAATATATATAAAGTTTAACAATATTTCACTTATTTATAATAGTTAAACACATGAATTCTAACATCAATGCACACCAAACACTTTCCGTAAGCAATTTATACAGTTATAATACTAATTCAACTGTTTTCAGTTAATTCATATACCATTTTCATTCAATTTGAATGGTTTACAACCCACTTGCTTATATTCCATTCATTTTTAATTTTAAACTAACCGATATTATTCCAATTGATTTTAAAAATCAATTATACTCACTTCTGTTAATACATTTACTTTTGTTTACGATAAAATGACTAATTTTCTGTGCAAATTTGATGTTATTCATGCAAATAACAATTACTTAAGATTATAACCATTTTAAACTGATTCCAACTCAATTTATATTTATTTCCTTCTATTTTAATTCATTCACAACCATTTTATTTAACTCGACACATTCCATTTCAATTTTATTCACGGTCCACTCATTTGTGTTTCGTTTCTTATCCGCATTCATTTAAAACCATTCTATTAAACTTGAAAACATCCTATTTTTCTTATTGTCTCTAAGTTATTTCAAATCCTTAACAATTTAAATGGCTTACAATTATTTATTTTAGAATTTCATTCCATTAAATATTATCGGTAACTCACCGAATTTTATTCGATTCAAATTTATTTTCACTTGATTTAAATCCAACCCAATATCATTAAACTTAGTTTAAGTTGAATTCAATTCAACTCTCCTCCATCTATTTAGCTTAAGTTAATTTACTTCAATTTATTCAATTGATTACAAGGCCACTTTCAATTTTATTACCACCTATCTGGGTTTTATTTGCAACCAAAACAATCCCTACTTTAATCTATTTCCAATCATATTTACTTCATTAACAATTCAAGTCGAATTTAATTTATAACTCGAGTTTTATTTCCAAACTTCATTATTAACTCACAATTCAGCTTCTATTTAACTACATTAGGTTCCATTTACATATTTCATTAACTAATTTATTATCTAATTAGTTCTTTCCCTATTTATAATTCAATACCTGATTTTTAATCACAAAAATCACTTCATTAAATTTTCTTAAGTTCAATTTATTTTATAATTCAAGTTTGTATTTTTGTTTTATTTTCCAAATCATCAAACAATATTTATTTTTGGTTTTCTATTCCACATTCTAGTTTTATAAGTCATAATTTATTATTTTACACATTTCCATTCATTCTAGCCTTGGATATATTCGTCTCTATTTTTAACTCGGGCCTTACACTTATTTATATCACAACACATTTTTATTCCATGGACTTTTAATTCTTTTATAAGTTATTCTAGTTCATTTATTCCAATCTAATTTTTATCCAACTTATTTCCATTAATTCAAGGATCTAATTCCATTCAATATCACTCGTAGCTCAACTGAATTTTATTCCAATTCAATTCTATTTTATTTTAACTCAGATTCATTTAATTCAATTCGATTCAATTTTCTTTCTCAATCCAAGTTAATTTCATTTTTAACTTTTCACTTTAATTTGAAATTCAAACATTCAAAGCTTATATTCCCTTCCTGATTTAAAAACCATTTCAATTTATAAGCTTACAACCTATGTCATCAGGATTTTTAAACACTCCCAGCTTTTGGGTTTCAAATCATTTTGAAATCTCAACATCTCAATATCACACTTCTCAAAAATTTTAAACCAATCCTAGTTTCTATTCTCAACAATTTTCCTTTGAAATTTTCAAAAACAGCTAGCTTTTCTGAACAAATCAATTTGGAAGCAATCCGTCACTTAGAAACTCGAAAATGAAGATCGATGATGTTGCAGTCATCACCGAAGTTATTTTCCAGCGACTGAAGTGAGCTCAGTGCTATATCCCTTCCCAAAATCTTTGAAAATCATTTTCAAACCCAAAGGAATTTAATTTTTTAAATTTTCAAATCTATTTAATCTATATTCAAATATTATTCTGAAATTTTATCTTATTTTTAATTATTAATCACACTATAATTCACATTTATAGTTTACATTTACAAATCCCATTTATTTTATTAATTTATTCATTAATCTTTGCTTATTATTTCAATTTCAAGTTAATTTTTACACAATAATGATAATAATTTAAATATCATCATTCCTAACATCCAAGCAACCATATATTAGCTAAAATAGTTTACAAAAGCTTTTCTTTATATCAAAATATATTTTTGGGTAAAATTATTTCATTCACTCACATTTAAAGCAATACCGTGTCAAAGTTCTATTCAAGTGTTTAGAAACCCCTTCGATACAGTTGTCTAGACTGTGCCGACGAAGGTTCATATGCCACTCAATAAACCAATCAACACAATATAAACCATTTTTACACCCACAAACAAATACGCGCTCATATCTATTAATACGCTCAAACTCATTCTAGAGTACTACGGACTCTAATTTAAATGAGTAATTCCCACCAGAGCCAAGGTTATCACCAACCTAAGCTCTGATACCAACTGTAATGACCCGCAAACCCTTCCCCTTGAGTCAACACTATTCTACATTAATTAACTCAAGTTGAACAGAAATACGAACCATTTGGGTTAAAGAAGAAGTGGTTGAAGAAGAGAAACAGAAAACAACTACAGAATCTTACCATCGCAGCGGAATAAGATATAATAGGTAATCATAGATCTTTACATAAAAACAAATACTATGTCTGTTTATACATACATTATCAGAGTACATCATCAGAGTTCAACAACATCAATAACATACAACTGGATACACAGCGGAATAATAATGGCAAGTACGGAAGTACGTATCGCCATCCAGCTCGTCTCCTGAGCTCCACAACATCATTTCCTAAATTCTATAATACTCGGTCTGACCCGAGCATTATAGTTAAATAACACCTTAGTCAGTCTGGAATACCAGCGTGAGAAATCACACTCAAATTGATTATTAAAGTTTCAAAAATTCTTTTGAAAACAAAAGCATCTCGTAAGACCACGTCACAAATAAACATGTCGGGTTTTTACCTTATGATAGATAAAACATTTCTTATTAAAATCCTCTGATATTATAATAGCGTCTATCTACAAATACTAATTAAAATAGCCGAAATTGTTACATCTATTAAATTCCAGCTATTAGCCATAGAGTGGGTAATACAAACAAAACTCGTAAAAGGCGTGTAGGGGGAATGGATTTCCAACTAATGACTAGGCACCGGAGTACCACCTGTGATAGTACCTGGTCTAAATCAGCGTACCGAGGATCCCTCCCGACCCCCTGCAACACAAGACCCAGACTATCCCTTACTGGATAATCCCGAGTAAGATCACCCCACGATTGGGATCAGCAACCGCACCACTAAGCCGAAATAAAAAGGGACATCTAGACAGGGATGACCTTACCCGGAAATGGGTGCTACCCACCAAGCCTTGCTGCATAACCCCTGATTTTCAGTCATTCCCGGTTGATGAGGCTTGAGGCTAAGCGTTACCCTTAAGATCGTTTCACTTAGAATGCTCATCGTCCACCTGACGATGTTCTGAAAGCATTCATCCATACAAGTCCGTTCCGGGTTCGAACGGAACCGAAGGCACTATTCCTACTACATCCATTTTGGAAATATCCTCAGGATTATTAGCGACTAGCCCTTGCACTTCACTACTCCATCTTCGCATCCAAACTCGTTTTCCCAAGAAAATGTACAAACCGGATCGAAATGGTTTTCGAGAAATTAATCCTGATCCCGGTCTCTTCGAAACGATCAACGTATTTGGCCAATATTGATAGTCGGTTATTTAACTATCAATTAACATTCACAACAACCATCCAACATAAATAATTTCACCAAATTATTTATTGAACTCAAATTATCTTCACAAGATATATATCCACTTTTCAACCCTTAAAAAAAATAGTTTCAAACCCCACTCTTCTCATGGAATGAATTTCCAAATAATTATTTCCACTGAAAACACCAAGTACAAAGCTTTAGATTTTTAAAATAATTTAAAACGCTTTATAAATAAAGTATATATTTTAACATTTAGATTGAGAACTACTTCAATACTTTACTAAAAATATACACTTTAGGAATATTTAAAATGAGGTTACTTTTATAAAATATAAACTAGATTTTCTCTTTTAAAACAAATACCGAGTCACTTTTAAATAACTACTATTATAATAGATTAAAAGAAAATACTTACTTTAGAATTTAAATATTTTAAAAGTGATAAATTTTCCAAAACTTGCTTTTTAAAACAACTTTAAAACTTTTAACTTATATTTAAAAATTTACTTTCAAAATGTACTTGGTTATCCAGGGAGAATTTCCAATTTCAATCACTTAAATCAATTTTCCAAATTGATTTTCAGTTTACTCCATTTGAAATAAATTTCTTTACTTGCTCAATTCATTTCAAAATTCGCTAATTATGGAGTTTATTATTATTATTATTTTCCGTTTGATTTTAAATCTTTTAACTGAAATATACAAATTTCAGATTTTCTCGATTCTTCTTTATTCTTTTCAAAATTTAAATCTTAAATCTAAAATAAATGCTTTGTTCTTTTAAATAATTACACTGAAGTTTAAAATTCATCAACTTTCTGTTTATTCAAAATTTCCTTTTCATATACGGAATTTATTTATTAGAATTTTAAAACCACTAATATTCTTATCCAGTTCATTGTTCTTTTATTTAAATTTTCTATAATTATTTCACTTACAAATTTCTTCCTTTTATTTTCAAAATTCCAATTCTATATATTTTGATAACTTAGTGTATCGAAATATATTCAATTAAACCCTAGCATCCAATATTACAACTACCAATAATATTCATTTCAGAATATCGAATATTCATAACAGAGAATATTAAACAATATAAATAATTTTGAGGAATCCTATTGGATCCTTCCAACCTGTTTTCCCTGCATCCACAGGCGTTAGCACAATATAAAATACCAATTCCACTTCGAGGTGGAATATCGCGGTA
The DNA here is from genome assembly GCA_030765085.1 of Allium cepa. Taxonomy (NCBI): domain Eukaryota; kingdom Viridiplantae; phylum Streptophyta; class Magnoliopsida; order Asparagales; family Amaryllidaceae; genus Allium; species Allium cepa. The sequence goes on along the minus strand of CM060938.1, from coordinate 658,630,935 downwards.
TATGAGTTTTTATATAAAATCATCCGCTATTATGCGGCGCATAGGGTCTCATCCGCTATAAAATGCAGGAAATCAATCATTCCAAGATATATTATATACTACTATATATAATATTGCACATCCAATCCAAACAATCAATCAACCAATTATTTAAATTTAACCATTTAAATTAAAATTATAATGTAACATTCCGCGATTTTTATTAAATTAAATTCGTTAAATTGTTTGAACTTTTGGATTTAATTCGTGAAATTTTAAACAGAAATAAAATATTATTAAACAAAAAGGAAGTTATATGAATATAAACAAATAATAGAAATAAAAATAATAATAATAATAATAATCATGAAAGAAAGCAACAATTATCAACAAGAAATTGTTTAAAATAATAAAATAAAATATGAACAAATTTAATGTTTTAGTTAAAACCTTTAATAGAACTAAAACAAATATTGTACATAAACCACATAGTTACAAAATGTTAATGCCTGAAACAACTTTTCTTTCAATAAAGTAACATAAGAAATAAGTTAACCAAACAAAACTTAGTTTATTAAGTTGCTGTAAACCAGAATAATAAAATGAAGAGAAGTATTTTTAAACAAAACAATTGTACATACAAAGCTTATGCAAGAAGATTTAACAAAGACAAATATCAACAAGAACATGCTGTAAGTATTCAAGACAAAGAAGAAGATTAAGAAGAAAAAAAATATCTTCAAGAACAAAACAAAATTGTACTTATAAAAAAAAAAAAAAAATCCACAGCATATATATGTAAACTAAAATGGGAACAAAGGCATTAAATGCCATCTATTCAAACACAAATAAAATCTGACTTAGCACAAACAAAAACATATCAGCCGAAAAAAAAAGAATTGATTTGTCAAAGCAAGAAAATAAGATAAAAGAAAACTTTGCCCAGTTAGTACATCCCCTGCCCTGTACAAACCTCTTTATATAAGCACGTTACCTCCAGTTCATTCAAACCCTTTACTGAAAAAAAATATAACAAAGAACAGAAAATAAAAAGAAAAGCAAACATCATTTTTTTTTATCAAAGTTAAAAGCAACATACTGAAGATTCAAACTGCAGAAATCAATATAGCATCTGTTCCAAACATTTGCAAAGTGAGTAAACTTATTCGTTTTTGAAATCCAAGTATTTAGTTCATAGATCATGTGTTTTTAGTTGTATACTGGAAAAGAAATGTTGTTGTATTGTTTCTGTATCACTGAAAGTATTATACAGTTTAACTTAAAAGAAAATTTGTTCAGAACGAAAGTAACTGGAAGAAACTTAAATAGATTCACACAATCTTTTCCTAGCTTATTTTTTTTTAAAATAAATGAGTTGTTGAAACTGGCATCACAGTTTAAAATTTTGTTTTGAGCTTGAAATAAAAAAAATTTGTTCTGTAACCAAAGTTTTACAGTAAAAACAAGTTTTTATGATTTATTCAAGTATTTCAAACTATTGATTTGATTATATAACTCGGATCTACACATGAAAATAAGATTTTTAAAACAATAGTTATGATTTTTAGTTGAGTATTTCAAAGACGGTTTGAGTTTGAACGAAATCAGTACCTTGATCATTTTCTCTTGATCGAATCAATGTTAGATGCTAAGATTTTGGTTGAAGCAGGTTTAATCATCGTCAGGTTCTGGAAAATTGTTGAAAAAAAATTCTATTGCGTAAATTGGGGTGTTGAGTTCGATTTAGGGTTACAACCCGAGTTTGAATGGGTTCAGTAAAAAAAAGGATTTGCGCCCTCTTGAGTTGATCGAGCTTCACGCGGACGAGGGGAAGGGAAAAATATGGGGTTAGCGTGATGTGGCCAAGGTCGCGGCGTCTCTGGTGGTCGATGAGGTGGTGGGGAGGCGTTTTAGTGGGTTTGGTTGACTGCAGTTTTTTTCGAGTGAATGGCTATATTGTGATGTCGAGGCGATGGCTTCGAATTGGGTTTTGATTTCGAATAATGGGATGAAATGCGACTTGCTGGAGGTTGACATGGCCATGGGTGCGGCAGTGAACCACCGTGCACGTGCACGGTGGTAATGGTGTATGCGGCTTGGTTATCACTGGGTTGGTGATCAAAGGCTCGAGTTTGAACTCGAGAAAAATTCACAGTTGGCTTCGGGGGAAAAAAGAAGTACGCGAGCATTCTGTTTTGATTATTTTAGTTTAGAAACTTGGAACTTGCAAAAAAACTGGAAGAAGAAAAGAAACTGGGACAAGGGAGAAGTGGAGAAACTCGGGGGAGAAGACGAGAGAAACGTGAGTTGTCTCGGGGGAAAAGGATGGTTACTCGGGTGCTTTATAATGGGTAGGCCCGATCAAAATTTCAAAGTACAAAGATTTTTATATTTATAAGTTTACCACTGTTAAATTATGTGAGTGAAAAACTTACCATAAGTTTGAATTATTTAATAATGTTTTAAAATTTAAATTAACCCTTTAGTTAAATAATTAAACTTAAAATAAGAACTTGAGTTAATTTACATCAAACTTTCAATGAAACAATAAATCAATTTTTACAGTATAAAGCAGATTTTTTTTAAATGATAATTTAAGTAAATAGTTTGTATTAATAAATGATTTAAAGAAATTAAGAATGATTTACAATTAATTGATAAACAATTAAGTGCTCAAATTTATTTGTAAATCAAGAATTGGTTAGCCAAATAAATAAAAATCGACAAACCAGACCTAGCGGTTAATTTAAATAACTAATTTTGAAACAATAAAACGGGTTAATCAAGATTTAAATTATTTATTCAAACCGCATTTGAAAATAAATTAACTATGGCTGTGCACGACATTGATTTTTTCTATTCTGTTTGTGATGCTATGTGATGTAAATTGTCATGTACTGTACTGTGGTTGTGGTTTGTCCTGTATTGATGTGAAAACCCTTTTTGCTGTAAAACGGCAATTTAAACTTCGATGCGACAGGGAGTCGGATTTCAGTTTGTTATCCGAAACCCACATCGAACCCTGAATGTGAATCTTTGTGATTGATATATCCACGTGTTTTAAAAAATCAACCGCCCACTATTCGGTTTAGCCGGGAAAGGACCTTTGTGTCATACAACCCATTCCGAATAATGATACGTCGAAATGGATAACATTTGAAGACCGGTGGTGAAGACCGGGTGTCTTCGAAAACGATAGGATAACCTATCGATTGTCTCTGCACTGAGTTGCTCCGGTATAGAGATTTCCTAAGTGATGGGAAGTCCGATCGGGATTGTGGAAACCCGGATTTGCAAGGGCTTCTTCCTTTATTGGACGAAGTGCCTTCGGTTCTGTTCGAACCCGGGACAGACTTGTATGGTCGTGTGTCTGACACTACACTTTGAGATATAGTGCCGATTTCTTTCAAATACATATCTGTTGGTGGCGGAGAATTTATTCTCTTAGCTTAACACCCTTCTCTGAGACGTACGAGCTCAGAGGTTATGTAATTGAAGGTTATCAGCGATATATTCCCAAACTGGTAGTGTGACATGCCAAGTGCTGCTGTGTGTTGATGATCATTAGTTGATCATTTGTGATCAAAGCGAAGCTTTCGTGTAAAGCATAGCTTTGTGGACGAGACCTCATCGGACCTCACAACCCGGAAATGGTCAAAACAGGAAAGATGCGGCAAGGTTATGAGGGTCGCGCCCTTTAGGGTAGGTCATTTCCTTTTGGAAAAAGGTAATGTCATGGTATGGAGCCCAGATATTTACCTGTGTGGTAGCTCCAATCTCATTTACTGTGTGGTTGTTGCTTTGTGACAGAGGGCCCTCGGATAAGGTCCCAAAGGACCGGGGAGTGGCATACTCGAGTAGTAGTTACCTAGTTACAGAGGTAATCCGGCCTTGTGTTGGCAGAGAGCCGGGTAGGTTCTCGGGACGTCCCGCCAGAGGCGTACCCATGTGGCAGTAGGAAGTTCCTTAGCCTGACCATTTGTTGGAAATCCAAAGAAACAATACGAGCCCTGGACGGTTTTAGTTGTATAACCTGCCATGCAGCGTGACGGTAACCTGCCACAAAACATGGTAGCTATAGTAGGCATACGATAATGGTCGTATGCTGGCTAAGATTAATATTCTATTTTCGAAATGCTTTCTACACTATGCACTAGTAATAATATAAAACAAGAATTTTCTCGTATCAAGCATATTTGACTATCATAAGAAGAAATCTCCTCCAATTCTGCGATTGCATTGTGTGTGTGGCGGGAGGTCTTATGGTAGTTTCATTTTCCAAAAGCATAACGAATTTTCTTTATAAGTCTATTTTATTTAAAAGCAACTATTTTTGTTTACTCATACCAGTTCCATGACTGACCCGGAGTTTATTGTTTCTTTCCTAAACTCTGGGTGCCCACAATTTCTATACGGGCAGCCTAGTAGCAGGTTTCCATATTTTGGAGTTAGCAGTATTTTGGAGCTTTTGCTTTGGAGACATTCTAGAAGCTTTTTGGATCTCAGGTAGTTAGTGTTTTGGGAGATTGTCATCATTTCATTGAAGACTTCTTTTGGATGTATGATCATTGATGTATTATTGTGATGTTATTTAGAGTTGTGGTGTATGTATTAATCACTCTGATGTATTATTGGATATTATGATGATGTACCTGTGATGTATGCATGATATTCATTTTAGTTCCGCTGTTTTATATTCATTTGATGTTTGTTATAAGCTCCGGCGATACGAATTTGATGTCATTTATCGGATATCGAGTTCAGGTCGTCACAAGTGGTATCAGAGCTGAAGGTTGAGTAAGAACTTTAGCTACGGAGTATAACACATCAGATGGCTCATTAGAAATGGGGTGAAGTATACCCTAGAATGAGTATAACCAAGACTGAGACTCTAAATTTATTAGTCTATTTCTTTTTACTGCTGGTATTCTTTAAGATATTTCGTCCGTATATCTAAATCAATTTTCTTACTAATTTCAGATAGTAAGAATGAGCGGGCGCAGAGGAAGAGTTAGGGGTCAAGGAAGTGCCACAGCACCAAATCAAATTCCCCCAACAGCAGTACCAGCAGTACCTATTCAGCATCAGCCGGACTTGGCTGATTTGTATAAGAAATTCGCAAAGCTTGGTGGTAGGCCGTTCAGCGGCAAGGAATCAATTATTGAGGCTCAAGCATGGATAAGATCATGTGAGAAAATCTTTAAAGGGCTGAAATTGCAAGACGATCAGAAGCGACTCATAGCTTCTTGGCAACTTCAGGATGAAGCCTCAGCTTGGTGGGAGACAATCACGGCAGATAGGCCAGAAGATGAGTTTTCTTGGGAGAAATTCAAAGATGTGTTTGAAAAGCGATATTTGCCATCAGCTGGACTTTCTCGGATGTACCAGGAATTTATGGACCTGAAGCAGGGAAGTTTATCATTCGAGGAATATCTGAATAAATTTAATGAGTTATCTCGTTTTGGCCCCGAATTGGTGAATACGCCTTTGAAGAAGAATGAACGATTCATTCGCGGAATGAATAAGAAGTTCCACGAAAGAATGACGGCTCATGTTAAGGAGTCTTTTTCAGATTTAGTTGATATGGGGTACCGTTATGCCACTTCTGGGTCAGAGAAGTCAAATTTCTCGGCCATATTGTTAATGAAGAAGGGATTTCGGTTGATCCTAGCAAAGTTTCGGCCATTCTTGATTGGAGAAAGCCCACTACACCAAAGGAAGTTCGAAGCTTTTTGGGTTTAGCAGGCTATTACCGGAAATTCGTTCAAGACTTTTCGAAGATAGCTAGTGCTTTAACGAAGCTAACAATGAAAGATGTAAAATTCAATTGGACTTCGAAATGTGATGAAGCTTTTCAGGAGTTGAAAAAGAGATTGACCACTGCTCCTGTCCTCGCTATTATCGATGGGAACCAAGGTTTATCTGTTTATACCGATGCTTGCGGTGATGGTTTGGGTGCAGTATTAATGCAGAATGGGAAGGTGATTGCCTACGCGAGTAGACAATTACGTCCTCATGAAAGAAATTACCCCACCCATGATTTGGAACTTTTAGCTGTTATCTTCGCTTTAAAGATATGGCGACATTATCTTCTGGGTAAGAATCCTTTCAGCTTTCTTAGTAATTTACGAAATTTACTTAACTTAAATAATATACTTAATGAACTCTCTTTTTCTAGGTGAAAAATTTGAATTATTCACCGACCATAAATCCTTGAAATATCTCTTTACCCAGAAGGATCTGAATCTGCGACAACAACGCTGGTTGGAATTTCTGGCATCTTATGACTTGGATATTCAGTATACGCCAGGAAAGGCCAATGTAGTTGCCGATGCTTTAAGTAGGAGACATGCTGTTCTTGCATATCTTGCTATCGCTCCTACTCTCCTTGAAAAGATTGCCACAAGCCAAACTGGAGACAAGTTTCTTCGAGAAATGCGGAGAAGAATAGGTCGTGGTAAAGATACTAGTTTTGAGGTAGATAATAGAGGGGTTGTAAGGATGAAAGGAAGAATTTGTGTCCCTGACATTCCAGAACTGAAACGTGAAGTTTTAGATGAATGCCACAAATCAAAACTCAGTATCCATCCCGGAGTAAATAAGATGTATCGAGATATCAAAAGAACTTTCTGGTGGAAGACAATGAAGAGAGATATCTCCATTTATGTGAGTCGCTGTGCTACTTGTCAGCAAATCAAAAGCGATCAAAAGAAAGTGGCGGGATTACTTCAGCCTTTAGAGGTACCCAAGTGGAAATGGGACCAAGTATCGATGGATTTCATCGATGGTTTGCCTCGTACTCGAAAGGGCAATGAAGCAATTTGGGTTATTGTAGACCGTTTGACTAAGACTGCCCACTTTTTGCCAGTGAAAGCTACCCGCACGGCTGCAAGTCTAGCTAATTTATATATAAAAGAAATTGTTCGTCTCCACGGTATTCCTAGCAGCATAGTGAGTGATCGTGATCCGATCTTCACTAGTAGATTCTGGGAGGCATTCCAAGCCGCTTTGGGAACCAAATTGAATCTCAGCACTGCTTATCACCCACAATCTGATGGACAGACAGAAAGGGTTAATCGAATTTTAGAAGACCTATTGCGCGCTTGTATTCTTGACTTTGGTGGATCTTGGGAGGACTATTTGCATTTGGTCGAATTTTCCTATAACAACAGCTATCAGGCTAGTATCGAAATGGCTCCTTTCGAAGCTTTATATGGTCCTCCGTGTCGATCACCGGCATGTTGGATCGAATCGGGTGATAGACTCGTTCTTGGACCAGACATGATTAAAGAAGCCACTGAAAAGGTTGATTTTATACGGAAGAAGTTATTAGCTGCTCAGAGCCGTCAGAAAAGTTATTATGACCGCCGAAGGAGGGATTTGGAATTTCAGGTTGGAGATTCTGTATTTTTGAAAGTGTCTCCAATGCGGGGTGTATTGAGATTCGGGAAAACTGGAAAGCTAGCACCGCGTTATATTGGTCCTTTTCCTATTCTGGAAAGAATCGGTCCGCTAGCATATCGAGTGCAGTTGCCCAGCTGGTTGTCTGGTGTGCATAACGTGTTCCATGTTTCTAGTCTTCGGAAGTATGTGCATGACCCAGATGATATTATTGAAGAAGCTGCTCAGCAGGACCTTGAAATCACTCCCAACTTGGCTGTAAGAAGGGAACCAATAAAGATTATTGATCGTGATGAAAAGCGATTGCGAAACAAAGTTGTAAAATTGGTCAAAGTTCAATGGAGTGGCGATCCAAAGGACTGTACTTGGGAAACTGAAGATAACATGAAAAAATCATATCCCAAATGCAGAGTAGACATCTCGGCTTAAACTGTAAGTCATTTCCTTATTTTTTTTCTGAATTCGTACATTCTTTGTTTATTTTTCTCTCTCTTTCAATTTCGAGGACGAAATTTTCTTAAGGAGGGGATATTGTAACATTCCGCGATTTTTATTAAATTAAATTCGTTAAATTGTTTGAACTTTTGGATTTAATTCGTGAAATTTTAAACAGAAATAAAATATTATTAAACAAAAAGGAAGTTATATGAATATAAACAAATAATAGAAATAAAAAAAATAATAATAATAATAATCATGAAAGAAAGCAACAATTATCAACAAGAAATTGTTTAAAATAATAAAATAAAATATGAACAAATTTAATGTTTTAGTTAAAACCTTTAATAGAACTAAAACAAATATTGTACATAAACCACATAGTTACAAAATGTTAATGCCTGAAACAACTTTTCTTTCAATAAAGTAACATAAGAAATAAGTTAACCAAACAAAACTTAGTTTATTAAGTTGCTGTAAACCAGAATAATAAAATGAAGAGAAGTATTTTTAAACAAAACAATTGTACATACAAAGCTTATGCAAGAAGATTTAACAAAGACAAATATCAACAAGAACATGCTGTAAGTATTCAAGACAAAGAAGAAGATTAAGAAGAAAAAAAATATCTTCAAGAACAAAACAAAATTGTACTTATAAAAAAAAAAAAAAAAAAATCCACAGCATATATATGTAAACTAAAATGGGAACAAAGGCATTAAATGCCATCTATTCAAACACAAATAAAATCTGACTTAGCACAAACAAAAACATATCAGCCGAAAAAAAAAGAATTGATTTGTCAAAGCAAGAAAATAAGATAAAAGAAAACTTTGCCCAGTTAGTACATCCCCTGCCCTGTACAAACCTCTTTATATAAGCACGTTACCTCCAGTTCATTCAAACCCTTTACTGAAAAAAAATATAACAAAGAACAGAAAATAAAAAGAAAAGCAAACATCATTTTTTTTTTTATCAAAGTTAAAAGCAACATACTGAAGATTCAAACTGCAGAAATCAATATAGCATCTGTTCCAAACATTTGCAAAGTGAGTAAACTTATTCGTTTTTGAAATCCAAGTATTTAGTTCATAGATCATGTGTTTTTAGTTGTATACTGGAAAAGAAATGTTGTTGTATTGTTTCTGTATCACTGAAAGTATTATACAGTTTAACTTAAAAGAAAATTTGTTCAGAACGAAAGTAACTGGAAGAAACTTAAATAGATTCACACAATCTTTTCCTAGCTTATTTTTTTTTAAAATAAATGAGTTGTTGAAACTGGCATCACAGTTTAAAATTTTGTTTTGAGCTTGAAATAAAAAAAATTTGTTCTGTAACCAAAGTTTTACAGTAAAAACAAGTTTTTATGATTTATTCAAGTATTTCAAACTATTGATTTGATTATATAACTCGGATCTACACATGAAAATAAGATTTTTAAAACAATAGTTATGATTTTTAGTTGAGTATTTCAAAGACGGTTTGAGTTTGAACGAAATCAGTACCTTGATCATTTTCTCTTGATCGAATCAATGTTAGATGCTAAGATTTTGGTTGAAGCAGGTTTAATCATCGTCAGGTTCTGGAAAATTGTTGAAAAAAAATTCTATTGCGTAAATTGGGGTGTTGAGTTCGATTTAGGGTTACAACCCGAGTTTGAATGGGTTCAGTAAAAAAAAGGATTTGCGCCCTCTTGAGTTGATCGAGCTTCACGCGGACGAGGGGAAGGGAAAAATATGGGGTTAGCGTGATGTGGCCAAGGTCGCGGCGTCTCTGGTGGTCGATGAGGTGGTGGGGAGGCGTTTTAGTGGGTTTGGTTGACTGCAGTTTTTTTCGAGTGAATGGCTATATTGTGATGTCGAGGCGATGGCTTCGAATTGGGTTTTGATTTCGAATAATGGGATGAAATGCGACTTGCTGGAGGTTGACATGGCCATGGGTGCGGCAGTGAACCACCGTGCACATGCACGGTGGTAATGGTGTATGCGGCTTGGTTATCACTGGGTTGGTGATCAAAGGCTCGAGTTTGAACTCGAGAAAAATTCACAGTTGGCTTCGGGGGAAAAAAGAAGTACGCGAGCATTCTGTTTTGATTATTTTAGTTTAGAAACTTGGAACTTGAAAAAAAACTGGAAGAAGAAAAGAAACTGGGACAAGGGAGAAGTGGAGAAACTCGGGGGAGAAGACGAGAGAAACGTGAGTTGTCTCGGGGGAAAAGGATGGTTACTCGGGTGCTTTATAATGGGTAGGCCCGATCAAAATTTCAAAGTACAAAGATTTTTATATTTATAAGTTTACCACTGTTAAATTATGTGAGTGAAAAACTTACCATAAGTTTGAATTATTTAATAATGTTTTAAAATTTAAATTAACCCTTTAGTTAAATAATTAAACTTAAAATAAGAACTTGAGTTAATTTACATCAAACTTTCAATGAAACAATAAATCAATTTTTACAGTATAAAGCAGATTTTTTTTAAATGATAATTTAAGTAAATAGTTTGTATTAATAAATGATTTAAAGAAATTAAGAATGATTTACAATTAATTGATAAACAATTAAGTGCTCAAATTTATTTGTAAATCAAGAATTGGTTAGCCAAATAAATAAAAATCGACAAACCAGACCTAGCGGTTAATTTAAATAACTAATTTTGAAACAATAAAACGGGTTAATCAAGATTTAAATTATTTATTCAAACCGCATTTGAAAATAAATTAACTATGGCTGTGCACGACATTGATTTTTTCTATTCTGTTTGTGATGCTATGTGATGTAAATTGTCATGTACTGTATTGTGGTTGTGGTTTGTCCTGTATTGATGTGAAAACCCTTTTTGCTGTAAAACGGCAATTTAAACTTCGATGCGACAGGGAGTCGGATTTCAGTTTGTTATCCGAAACCCACATCGAACCCTGAATGTGAATCTTTGTGATTGATATATCCACGTGTTTTAAAAAATCAACCGCCCACTATTCGGTTTAGCCGGGAAAGGACCTTTGTGTCATACAACCCATTCCGAATAATGATACGTCGAAATGGATAACATTTGAAGACCGGTGGTGAAGACCGGGTGTCTTCGAAAACGATAGGATAACCTATCGATTGTCTCTGCACTGAGTTGCTCCGGTATAGAGATTTCCTAAGTGATGGGAAGTCCGATCGGGATTGTGGAAACCCGGATTTGCAAGGGCTTCTTCCTTTATTGGACGAAGTGCCTTCGGTTCTGTTCGAACCCGGGACAGACTTGTATGGTCGTGTGTCTGACACTACACTTTGAGATATAGTGCCGATTTCTTTCAAATACATATCTGTTGGTGGCGGAGAATTTATTCTCTTAGCTTAACACCCTTCTCTGAGACGTACGAGCTCAGAGGTTATGTAATTGAAGGTTATCAGCGATATATTCCCAAACTGGTAGTGTGACATGCCAAGTGCTGCTGTGTGTTGATGATCATTAGTTGATCATTTGTGATCAAAGCGAAGCTTTCGTGTAAAGCATAGCTTTGTGGACGAGACCTCATCGGACCTCACAACCCGGAAATGGTCAAAACAGGAAAGATGCGGCAAGGTTATGAGGGTCGCGCCCTTTAGGGTAGGTCATTTCCTTCTGGAAAAAGGTAATGTCATGGTATGGAGCCCAGATATTTACCTGTGTGGTAGCTCCAATCTCATTTACTGTGTGGTTGTTGCTTTGTGACAGAGGGCCCTCGGATAAGGTCCCAAAGGACCGGGGAGTGGCATACTCGAGTAGTAGTTACCTAGTTACAGAGGTAATCCGGCCTTGTGTTGGCAGAGAGCCGGGTAGGTTCTCGGGACGTCCCGCCAGAGGCGTACCCATGTGGCAGTAGGAAGTTCCTTAGCCTGACCATTTGTTGGAAATCCAAAGAAACAATACGAGCCCTGGACGGTTTTAGTTGTATAACCTGCCATGCAGCGTGACGGTAACCTGCCACAAAACATGGTAGCTATAGTAGGCATACGATAATGGTCGTATGCTGGCTAAGATTAATATTCTATTTTCGAAATGCTTTCTACACTATGCACTAGTAATAATATAAAACAAGAATTTTCTCGTATCAAGCATATTTGACTATCATAAGAAGAAATCTCCTCCAATTCTGCGATTGCATTGTGTGTGTGGCGGGAGGTCTTATGGTAGTTTCATTTTCCAAAAGCATAACGAATTTTCTTTATAAGTCTATTTTATTTAAAAGCAACTATTTTTGTTTACTCATACCAGTTCCATGACTGACCCGGAGTTTATTGTTTCTTTCCTAAACTCTGGGTGCCCACAATTTCTATACGGGCAGCCTAGTAGCAGGTTTCCATATTTTGGAGTTAGCAGTATTTTGGAGCTTTTGCTTTGGAGACATTCTAGAAGCTTTTTGGATCTCAGGTAGTTAGTGTTTTGGGAGATTGTCATCATTTCATTGAAGACTTCTTTTGGATGTATGATCATTGATGTATTATTGTGATGTTATTTAGAGTTGTGGTGTATGTATTAATCACTCTGATGTATTATTGGATATTATGATGATGTACCTGTGATGTATGCATGATATTCATTTTAGTTCCGCTGTTTTATATTCATTTGATGTTTGTTATAAGCTCCGGCGATACGAATTTGATGTCATTTATCGGATATCGAGTTCAGGTCGTCACATATAACCAGATGAGTGAGATTAACTTAACTTTAATTTTTGTTTTGTAATCCACTTTAATATTGCTTTGGATTTCCTGATGTTTGACCTTGTTGGAAAAACAAACTCAGGAGTCCAACTCACTCGAATCGTGAAACCCCGCAGCCTCCATGGTGATTTCACGGTTGCAGCTCGAGTTCGAGCTCGAAATCCCAAATCGACGACCTCATCGCGACTCCACGCCGTATCGCGACCACCCAAAGCCCTCGCAGTACTAGCCACGACGCGATCGAAACTTCCAATGCCTCCTCCCACGAAGCCCTCTGCTTTGCTCGCAAGCGTCCCTACGATTGTCACCGAACGCCCAGAAATCCAAACCCTATTTCGCATCTCTGGTCGAACGCGAACCTCCCCTTCCACTTGAACGAACGTCGCGGCAATAAATTGACTCAGACCTAGCTTCGTTCGGCATCGCGAGTCTCCCCCGCATCGAAGTCGACATCGGTTTCGATTTCGCAGTCGACGACGTGCACTAGTGACCCCCCTTTTTCGTTAGCAATTTATTTTTTTATTTTTTTTTGAATTTAACTGAGGAGAGGAACGAGGTTCGATGTGTTTTAGAAAATAAACTGAAATGTTTCGGCCATTATTCTTACTTTAAAGACCTGTGTGGAAGCTTCAGAAGGAAGACAATGCGTGTCTATATTTCTCAACGTGCCATAATGTTATACACATATTCCGAACACAATGGAAAAGGTTTCGAGTCCTATTTCGATCGTATGGAGAAGATAGCTCTTTTAATCGAATTAAAGTATTAAATTTTCGATATTAAGTCTAGCGCCTTTATATATCGTACGCTCACACAACAAATCTGATCATTAAGAAATTTGAAATCCGATAATAATATAATATTACGGATCCAATAGAACTGGTTTCGTCGAATTCCGAGGTTGTGCCTCGGAAGGCTATTTTTAAATATCGATTTAAACGATATATTATTAAAATTTAACAAAACATTCCAAATTCAATTTCAACACTTTTACTATCTTCAGTATTATCAATATAAATTTTACAGGCCTTTAAATTATATTTTTTACAAGCTTAAAATTCCAGATTCAACATCTTACCCAAATTTCCAATAATTAAATTCAATAATTAAATTTCCAAATAATGGTGATATTTGAAATTTAAGTTACAAATTAACTTTTAAATATTTAAAATCCATTAAATATCCCGATTTCAAATGCCTAAAAATTTCGAGTCGTCATAACTCGAGTTCCCCTCCTGAACACTAGCCACCGCCGTGCCACTGCTCCCACCCGAAGCCTGACCGAAGTCCCCTTCACGACCGAAGCATCCCCAGCCTCAACCAAGACTCCACCTGCAACCTACTCTGCCAATTTTCTGTGCACGGTTCTTTTTGTTTTTGCTTTCTATTTATACATATGCTGTTGTTGAAAGCATATATGTTCATGTGTGTCCTCAAGCACATATATGTGTTTCTCAAATATATATACATATATACATATACATATACATATACATACATACATACATACATATATATATCGTTTTTTCCCTTGCGGTGGGTTTTCTTTTTTGTGCTTGTGATATATATAGTATCCTATATATGCGCTGCACATACAAATCGATGGCAGTAGTATGCATTTTTTTGATGTCAGCACCTGTATAGCGTGGCTAAGAATGCATATATATTGATATATTATGTCTGTAGCTGTCATCGGCATTTACTTTGGACTCCACCCTGTCCACCTTATCTTAGTCACCATCAGGCCTTCAAGTCTTTTGAATTGTGCATATATATACTTGGATAGTATACATATATTGAGAATAGTTCATTGTTGTAACATATATATGCTGCTCTTTAGGATGAATGTACATTGTAGTAAAAATATATACATGTGGTTATACATAGCATACGCCTTATCTTTGCTTTACAATTCATATGTATGTTGTAGTATGTGATATGTATAATATATAGGGTACTTTTGATACAGGTCCTTATTAAGTTTCAAAATTCATGAAAAGTCCTTCACTAAATTTTAGTGTAAATTAGGTCCCTGTTTTTTATTCACGGTTATTGCAGAGCATAATGCAACATTCTTAAAAGTTGCTGACATTTCCGCAATTTTTCTGTACACTGTGAACATAGTGTATGAAAAATGTTTAAATATCAGCACTTATTTATAAAACTTGCTGAGATTTCAGCAACATTTATGTACACCGTGAACATAGTTTATGAAAGTTGCTGAAATATCAGCACTTATTTATAAAAGTTGCTGACGTTTCAGCAATAATTTTTCTTTGTTTTTACAATGAAACTTTGACAAGGAAAGTTGCTTAAATATCAGCACTTATTTATAAAAGTTGCTGACATTTCAGCAATAATTTTTCTTTGTTTTTACAATGAAACTTTGACAGAAAAAGTTGCTGAAATATCAGAACTTGTTTATAAAAGTTGCTGACATTTCAGCAATAATTTTTCTTCGTTTCCAGATAACAAGGACCCGCTTTACAATGAAACTTTGACAGGGACCCGCTTTACAATAAGAAAGTACGATTGGGATGCCTCCCGAATTTCCACTAATATATATGTGTATTGTATGCACGCATGATGCTCGATGAAATGCATATGTACCCAATTTTTTTTACAAAAGCTATATGTGCTCGGATTTGAACCTATGCACGTTATATATAATACGTATATAAATTGCTGACAAAATTATACATGTTGTATATATATATTTGTCCTTTCCAAAATTTTATAACACAAAAATTATATATACCACGTATATATATTATTTGACCATGTTGTGTATGTCATTTGTTTCAATTTACGACAAATTGCATATGTTGTATATATTGCACGTGTGCGATTTTGCAAATTTTATTTACATGTTGTATATAATGATGCTTTTAAAAATTATGAAATAAATGTATGTATATATTGCATATGCATATTTTATTTGTTTTTCATTAAATTTCTTGTGCTAAAATTATATTCTTGCTTGTCGCAGCAAATTGACTTATCGTGCCTGATTCGTGTCATTGTCCGTTGCTTTGCTCTTTGTGTTTATTTCGGTCGATTTACAGTCATTTGTGTAAAATTACCTAGCAATGATCAAAGTTGAAAAGTGGAGAAAGCAATTATAGGGCTTGTATTATATCTCACAACGGATCAAATAAAATATCATAATCATCACATGTATAAAATTGACAGGACGGTAATGACTAAATTAACAACAAATATCAAAGTGCATGGTTTTACAAAGTTATACAAAATAGTAGTAAAGTTTATACAACTAAAAATAAACACAAGATAATTTTCTCTAAATAAAATAGCCAACACCGTTTAGGCTCCATAGTGTCGCACAGTGGAATACGCAATATTAAGCCGTATATAAATACGAGAAAGCACGAACTCCTACCGTCGATCTACACAGCACCACCTATCACCCAAACTTGTTATCCAGTGTACTCATTTAAGAGTACCCAAAACAATAATAAGCAAAACATAAAACATCGAGTCAAACAACAGTCTAGTGTGAGCGATAAACAATCTCAAAATTCTATACAAGTTGATATAGTAAGGAACAAAGCTACAAGAATCATACCCGATATGTCCCTACATACAAAGAGGAAGAAGGAAATGAAAATTGATTGAAGAATTGAAAGAAAGGAATTTGTTTTAAATAAACAAAAAATCTATTCTTTCTTTGCAAACTGTCCACTTTAATTCCTTACTAATTTTCAATCCAGTCAATCATCCCCATTCCTTAGCGTGGTCAGGCAAGTTTTCGAGAATCTTCAAGTGTGGCTTGCACACCAGCCAAATCCAAATGCGAAACCCAAAAGTCCAAGAATCAAGACAAGCCATGGATCGATACCGATCCATGCCCATGGATCGATACCGATCCATGCCCATGGATCAGTTTCGACCCCTAATGCTTGCCCAAAGTTGCTACATGGTTCATGCTGCACATAGTTAGAGTGATCCTCAATCAACGCATGCCATATAAGATGGTTCACTAGCCACTCAGTATCCAAACGATAGATGGATAAATCGAAGTTTCAAGACAACTAAATCAATTACTTCTACCCAACCACCGAACCATAAGATTCCTATGATCCAAGAGTCATGCCGATACATATAAGCTCCACAAATGAAGGTACAAGTCATCCAAGCAACGTCGAAGGATCAAATGAAGATTAAAAATCATTTTATGGATCGGTACCGATCCATAAGGCATGATTTGGTATCGATCCCTAAATTTTTTTTAGCTGGCCACAATCTTCTGAGAGGGGCTCCTCTAGGATGTGGGGAAGAACATGGTAAAGAGAACTCTGTCGGCCTTTAAATATAAATAGTGGATGTAGGCATTGTTTATGGGAACTTTTTGATTGCACTCTAAACTTTTGTACTTCTACTATAACCTCTCGGGTTAATACCGATCCATAGACTATCGATCCGTTAGATCATCCTTGTAAAAACCTCATAGAATCATAAACAAATTTCAAATAGACGTAGGCCAGTGATTAACCGAACCACTATAATTGTTGTGTGTTTTTCCATCGTTTGCTCATTTATTGTCTTCCTTTTATCTTCTATAATATTTTGGGTGTTCATGCCAACTTTTGGTGTAAACGCCTTCCGTGTTCAATTTTCATAATCCAAATATTTTTCCACCATTTTAGTAGTTTAAATTTCTAGACTAGTTACATGCTTAAAACTGACCCATTTAAGAAACAAATTCCATCCAAAAATATAATTTGACCCAAATCCAAACCCAGCTTGGCCGATCGAAGGCGACGCACGTGTGTATGTGTTAACATGCAAGGCCTTCATCTTCAACCCAAAAGAAAACATTTAGGTGCTCAAAGGTCTCAATCTTTCTCCTTTGAAAACTATATTTAAACCTATATAGTTTAAGCTATCTTGCAATATAGAACTAGTCAATTTGCATACTTCTCCTCTTCTCTTTCTATCAGATTCAGGCTTGTGCCCGTTGCCATTTTAGCCATCCTATATTATATTTTTCCTTTCCACTTTTGCTTGCTGTTCATTCAGAGAGGTACTTTATCATTGTATTGTATTATATTTTATTCTATTCTCTATTTTTTTTTCGTTCTCTCGTTCTTCTCCTCTATATTTCCACCGAGCTATCACCCATGCCCTTTTCTATTTTCCCGAAGTAATAATTCGAAGCCTCTCCTCGTGTGCTCACCTACCTTTATCCCTGTGCTTCTCACTCAACCTGGGAGCCTAGCCCTCTGATCCACGCCCAAAAAACAAAAAGCAAAAGCACCACCCTCCGTGCCACTTCCCTCCGATCACCAGACCTAGGACAACGCGAGCGCCTCCCCACCGCCGCACCTAAATCCTGACCGGGTTGCACCCCACTGTGCCGCCACCACTACACGTCGCCCAAAACCGAGAGCGTCTCACCTAATCGTCAGTACCCCCTCACCCGAGTTCCCCCGACCGAACACTAGTGACCGCCGAGCCCCTTCTCCCACCCGAAGCCTAACTGAAGTCCCCTTCACGACCAAAGCATCCCCAGCCTTAACCAAGACTCCACCTGCAACCTACTCTGCCAATTTGCAATGCACGATCCTTTTTGATTTTGCTTCCCATATATACATATGTTGTTGTTGGAAGCATATATGTTCTCGTGTGTCCTCAAGCACATATATGCGTTTATTATATATATATATATATATATATATTTCTTACTGTGGGTTTTCTTTTTTGTGCTTATGATATATATATATATATCCTATATATGCGCTGCACATACAAATCGATGGCAGTAGTATGCATATATTTTTTTATGTCTGCACCTGTATAGCATGGCCGAGAATGCATAGTCTGTAGCTGTCATCCGCATTTACTTTGAACTCCACCCTGTCTACCGTATCTTAGTCACCATCGTGCCTTCTAGTCTTTTGAATTGTGCATATATACTTGGATAGCATACATATATTGGGAATAGTTCATTGCCGTGACATATATATATATATATATATGCTGCTCATTAGGATGAATGTACATTGTAGTAGAAAGATTCCAGACAGCCCATAACTGATTATAGAAGATGACCTAACCTTCTAAACTCTATCAGCATAGGGTATGTTTTTCCCCTGAAACATTCACAAGCTATGTCAATGATGTTGAATTTAGTTTGAAAGATTCTTTTGTCCATATATGTTGGCACTCAATGAAGTACAAGAATGCAAGAATGGAAAATGATGCTGAATAAAATCTGTTACATCTTTGTCACCCTTTAATGCGTTTTTCGCTTTCCATGCCACATGTTTGTGGTCTATTTTCTAGAACCAGAAGCATTAAATGCGTGGGATGGATCCATTAGCTTTTTATTCGTCATTTGTCAACAAATATTAAATTGATGAGTCAGTTGGACAAAGTTTCTCTTTTGTGGTCTTCTTTTTCTGATTTCTCTTTTGTCAAAATTTTTCTTCTTTTGTCAAATCTGTACTGTGTGACAAAAGATATGCACTTGCGTGTATCACAAGATTAAGTTCATTTGTTTGTGATATATTTCATGGTAAATTTCGTTACTAGACAATTTTGAGTGGAGCAATTAAAAATTTCACTTTGGCAAAGAAGATTAAACAACATCCAACTTCAACAGGAATAACAAAATCAGAGAAAGTGAAGGAAACATGACCTAAGAGGAGTTTTGATTTAGCCTATGAAGACATGAAATTTTGGTGTGTCAACAATATTAGAATATCTATCGCAGATGATATTATCAAGGATTTACTAACCTAGATTTGTTTCTGAGCTTTGGGGAAAACTTGAGAAGCTTTGTCTACGTAAAGTTTGCTAACAAAGCTAAATAAAATCTGGGAACCTTACAAGCTAAATAAAATATGGCAAAGTTGGCTAACAAAGCAAAGTTGATCTTTTACTATGCTTCTAATAAGAGGCGCAAAAAATGGATTTTACGTCGCGAAAGGTTACAAAACATCACAAATACACAAACGCGGCCTAAATTTATATCGCTAAAAACTTTAACTTTTACGTTGCCGATATGGTTTGTACCAGCTACATGTTGGCATGGGGAGTTAACCTCCATGCTCATCTAGTCATCATAAAGTTTAAAATTGAGCTGAACCTACCTTTGATTCTCGTTCAATTAATTAAAGGCATTACACATGAATAAAGATTGTTAACTTTGGAATTTTCTGTTTGTTTATTTTGAGCAAGAGTTGATAAATTAAAAATGTTTTACCCGGTGAACTTTAATGCTAAATGCAATTTCTTCAACGTATGCTTGGCTCCATTTTATTATTACTGTTTTTCGACTTGGGACCAAATATTTGATATTCATGTATAATAGGCTTCCGAAGATGAAAAATTATACACAAAATGAAGCAAAGCAGAAGCAGCTGCAGATGCTGCTGTAGATCTAGATTAACCCTAGAGGGGGGGTGAATAGGGTTATAGCAAATTTTCTTGATTTAAACACAGAAGTAAACTGCAAAAATAAATATGCTGAAAAGTAAATCACACACAAAATTTACCCAACTTTGGCAACCCCTGCCTAGTGCTGCATTCACAGATTTCTATTAGAATTAAACAGTATCACGCTTACAAACACTCTACTAGACTCGCAAACATTTGCTCCCGCTCACAAACACTCTACTAGACTCACACACCCTGCTCGCAAACATTTGCTCCCGCTCACAAACACTCTACTAGACTCGCACACCCTGCTCCGCCTATAGAGTTTGGCTTACTCGCAAACTTTGCTTCCCGCCTATAGAGCTTCGCTTACTCGCAAACTCTGCTCCCGCCTATAGAGTTTTGCAAACTCGCACACCCTGCTCACCGAACTAATTCTAACTAGACAATCTGACACTACCTAAACCCTAGGTGGTGATTTACAAAGTTTTGATTCGTAAAGTAAAAACAAAACAACAATTAAAAAACAATAACCCTAAACCCTAATTAACAATATAATAAATCCCTTTTAAAAAACACGGCCAGCCTCTATTCTTTATTTTAGCCCGTTTCTTTTTGTTTTCTTCTGTAACAAAGAATACGGCTTCCCTTTCGTTCCTCTTTGCGCTTAGGGCTTGCATTTCTTCTTCGTTCCTCTTCCTTCAATAAATTAGGGCTTCTGCAAATTGCTTTTGCTCCTTGCGATTCAAACTAGGGTTGTGCAAAATTGAAGCGCCGCTCGATCTCGTTCGATAGTAGGCTTCGATGCTTTTGATTTGCTTACGGCTCTTCAATTTGGATCGAGTTCGTTCTGCTTTTTCGGTATGTACTTTTCTCCTTTTGCTTTGCTGGTTGATGCTTGAACTCGATGATTAATTTGCCGATGATGATTGGGCTTATATAGGATTTGAAATCCTATTTTTGCGTTCGTATATTCGCGTTTGAATTTGTCAATTCCTTTTCTCTGCCGCTTGATGATGCTTGAACGATTGATGATTAATCTGACTTTGTCAAATTCACGTTTCTTGGTTGACACGGTTTTGAATTCATTTTCGTTTCTTTACCACCACATCTCTGAGTTGTTCAACATACTGACTTGGTTCAATTTTGACTTCGGCTTTGATTGATTATATGAATTTTTGGCTTGATTAACCTTGATGTTGAACTCCGTCTTCACTGATCGTGTTTACTGCAGCCAATTGATTTCTTAAACTTTGTAGCCTTGGTTACTGGTCGAGTTGTATCTGCTTGTAGTTGATGCATATGCTCTCTGTTTGCTTTGGTTACATGTGCATAGTATATTAGTACATAAAAAAATGTTGTTCCCTATACTGTAGTTGCTATGCAGTTGCTTGTAGTCTTTATTTGGTTTATTACAGTATTCATGTACACTGTGTTGTACTGAGCTCGACATCGCGTCATGTTGCCTTCATCACCGAGGCTCGGCTTGTATACTGCTGTTATTGTTACATTATGTTGTGGTCTTTTTCTGGTTGGCACTTGCATGCATTTCTGGTTGCTTACAATTGTTGTATAATTGCCTCTGTCTATTTGCCTGGTGGTCTATTTCATACCCATCACACTGGCATACATTCGACCTGATCATAGTAACAACCATTTGCATATATATACCTGATTGCAGTGTTGGCTTGTGATATTCATGTTGCAACTGGTTTACTGTCCACTGCAGTTTGTGTTGCTGTTTATCCGTATACATGCTTCACTGTGTGGTCTTGAGCATTGCTTGTTGCACTTGTACTGCTGCCTTGTTGACTGCATCACTATACTCGCTGTTTTGATTTGCATTGGTGCAGTTTCCATTCATGTTGCCTCTTTGTGTATGCATTTGCATACTGCTGCTATGTTGTAAATGTTGCATTGTATCACTGGTTCATTTCACTGTTTCATGCATGCTCGACATTGTGACTTGTTTTGTTTGCATTTGGCCCTTTTGCTGTTGGTCTGGAGAGATTGAACCTGTTAGTCGAGCTTGCATAATTCATGTAGCCTTGTGTTGAACCCAGTTTTACAGCTTGGGTTTGACCTTGTGCTCGTGTCGTGATTTTAAATATATTGCACGTGAGTTGAACCGGCTTTGCATTTGGGTTTGACCTGTGCTCACCTGTCCCTGTAGCATTATCAAGTGTATATCGGTGTGCACTGCCTTGTGGCATATACAGTGATACACTGTGTATGTCACAAGTTGTTCGTGTATGACGAATTCAAATATGAATGATGACGAACAACCCAAATAACTGAGGCAAATATTATTTTTAAAATTCATATTTTATTTTATATTGCAAAAATATTTCTTTTTCAATTTTACCGTGTTAGTGAATATTTTTGCAGATTGCTCAGATGCTGGATTCAAACTGGAAATAAGTTAAAGATAAAAATACGAGTGTGAGTGATATGTAGTGAGGTGAATATGTAAAATAGTGATGTAATTAGAAATTGTAATTGAAAATGTATAGTGAATAGTGAGATCTTGAAATTGTACTATTCAAAATTGTAATAAATATTTGTTTGAATAAAATTTCTGTTTGAATTCAAATTCTGTGTCATTTAATTTTATTCAGCAAATATTTATTTATTCTATGAAAAATAAAATAGTACATTAACAAATACATTTAAACGAATGTAGATATGTTGATTATCATCAAACAAAAATCATATAAGTGCATATTCAACAATCTCCCCCTTTTGATGATAACAAACATATATTTAAGATTTTGAATGTATTAAATGTATTTGATCATTCAATTTTCTCCCCCTATTTAAATGCTTTCTCTCTACATGATGCTCCCCCTACATATATGCGTACAAATAGAAATATATGAATGAGCCTATATGCAAATGAAAAATTATTTGACCTTTGCTTGATTCTATTTGACAAAATCTTAACTTTTCTCTCCCCCTTTTGTTATCAGCAAAAGAATAATAGTAATAGAAAAGTAGAGATATAGTGATCGATATTAATTCAACATTAAAACTCAATTGAATATAAATATTAAATTTTAATAAAAATCAAACAAAAATCATAAATCCTTTAATTGACGCATATTCCACTTTAGAATGATATGAATGATTTCATCAAATAAAACCATATAGTCGTGTCTATTTGTGGTATATTTATTTCAGGAAATTTGAATATCTACTAACCATGCATAACCGTTAGGACTTTTAAATGAGATTAGTAGTATTAACAATTTTTATTTTTATTTTAAAAATGAATTCAAGTATCTTCTAACCACGCATAACCGTGAGGACTTTTAAATGCGATTAGAATCAACTTGTCTATTTAATCAATCAATTTTGATATGCGTTCCATACATGCATAACCGTGAGGACTTTTAAATGAGCATGGAAGCGCATATTCAAAAATCCAAGTAATTCACGCATGCATAACCGTGAGGACTTTTAAATGAGAGTGAATATTTTGGATATTTATTTTATTGCTAAAAATATAATAAATTGAAGCACAAATGTTTTCCCGTTTAAAATACCACATATTGACATACTATATAGAATTTTGATGAGTGATGGTCGTTAGAAATATGATAGATATAGAGATGGTCATGGAATTTTTACCAATAAAAGTTTTATAACTCTTGTCTAAATTTCTAAATAAATTTACTAATTATATTGTCTCGAGTCATAATATATGATTAATATCAACACTCATCTTATTTTCCATCACTATTAATCTTTTCGATAATTATTAGGGGGTCAGATTAGTCAAAATTTGTCATTTAAAGTCAAATAAGAATGTCTAATCTGAAAATATGGTCAAACATGATTTTCTCGAGGGGGTTATATGAGAAAAATTTCTGCTATTTGAAAATTGTTTCAAGTGAAAAATATGCAGATATTTTCTTTGAAAAACGATGCAGCAAATGAATGTTTCAAAGATTAATCACGTTGCACTAGTAATTTTTCTATCAACTATATTACCAGTGTAATCTGCATCTGAATTTAAATTTCACTCAATATTCACTCGTTGGATGTCAAAGACCAGATTGTGAAATTTTAACAAGCTATCTCAGAATGAAATTTGAAATGAAGCCATGTTAACACTCAAACAAACATTATAGTGTTAATTTCAAAAACCGAAGGATAAACTGTTATATTCATGAGTAATCAACAATCAATCAACATCATAATTATTTCAAAAACAATTTCTTGAAGTTTCAATAATTTCTTAAAGTCCTTTTTAACAGCTTTCACATGAATTTTGAACTCGTGAAAATTTACAAGCAGTGACCAAAATATATCTACGTGTAGCATGAGTAATCAAATACCATCATTTGACCGAACAAATTTATATGGATTAGTTCAAAGTTGAAAATCTGATTGGTCATCAATTAAGCACAAATCAATGTCATAAATAAGAACAAGT
Organism: Allium cepa; assembly: GCA_030765085.1. NCBI lineage: Eukaryota > Viridiplantae > Streptophyta > Magnoliopsida > Asparagales > Amaryllidaceae > Allium > Allium cepa. Next base: position 658,606,582 of record CM060938.1, on the reverse strand, counting down.
CAAAAAATCATATCAATTAAGTCCGAATCAGTTCACCATCATAATTATTCCAAGTAATTCTATTTAAAGATGGTTGGTCAATATTTTGAAACAAAAATCATAGCATCAAAATCATCATCTTTTTTTCATCTCAATATTGGCTGATTTTAATTTAGAGTATGGTGTAGATAATCACATTTAATATATCGTTAAACATATACTTTTACCTGTTTTTACCTTTACGATATTTTTCGTTATTGCCCATTGTGATTCTGTCACCTTTGTACTAGGCTAAGGAACTTTGCTTTGTCGCCCGTTGTGTTTCTGGAATAGCCAAAATCAGAGAACAATGTTGTTGTTCCTTAGCCTGCCACCACACCTACATGATGAAAGATTTTTGTGACCTATTTGTTTTTATAGGTCCATGGTTGTTAGTGGCAGAATATGAAAAATATGTTTATGGAGACCCAAAACTATTTATATATGTTCCTTTTGGCACCCAAATTTGACTTTCAAATATTTTATATTTGTGCCTTTTGGAACCCAAATTGGTATAGTTTTCACGTGTTTGGGTCTATACCAACAATTATTTTGATTGTGTCCAAATCTTCTACAAATTGTGCACATTAAATTGACTTGATTAAATTTTGTGTTCCTATGACTATGATGTCCAATTATTTCAGATCGAGCAAAGACACTTTTACCTTTTGCATCATCATCTTGTGATTTCCCAAAACCTAGTCCTTTTCTATTGTTAGCAAAAATTTGATTTCCCAATAGCATGTTGAAAGATTTTTCTCCTTTTGAAAAGTTATTTAGGGATTTCTCAAGGTTTTGGACTTTGGTTTTTAATGTTAAGTTTTCAGTGACAAGTGAGGTGCATCGATTTATAAAATACTTTCTCCTAGTGTCGATGGTTTCCTTAAGATTCAAGTTTTCTTTTTCAAGACTCTCAAAGTTATTCCTAATTTTTGATAATTCTGAATCTAAAATCTTACATTTTTTACATTCTAGGTTTTGAATATTTTCAAGTTCAGTTTCTAACCTAGAATTTTCACGAGCAAATTCTCTCCTATCAGATTTCAGTTTTTCAATTTTAGATTCAAGACTATCAATTGTTTTAGTAAGATCTAATCACATAAAAACAAGATCTCTATAGGAATACTCACCTGCTTCACTAGATTCCTCGGAGCTTGCTTCTGAATTTGATTTTGCCATAAGACACAAGTTAGCCTCCTCTGAGTTGCTATCTGAAACTTCCTCTCCTTCTTCATCATCCCAAGTTGCTGCAAAGGCCTTCTTCTTCTTTTTCTTTCCATTGTTGTTTTTGAGAAGTGGGCATTTTGGTTTGATGTGGCCAGGCTTGTTGCAGTTATAACATGTCAGTTCATTATCAGAATTTTCAGAATCTTTTGGCCTATTACAACTTGTTTTCTTCTTGCGTGGCTTGAATCTAGACCATCTTCTAAGATTATTGACAGCCATTGCAAGCTCTTCAATTGGATCTTCTTCATCGCTTTCTTCTTTGCTCTTTAAGGCAATCGTCTTCTTCTTTGGTTCGGAGTTGTTGCGTTCTTCCTTTGCTTTTAGCTCAAGCTCATATGTCATCAAGTTGCCAATCAACTCCTCCATGCTTAGCTTGCTCAAATCTTTCGATTCTTGGATTGCCGTGACTTTTGCCTCAAAGTTCATTGGTAAAACTCGTAGCACCTTCCTCACAAGCTCTACCTCAGTGAAGACCTTCCCAAGCGCTCTAGCGTTGTATACCAAGGTTGAAAAACGTCCAAACATGTCTTTTATGCTCTCGCCTTTGTCCATCACAAAGTTTTCGTATTCATTGCTGAATAGGGCTAGATGAGACTCCTTGACTTGAGAAGTTCCTTCGTGTGCCACCTCCAAAGTGTGCCATATTTCCTGTGCTGTTGTACAATGAGAAATTCTATTAAATTCATTTTTATCAAGAGCACATATCAAAGCATTCATGGCTTTAGCATTTTTCGTTTTCAATCTCTTATCGTTGGCATCCCACCTATCCTTAGGTTTAGGAATCTCAGTATCACCAACGATTATAGTGGGAGGTTTATAGCCAGTTTCAATAATATCCCAAACATCATAATCAACAGAACTAAGATAGATACCCATTCTAACTTTCCAATAAGCATAATCGTTCCCGTTAAACATGGGTGGCCTAGCAATAGATTGCCCCTCAGAAAAAGCATTATTCGGTGAATTCATGACTCTAGAGTTAAAAACAAAATACCGGGCTCTGATACCACTTGTAGGATCTAGATTAACCCTAGAGGGGGGGTGAATAGGGTTATAGAAAATTTTCTTGATTTAAACACAGAAGTAAACTCCAAAAATAAATATGCTGAAAAGTAAATCACACACAAAATTTACCCAGCTTCGGCAACCCCTGCCTAGTGCTGCATTCACAGATTTCTATTAGAATTAAACAGTATCACGCTTACAAACACTCTACTAGACTCGCAAACATTTGCTCCCGCTCACAAACACTCTACTAGACTCGCACACCCTGCTCGCAAACATTTGCTCCCGCTCACAAACACTCTACTAGACTCGGACACCCTGCTCCGCCTATAGAGTTTCGCTTACTCGCAAACTTTGCTTCCCGCTTATAGAGCTTCGCTTACTCGCAAACTCTGCTCCCGCCTATAGAGTTTTGCAAACTCGCATACCCTGCTCACTGAACTAATTCTAACTAGACAATCTGACACTACCTAAACCCTAGGTGGTGATTTACAAAGTTTTGATTCGTAAAGTAAAAACAAAACAGCAATTAAAAAACAATAACCCTAAACCCTAATCAACAATATAATAAAGCCCTTTTAAAAAACATGGCCAGCCTCTATTCTTTATTTTAGCCCGTTCCTTTTTGTTTTCATCTGTAACAAAGAATACGGCTTCCCTTTCGTTCCTCTTTGCGCTTAGGGCTTGCGTTTCTTCTTCGTTCCTCTTCCTTCAATAAATTAGGGCTTCTGCAAATTGCTTTTGCTCCTTGCGATTCAAACTAGGGTTGTGCAAAATTGATGCGCCGCTCGATCTCGTTCGATAGTAGGCTTCGATGCTTTTGATTTGCTTGCGGCTCTTCAATTTGGATCGAGTTCGTTCTGCTTTTTCGGTATGTACTTTTCTCCTTTTGCTTTGCTGGTTGATGCTTGAACTCGATGATTAATTTGCCGATGATGATTGGGCTTATATAGGATTTGAAATCCTATTTTTGTGTTCGTATATTCGTGTTTGAATTTGTCAATTCCTTTTCTCTGCCGCTTGATGATGCTTGAACGATTGATGACTAATCTGACTTTGTCAAATTCACGTTTCTTGGTTGACACGGTTTTGAATTCATTTTCTTTTCTTTACCACCACATCTCTGACTTGTTCAACATACTGACTTGGTTCAATTTTGACTTCGGCTTTGATTGATTATATGAATTTTTGGCTTGATTAACCTTGATGTTGAACTCCGTCTCCACTGATCGTGTTTACTGCAGCCAATTGATTTCTTAAACTTTGTAGCCTTGGTTACTGGTCGAGTTGTATCTGCTTGTAGTTGATGCATATGCTCTCTGTTTGCTTTGGTTACATGTGCATAGTATATTGGTACATAAAAAAATTGTTGTTCCCTATACTGTAGTTGTTATGCAGTTGCTTGTAGTCTTTATTTGGTTTATTACAGTATTCATGTACACTGTGTTGTACTGAGCTCGACATCGCGTCATGTTGCCTTCATCACTGAGCCTCGGCTTGTATACTGCTGTTATTGTTACATTATGTTGTGGTCTTTTTCTGGTTGGCACTTGCATGCATTTCTGGTTGCTTACCATTGTTGTATAATTGCCTCTGTCTATTTGCCTGGTGGTCTATTTCATACCTATCACACTGGCATACATTCGACCTGATCATAGTAACAACCATTTGCATATATATACCTGATTGCAGTGTTGGCTTGTGATATTCATGTTGCAACTGGTTTACTGTCCACTGCAGTTTGTGTTGCTGTTTACCCGTATACATGCTTCACTGTGTGGTCTTGAGCATTGCTTGTTGCACTTGTACTGTTGCCTTGTTGACTGCATCACTATACTCGCTGTTTTGATTTGCATTGGTGCAGTTTCCATTCATGTTGCCTCTTTGTGTATGCATTTGCATACTGCTGCTATGTTGTAAATGTTGCATTGTATCACTGGTTCATTTCACTGTTTCATGCATGCTCGACATTATGACTTGTTTTGTTTGCATTTGGCCCTTTTGCTGTTGGTCTGGAGAGATTGAACCTGTTAGTCGAGCTTGCATACTTCATGTAGCCTTGTGTTGAACCCAGTTTTACAGCTCGTGTTTGACCTTGTGCTCGTGTCGTGATTTTAAATATATTGCACGTGAGTTGAACCGGCTTTGCATTTGGGTTTGACCTGTGCTCACCTGTCCCTGTAGCATTATCAAGTGTATATCGGTGTGCACGGCCTTGTGGCATATACAGTGATACACTGTGTATGTCACAAGTTGTTCGTGTATGACGAATTCAAATATGAATGATGACGAACAACCCAAATAACTGAGGTAGATATTATTTTTAAAATTCATATTTTATTTTATATTGCAAAAATATTTCTTTTTCAATTTTACTGTGTTAGTGAATATTTTTGCAGATTGCTCAGATGCTGGATTCAAACTGGAAAGAAGTTGAAGATAAAAATACGAGTGTTAGTGATATGTAGTGAGGTGAATATGTAAAATAGTGATGTAAATAGAAATTGTAATTGAAAATGTATAGTGAATAGTGAGAGCTTGAAATTGTACTATTCAAAATTGTAATAAATATTTGTTTGAATAAAATTTCTGTTTGAATTCAAATTCTGTGTCATTTAATTTTATTCAGCAAATATTTATTTATTCTATGAAAAATAAAATAGTGCATTAACAAATACATTTAAACGAATGTAGATATGTTTATTATCATCAAAAAAGATCATATAAGCGCATATTCGACAGCTGCAATGATTGTAAAGGCAGAGTAGAATAACAATGAGTCAACAGGTAAAAAGAGCGAGGAAAAGTAGGCTACAGAGCCACCTATGCAATACTACATTCATGTAAAGGCGAGATGAGGCCATGCTGCTGATAGCCACAACCTTGTTGATGGGGTAACATTTTGCTTGTCCTTGTTACTTTTACGGTGCATTATACAGAAAGTTGTAAGTACTATATATAGAACAGTTTATTAAATAAATAAAAAATATATACTTGAATGTAATAATACTTGGAATGAAATACTGATGTGAATAATAAAATAACTAGCCTAATAAAACAAGCAAAAGGGGTTATCTGTATGATATAGTCCATGACGACTATTATTTTCTAATGAGTATTTTGAAACAACTGTAATTCATGTAATGATTAACATTATTGAGTCCGGACTTTCAGACTTGGATACGATAAAATCAAATATAATTCACATCAAACTATGAATCCAGTTCACTGTTTTATGAATTTTGCTAAACCAATTATAAGTCAACAATAGGGACATGGTGCATATATGATAAAATCATATGAGCCTACCAGTTAACTCAAGTCCCATGAGTTGGGATAAAGTAGGCCATTGCAATTTTTAGGGCTATTTGTTTGTAAGTGCACATGTTGTAGTGTTGACATTGTTAATTAGCATATCATATTTTTCATATTTGAAACTTAGTTTCAACAAGCCAATGGATTGCGACAGTGGATTAAGAGCTTCTGAGTATTGGCTGACCTTGATTTGTTAAAAGCATGGGTCCTCCTTTTTTTAATTCTTGGCCACTATTTCTTATGTTCTTCTCCATTATTCGTCATATTATGACTAAACTACATGAATACTTGTTTATTATCATTTTGCAACGATTAATATTTCCTTATCTGATTTAATATTTCAATATTTTTTTGGGACGGTACACTTCATCATCTAAAGCTCCTTTTAAGTCTAATATTCAATGTATTAAAGTATTAAACTTACGAGTACTAAATATACGATGTCTTGATCATTATCTTGCTATGTGTGCAGCAAACAATAAACCCACTAGGTCATATGGTTATACTATGATACTATTAGGTGCATGTTTAGATTGTGATATACATGTTTTGGGATCATATGAATCAAAATCATTTTTCATCAACGAAAATGATACTGTTATATAATGAAATTGTAAATGGTGGGTTTAAACCAAATCCCTTGCAATAGATGACCAAATTATAAAACCAAATCTAATTATGCGAATAAAAAAGAATTGAATTGGTATATTTCATGACTTAATGATTAGTCATCTTGATGTCTAAATTATCCACTAAAGTATCAATAAAGTTTACTTGTTCAAGCTGGGTTAAAAATACAAAGTATTAACTGGCCATAAAATCACATTCAACCTACATATCAATTGAAGAGTCTATTAGGAGGGGAAGAGACCGGCTAGAGCACCAAGGAGATATGCAGCAGAGCTGAAAGAAAAGAGTGAAAACGGAAGGAAGAAGAAGGTTTTCATGCAAATTGTATTTCATTCATGTTCAACAGCAGCCTATTTCGTAGATAGACTGATACACATGATTGGGTACTACTACGCTACATGGCAACAAATTGCTGGTTGAGTTCAAAGTTGTAACTAACTTCCATTTTTTAATAATAAAAAGATTTAATAAGAAGCTTCTATGTTATCTATATTGATTTCCTTTGCTGGCATTTATTGGTGGCAGGATTCTCTTCCTATGCTATGCTTGGTTTCTTGTAGGGATGGTGAATGCACGTTTTGGTCTATCATAGGAGTGACTGTATCATTACTCTCCTCTTGAAAGTCGACCTTGTCCTCAAGGTCGTGTGGAGTGGTGAATTCCCACGGTTATGGTGTGGGTGTTACTGCATGCAGATTAGGGCATAGTTTGAGGGTGAGATATGAAAGATAAGGCGTATGCAAGCTTCTTGTGGTTGACAAAGACGATATACAACAAATCCAACCTTTTCAATAATTTGAAAAGGACAAAGCAGCGCTTGGATAACTTGTGTTGTGGTGAGCGAAGCGAGTACTGGCGGTATGGTTGAAGCTTAATGAATACCCATGAGCCTACCAAAAATTGTTTGTCTTGCCTGTGCTTGTCCACTTGATTCTTCATGCGAACTTGAGCACGTTGCAAGTTTGTTTTGATTATATATAGAATTTCGTCTCTTGTCCTTTCCCATTCTTCTAGTTCATGTAGATCAGAGGTTCCCATAATGTAGTCAGAGATAATCGGAGATGCATGACCATATACCGCTTGGAATGGGGACATTCCAATAGAGGAGTGCTTGCATGTATTATACCGAACACTAGCCACTGCCGTCCCCCTGCTCCCACCCGAAGCCTGACTAAAATCCCCTTCAAGACCGAAGCATCCCTAGCCTCAACCAAGACTCCACCGGCAACCTACTCTACCAGTTTGCTATGCACGGTCCTTTTTTATTTTGCTTTCTATTTATACATATGCTGGTGTTGAAAGCATATATGTTCATGTGCGTCCTCAAGCACGTATATGTGTTTATTAAATATATATATATATATATATCGTTTTTCCCTACGGTGGGTTTTCTTTTTTGTGCTTGTGATATATATGGTATCCTATATATGCGTTGCACCACTAGTACAAAGCAGATCAGTTGCTTCGCCTCATTTGTGTCGGTTGTCTATAAAACCGACACAAATAGTGTAATTTGTGTCGGTTGTTCATTAACAACCGAAACTATTGACTAATGGGGTAAGAAGAAAATGTTAAAAATGTAATTTGCATCTGTTGTTCTTAAGAAACCGACACAATTGAAGAGAAGCAATACATCTATTCGTGTCGGTTGTTTGAACAACCGACACAATTAAACACAATAGCATCGGTTGTCCAAAAACCGACACAATAGGCACGCAACTTTAATGACCAAGTTAGTTAATAATTTATAAATATTATAATAATTAATAATTAATAATTTATAATTAATGACCAAGTTAGTTAATAATTTATAAATGGTAATTTATAAATAATAATTATAAAATTCAACTTATATATGACATAACTTATACTAATTGATGATTATAGACAAATAATTCATAATTACTAATTACTATCAATAATCAATAATTTATTTTTTATATTTAATAGTTTATTATAATTAACTAATAATAATTAGTAGATCACATTTAATATTTATTAATTACATTTGCTAAATAATAAATACAATTAATAATTAATAGTTAACATTAAATATTACTATTAAATAATTAATAATTAACTTTCATAAAATAATATTTAATAAGCAAAGTTTAATATTTAATATTTAATTAATTTATAATTTTAATAATAATTATTAAACACATTAATATAATTTCATAATTGATAACTAACAATCAACAATTATTAATTAATTTACCATTTAGTAATATATTCCGTAATTAATAAGTAATAATTAGTAATTACTATTACTATAATAATTATTATTTATTAATTAACTATAGTTCAATATTTAATAAATAATAAACGATGAGTAATAATTAATTTACCATTTAGTAATATATTCAGTGATTAATAATTAAAGATTAGTAATTTATTATAATTATTGATTATTAATAAATAATTTATAATAATTATTGAAAATATTTAATTATTTTTATATTCAATAGTTTATTAAGTAATATTTAGTAAATTACATTTTATATTTATTAATTATATTAATTAATTAATATAATTAATAGTTATAATTAATAATAAATAATTAACATTCAATAAATTTTCAATTTGGCTCCAACATCAAATATTTGGCTCCAATCCCACATTTTCCCCCAATTATTTTTGCCTCCTTCTTCTAAATAGAAATCTAACACAACTGCGAACCCTCCCCTTCCCTCCCAGCACCTCCTCTTACAAATAATCACCATCCCGTACAAACACGAAACCTCAGATTTAACACTTCCACTCGACCTCGACCTCCGCCGCGAGCTCATTTACTACGACGCTCAGCTTAATTTATTTTCAGGTGTGATGATCATGCTAATTATAATCAGATTTGACTAGGACTGGAGATTCGATACCAACTGCTGGAATTATTTATTACCTTGTAAGTATTCAAATTTTGTTAATTCATATAGCAATTTTTTGGAGAATTCTTTCGACCCAGGTCTTGTTATTAGATACTATATGTTTATCTACACAGCGATGTTAAAGGCAAGTATTGTTTTTTAAGTGCATCGGCATATTTTTTGTTTTTGTTTTGTGTACGTAATAATTGTGATTATTATTATGATTCATTAAACAAATTTGTCAGGCGTTTGGATATGTTGAATTCGTAAATTTAAGGCAGGTGGAGTAATTTTGCTTTGTAGATTAATTTTGATGGTAGTTTTAAACTTCTGTTTAACCTCATAACCTGCTTTTCATGTCCCAAGAGAATTTAGAAAGTTTAATTGACAAAACACACTATAGCGGTGTTGATCTTATCTCTGCACTAAGCTTAGATACGTATTATTTATTTCAGGGAGTTGCATCATATTTAATTTACAAGTCAAAGCATTCGCTGACTTCTAATACAAACATGTTGGTGTCCAGTGAACAAAATAAATGTCAACTAAACATGTTAAACCTCTAATGTGAGTAGTTTAGTTTTACATCTAATAAAAATATACACATATGCCATCTCACAATAATCTGCTTGCGTTAGTTTCCTATATACATGGTGGTTCTAAGTGACCAATATGTAAATATCCTATGACCTGTAATTATCTTATGAGCTGATACTGTCTTATGTATAGAAAACATCTTCAGTTAGATCTGTGATTACTCTGACATTGATTCATATTCCTTAGCTGCAAAGTGCATTATACAACATTCTTGAGTAATATATAAAAATCAACTGCTACAAGTGGCATCAGTACTTATAAACAAAGTCAAAGAATCTCTCTAAGATGTGTATTTTCATGTTTATTTACAGAGTACAGACTATCAAACATGGATTCTGCCTTCTGTTGTAACTATTTTAGAATCGTCTTCTTTTTCCTCTTTCTTGCAACTTGCATTAACAATATTGATGGTCCGTAACATTTTTGATCATGTTTGTTTCCTTAGTTTGTTACCTATTATGTGTCAAAGGAGTTTTTACCACCACTCCAAGTAAAACATTTACCAATGTATTGTGATTCCTGTAGCCTATGGTTGCAACTGCCTTGTGAAAGTCACCATTTGCATTCTTGTTGTTGTCATTAAGCCCGGTTCTGCCAATATCAAGTGGTATACAATTAAATTCACAAGTGATTGTCCATGGAATATTTATATTATTACATGCATCTTTTATATAGGCCCACCTTCTTTTCTTTGTACATCAGCATGAAGTCCATATATCACTGTGATAATAATTCTCAATACTCATATTATTATATTTGTTAAGTATGGTTCTGTGATAATAATTCGACTTGGCAATTCAGGTTGCGACAGAAGTGAGCGACAGAGATGGAGTGTTGATGTTGAAAGCAGAGGTAAGTATGGTTCTGTTGTAGTGTTATGAGGAGTGGCGAGGTGGTAGTGATTCTGGCAGTTTGATGAACTTGTGGGTAATGGAGGTGTGAGCACTGATGTTTAGGGAAGTTTGATGTTTGTTGCTAGTGATATGGCAGTTTGAAGGGGAGGTGCCGGTAGTGTGCGCTGTGCGTTGTAGGAATATTTTTATGGCAATGGGATGAGTTGCACTGTCTGAAGGGTGTAATTGAAGTGTATGAATGTGAGTAGCACAAACAGATGAGGACTGGGAATGGGAAGGCTTTGGTGGTGATGTTGTGAACTATTGAGGTTGCGAAAGATGGTGGTGGAGATTGGAATACAGCGTTTGTTTGAGGAGGGTGGAGAATGAGGCGATGAAGTTTGTTTGAAGTGGATGAAGGAGGACTCCTGGAGGAGTTTGTTGTAGATGTTGGGTCTGTATTGAAGGTGAAGTTGTGTTTGGAGATGTTTGGCAAGGAGGGTTGTGAACTGTCAGGTGAAGTGAACAAGCATTGGGATTGTTTGTAATGGTGGTGATTAGTGGTAGTTTTAGTAATGACAGTGCTGAATGTACGTGTGAATAAGAGGTTTATGGCAGTGCAATATTGGTAATTTTTCCCTATTATTTAAATTTACAATACATTCAAGAAGAAAGCTCCAAAAGGGATTAAAGAGATACAGAAGTTCACTCAAAAGGCGATGGGAACCATAAATGTTCGAGTTGATGTGAAACGTAACAAGCACATCTGGAGCCGTGTGATACAAGGTGTTCCAAGAAGAGCCCGTGTAAGGATTTCTAGGAAATGAAGAAGAAGATGCAAAAGAACTCTACTCTTTAGTTACAGTTGCAGAAATGCCACTCGGAGGGCTCAAAGGATTAGGTACTAAAGGTAATAGATGAATACGATGTTATTTTTATTATGTACCTCATGTTGTGTTAGTTTAGGCTTGAATATGATATTTTGTAACTATGTAAAACTTTATGAATAATGTGAATACGTGAATCCTTTTGGTATTTTGACATATGAATTTCGTTTTGTTATTTTTAGTAAATATGAATAAATATGGTTAATTAGTATAATATTTTGTTTTAGCTGTAAACTAGTTTTAAATTTACAAGTGCATTGCAGTAGTTTTTTTTTCTCGTTTGACTTTTTAACAGCAGGAAAAAATAGTTGCAAAAGACTCTTGCAACGGACAAAAACAGTTGTAAAAGATACTTTTGCAACGGGTAAAAATAGTTGCAAAACTTCCTATTGCAACGGGTAAAAATAGTTGTAAAAGATCTTTTTACAACTACGATTGACAGTTGTGAAAGACTTTTTTTACAACTGCCACTGACAATTGTAAAAGACCTTTTTACAGCTACGATGGACAGTTGTAAAAAATTATTTAACAACTGGCAAAGTCAGTTGTAAAAAATATAGCTCTATTACAACTCTGGATATCACGACGGACGGCTGACCGTTGTAATAGACCTATTACAACTGTTTTTGACAGTTGTGAAAAGATGTTTTTGTTGTAGTGTGTAAATGCGGGTGCCCGAGTAGTTATTATTTAACATTTTATTGCATGTGTAGGGCCTTCAAAATTTACAAGGCATTCGGTGGCAAGTCTCGAGGAAGTACCTTGAAATGGAAGCATGTTAAGGTGATTTGATTTTCAAACAAAAAATAAAATAAAATAAATACTATGTATTGTTTGGCATATGAATTCATTTTAAACTAACTATTAAGTTATCTTGTAATATTGTTGTAGTGTCCTCAACAATTAGGAGCAACTGACTGTGTATATTATGTGATGAGGTATATGCATGACATAGTGAAAAACCACAATCAAAGCATCGATTTACAAAAGGTACTACTTTAGTTTTTTTCCTTCATATTATACATTAGCTACATTATAGGTATATTTCGATCATATCATTGCTGCAATGCTAGTTAGAAGAAATCAAATGCCAAGTCTTTATTTACTGTTCAGTTCATGTATTTGAAGGAAAAAAAATAAACCGCGAAAATGTGTAGTGATGCACCAAGTCGTTGTTTTAGTTTGACCCGTCATATTAGAAGTTAAACTTATAAATCCAGCTGATTTAAAGAAGCAAACTATTTTAAAGTGAGGGAGCATTAATGCTTCTGGATTCCAAACTTTCAGCCATACAGTGAACAGTTATTATTGCTAAAAAAAATGAAACAACGATGAAGTATTAGAGGAAGTGCAGTGGGTTGAAAGCAACGATGGGGAGGTTCTGGTGGTGTGTTTGAAAGCATGTATGGGTGGAAGATTCAGGGGAGGTAGTGATGTATGATTCAGGGGTTCAGGTTTTAATAACTTTTTTTAGTTTGAATGAGCAGTGAATTGGGTAACGATGCTGCAGTTTAACAGTGGAATGATTAAGCGGGTGTTTGTGACAGTGGAAGTAAGTGGAAGTGGTAGGGGATATAGAGTGGTTGTGCAGTATAAAGACTGATGGGTATGTTTGAGTTGAAGTGGCTGTTGCAAGTGGTAGTTGGGTCAGTTTAAGTGGTATGTATGTAGGGTTGTGTGACAGTGTGGTGGAGCTTGTGGAATGAGGTATATCAGAGGCAAGTGTGATGTTAGGGGATGTTGTGAAGTTGGTCGGGGAGTTGACTATGTGCAGTTGGAATGAAAATGAGTGGTGACAATAATAAGGAGTGTTCAATGAGGAGGGCAGAGGTGTTGCAACTGGGTAGCAGCAGCTATTGTAGATGTCGGATGGTTTGTGTTGAGTGGTCTGATAGCAGTTGCTTGTAAATGGAGTGGTGGTGGTAGGAAATGATGGTTTGAAGTGCTTGTGTTTGGATAATGGTGGAATTGTGAAGTGGGAACAGTTAGTAGTGGGTGATTTGTGAAGGATGTTGATGACTCACAGCAGTTTTGTGGTGGAGTGGATTATATGGCAGGTTGTTTGGAACTGCAGCAGAAGTTAGAAGTTATGCAGTAGTTTGATTGGGTTTTGAAGTGTGGACTTGGAGTTTTGGAGGGAAGTATGCAGGTGAAGGTGATGTAGGCAGGGGCAGGAATAGTGAAGCAGATGTTTTCTGTGGCTACTGTAAAAACCAGTGACAGAGAAGTTACTACAAGGTATGTTGATTTGGTGGGATGTTGTCTGGCAGAGGAGAGGAAGTTGTAATGGTAGGAGTAGATGGTTTATGTAGATGAGGCGGTTGCAGACAAAAGGGTTATGATGTGGGGGAACGAAGGGTTGCTGAATGGAGTAGTAGAGAGGAATGTGCTGTGTGGAAGGGGTGAAAATATGAGGTGAGTGTATGGTAGAGCATTGGATGAGGAAGTGGATTGTGTACTAGAACAGAGGGGTTTATGGCAGAGGGGATTGTTACAAGGAAATCGGGTTTGGCGGTGATGTCGTAGCATCCGATGTTTGCAGTTTGATGGGTGGTGCTGGGATTCGAATGGTTTTGATTTGGAAGGGTTGTGACTTCGGGTTTGTGTGTGTTTGTGGCAAGATTGATGGAAGTTCGAATAGGTGTAGTGTTTTTAGGCTATGAAGGTTGTGATATAGGTAAGGGTATGTTTGGGTATGTTTGAAGAAGGTGGAAATATGCAGTGCACCATTGATGTTTGTAAGTGGGAAGTGGCTGCAATGGTCCGTGGAGATGTAGTTGAAGGATGAATGATGAATGTTGAAGTGTGTTACTGATTTTATGAAGTGTATGGTTGCAAGTGTAGTTGAGTGGATGTTGGTGGAGAGGGTAGTGGCAGTTAGAAGAGAGGTTTGTAGTGATGTGTTTGGGTGGTTATTGCTGTGGTTGCTGGGTCTGTTGCTAGGGAGGATGGCAGCAGTTAGGTGGTGACGGTATAGTCAGTCGATTGCATAGTGGATGGTCAGTTTGTATGTGGATTCAAGGCAGTTTGCAGTGGTATAGGTGTTGATGGCAGCAGTTAGGTGGTGACGGTATACCTAAATGAGAATGAATTTTTTTTTAATTGTGTATGTTTATTTTATATATAATAAAATATGCAAATGCAAATGCAAAAACAAACAAGAAACACAAACACACAACAAAATACGTACATACGAAAATCAAACAAACAAACACAACAAAATACACACGAAAATAAAACAAACAAAATAAATTTCCTTGTAGCTATCATTTAATTTGTTCCCAATATTCAGCTTATGCATGGTTCAACCTGTGTTTGAATTACATTCTTCTCAGATAGATCTTTTATATATATTGCAGAGTATTCCTGACTTAATTATTGTCTTTTGTATAACAATTCTCTTAATTGCAGGACTTTGTATGAGACGGTTCTTATAACCAACAAGAGATAGACGAGGTTCGAGAGAATTTAGCTAGTTATATCATGTATAATTGGATGTAGTTGGTTGTGTACGCCGATCTTTCGTAACGTACGTTGGTATTTTGTAATGTACGTTATGTTTGTGATAGATTATATTCTATTTTGGTCTGTAAACATGAATTATGTTGATGAATAATATAATTATATTTTTTGTTCAATCAGTTCATAGTAACGTTGGTTTATAAAAAATTAAAATTCAATTTCATACTATTTCTATAATCTTAAATGGTAATAATATTTTTTTTTGCTTCAGATATTACTTGTGTCGGTTGTTATTTCAAAGGGAACCGATACAACTTTATATCAATTGTGTCGGTTGAAAAAACAAACATAACCGACACAAATATCAATCATTTGTGTCGGTTGTTATTAAAGAACCGACACAAAACTATGAACAGTTGTGTCGGTTTTTCTGAAAGGACCGACACAATAAACGGCGGTGTGCTTCACTATACAAGCTGATTTGTGTCGGTCCTCTTAGAAAGACCGACACAACTGTTCATAGTTTTGCGTCGGCTCTTTAATAGCAACCGACACAAATGATTGATATTTGTCTCGGTCGTACAACCGACACAACAGAAAAATGTCTTTTGTGTCGTCTTCATATGAGTCGGTTGTAAAACCGACACAACAGGGGTTACACAACCGACATAAATGACCAGTTTTGTACTAGTGCACATACAATTCGATGGCAGTAGTATTGCATTTTTTTGATGTCTGCACCTGTATAGTGTGGCTAAGAATGCATATATATTGATATATTATGTCTGTAGCTGCCATTGGCATTTACTTTGGACTCCACCCTGTCCACCTTATCTTAGTCACCATCAGGCCTTCAAGTCTTTTGAATTGTGCATATATATTAGTATTATTATTATATATATTATTATAGTCGGTTATACACTAATTAATGTTGATTTCCCTAGGTTTTCTTAATTCGAATTTAGTAGTGTGGAAATAGAGCTGCAACTACTTGTGAAACCATGTTTGCTGAATCAAGCCCGGGGAATTTGTATGTTATTTTCATATTTTGCTGCTTTGCAGTTATTGTCGATTATGTTCTCAGCCTTGAACTTGAACTATTATTTCCTTTGTTTAAAATGAATTTAAACATGTACCGGTCTAGCTTGACATCCGAGAAAAAGCAAAATGACAATAAACTTTGTGTCTGTGCCTTGAGACTGTATCATGGATCATCATCATACATATAAGAAATGTTCACGACCTCATTTGGATGTCAGAAACAGTTCGTCTCTCTTCTTTCAAACACATTTGTCATTCATATATCTATCAAAAACTCGAAATATTCAACCCCTTTAAATATATACATGTAGAAACTTCAGATTGAAATTGGCACACACTTTGTTGTAATAAAACCAATCTCTAATGTTACGTGCCTATCAATTCATATTTATACATCACTTCTTCAAAATATTTAGCGATCGATACTATTCCAATTTCAAGCCGTCGTTCCTTCTTATAACATGCGAGACAATCCTAACCTAACCTTTAGTTCTAAAATAATATCTAACACTAATACTCGCATGGATTATTCGAAGCTCTGAAATTGGTTTACTGTATATATATTATTGTGAATTTGCTGATCAAACCAATTAAAGTTCCATGACCAAACAAATCTCTAATGTTACGTGCCTATCAATTCATATTTATACATTACTTCTTCAAAATATTTAGCAATCAGTACTATTCCAATTTCAAGCCGTCGTTCCTTCTTATAACATGCAAGACAATCCTAACCTAACCTTTAGTTCTAAAATAATGTCTAACACTAATACTCGCATGGATTATTCGAAACTTTGAAATTGGTTTATTGTATATATATTATTGTAAATTTGCTGATCAAACCAATTAAAGTTCCATGATCTCCTGCCAGTGCTACAAATCCTTTTTCTCTACATAAATTTTGCTTGAAAGAGTAAAATCTTTTCTTCGACCCTCTATTTTGATTTTCAACTACATGTTCCTTTCATTTATAGCCATAGCTTTTGATGTTTCTTTCTTAAAGTTAATGGTTCGATATATATTTTCTAAAAGTGATCCAAAAAATAAAACTAGCACTTTGTTCCGTGCTGTGCAAGTTTAATGAATGATACAAGGAATAAACTCTAACGATCATGTGTACATAATTAATGCATATCCAAGTCTTTTAAAGTTCGGTTTGTAACGTTGCATTATCTTCTGTGCCTAAAAAATAAACGTTATACTTTCATTTGCATGTCAATGTCAAACACTAAAGTCGGTTATCATCGGGTGGTTAACAAAAACAACTATATTATCTCATTTCGAAATATACAGTGATATACTATTTTACATGCATACAACGATGCCACCAAGAAGACAATTTTCAATAAAACAAGCATCTCATGAAATATCAACTAGCATACATTTTAGTTTTGTTAGAGTTAATCATAAAACTAGCTATGCTTTAAAAACATATTGCAAGAGTAGGCTTAGTTACAAATTTACTTAAATTTTATAATTGAGAAAATATAAATTCTAACCTAGTATTTGTGCAATTCAATATTGCTCAAGTGTAAATTTGAAAATTTGTTTGCACAATTTTAATGTGAGCAAATAAGAATCTTCAAACAAGACCTGTTTTTTTGTAATAAGTTTTCAAACAAACCTATTTTTGCAATATGTATTTTCTAAAAGCCTCTATTTAAGATGAGTCCTCCTCTGTATAAACGATGCTAAATTCTTAAACTTTTATCGCTATCTATATCGTATAAAAAATACCTGCAATAATAAGATTTCTTAATTACGTGGCATAAATGTGTCAAATGAGCAACATCTTCCACTAACGCTTTCGTGACGACCGCCCTACACCTTCACCATCCAATATAAATGAAGAGTGCACTACGGTGATGTCCAACCGATGTAGAATGATTGTCGTTAGATTACGATGATATAATATTTTCAAATTAAAAGCAGATTCATAAAATATTGTTGATTTTGGTGATATTATATTTTCAAGGAAAGAAGATTTATAAGATTCTTGAGATAACGACTTAAATATATTGTCTTTTTTACTTTATTAAAGAAGGCAATGAATTATCTTCATGAAAAGGAGAGTAGTTTGAAGATTAAGTAATCAAACAATTCCCTAATCGGCTGGTTAAAAAGAATTGAAAAGTCGGACCGATAAACGTTTTCCATATGAGCAGGATAATTGATGAATTATTGCTTTATAACCATAAATCAATTAATTCAACCATATCTAATAATCTATATATAAAAATAGTCATTCTGTAGAGATTAAAGTTATCATCTCAAGTGGTATTTGTTATTCATCTTCTTAGCCTCCATTATCAATTTTACACATCTTCTTAGCCTCCATTATCAATTTTGTAAAATTCTCTTTTCTTAGAATGTAATAAAATCTTCTTTTTTCAAAGTGAACGCATATTATCTCGCGATAGTGGAATCATTATAAATCTATTTGTGAACTCTCTATTTGCTTTATTATGTAATTTTCTCTTTTGTATTCTCCCATTATTATTTGTTTTATCGCACTACAATACGATCTTATTCCTTCCGCGTTTATTTCATTTGATTTACAGTCATTTTATAAAATTACCCCAACAATTGTCAAATATGGAATGTGGATAAAGCAATTATAGAACATGTATTGTATCTCACAGCATATCGAAAATATAATAATCATCACATATATAAAACCGACAGGACGGTTATAACTAAATGAACCACAAATATCAAAGTGCACGATTTTACAGAGTTGTACAAAATAGCAGTAAAGTTTATACAACTAAAAATAAACTCAAGATAATTGTCTCTAAATAAAGTAGCCAACACCATTTACGCTCCATAGTGTCGCACTGTGAAATAAGCAATAGTAAGCCATATATAAATATGAGAAAGCACAATCTCCTATTGTCCATCTGCATTGCACCACCTATCACCCAAACTTGTTATCCAGTGTACTCATTTAAAAGTACCCAAAACAATACTAAGCAAACCATAAAACATCGAGTCAAACAATAGTCTAGTGTGAGTGATAAACAATCTCAAAATGCTATACAAGTTGACGTAGAAAGGAACAAAGGTATAAGAGTCATACCCGATATGTCCTTATACACAAAGAGGAAGAAGGAAATAAAAATTGATTGAAGAAACAAATGAAAGGAATTTTTTAAAACAAATTAAACAATTTCTATTCTTTCTTTGCAAACTGTTCATTTTAGTTCCTTATTAATTTTCAATCAAGTCAATCATCCCCCTTCCATCATGTGGTCGGGCAAGTTTTCAAGAATGTTCAAGAGTGGCTTGCACACCAGCCTAATCCAAGCGCGAAACCCAAAAGTCCAAGAATCAGGACAAGCCATGGATCGGTATTGATCCATGTCCATGGATAGGAACTGATCCATGTCCTGGATCAGTACCGACCCCTAATGCTTCCCTAAGTTGCTACGTGGTTCGTGATACACAAAGTTAGAGTGATCCTCAACCAACACATGCCATATAAGATGGTTCCCTGGCCACTCATGATCCAAGAGATAGGTGGATAAATCCAAGTTTCAAGACAAGTAAATCAATTGCTTTTACCTAACCACCAAACCATTATATTCCTACGATCCAGAGTCATGCTGATACATCTAAGCTCCACAAATGAAGGTACAAGCCGTCCAAGAAACGTCGAAGGATCAAATGAAGACTAAAAGTCATTTTATGGACCGGTACCGATCCATAGGGCATGGTCTGGTATCGATCCCTAAATTTTGTTTAGCTGGCTACGATCTTCTGAGAGCGGCTCCTTCAGGATGTGGGGAAGAAGCGGTTAAGAGAACTCCATCGGCCTTCAACTATAAATAGTGGACGATAGGCATTGTTTAGGGGATCTTTTTTGCTTGCATTCTAAATTTTTGTACTTCTATTGTAGCCTCTTGGGTTAATGCCGATCCATAGACTATCGATCTGTAAGATCACCCTTATAAAAGCCTTATAGAATCATAAACAAAGTTCAAGTAGACGTAGGCCAGTAATTAGCCGAACCACTATAATTGTTTGTGTTTTTTCCATCATTTATTCATTTATTGTCTTCATTTTATCTTCCATAATACTTTGGGTGTTTGTGCCAACTTTTCGTGTAAACACCTGCCGCATTCAATTTTCGTAATCCAAAGATTTTTCCACCCTTTTACTAGTTTAAATTTCTAGGCTAGTTACATGCTTAAAACTGACCATTTAAGTAACAAATTCCATCCAAAAAAATAATTTGACCCAAAACCAAACCCAGCTTGGCCGATCGGACGCGACGCACATGTGTATGTGTTAACATGCAAGGCCTTCCTCTTCAACACAAGAGATAACATTTAGGTGCCCAAAGGTCTCAATCTCTCTCCTATAAAAACTATATTTAAAACCGATATAGTTTAAGCTATCCTGCAATATGGAACTATTCAATTTCCATACTTCTCCTCTTCTCTTTCTTTCTTCTTCTCCAAAGTAAAAAAGCTACTCATACAAGATTTATTAATTTACAATAACAATGTTCCACCAATTTTAATACTCTATTGTCATACATTGTAGAAAAAGTCATACATAAGTATAGATATTTTATGGACTTAATCTATACGTAGTGATAACCTATCAAAGTAAGTTAGAATAAAGTGGTTACTAAGCGTTGAACCATCAATCTTATGTGGTGTATTGGATGTGTTTAACACATCATTTTCTTTCCTTTAAATAGTTTAAAAGACAATATGTGGATTGGCTTTGTGTTTATATCTCGGTTTCATGAAGTGCTCTTAGACTAAGCCATTGTCTTGTAGAAAGCGGCACCACTGTTAACACCAAAAATTCACCACCGAAACAAGATTTCGATGAAACCAAATTTTGAATTATCAAAATTTTCTCAAAAATTTTAGAACTCCCTAAATTTTAGAAATTTTTTGCAAGGGTCTCCTTTGCGCGGCTAGCTCGGTACAACTACAAAATGCCTCTACGGGATCCCAAATCCCAAAAGAAAACAAAAGCCAAGTTGCTAGATCAAAAACCCAGTCAAATTTCATACAGAAATTTAAACGCATACCTTATTAGTCAGGCAATTCAAATTTATCATCTTAAATCAAAACCAATTTTCCTTTTCCCTTATAAACCTGCATATCCTATTTAACAATAATATCCAATCACAACTTTCAAAACATTTTATTGACTTCCTTACAAAGTGCCAATATTTATTCATTCAAATATTAACTTAGAATATATTTGCAATATCAATTTCCAATTAAGAATTCACCATTCCTTTCTTAAGTTTAGTATAAGCGTTTTATATGCTTCTTTATTTATTTTCACTTTACCAATATAGTTTATATCTATTTCTATTCAAATTAGTTTTTCCCATTTACATATGAATTCAATTTATATCCAACTCTGAATATTGAATTTTATCTTCCATTTATAACTGATTCATATCACTATTTCAAATTAGTTTCATTCAGTAATTTATTTCAATTTCCAATTTGAAATTGTTTTGTCGTTAACAAAACTTTTCCCAAAAAATTTCAAAAAAATTTCTAACTCCCGAAATTTTCGAAATTTTTTGGCAGAGTCTCCTTTGTACGGAGGAGCTTTTGCAATTTGACAAAAGATATAAATATATATACATCGACCCACCTGGTCAGAAAAACAAAAACAGTTCATATTTCCTATTTTTATTGCGTAGGCGTACCTTATTTAGCATTTATGAGCAAGCGGCTTATTTATTTAGCAGTTAACGTGCCCAAAATCCAGCCAACGGCTTCCCGACACCTGTACTTGCTCAATTTAAATATGTAAGTGCAATATATATAAAGTTTAACAATATTTCACTTATTTGCAATAGTTAAACACATGAATTCTAACAGCAATGCACACCAAACACTTTCCATAAGCAATTTATACAGTTTTAATACTAATTCAACCGTTTTCAATTAATTCATATACCATTTTCATTCAATTTGAATGGTTTACAACCCACTTGCTTATATTCCATTCTTTTTTAATTTTAAACTAATCCATATTATTCCAATTGATTTTAAAAAATCAGTTCTATTCACTTCTGTTAATACATTTACTTTTGTTTACGATAAAATGACTTATTTTCTATGCAAATTTGATGTTATTCGTGCAAATAACAATTACTTAATCTTATAACCATTTTAAATTGATTCCAACTCAATTTATATTTATTTCCTTCTATTTTAATTCATTCACAACCATTTTATTTAACTCGACACATTCCATTTCAATTTTATTCATGGCCGCTCATTTGCGTTACGTTTCTGATCCGCATTCATTTAAAACCATTCTATTAAACTTGAAAACATTCTATTTTTCTTGTTGTCCCTAAGTTATTTCAATTCCTTAACAATTTAAATGGTTTACAATTATTTATTTAAGAATTTCATTCCATTAAACATTATCTGTAACTCGCCGAATTTTATTCAATTCAAATTTATTTTCACTTGATTTAAATCCAACCCAATATCATTATACTTAGTTTAAGTTGAATTCAATTCAACTCTCCTCCATCTATTTAGCTTAAGTTAATTTACTTTAATTTATTCAATTGATTACAAGGCCACTTTCAATTTTATTACCATCCATCTGGATTTTATTTGCAACCAAAACAATCCCTATTTTAATCTTTTTTCAATCATATTTACTTCATTAACAATTCAAGTCGAATTTAATTTATAACTCGAGTTTTATTTCAATACTTCATTATTAACTCACAATTCAGCTTCTATTTAATTACATTAGGTTCCATTTACATATTTCATTAACTAATTTATTATCTAATTAATTCTTTCCCTATTTATAATTCAATACCTGATTTTAAATCTCAAAAATCACTTTATTAAATTTTCTTAAGTTCAATTTATTTTATAATTCAAGTTTGGATTTTTGTTTTATTTTCCAAATCTTCAAACAATATTTATTTTGGGTTTTCTATTCCACTTTCTAGTTTTATAAGTCACGATTTATTACTTTACACATTTCCATTCATTCTAGGCTTGAATATATTCATCTCTATTTTTAACTCGAGCCTAACATTTATTTATATCCTAACACATTTTTATTTCATGGACTTTTGATTCCTTTATAAGTTATTCTAATTCATTTATTCCAATCCAATTCTTATCCAACTTATTTCCATTAATTCAGGGATCTAATTCCATTCAATATCACTCATAGCTCAACTGAATTTTGTCCCAATTCAATTCTATTTTATTTTAACTCAGATTCATTTAATTCAATTCGATTCAATTTTCTTTCTCAATCCAAGTTAATTTCATTTTTAACTTTTCACTTTAAATTAAAATTCTAACATTCAAAGCTTATATTCCCTTCCTGATCTCAATTTATAAGCTTACAACCTATCTCATCAGGATTTTTAAACACTCCCAGATTTTGGGTTTCAAATCATTTTGAAATCTCAACATCTCAAAATCACACTTCTCAAATATTTTAAACCAATCCTAGTTTTTATTCTCAACAATTTTCCTTTGAAATTTTCAAAAACAGCTAGCTTTTCTGAACAAATCAATTTGGCAGCAATCCGTCCCTTAGAAACTCGAAAATGGACATCGATGATGCTGCAGTCATCACCGAAGTTATTTTCCAGTGACTAAAGTGAGCTCAGTGCTGTATCACTTCCCAAAATCTTTGAAAATCATTTTCAAACCCAATGGAATTTAATTTTTTAAATTTCCAAATCCTTCTAATCTATATTCAAATATTATTCTGAAATTTTATCTTATTTTTAATTATTAATCACGCTATAATTCACATTTATAGTTTACATTGACAAATCCCATTTATTTTATTAATTTATTCCTTAATCTTTGGTTATTATTTCAATTTCTAGTTAATTTTTTACACAACAATGATAATAATTTAAATATCATCATTCCTAACATCCAAGCAACCATATATTAGCTAAAATAGTTTACAAAACTTTTCTTTATATCAAAATATATTTTTGGGTAAAATTATTTCATTCACTCACATTTAAAACAATACCGTTCCAAAGTTCTATTCAAGTGTTTAGAAACCCTTCGATACAGTTGTCCAGACTGTGCCGACGAAGGTTCATATGCCACTCAATAAACCAATCAACACAATATAAACCATTTTTATATCCACAAACAAATACGTGCTCATATCTATTAATACGCTCAAACTCGTTCTAGAGTACTACGGACTCTAATTTAAATGAGTAATTCCCACCAGAACCAAGGTTATCACCAACCTAAGCACTGATACCAACTGTAATGGCCCGCAAATCCATACCCCTTGAGTCAATGCTATTCTACATCAATCAACTCAAGTTGAACATACATACGAACCATTTCGGTTAAAGAAGAAGAGGTAGAAGAAATGAAACAAAAAACAACAACAGAATCTTACCATCCCAGCGGAATAAAATATAATAGGTAATCATAAATCTTTAGACAAAAACAAATACTATGTCTGTTTATACATACATCATCAGAGTTCAACAACATCAATAACATACAACTGGATACACAGCGGAACAATAATAGCAAGTACGGAAGTACGTATCGCCATCCAGCTCGTCTCCTGAGCTCCACAGCAACCTTTCCTGAATTTTATAATACTCGGTCTGACCTGAGCATTATAGTTAAATAACACCTGAGTCAATCTGGAATACCAGCGTGAGAAATCACACTCAAATTGATTATTAAAGTTTCAAAAATACTTTTGAAAACAAAAGCATCTCGTAAGATCACACCACAAATAAACATGTCGGGTTTTTACCTTATGATAGCTAAAACATTTCTTATTAAAATCCTCTGATATTATAATAGGGTCTATCCACAAATGCTTATTAAAATAGCCGAAATTGTTACATCTATTAAATTCCAGCTACTAGCCACAGAGTGGGTAATACAAACAAAACTCGTAAAAGGCGCGTAGGGAGAATGGATTTCCAACTAATGACTAGGCACCGGGGTACCACCTGTCACAGTGCCTGGTCTAAATCAGCGTACCGAGGATCACTCCCAACCCCCTGCAACACAAGACTCGGACTATCCCTTACTGGATAATCTTGAGTAGGATCGCCCCACGGTTGGGATCAGCAACTGCACCACTAAGCCGAAATGAAAAGGGACATCTAAACAGGGATGACCTTAACCAGAAATGGGTGCTACCCACCAATCCTTGCTGCATAACCCCTGATTTTAAGTCATTCCCGGTTGATGAGACTTGAGGCTAAGCGTTACCTTTAAGATCGTTTCACTTAGAATGCTCATCGTTCACCTGACGATGTTCTAAAAGCATTCATCCAGACAAGTCCGTTCCGGGTTCGAACGGAACCGAAGGCTCTATTCCTCCTACATCCATTTTGGAAATAACCTCAGGATTAGTAGCGACTAGCCCTTGCACTTCACTCTCCATCTTCGCATCCAAACTCGTTTTCCCACGAAAATGTACAAACTGGATCGAAATGGTTTTCGAGAAACTAATCCCGATCCCGGTCTCTTCGAAACGATCAACGCATTTGGCCAATATTGATAGTCGGTTATTTAACTATCAATTAACATTCACAACAACCAATCAACATAAATAATTTCACCAAATTATTTATTAAACTCAAATTATCTTCACAAGATATATTTCCACTTTTCAACCCTTAAAAAAATAGTTTCAAACCCCACCCTTCTCATGGAATGAATTTCCAAATAATTATTTCCACTGAAAACACCAAGTACAAAGCTTTAGATTTTTAAAATAATTTAAAACACTTTATAAATAAAGTATATATTTTAACATTTAGATTGAGAACTACTTCAATACTTTATTAAAAATTTACACTTTAGGAATATTTAAAATGAGGTTACTTTTATAAAATATAAACTAGATTTTCTCTTTTAAAACAAATACCGAGCCACTTTTAAATAATTACTATTATAATAGATTAAAAGAAAATACTTACTTTAGAATTTAAATATTTTAAAAGTGATAAATTTTCCATAACTTTCTTTTTAAAACAACTTTAAAAATTTTAACTTATATTTAAAAAAATAACTTTGAAAATGTACTTAGTTATCTTGGGAGAATTACCAATTTCAATCACTTAAATCAATTTTCCAAATTGATTTTCAATTTACCCCATTTGAAATAAATTTCTTTACTTACTCAATTCATTTCAAAATTCGTTAATTACGGACTTTATTATTATTATTATTTTCCATTTGATTTTAAATCTTTTAACTGAAATATACAAATTTCAGATTTTTCCAATTCTTCTTTATTCTTTTCAAAATTTAAATCTTGAATTTAAAATAAATGCTTTGTTCTTTTAAATAATAACACAGAAGTTTAAAATTCATTAACTTTTTGTTTATTCAAAATTTCCTTTTCATATACGGAATTTATTTATTAAAATTTTAAAACAACTAATATTCTTATCCAGTTCATTTTTAATTTATTTAAATTTTCTATAATTATTTCACTTACAAATTCTCTTCCTTTTATTTTCAAAATTCCAATTCTATATATTTTAATAACTTAGTGTATCGAAATATATTCAAGTAAACCCTAGCATCCAATATTACAACTACCA
Source organism: Allium cepa (assembly GCA_030765085.1). Taxonomy (NCBI): domain Eukaryota; kingdom Viridiplantae; phylum Streptophyta; class Magnoliopsida; order Asparagales; family Amaryllidaceae; genus Allium; species Allium cepa. The sequence goes on along the minus strand of CM060938.1, from coordinate 658,580,109 downwards.
ATAATATTCATTACTATATATCGAATATTCTTAAAAGAGAATATTAAACAATATAAATAATTTTGAGGAATCCAGTTGGATCCCTTCAACCTGTTTTCCCTGCATCCACAGGCGTTAGCACAATATAAAATACCAATTCCACTTCGAGGTGGAATATCGCGGTATATGAGTTTTTATATAAAATCATCCGCTATTATGCGGCGTATAGGGTCTCATCCGCTATAAAATGCAGGAAATCAATCATTCCCAGATATATTATATACTACTATATATAATATTGCACATCCAATCCAAATAATTAATCAACTAATTATTTAAATTTAACCATTTAAATTAAAATTATAACCAGATGAGTGGGACTAAGTCATCTTTAATTTTTGTTTTGCAATCCACTTTAATATTGCTTTGGATTTCCTGATGTTTGACCTTGTTGGAAAAACAAACTCAGGAGTCTACCTCATTCGAATCGTGAAACCCCGCAGCCTCCATGGAGATTTCACGGTTGCAGCTCGAGTTCGAGCTCGAGCTCGAAATCCCAAATCGTCGACCTCACCGCGCCGCCACGCCGTATCGCGACCACCCAAAGCCCTAGCAGTACTAGCCTCGACGTGATCAAAACTTCCAGTGCCTCCTCCCACGAAGCCCTCTGCTTTGCTCGCAACCGTCCCTTCGATTTTCGCCGAACCCCAGAAATCCAAACCCTAGTTCGCCTCTCTGGTCGAACGCGAACCTCCCCTTCCACTTGAACGAACGTCGCGGCAATAAATCGACTCAGCCCTAGCTTTGTCCGGCATCGCGAGTCTCCCCCGCATCGAAGTCGAAACCGCTTTCGATTTCGCCGTCGACGACGTGCACGAGTGACCTCCCTTTTTGGTTCGCCTTTTTTTTTTGAATTTAACTGAGGAGTGGAACGATGTTCGATGGGTTTTAGAAAATAAACTGAAATGTTTCGGCCTTATTCTTACTTTAAAGACGTGTGTGGAAGCTTCAGAAGGAAGACAATGCGTGTCTATATTTCTCAACGTGCCAAAACTTAGTATAGTGTTCGATTATATTATTTATTTTCAAAGTCAAATTTAAATTGTCCAAAAATTACAACACAAAATTCTGATCTCTTATCAAGGCGTGGCGCTAGGCATTTGTAATGTTATACACCTATTCTGAACACAATGGAAAAGGTTCCGAGTCCTAATTCGATCGTATGGAGAAGATAGCTCTTTGAATCGAATTAAAGTATTAAATTTTCGATATTAATTCTAGCGCGTTTATATATCGTACGCTCACACAACAAATCCGATCAATAAGAAATTTAAAATCCGATAATAATATAATATTACGGATCCAATGGAACTGGTTTCGTCGAATTCCGAGAATGTGCCTCGGAAGGCTATTTTTAAATATTGATTTAAACGATATATTATTGAAACTTAACAAAACATTCCAAATTCAATTTCAACACTTTTACCATCTTTAGTATTATCAATATAAATTTTATAGACCTTTAAATTATATTTTTTACAGGCTTAAAATTCCAGATTCAACATCTTACCCAAATTTCCAATAATTAAATTCAATAATTAAATTTCCAAATGATGGTGATATTTGAAATTTAAGTTACAAATTAACTTTTAAATATTTAAAATCCATTAAATATCTCGATTTAAAATGCCTAAAAATTTCGGGTCGTCACAACCCGAGTTCCTCTACTAAACACTAGCCACCGCCGTGCCCCTGCTCCCACCCGAAGCCTGACCGAAGTCCCCTTCACGACCGAAGCACCCCCAGCCTCAACCAAGACTCCACCTGCAACCTACTCTGCCAATTTTCTATGCACGGTCCCCTTTGATTTTGCTTTCTATTTGTACATATGCCGTTGTTGAAAGCGTATATGTCCATGTGTGTCCTCAAGCACATATATGTGTTTATCAAATATATATATGTATATATCTTTTTTTCCCTTGCGGTGGGTTTTCTTTTTTGTGCTTGTGATATATATATTATCCTATATAAGCGTTGCACATACAAATCGATGGCAGTACTATGCATTTTTTTGATGTCAGCACCTGTATAGCGTGGCTAAGAATGCATATATACCGATATATTATGTCTGTAGCTATCATCGGCATTTACTTTGGACTCCACCCTGTCCACCTTATCTTAGTCACCATCAGGCCTTCAAGTCTTTTGAATTGTGCATATATATACTTGGATAGTATACATATATTGAGAATTGTTCGTTGCTGTAACATATATATGCTGCTCTTTAGGATGAATGTACATTGTAGTAAAAATATATACATGCGGTTATATATAGCATACGCCTTATCTTTGATTTACACTTCATATGTATGTTGTAGTATGTGATATGTATAATATATAGGGAACTTTTGATACAGGTCCTTATTAAGTTTCAAAATTCACGAAAAGTCCTTCACTAAATTTTAGTGTAAATTAGGTCCCTGTTTTTTATTCACGATTATTGCAGAGCATGATGCAACATTTCATAAAAGTTGCTGACATTTCCACAACTTTTCTGCACACTGTGAACATAGTGTATGAAAATTGCTTAAATATCAGCACTTATTTATAAAACTTGCTGACATTTCAGCAACATTTATGTACACTGTGAACACAGTTTATGAAAGTTGCTGAAATATCAGCACTTATTTATAAAAGTTGCTGACGTTTCAGCAATAGTTTTCTTTTGTTTTTACAATGAAACTTTGACAAGAAAAGTTGCTGAAATATCAGCACTTATTTATAAAAGTTGCTGACGTTTCAGCAATAATTTTTCTTTGTTTTTACAATGAAACTTTGACAAGGAAAGTTGCTGAAATATCAGCACTTATTTATAAAAGTTGCTGACATTTCAGCAATAATTTTTCTTTGTTTTTACAATGAAACTTTGACAAGAAAAGTTGCTAAAATATCAGCACTTGTTTATAAAAGTTGCTGACATTTCAGCAATAATTTTTCTTCGTTTCCAAAAAACAAGGACCCGCTTTACAATGAAACTTTGACAGGGACCCGCTTTACAATATGAAAGTACGATAGGGATGCCTCCCTAATTTCCACTAATATATATGTGTATTGTATGCACGCATGATGCTCGATGAAATGCACATATATGTATTCTGTACCCAATTTTTTTTACAAAAGCTATATGTGCTCGGATTTGAACCTATGCACGTTATATGTAATACGTATATAAATTGCTGACAAAATTATACATGTTGTATATATATATATTTGTTCTTTCCAAAATTTTATAACACCAAAATTATATATACTGCGTATATATATTATTTTACCATGTTGTGTACGTCATTTCTTTCAATTTCCGACAAATTGCATATGTTGTATATGTTGCACGTGTACGATTTGGCGAATTTTTTTTACATGTTGTATATAATGATGCTTTTAAAAATTACGAAATAAATGTATGCGTATATTGCATATGCATATTTTATTTGTTTTTCATTAAATTTCTTGCGCTAAAATTATATTCTTGCTTGTCGCTACAAATTGACTTATCGTGCCTGATTCGTGTCAGTGTCCGTTGCTTTGCTGTTTGTGTTTATTGCGGTCGATTTACAGTCATTTGTGTAAAATTACCCAGCAATGATCAAAGTTGAAAAGTGGAGAAAGCAATTATAGGACCTGTATTATATCTCACAGCGCATCAAATAAAATATAATAATCATCACATATATAAAATTGACAGGATGGTAATAACTAAATGAACAACAAATATCAAATGCATGGTTTTACAGAGTTATGCAAAATAGTAGTAAAGTTTATACAACTAAAAATAAACTCAAGATAGTTGTCTCTAAATAAAATAGCTAACGCCGTTTAGGCTCCATAGTGTCGCACAGTGGAATACGCAATAGTAAGCCGTATATAAATACGAGAAAGCACAAACTCCTACTGTCGATCTACACAGCACCACCTATCACCCAAACTTGTTATCTAGTGTACTCATTTAAGAGTACCCAAAACAATAATAAGCAAAACATAAAACATCGAGTCAAACAACAGTCTAGTGTGAGCGATAAACAATCTCAAAATGCTATACAAGTTGATATAGTAAGGAACAAAGCTACAAGAATCATACCCGATATGTCCCTACATACAAAGAGGAAGAAGGAAATGAAAATTGATGGAAGAAATGAAAGAAAGGAATTTGTTTTAAATAAATAAAAAAATTTCTATTCTTTCTTTGCAAACTGTCCACTTTAATTCCTTACTAATTTTCAATCAAGTCAATCATCCCCCTTCCTTAGCATGGTCAAGCAAGTTTTCGAGAATCTTCAAGTGTGGCTTGCACACCAGCAAAATCCAATTGCGAAACCCAAAAGTCCAAGAATCAAGAAAAGCCATGGATCGATACCGATCCATGCCCATGGATCGGTTCCGACCCCTAATGCTTGCCCAAAGTTTCTACATGGTTCATGGTGCACATAGTTAGAGTGATCCTCAATCAATACATGCCATTCACTAGCCACTCAGTATCCAAACGATAGATGGATAAATCCAAGTTTCAAGACAACTAAATCAATTGCTTTTACCCAACCACCGAACCATAAGATTCCTGTGATCCAAGAGTCATGCCGATACATCTAAGCTCCACAAATGAAGGTACAAGTCATCCAAGCAATGTCGAAGGATCAAATGAAGATTAAAAAACATTTTATGGATCGGTACCGATCCATAAGGCATGATTTGGTATCGATCGCTAAATTTTGTTTAGCTGGCTACAATCTTCTGAGAGTAGCTCCTTCAGGATGTAGGGAAGAACATGGTTAAGAGAACTCCGTCTGCCTTCAACTATAAATAGTGGATGATAGGCATTGTTTATGGGATCTTTTTGCTTGCACTCTAAACTTTTGTACTTCTATTGTAACCTCTCGGGTTAATACCGATCCATAGACTATCGATCCGTTAGATCATCCTTGTAAAAACCTTATAGAATCATAAACAAATTTCAAGTAGACGTAGGCCAGTGATTAGCCGAACCACTATAATTGTTGTGTGTTTTTTCCATCATTTGCTCATTTATTGTCTTCATTTTATCTTCTATAGTATTTTAGGTGTTCATGCCAACTTTTGGTGTAAATGCCTTCCGTGTTCAATTTTCGTAATCCAAATATTTTTCCACCATTTTAGTAGTTTAAATTTCTAGGCTAGTTACAGGCTTAAAACTGACCCATTTAAGAAACAAATTCCATCCAAAAATAAAACTTGACCCAAAACCAAACCCAGCTTGGCCGATCGGAGGCGACGCACGTGTGTATGTGTTAATATGCAAGGCCTTCATCTTCAACCCAAGAGAAAACATTTAGGTGCTCAAAGGTCTCAATCTTTCTCCTTTGAAAACTATATTTCAACCTATATAGTTTAAGCTATCCTAGAATATAGAACTATTCAATTTCCATACTTCTCCTCTTCTCTTTCTATCTTCTTCTCTAAAGTAAAAAAGCTACTCGCATAAGATTTATTAATTTACACTAATAATGCTTCACCAAATTTAAATACTCTTTTGTCATATATTGTAGAAAAACTCATACATAAGTATAGATATTTTATGGACTTAATCTATACATAGTGATAATATGTCAAAGCATGTCAGAATAAAGTAGTTACTAAGCATTGAACCATCAATCTTATGTGATGTATTGGATGTGTTTAACACATCATTTTCTTTCCTTCAAATAGTTTAGAAGACAATATGTGGATTGGCCTTGTGTTTATATCTCGGTTTCATGAAGTGCTCTTAAACTAAGCCACAGTCTCGTAGAATGCGGCACCACTGTTAACACCAAAAATTCATCATCGAAACCTAGTTTCGATGGAGATTAGAGGTCGCTGAGGACCTTCTGCAAGAGCCGAAGAGATGCTTATGGAAAGGTCAAGAAGGATTCCACAACTAAGGATCCGTATGAGATGGTTATGCCCACAAGAGGCTTCCACATATGATAAATACTTTCACCTTTGGATCAGCATAAGAGGGTTCCACAGAAGACAACTCACTACTAACGTAAGTCGTTCGACAAGTATCGCATTCATAAAAGAGCCTTCCGCAAGTAATGGTTCCGCACTGAAGGCCTTCCGCAAGAGACATTAGCGTCATGTAAAATATTATCTTTCGCAAATCCAATTTGCCACCTCATTCAAAGGAACCTTTCAATGGGATCGATAGGATGCTTCTGCAATAGAAGATCAGAGCAGTGGATGCAGGGAAATGTCGGTCAAGCACTTTAGAAGCGCCACTTACCTTTAGAAGACCTTTCGATGAAGTCAAAAGGTTCCCTTCCGCATCAAATCAGTTGCCCTTCCATCATTACAACAAAGCTGTGGATGTCGCATTCTCACTTTCCGATGGAGACAAGGGCATCCAAATATGTTTAGAAGAGCTATAAGCCAACCTTCCGACAATATCGAAAATCCTTTCTTTTGCACGAGATCGGAAGGATGAGAGCGAAACCTACCTTCCGGCACGGTCGCCATGACCCCTACGGAAGGTGCAAACCCGCATCTATAGATTAGACACGAGGGGTCCATTCTTGGGATCCAGATTTTAGTTCTCGAATCACTACTATATTTTAAAGTTTGTAACCCTAATTTCTGAATAAATTTGGGGTTTTTTCCAACAGGTATTATTATGTAAACTTCAGTTCATAATAAAGAATTTCATGTTAGAGATCAATGTTTTCATGTCATTTACGTACTTCATGTCGATATAATCAAATATCGATCCTTTTTTCTATTTCATGGGTTCAAAAGGTTCAAGGGCATCTTTTTACTGGATTCAACCCCCCTTCGAAACCCCTCGAAATAGTGAATCCTTTTAAGATGCAATCTACGAAAATACCTTTCGACAAGGAGTTCATTTAAGCTCTAAACTACAGAATCGAAACCATCATCTAGTCTTAAGGGGTATTACTTGGGATATACTCCTTACTTCTAAACATTTCGACGGGGTCGAAACCCCACCGATAATATTGAGGTTACACTACTGAATTTAAACCTACCTTTCTTTAGCCTTTCGACGAAGCCAAATCATTCTTGATCCACCGAATTAAACCTATCGCCTGGTTCGAAACCTTCATTCTTCAACCTTTTGACGGGGTCGAAACCTAGCATTTATACATTTTAACCTTTAAAGTAGGTTATATTCTATGGAATATGGAATCCGGATTCATTTCCTCATCTCCGAGGGCCCAACTATCTTCCTTAAATGCTCTACATACAACATTTCACCTTAAGTCTATCTACTTGGATTCTTTGGTGTGTTGGCCATAAATTTGATTAACACCTTGTATTAGAAGTCCATTTAGCCTTCCAAGGACCATATTGGAAAATGTTATGTATCAAGTTCTTCAGCATGCATTCTTTGGGGTGTTAACAAAAATTTGTGTTAACATTTTGGCGCTAAAAGGAGGGCCTGAACCTATGCTCCTGTTAAATTTTCATCACAGATTAATAGAGTTCATCATTCAAAAGAAGAAGAAGGAAAGAACAAAGAAAAACAACAACGAAAAGGCTGCACTACAATCAACTCTGGAAAATGATATAATCCCGAATTTCAACTTAGAAAATAGAGATATTGGACAGCCTTCAACTTTGATAAACAACGAGATTAGAGTTTAGAATTTACAACAACAAATGATAGCAATACGAGAATTGCTTGGAAGGGTTCCGTCTCAAGAATCATTAAGAGTTGTGAAGGGAGAAGATGAACCGCCATCTCCAAATGAAGACCAACATGAGAATCAAGAAAGTCAGGCCAAGAACCATTGAGCAATCAAACAGTTTAGTCATAGAAGACAGTGGAGGTCACCATAATAACATTCACAACCAAATCACAGAGGATAAAATAAAACATATACTCAATGAATCAGGGAAACATGTTATCCTACAAAAGGCTCATTTGTCAGAAGAAAAGATGGTAGTTAGCATTCTCCCTCACATGTGTAACGACCTGAAATTTTAACGAATTTTATATCGTACTTACGTGATTTTATTCAAAATTTTAAAAAATAAAATTGTGGAATAAACTTTAATATTTGAAATGCATCTATCTATTTAATTATAGTAATTGGTGAAAATTTACTAAAAAATAAGGAAGTTAAAAATATAAATTTGTTCAGTATGTGTGTTGGAAATTCAATATTTTCGAAATCTGAATATTTTTTATATAATAAAAATGAAATCATTTCCTGAGAAAGAAGTCGTAATTCGTTCCGTCAAATTTGGACGTCTATAGCTTCGTTTATGTTATTTTCTGCGTTTTGACAGCATTTTCGGTAGCGGAAAAATTCGAGTTTTTATAATTTGATCGTATCGTTGATATCTGTGTACCAATCTATTCATCTCATCGTGCTGATCTCCGTAGTATATTTGTTTTTGTATTCTAAACCCGGTACGCGACGGAAACAAAAAAAAAAGGTGTTGTATCGATACCGTATCCGTGTCCTTTGTCATTTCAAATTACAGCCGTGATAGCCAAGCGACAATTAATTAATTGCTTTAATTATTTTACCAGATTCAGGCTTGTGCCGGTTGCCATTTCAGCCATCCTATATTATATTTTGCCTTTCCACTTTTGCTTGCTGTTCATCCAGAGAGGTACTTTCTCATTGTATTGTATTATATTTTATTCTGCTCTCTATATATTTTTTTTCTTTTCGTTCTCTCGTTCTTCTCCTCGTGTGCTCACCTACCTTCATCCCTATGCTTCTCACTCAACCTGGGAGCCTAGCCCTCTGATCCACGCCCAGAAAACAAAAAGCAAAAGCACCACCCACCGTGCCACTTCCCTCCGATCACCAGACCTAGGACAACGCGGAGCGCCCCCCACCGCCGCACCTAAACCCTGACCGGGCTGCACCCCACCGCGCCGCCACCACTACACGTCGCCCAAAACCGAGAGCGTCTCACCCAATCGTCGGTACCCCATCACCCGAGTTCCCCCGACCGAACACTAGTGACCGCCGTGCCCCTGCTCCCACCCGAAGCCTGACTGAAGTCCCCTTCACGACCGAAGCATCCCCAGCCTCAACCAAGACTCCACCTGCAACCTACTCTGCCAATTTGCAATGCACGGTCCTTTTTGATTTTGCTTTCCATATATCCATATGCTGTTGTTGGAAGCATATATGTTCTCGTGTGCCCTCAAGCACATATATGCGGTTATTTTATATATATATATATATATATATATATATATATATATATATATATATATATATATATATATATATATATATATTTCTTGCGGTGGGTTTTCTTTTTTGTGCTTATGATATATATTGTATCCTATATATGCGCTGCACATACAAATCGATGGCAGTAGTATGCATATTTTTTTTTATGTCTGCACCTGTATAGCTTGGCCGAGAATGTAGTTTGTAGCTGTAATCCGCATTTATTTCAAATATTAAATGCGTTACATCTTTGTCACCGTTTAAATGCTGCACATACAAATGTTTGGAGAGATATATCAATCTAATTATTGTATAATCATCAATTGAAAGTTGAAAAAATTATGCAAGCTATACATCACATACAGGTAATGGTAATAAACTATCCGAACAAAAGCAATATCCTTTTCATGTACCTCACTCTATGACAGTAATTACACAATAAATTAAGTGCATACGAAATAAAATAGTTGTTGGAGAACATCTAGCATATTGATTAGTTGGATGTTAAGGTCAGTTGGACGTATAATATGAAGCGTATGGTTTAGAATGACGTCCCATATAGTGAAGTTCCAGTGAAGTGCATGTTGGTTGCCTGTCAATGTAAAATTAATTGGTAGGCCAACCTTATTCCTATATTTTGCCAACCTCTGTGTTATGAAACCTCCTTCCACTTCCATGTGCTGCATTAGTCATAATTTGCGTATTGGTTTTAATTGATTTTCTGCTTGATACTTAAGCAGGAAGTTTGAAGCATATAGATAAACATGTGGTCGGAACTTCCTTTGGACATGCTCTTATTAATTTCGAAGGGATTGGCACTTGATGATTTAATAATATTTTCTTCAGTTTGTCGCTCTTGGCGTTATGCATACACAGTCACCAAGCATAATCGTGGTGATGAAGCTCCATGGTTAATGTATTCTGGTGGAGAACAGGAACCAAATACTGCTGTTTTCTACAACCTGTCCCATAAAAAGGAGTTAAAGATTGGAAGTCAACCTGGCCGTTCTTTGCACAAGAGGATATTTTTAGGATCAGCGCATGGTTGGTTGATTACAGCCGATGAAAAATCAGAACTTTCACTTGTAAATCCATTCACAAGGATACAAATTGATCTTCCTCCGGTTACGACATTCGGCAACTTCCTTCCAATCGCACACGATGCCGACGGTGAAGTCACACATTACCGTTTTAAAGATGACGAGGATGAAGCGCTTGACAAAGTTTTCACTGCAGAAGAAGTTCGATATTTTTCATATGGAAAAGCAACATTGGTATGTTGTGGAGATGGTGGAAAAGTAGAGGATGATTACACTGTAGTGGTCATGCTTCCTAGCCTTTATTGCATAGCATACGCAAGATGTGGGGACAAGAAGTGGACTACTCTTACTGACTATAAACAGTCCAGAGAAGCAATTTCAGGCGACGTCAATGAGGCTAAAGTGTACACTATTATTTGGTCGGGAGTGGTCGAATGCTGAGACTTTAGTAGAAAAAACCATGTTGTGCCAGAACCTGTAATATACGTTCCTCAAGATCGAAAGTTTGCCTCAAATACCTGCGAGTACGCGTTTTACCTTGTACAGACACCATGGGGTGATATATGGCACGTACGGAGAAGGAGAAAAGGATGCTACCCAAAAGAAAATTATCTCACTAGAAAGATTTGGATATACAAAGTTGATTTTGCAAAGAAAAAACTGATGCACGATAAGAGTATAGGAGAGTATGCTCTTTTCGTGGGAGGCAATGTGCCCCTGTGTGTATCTTGCAAGGATAATCCAAATCTCAAACCTAATTCAGTTTACTTTTCGGATGATAGCCCTCCCATGGACAGCTCGCATAGGATGAGAACGTTTTGAAGAGACATTGGCATCTACTGCTTTGATGGTCGAAGCATTGAGCTTGTCATGCCTCAAAATTCATTGTTAAAGTCAATTATGCCATTGAGTTGGTTGCAGTTGAAGTGGTGATTGTCTAAGTAATGAAATGACTGGTTCTGAGTACCGAGAATTCAGTGGACAGTCATATTTAATAGGTGTAAAGTGAGGAAAATGTGATTTTATGCTTAAATTAAAAGTTTTCAATACTGCCTTTGCCTGTTGTTGCTGTTGGTTTGGTGTTTCTTTTCAGTTTTAAGTTGTCTCGGCCTGGTTTAGAACACCAGCAGTTTATTATTAACAAACGTGGTGTGCACTGCTACTTGCTGAAATCGTTCATATATTTGTTAATTGACATGCTTCGATAGTTTTGGGATTAATTTAGTTGACTGTGGAGCTTGTTCCATTGCTGGGTGAATGATTAATGCATTGCTGGGTGAATGGTGACCGTGAGTTTGCATGATGACCGTTTATTTCATATTTGCATGCCTGTTTGTTCGAACAAAAGCTTTTCATGGTGTATGCAGTCTAAACTCATATACACAACTACACCCTGATGTGCAGTGTGGTGTGTGTAGACATGTTTACACGTAGCATTCAGGAATGCTTATATTAGTATTATTATTATATAATATAAATTATTATGGTCGGTTATACACTAATTAATGTTGATTTCCCCAGGTTTTGTTAATTCCAATTTAGTAGTGTGAAAATAGAGCTGCAGCTACATGTGGAACCACGTTTGCTGAATCAAGCCCAGGGAGTTTGTATGTTATTTTCATATTTTGCTGCTTTGCTGTTATTGTCGATTCTGTTCTCAGCCTTGAACTCATGTTCCTTCAATTGACATGGAAGAAAACAAATAGCCATTCCTTCCATTTATGGTCCCATCAATGCCATTGCAGACAGCCCATAACTAATTATAGAAGATGACCTAACCTTCTAATGGAAAATGAAGTCTGTTACATCTTTATCACCCTTTAATGGGAAATGATGCTGAATAAAGTCTGTTACATCTTTGTCACCCTTTAATGGGAAATGATGCTGAATAAAGTCTGTTACATCTTTGTCACCCTTTAATGCGTTTTTTTGCTTTCCATGCCACATGTTTGTTGTCTACTTGCTACAACCAGAAGCATTAAATGCGTGGGATGGATCCATTAGTTTTTTATTCGTTATTTGTTAACAAATATTAAATTAATGAGTCAGTTGGACAAAGATTTCTCTTTTGTGGTCTTCTTTTTCTGATTTCTGTTTTGTCAAAATTTTTCTTTTTTTGTCAAATTTGTACTGGTGTGACAAAAGATATGCACTTGCCTGTATCACAAGGTTAAGTTCAGTTGTTTGTGATATATTTCATGGTAAATTTTGTTACTAGACAATTTTGAGTGGAGCAATTAAAAATTTCACTTTGGCAAAGAAGAGTAAACAACATCCAACTTCAACAGGAATAACGAAATCAGTGAAAGGGAAGGATACATGACCTAAGATGAGTTCTGATTTAGCCTATGAAGACATGAAATTTTGGTGTGTCAACAATATTAGAATTTCTATCGCAGATGATATTATCAAGGATTTACTAACCTAGATTTTTTTCTGAGCTGTGGGGAAAACTTGAGAAGCTTTGTCTACGTAAAGTTTGCTAACAAAGCTAAATAAAATCTGGGAACTTTACAAGCTAAATAAAATCTGGCAAAGTTTGCCAACAAAGCAAAGTTGATCTTTTACTATGCTTCTAATAAGAGGCGCAAAAAAGGGATTTGGATTTTACGTCGCCAAAGGTTACAAAACATCGCAAATACACAAACGCGGCCTAAATTTATATCGCAAAAAACTTCAACTTTTACGTTGCCGATATAGTTTGTACCAGCTGCATGTTGGCATGGGGAGTTAACCTCCCTGCTCATCTAGTCATCATAAAGGTAAAAATTGAGCTGAACCTAGCTTTGATTCTCGTTCAATTAATTAAAGGCATTGCACGTGAATAAAGATTGTTAACTTTGGAATTTTCTGTTTGTTTATTTTGAGCAAGAGTTGATTAATTAAAAATGTTTTACACGGTGAACTTTAATGCTAAATGCAATTTCTTCAACGTGGATTATTCTTTAACGTATGCTTGGCTCCATTTTATTATTACTGTTTGACGACTTGGGACCAAATATTTGATATTCATGTATATTAGGCTTCCGAAGATGAAAAATTGAACACATAACAAAATGAAGCAAAGCAGAAGCAGCTGCATATGCTGCAACGATTGTAAAGGCAGAGCAGAATAACAATGAGTCAACAGGTAAAAAGAGCGATGAAAAGTAGGCTACAGGGCCACCCATGCAATACGACATTCATGTAAAGGCGAGATGAGGCCAAGCTACTGATAGCCACAACCTTGTTGAAGGGGGTAACATTTTGGTTGTCCTTGTTACTTTTACGGTGCATTATAGAGAAAGTTGTAAGTACTATATAGAGCAGTTTCTTAAATAAATAAATAAAAAATATATACTTGAATGTAATAATACCTGGAATGAAATACTGATGTGAATAATAAAATAACTAGCCTGATAAAACAAGCAAGAGGGATTATCTGCATGATATAGTCCACGACGACTATTATTTTCTAATGAGTATTTTGAAACAACTGTAATTCATGTAATGATTAAAATTATTGAGTCCGGACTTTCAGACTTGGATACGATAAAATCAAAATATAATTCACATCAAACTATGAATCCAGTTCACTGTTTTATGAATTTTGCTAAACCAATTATAAGTCAACAGTACGGACATGGTGCATATACGATAAAATCATATGAGCCTACCAGTTAACTCAAGTCCCACGAGTTGGGATAAAGCAGGCCATTGCAATTTTTAGGGCTATTTGTTTGTAAGTGCACATGTTGTATTGTTGACATTGTTAATTAGCATATCATATTTTTCATATTTGAAACTTAGTTTCAACAAGCCAATGGATTGCGACAGTGGATTAAGAGCTTCTGAGTATTGGCTGACCTTGATTTGTTAAAAGCATGGGTCCTCCTTTTTTTAATTCTTGGCCACTGTTTCTTATGTTCTTCTCCATTATTCATCATATTATGACTAAACTACATGAATACTTGTTTATTATCATTTTGCAACGATTAATATTTCCTTATCTGATTAAATATTTTAATATTTTTTTGGGACGGTACACTTCATCATCTAAAGCTCCTTTTAAGTCTAATATTCAATGTATTAAAGTATTAAACTTACGAGTACTAATTAAATATACGATGTCTTGATCATTATCTTGCTATGTGTGCAGCAAACAATAAACCCACTAGGTCATATGGTTATATTATGATACTATTAGGTGCATGTTTAGATTGCGATATACATGTTTTGGGATCATATGAATCAAAATCATTTTTCATCAACGAAAATGATACTGTTATATTATGAAATTGTAAATGGGTGGGTTTAAACCAAATCCCTTGCAATATCTAACCAAATTATAAAACCAAATCTAATTATGCGAATAAACAAGAATTGTATTGGTATATTTCATGACTTAATGATTAGTCATCTTGATGTCTAAATTATCCACTGAGGTATCAATAAAGTTTACTTGTTCAAGCTGGGTTAAAAATCCAAAGTATTAACTAGCCATAAAATCACATTCAACCTACATATCAATTGAAGAGTCTATTAGGAGGGGAAGAGACCGGCTAGACCACCAAGGAGATATGCAGCAGAGCTGAAAGAAAAGAGTGAAAACAGAAGGAAGAAGAAGGTTTTCATGCAAATTGTATTTCATTCATGTTCAATAGTAGCCTATTTTGTAGAAAGGCTGATACACATGATTGCGTACTGTTACGCCACATGGCAACAAATTGCTGGTTGAGTTAAAAGTTGTAACTGACTTCCATTTTTTAATAATAAAAAGATTTAATAAGAAGCTTCTATATTTTCATATATTGATTTCCTTTGCTGGCATTTCTTGGTGGCAGGATTCTCTTCCTATACTATGCTCGGTTTCTTGTAGGGATGGTGAATGCACGTTTAGGTCTATCATAGGAGTGACTATATCATTACTCTCCTCTTGAAAGTCAACCTTGTCCTCAAGGTCGTGTGGAGTGGTAAATTCCCACGGTTATGGTGTGGGTGTTACTGCATGCGGATTAGGGCATTGTTTTAGGACGAGATATGAAAGATAAGCCGTATGCAAGCTTCTTATGGTAGAATCCAACCTTTTCAATAATTTTAAAAAGGACAAAGCAACGCTTGGATAACTTGTGTTGTGGTGAGCAAAGCGAGTACTGGCGGTATGGTTGAAGCTTAATGAATACCCATGAGCCTACCAAAAATTGTTTGTCTTTCCTGTGCTTGTCCACTTGATTCTTCATGCGAACTTGAGCACGTTGCAAGTTTGTTTTGATTGTATGTAGAATTTGGTCTCGTGTCCTTGCCCCATTTTTTAGTTCGTGTAGATCAGAGGTTCCCATAATGTAGTCAGAGATAACCGGAGATGCATGACCATATTACGCTTGGAATGGGGACATTCCAATAGAGGAGTGCTTGCATGTATTATACCGAACACTAGCCACCGCCGTCCCCCTGCTCCCACCCGAAGCCTAACTGAAATCCCCTTCAAGACCGAAGCATCCCCAGCCTCAACCAAGACTCCACTGGCAACCTACTCTACTAGTTTTCTATGCACGGTCCTTTTTTTATTTTGCTTTCTATTTATACATATGTTGTTGTTGAAAGCATATATGTTCATGTGTGTCCTCAAGCACATATATGTGTTTATTAAATATATATATATATATATATATAAAGTTTTTTCCCTACGGTGGGTTTTCTTTTTTGTGCTTGTGATATATACGGTATCCTATATATGCGTTGCACATACAATTCAATGGCAGTAGTATGCATTTTTTTTGATGTCTGCACCTGTATAGTGTGGCTAAGAATGCATATTTATTGATATATTATGTCTGTAGCCGTCATCGGCATTTACTTTGGACTCCACCCTGTCCACCTTAACTTAGTCACCATCAGGCCTTCAAGTCTTTTGAATTGTGCATATATATTAGTATTAATATTATATATATTATTATAGTCGGTTATACACTAATTATTGTTGATTTCCCCTGGTTTTCTTAATTCAAATTTAGAAGTGTGGAAATAGAGCTGCAACTACTTGTGAAACCATGTTTGCTGAATCAAGCCCGGGGAGTTTGTATGTTATTTTCATATTTTGCTGCTTTGCGGTTATACTCGATTATGTTCTCAGCCTTGAACTTGAACTATTATTTCCTTTGTTTAAAATGAATTTAAACATGTACCGGTCTAGCTTGAAATCCGAGAAAAAGAAAAATGACAATAAACTTTGTGTCTGTGCCTTGAGACTCTATCATGGATCATCATCATACATATAAGAAATGTTCACGGCATCATTTGGATGTCAAAAATAGTTCGTCTCTCTTCTTTCAAACACATTTGTCATTCATATATCTATCAAAAACTCGAAATATTCAACCCCTTTAAATATGTACACGTGGAAACTTCGAATTGAAATTGGCACACACTTTGTTGTAATAAAACCAATCTCTAATGTTACGTGCTTATCAATTCATATTTATACATCACTTCTTCAAAATATTTGGCGATCGATACTATTCCGATTTCAAGCCGTCGTTCCTTCTTATAACATGCGAGACAATCCTAACCTAACCTTTAGTTCTAATATAATATCTACACTAATACTCGCATGGATTATTCGAAACTCTGAAATTGGTTTATTGTATATATATTATTGTGAATTTGCTGATCAAACCAATTAAAGTTCCATGACCAAACCAATCTCTAATGTTACGTGCCTATCAATTCATATTTATGCATTACTTCTTCAAAATATTTAGCAATCGGTACTATTCTAATTTCAAGCCGGCGTTCCTTCTTATAACATGCAAGAAAATCCTAACCTAACCTTTAGTTCTAAAATAATGTCTAACACTAATACTCGCATGGATTATTCGAAACTTTGAAATTGGTTTATTGTATATATATTATCGTGAATTTGCTGATCAAACCAATTAAAGTTCCATGATCTCCTGCCAGTGCTACAAATCCATTTTCACTATATAAATTTTGCTTGAAAGAGCAGAATCTCTTCTTCGACCCTCTATTTTGATTTTCAACTACATGTTCCTTTCATTTATAGCCATAGCTTTTGATGTTTCTTTCTTAAAGTTAATGGTTCGATATATATTTTCTAAAAGTGATCCAGAAAATAAAACTAGCACTTTGTTCAGCGCTGTGCAAGTTTAATGAATGATACAAGGAATAAACTCTAACGAACATGTGTACATAATCAATGCATATCCAAGTCTTTTAAAGTTCGGTTTGTAACGTTGCATTATCTTATGTGCCTAAAAAATAAACGTTATACTTGCATTTGCATGTCAATGTCAAACACTAAAGTCGGTTATCATCGGGTGGTTAACTAAAACAACTGTATTATCTCACTTCGAAATGTACAATGATATACTATTTTACATGCATACAACGATGCTACCGAGAAGACAATTTTAAATAAAACAAGCATCTCATGAAATATCAACTAGCATACATTTTAGTTTTGTTAGAGTTAATCATAAAACTAGCTATGCTTTAAAAACTTATTGCAAGAGAAGGCTTAGTTACAAATTTACTTAAATTTTATAAGTGCGAAAATATAAATTCTAACCTAGTTTTTGTGCAATTCAAAATTGCTCAAGTGTAAATTTGAAAATTTGTTTGCACAATTTTAATGTGAGCAAATACGAATCTTCAAACAAGACCTTTTTTTTGTAATAAGTTTTAAAACAAACCTATTTTTACAATATGTATTTTCTAAAAGCCTCTATTTAAGAGGAGTCCTCCTCTGTATAAACGATGCTACATTCTTAAACTTTTATCGCTATCTGTCTCGTATAAAAAACACCTGTAATAATAAGATTTCTTAATTACATGGTGTAAATGTGTCAAATGAGCAACCTCTAAGCATCCTCTTCCACTAACGCTTTCGTGATGACCGCCCTACACCTTCACCATCCAATATAAATGAAGAGTGCGCTACGGTGATGTCCAACCGATGTAGAATGATTGTCGTTAGATTACGATGATATAATATTTTCAAATTAAAAGCAGATTCAGAAAATATTGTTGATTTTGGTGATATTATATTTTCAAGGAAAGAAGATTTATAAGATTCTTGAGATAACGACTTAAATATATTGTCTTTTTTACTTTATTAAAGAAGGCAATGAATTATCTTCATGAAAAGGAGAGTAGTTTGAAGATTAAGTAATCAAACAATTCCCTACTCGGCTGGTTAAAAAGAAATTGAAAAGTCGGACCGATAAACGTTTTCCATATGAGCAGGATAATTGATGAATTATTGCTTTATAACCATAAATCAATTAATTCAACCATATGTAATAATCTATATATAAAAATAGTCATTCTGTAGAGATTAAAGTTATCATCTCAAGTGGTATTTGTTATTCATCTTCTTAGCCTCCATTATCAATTTTACACATCTTCTTAGCCTCCATTATCAATTTTGTAAAATTCTCTTTTCTTAGAATGTAATAAAATCTTCTTTTTTCGAAGTGAACGCATATTATCTCGCGATAGTGGAATCATTATAAATCTATTTGTGAACTCTCTATTTGCTTTATTATGTAATTTTCTCTTTTGTATTCTCCCATTATTATTTGTTTTATCGCACTACAATACGATCTTATTCCTTCCGCGTCTATTTCGGTTGATTTACAGTCATTTTATAAAATTACCCCAACAATTGTCAAAGTTGGAATGTGGATAAAGCAATTATAGAACCTATATTATATCTCACAGCACATCGAAAATATAATAATCATCACATATATAAAACCAACAGAACGGTTATAACTAAATGAACCACAAATATCAAAGTGCACGACTTTACAGAGTTATACAAAATAGCAGTAAAGTTTATACAACTAGAAATAAACTCAAGATAATTGTCTCTAAATAAAGTAGCCAACACCATTTACGCTCCATAGTGTCGCACGGTGAAATAAGTAATAATAAGCCATATATAAATATGAGAAAGCACAACCTCCTACTGTCCATCTGCATAGCACCACCTATCACCCAAACTTGTTATCCTGTGTACTCATTTAAGAGTACCTAAAACAATACTAAGCAAACCATAAAACATCGAGTCAATTAACAGTCTAGTGTGAGCGATAAACAATCTCAAAATGCTATACAAGTTGATATAGAAAGGAACAAAGGTATAACAGTCATACCCGATATGTCCATATATACAAAGAAGAAGAAGGAAATGAAAATTGATTGAAGAAATGAAAGAAAGGAATTTTTTTAAACAAATTAAACATTTTCTATTCTTTCTTTACAAACTGCCCATTTTAGTTCCTTATTAATTTTCAATCAAGTCAATCATCCCCCTTCCATCATGTGGTCGGGCAAGTTTTCGAGAATGTGCAAGAGTGGCTTGCACACCAACCTAATCCAAGTGCGAAACCCAAAAGTCCAAGAATCAAGACAAGCCATGGATCGGTATTGATCCATGTCCATGGATCAGAACTGATCCATGTCCATGGATCCGTACCGACCCCAAATGCTTCCCCAAAGTTGCTACGTGGTTCGTGATACACAAAGTTAGAGTGATCCTCAACCAACACATGCCATATAAGATGGTTCCCTGGCCACTCATGATCCAAGCGATAGGTGGATAAATCCAAGTTTCAAGACAAGTAAATTAATTGCTTTTACCCAACCACCAAACCATTATATTCCTACGATCCAAGAGTCATGCTGATACATCTAAGCTCCACAACTGAAGGTACAAGTCGTCCAAGCAACGTCGAAGGATCAAATAAGACTAAAAGTCGTTTTATGGACTGGTACCGATCCATAGGGCATGGTCTGGTATCGATCCCTAAATTTTGTTTAGCTGGCTACGATCTTCTAAGAGCGGCTCCTTTAGGATGTGGGGAAGAAGCGGTTAAGAGAACTCTGTCGGCCTTCAACTATAAATAGTGGATGATAGGCATTGTTTAGGGTATCTTTTTGCTTGCATTCTAAATTTTTGTACTTCTATTGTAGCCTCTCGGGTTAATGCCGATCCATAGACTATCGATCTGTATGATCACCCTTATAAAAGCCTTATTGTAACATCCCGCCTTTTTGCACGATTTAAACAAACACACGTGCCAATTCAAACCATACGTAAAGGCGGATTGTTATGAGATAAATATGAAAACAGAGAAAGAAACAGAATCTCACAGTGGAAGGATAAAATATAATAATCAAATATACAGTTCATAAATCTGTTTACAAAAACCTTTGATTTATTTATACAATACATATCAGAGTACACATACCATATAACAATGCAGCGGAACAATATGAGTGTAGTGAAACCATATTATCTATAGTAATAATAATAAAATCTTCGTCTTCTTCCTCCGGAAATAAAATCTTCAATCCTGAAACGCTCGGACTGACCCGAGCGAATTTGGAAAGACAAAAACACTCGAGTCAGAACTAAAAGATCTTATGTGAGTTACATTAACAGAAATAAATATGAGTGCAGTAACTCAAGAGATGCTCGGGATTTACATCTCCTATGTATCCGTTAAACTATTTACTATGTAGTATATTGCGTTATTATAATAGTGTCTAATTGTAAAATAAACTTACTTTTAAATAGCGTTAAGGCTTTACATTTTCCACCTTAACACATTTATATATTCCCATAGTCTATACACTACCGTAATCTCCCCCGTACTGGGCGTCGTCAGAGGGCACTCCATAGGTATGGTACAAATAGAAACTCATACAAGGCGCGCTAGGGTAGATGACACGGCACAACTAGGCAATGCCAGGGTAGATATACCAATTGCTATCCGGGCTGGTGGAAACGCGCAGCGTGCAGCTACCACCCACCTCGAACAAACACCCCCAAAAATAAAAGAAATCAATAGTGGCCACCGAATCAATCCAAAGTCAGAGTATAGTATCGAAGGAGTGCGTTCGATCAGAGGAATGACCTCATTGGCCCGAGAATCGCTCCTGTTTTAGCCACCTTATGCCAACTCACGGGAGTTGGGTCCACGTATTTACCTTACAGGAAACGCTGCCACCAACCTACTTCATTCTGGAATCTCCACCACGTACACGGTTGTTAAAGTGGTTTTCGGAGTTGGCAGAGAGTATGACAATTTCCCATCCCGGTCTCTTTAACAACCAAACGTTATTATAACACCGCCGTCATCTAAAATAATTTAAACTTTAAAACCAGAATAAAATATCCATTTTAAACCTATATAAATACGATATCATTTCCTTTTAAAAACCCAAAACAATATGATGTCATCTTTATTTTCCAATATATTCTTTCCAAAAATCATAGTGGTTTCAAAGTAAATTATTTAGAAATCAAAACTCTTGAATATAATATTTCCAAATTATACTACCTTGAAAGCCATAACTTTGAAACAAATTTCATCTCTCAAATGGTTAAATATTAAATTACTTTATAAAAAAAATAGCTTCTTTATATTTCACAAATCAATTACAAATATCGATTTAAACTTCCAAATATCATTTTAAATTTTTTACGTTTCAAAGCTTTAAATATTACACCATTTCAAAAACAACCTCATTTGACCATCCCATATATATCAAATTCAATTACTTATTATTTAGACTTGAAATGTTTACTTAATGAATTCAATATACTTTAAGTAAAACTTATAACTTTACATAATTGGACAATCTTTCAATTTATTAAACTTGATATATTCATTTAAATTAACCTGATATTCATTCAAATCACTTTACACAAAAATCAAGTTACAAAAATCATATCCTTTAAAAATTCTAACTTTTCATTTAGTTTCAATTTAACTTAATATTCATCTTCCAACCTTATTCTCTTTTAAGTCATTAAAACTCCAGAAATTTAATTTTTAAATAAATTCTTAATTGTATTTGATCTCGAAAATCAAACTTTATTTTATACTTCAAATCAACCTTATACAAAGCTTAAAAACCGAAAATTTACTATATATATATATATATATATATATATAAATAACTAAATCAATATCCCATAAACCATATATATATATATAGCTTTACAAAAATATAGTAAAACATTTCAAAAAAAGTTTATATATATATACCGCGGTGCCAGTATAAAATTTTCTACACTATGGTCAAGTGATACGGATGTTTATCATTTCAATCCGCAATTTAAAATTAAAAAAATGCGGTTGTATATCATTTCAAACCGCAATCCCGAATGAAATGAAAATGCATGATGACTTGCAGTTTATACAATATAAATATAGCATCCATTCATCCAAATATCAATCATCAACCATTATTAGCAATCATCATCCAATTTAAACAATCATCGATATAGAGCATATAAAGTATACATGTATTAACTAAAAGTTTATATTCAATAAATAAATTTAATAACTGTTAAACTAGCAGTTTATATGCAAATAAATAAAACCTAACTATTGAACTAGCAGTTATATGCAAATAAATAAATTCTAACTGTCAATCTATATGCAATAAATAAAATAAATTAAAAGTTAAATTAAATAAATGCGAATTAACTGAGATGACAAATAAATCATGCCAAACAGTCATAAATAAATTTCTACTCATATCTAAAATTAATTTAACAAACATAAGAAATTTTAGAAGTTGTGAGTGGGTTAAAACACTCACCTTTTGAATTTAAATCGAATTTAAATTCAATTTAAACTCAAAAATTCGACGGTCTCCGAATTGGTCCAAACCAGCGTCAACAGATCTGGAATTTAATTACGATCCTGACAAAAAAATCTCGCGTGAATCGGACTACGTATGAGAAAGTTATTCGAAAATTTCGATTGAAACAAAAATTAAATAAAACAAAATAAACAAATATACCCTATCACCATGCCACGTCCTTCTTCTCAAATTCGAGCATGCTACAGCACCAATAAAAAAAACGGACACTACCAACAGATTACGCTCTTCGAGAATTATGACATATAATTTTTCTAGAATTTTTAGAGGAGTTTGATTTTTTTTTTTTATTTTGGACTGTGATTGGATCTAGAAATTTTGCAGCCATTGGAAGAGAAAAAGTTGAAGAAAAGAACACACAGAGAGAAATGAAGATAGATGGAGGCTAGGGTTTACACAGCCTATAAATAGACAAAGTGAAAGAGGATAGGTGGGCACGAATCATAAACGCGCAAAACGGTTGTTGGCCTACCAGAATATTTTATATTAATTGGATACGTTACAGATTAGTAAATAAATTAATTTCTTCCTCAGACATTTACATTGAATTTTAAACGTATTTACAAATGTAAATTTAGATGCTTCATTTATAAGTTTCAATATAAATTCACAATTTCATTTAATTCCAAATTCATTGATAAGTTTCCATTTTCAACTAAATTTCTAAATTACCGTAATAATTATCTTAGATTTTTATTCATTCTCAATAGATTTAACTATTGTAAATTGACTAAGTTTTCATACTATAAAAATCCACATTTCTATGTATATATACATTTGAATTCTCTACTAAAATATTTTATTTATATTTCGCAATTACTTCCAATCCATTTTTTTTGGCATCGCACTGTTACTTAAATAAATAGCCTATACCAACACTAATTATCATTAATTTGAAAATGGGTTACCAAATTTTCGATTTTATTAATAATTATTATGTAACGACCCGTAAATTTCGACAATTTAAGTTGTTTAATTTAATTAAGATTTTGTAATTTAATTTAAAAAGAGATGAAATATAAAGGGTAAATAAAACTAAATATTAGTATAGGGAATATATCCTAATAAAGGTAGTAGTGAGAGCGTACACTTTGAAATTTTTTTATATTTGAAAGGTAAGCAGTAAAATTATCCAATGCAATATTCGATTTATTAAAAGTAACTGCATTAAAATCTAGACAGTAAAGTTAATCTAGCTGAATTTGTATGAATTGAATGAAATAGGTTTAATATGAATGGTATATTAGGTTATAAAATCAAATGAGAAAAGCAAGCGTGATTATTTGATTTATCTAATGAATTAAACATGTTGAATAGTAACTAAATGTTAATAAATGAAAATTATACAATTTTATTAGATGATTTGGTCATAATGTTTAATAATTGATTAAATAATAACGGAAGTATGTATGCAAGTTTAATAGAAACATGAATAGCATAAATATAATTAAATGAAACCATGCAATAATGTGGTAATTGATGGCATTTATGAATGAAATAAGATTTGTAGGTAATTTGAATTTAATTCTAAAATGTGTAAACTGAATGTAATTTAATGTAATAAGGAGTGCAATAACAATTGATTGGGATTCAAATTCAACTTAAATAAAATTTCTATAGTAATTGAAATTTACTATTTTGCGATTTAGATGAGAAATAAAGTTTTAATGAAATTAAGAAATGTAATCTAATTCCATGTAAAGAGTCAATATGTATAATAGCAAGGTTTTAATTAAATAAATGGTTTTATGTAGATTTCAACTGATAATTTATGAAGCCTAATGTGTGATCATATTTGCAATTAATTTTCTTAAGTTGTGCAGTAAGGTAGGTTAATTTGTCAATAAAGATAGTTGATTCTATAAGATGAAATAAAGGTTAGTATTAATTATAATTTGAAGATTGTTGATAACGTTATTTGGGGGTTGAGGGATAAGTTGAAATTTGATAATTAAGATATTTAGACGTACAATATATAAAGAAAGATATATTGATTCCATTTAATAAATTGGGGATTTAATATTATCAAAGAGAATTAAATATTGTCCTAATGTAATTTAGATAAATTGTGTAATTAAATGCTGGCTCCATTCAGAATATGACAATAGGTGTAATAATTTGGATTGTAAAAATAGTTATAAGTTACATGTTTAATTTGATTGATGAAATTTAAATAGAAATAAATGTTAATACACTAAATAAAAGTTACATTAAATAGGAGAAGTAATACCATGTTAGAAGTGGTCAAATTTAGGGTGTTAAGACTTATAAATGGAAATTAAGAGGTAGTTGAAATTTAGTGGACTTTAATGTGTATTAATGAGAAATTTACGCTATGACTAAAGAGGTAAATGGAATAAATACAAACCAATGTGGATTGTATACATGGGATGACAATTTTAGTGAATAATAGGATTTAAACCTAAATAAATAAATTCCTTGAAATTTAAGTTGTAATCGCTGCATAAATTGGAATTGTACGTTAATTTTGAATTATTCTATAATGAATTTATGTAGGAAGTTGTTTAAGGGACTCTAAATTTACCAAGTAATCCAAACTGACAAAATTTGCAAATATTTAAAGTTGAGTTGTAAATCTGATTCAATTAACCTATTAATAATTTATTCATTTGGAATATAAATGGCAATGATAGGATTTATTGCAATTAAAGGTAATGTAATTTGTACGCTATTTTAAATTAAGTCAAAACGGGTGGATATTAGGAACCAAGACCTAAAAATAGGGTAGATACATTTTATTTCAATAAGACTTGTATGACTAGAGTGGAGGATTTTATTTTGGAGTCTATGTTATAATTTCAAAGTTTAGTAGATATTGAAATAAAGTAAACATTTGAATCTATGAATCTATCAACTCAAATTTTCATTTAAATTTGTTTAATCATTGTAATTTGTTTGAGAAAATAAAGAGGTATAATAAGTTTAGGTGTAAATGGAAGTATGTATGGGAAAATGAATTATTTGCATGGAAATATTTGGTAAAAAGGGTGGGACTAAGGAAAGGTTATTGTTTGTTGGAAACATTAATTAATATGGGAATATAATTAGACAAGCATAACCCATGCAAGTGTATAATTAAGAAATGAAGCAATAATTATTAACCAATCCAAAATTTGGTAACCCATTTAATTAGTGATTGGTATAGGCTATTTATTTAAGTAACAATGCAATACCAATTTATGTATTTGCGAAATGTTAATAAAATATTTATACTATGGAATTCAAAACTATATATACATAGGAATGTGGATTTTATAGTATGTAAACTTAGTCGATTTACAATAGTTAAATCTATTGGGAATGAATAAGAATCTAAGATAATTATTACGGTAATTTGAAATTTAGTTAAAAATGGAAATTATTTAGGAATTTGAAATTTAACGAAATTATATTGAAACTTAAATAAAGCGTTTAAATTTATATTTGTAAATACGTTTAAAATTCAACGTAAATGTTTGAGGAAGAAATTTATTTATTTACTAATCCGTAACGTGTCCAATTAATATGAAATATTCTGGTGGGCCAACAACCGTTTTGCGCATTTATAATTCGTGCCTATCTATTCATTTTCACTTTGTCTATAAATAGGCTGTGTAAACCCTAGTCTCCATCTATCTTCATTTCTCTGTGTGTTCTTTTCTTCAACTTCTTCTTTTCCAATGGCTGCAAAATTCTAGATCCAATTACAGTCCAAAATATATATAAAAATACAAACTCCTCTAAAAATTCCTGAAAAATTTATATGTCATAGTTCTCGAAGAGAGGTATTCTTTATTTTAGTTTATTTGATTTTCAATACAATTTCTTTAACGTTTAACTTGTGTAATTTTCACATACCGTGTCCGATTCACACGAGATTATTTTTGTTAGGATCGTATTGAAATTTCAGATCTGTTGACGCTGGTTTGGATGAATTTGGAGACTGCGAAATTTTGGGTTTAAATTGGATTTAAATCCAATTTAAATTCAAAAGGTGAGTGTTTTAACCCACTCACAACTTCTAAAATATTTTATGTTTGTTAAATTGATTTTTAGATATGAGTAGAAATTTATTTATGACTGTTTGGCATGTTTTATTCATTATCTCTGAGAAATCGCATTCATTTAATATAACTGTTAATTGATTTTATTTATTGCATAAATTTGACTGTTAGAATTTATTTAATTGCATATTAACTGCCAGTCATAGTTATGTTAATTTTTATTTCATATTAACTGCCAGTTAAATTTACGTTTATTTTTGCATATAAACTGCCAATTAAAAGTTATTAAACTTATTTTGAGTATAAACTGATAATTGATACCATTATTTTTCACCTGTTATGTATTGATGATTGTTTGAAATTGGATGATGACTGTGATAAATGGATGTATGATTTGATGGATGAATGGATGATTAATTTATTAATTGCAAGTTGCTATGCATTTCATTCATTCGGGATTGCGGTTTGAAATGATATATAACTGCATTTTTTTCCATTTTAAATTGCGGATTGAAATGATAAACATCTGTATCACTTGACCATAGGATAGAAAATTATATACGGACACCGCGGTAAATATATAAAATTATTTTTGAAATGTTTTTCTATGGTTTTGTAAAGTTATATATATATATATATATATATATGGTTTATGAGATATTGATTTGGTTATTGATAAAGGCTATTATATATATATATATATATATATATATATATAGTAATTTCCGGTTTTTAAGCTTTGTATAAATTTGATTTGAAGTTTAAATAAAGTTTGATTTTAAGATCAAATAAGATTAAACATTTATTTAAAATTTAATTTCTGGAGTTTTATGACTTAAATGAGAATAGATTTGGAAGATGAATATTAAGTTAAATTGAAATTTAATAAAAATTAGAATTTTTAAAGGATATGATTTTTATAACTTGATTTTTTTGTAAAGTGATTTTAATGAATATCAGGTTGATTAAATGAATATATAATAAATTGAAAGATGATCCAGTTATATGAAGTTAAAGGTTTTCTTAAATTATGTTGAATTCATTAAGCAAACATTTCAAGTCTAAATAATAAGTAACTGAATTTGATATATATATATGGAATTGTCAAATGAGTCTGTTTGAAATGGTGAAATATTTAAAGCCTTGAAACATAAGAATTGAAATGGTATTTGGAAGTTTAAATCGATATTTGAAATTGATTTGTGAAATCTAAAGAAGCTATTTTGTTTATAAAAGTAATTTAATATTTAACCATTTAAGAGATGGAAATTTTGTTTCAAAGCTATGTTTCAAGGTAGTGTAATTTGGAAATATTATATTCAAGAGTTTTGATTTCTAAATATTTTACTTTGGAAACCCTATGATTTTGGAAAGAATATATATTGGAAAATAAATGATATCGTATTGATTTGGGGTTTTAAGAATAAATGATATCGGGTTTATATGGGTTTTAAATGGATATTTTATTATGCTTTTAAAAGTATAATTTTTTTTATAACCGCGGTGTTATAATAACGATTGGTTGACAAAGACACCGGGATCGGATATGGACATACTCTCTGTCGATACCGAAAACCACTTTGACTAACCGTGTACGCGGTGGAGATTCCAGAATGAAGTAGGTTGGTGGCGACGTTTCCTGTAAGGTAAATACGTGGACCCAACTCCCGTGAGTTGGCATAAGGTGGCTAAAACAAGAGCGATTGACGGGTTAATGAGGTAGCACCTCTGATCGGACACTTCCCTTCGATACTGTACTCTGATTTTGGATTGATTCGGTGGCCACCTTCATTTTTGATTTCTTTGATGTGGGGAGTTTGTTCGAGGTGGGCGGTAGCTGCGCGCTACGCTTTCCATCGTCCCGGAAGCGTAATTTGTGTATCTACCCTGGCATTGCCTAGTTGTGCCGTGTCACCTACCCTACCGCGCCTTTACTACGAGTTTCTATTTGTGTCGTACCTATGGAGTATCCTCTGGTAGCCTCCCGATCAGGAGGTATTACGGTACTGTATAGACTATTGGCATTATTTGTGTTAAGGGCTATATGGGTAACCCCTTAACGCTATTAAAAAGTAAGTTTATTTTACAAATAGACACTATTATAATAGCGCAATATACTATATAGTAAATAGTTTAACGGATCCTTAGGAGATGTAAATCCCGAGCATCTCTTGAGTTACTGCACTCATATTTATTTCTGTTAATTTAACTTACATAAGATCTTTTAGTTCTGACTCGAGTGTTTTGTCTTTTCAATTCGCTTGGGTCAGTCCGAGCGTTTCAGGATTTGAAGATTTAGCCCTGTAGGACGAAGACAAAGATGTATATTATTATTATTTATACTAGTGCACTACACACTGTTCCGCTGCATTGTTGTTGGTATGTGTAACTCTGATATGTATTATATGAATGTTTTGTAAACAGATGTATAAACTGTATATTTTATTATTATATTTTATCCTTCCGCTGCGAGATTCTGTTTTCTTTTATTTCTTTCTTATTTTTCTTATTTACCCCATAACAATCCGCCCTTCCGTATGGATTGAATCGGCATGTGTGTCTGTTTAAATCGTGCGAAAAGGCGGGACGTTACATCTGGTATCAGAGCTTTAGTTTAGCGATAAACCTTAGCTTTGTGGGGCTTGACTCTTTACTAATCGGGTAGTAATACCCTATGGGAGTCACTGAGTGTATATATATGAGAGAGCGTATTTGTTAGTGTTATAAAAAGGTTTTAATATTGTGTTAATCTGTTCCGTTTTGTATTTATAAACTCTGGTTGGTGCATGGGACGCTGTGACATCAATAGGGGTTTCTAAACACTTAATAGGACAGACCGACATAATATTTGTTTTAATATAGGTGAATGAAATAATTTTACCTATTATATTTTCTATAAAATAATTTTTCAAAATAATATATATATTTGGTTGTAATAGATTGGTTGTTAGGTAATGAAGGTTTTGAATAATGATAGAAATAAGATTTAAAAATAAGATAAATGAAATTTGGAAATTTAGGACTTAAGATCCGGGGTTTTGGAATTTTTCGTAAAATTTTTGGAATATAATTGTTATAAGTATTTTCTGATATGAATATTTAATATAATTTAAGAGAAATTGTTTTAAAGAAGATTTTTGGAGAAAATAAGTTTTGTACTTTCCTTTCTGTCGCTGGAAAATAATTTCGGTGATGAGTGCACGCATCATCGACATTCATTTTCGAGTTTCGAAGTGGGAAGGCCACTGTAGTAATTTACTGCAGAATTGTTAAGAAAATTTTATCGTTTTAATTATAATTGGATATATATGTTAAGTGTAGATATCTATCTATTATTTTAAATGATTTAAAATTTAACCCGGTATTTGGTTCTTAAGTTCCAGATTTATTAATAGTACAATTAAGTGTAGCAAATTTGAGCCTTTAAGTGTAAAAAAAAAAATACAATAGGAAGAGAAGTAATGTAAATAAACGGTTGTAAACCTTAGTAAATGGATAAAGGAAATTCTTTATTTATTAGAATTGATGTTATAAGGTTACAAATTAGGTGTAATTAAAATGTTACTATTATTAAATATTAGCATTAAATAAATGAATGAAAGTAAAAGTAAGTTGAAATTGTAACTTATAAAACGAATATATAATTAATGAACCACTAAAAAAATAAAAGGAATTGAGAAGAAACTTGTATAAATTTTCACTTACATTCTTAAAGCATATATATAACTTGCCATATAATAAAAGTTACAGTGCTAGTAAGAAAATGTAAGGGGGAAATCTTACAAGTAAAGCTTGAGATAATGAAAGTATTCAATGAATTTGCTGTTATAAATGGGAATTTATTGTTATAAACTTAAGTTGTAAATTTAAATTTTACCATAATTAAAGGTAAGTATTATAATTAGATGATTTTAAAACTTAAGTAAATAGAATGAAATTCTATAATAAATGAAACTGTGAGAAATAAATAAATAAAATTTAGAAATACATAAATGGAATGCAATAAAAAGAAACTTACATGACATTTAAAGTGGAAGATGAATATTGTAAGTAATAAATGAAAATAAATGAGGTAATCACTCATTAATGAAAGAAAGGAAATCAAACAACTAAAGTATGAAATAAAGATTCATAATAAGTTAAATTGATTGTTGGTTGAATGGTTATTGTTTGATTTATGTTTGGTTGGGTAAGGAAATTTGAAATTGTTGGATGAATAAATAATTTATTCCATCTAAGACTGTTGAGTAAATGATGCACTTGATAGTTATTTTTCATTCCGTACAATTTCAAGTTTGAACCCAAACAACTATTTGATTTGTGTGATTGTATGGTTGTTTTGTAATTGTATGTATGCTGTTCGAGGAAATTGATGGTTGTTGTATTAATTTGGATGATTAGTGATTGGAACTACTTAGATATTTAAATTTTGGACTTAGAAATATTTTGAAATGTCTCCAAACTTTAATAAATGTAAGTATAAAAAGATAATGTTGTAAATTTGTATATTTTAAGAAAAGTAACAGATACTGTAAATTTAATTGTTTATAAGGTAATGTTTTGAATAAGATATGTGGATTCTAAATCCTTCTTTTTCCTTCTTTTTCCTTTTCGGAGACGAAAAGTTTTGAGTGGGGGAGAATGTAACGACCCGTAAATTTCGAAAATTTAAGCTGGTTAATTTAATTAAGATTTTGTAATTCAATTTAAAAAGAGATGAAATATAAAGGGTAAATAAAACTAAATATTAGTATAGGGAATAAATCCTAATAAAGGTAGTAGTGAAAGCGTACACTTTGAAATTTTTTTATATATGAAAGGTAAGCAGTAAAATTATCCAATGCAATATTCGATTTATTAAAAGTAACTGCATGAAAATCTAGACAGTAAAGTTAATCTAGCTGAATTTGTATGAATTGAATGAAATAGGTTTAATATGAATGGTATATTAGGTTATAAAATCAAATGAGAAAAGCAAGCGTAATTATTTGATTTATCTAATGAATTAAACATGTTGAATAGTAACTGAATGTTAATAAATGGAAAATTATACAATTTTGTTAGATGATTTGGTCATAATGTTTAATAATTGATTAAATAATAACGGAAGTATGTATGCAAGTTTAATAGAAACATGAATAGCATGAATATAATTAAATGAAACCATGCAATAATGTGGTAAATGATGGCATTTATGAATGAAATAAGATTTGTAGGTAATTTGAATTTAATTCTAAAATGTGTAAACTGAATGTAATTTAATGTAATAAGAAGTGCAATAACAATTGATTGGGATTCCAATTCATCTTAAATAAAATTTCTATAGTAATTGAAATTTACTATTTTCCGATTTAGATGAGAAATAAAGTTTTAATGAAATTAAGGAATGCAATCTAATTCCATGTAAAGAGTCAATATGTATAATAGCAAGGTTTTAATTAAATAAATGGTTTTATGTAGATTTCAACTGATAATTTATGAAGTCTAATGTGAGATCATATTTGCAATTAATTTTCTTAAGTTGTGCAGTAAGGTAGGTTAATTTGTCAATAAAGATAGTTGATTCTATAAGATGAAATAAAGGTTAGTATTAATTATAATATGAAGCTTGTTGATAACGTTATTTGGGGGTTGAGGGATAAGTTGAAATTTGATAATTTAAATATTTAGACGTACAGTATATAAAGAAAGATATATTGATTCCATTTAATAAATTGGGGATTTAATATTATCAAAGAGAATTAAATGTTGTCCTAATGTAATTTAGATAAATTGTGTAATTAAATGCTGGCTCCATTCAGAATATGACAATGGGTGTAATAATTTGGATTGTAAGAAATAGTTATAAGTTACATGTTTAATTTGGTTGATGAAATTTAAATAGAAATAAATGTTAATACACTAAATAAAAGTTACATTTAATATGAGAAGTAATACCATGTTAGAAGTGGTCAAATTTAGGGTGTTAAGACTTATAAATGGAAATTAAGAGGCAGTTGAAATTTAGTGGACTTTAATGTGTATTAATGAGAAATTTACGCTATGACTAAAGAGGTAAATGGAATAAATACAAACCAATGTGGATTGTAATCATGGGATGACAATTTTAGTGAATAATAGGATTTAAACCTAAATAAATAAATTCCTTGAAATTTAAGTTGTAATCGCTGCATGAATTTGAATTGTACGTTAATTTTGAATTATTCTATAATAAATTTATGTAGGAAGTTGTTTAAGGGACTCTAAATTTACCAAATAATCCAAACTGACAAAATTTGCAAATATTCAAAGTTGAGTTGTAAATCTGATTCAATTAACCTATTAATAATTTATTCATTTGGAATATAAATGGCAATGATAGGATTTATTGCAATTAAAGGTAATGTAATTTGTACGCTATTTTAAATTAAGTCAAAACGGGTGGATATTAGGAACCAAGACCTAAAAATAGGGTAGATACATTTTATTTCAATAAGACTTGTATGACTAGAGTGGAGGATTTTATTTTGGAGTCTATGTTATAATTTCAAAGTTTAGTAGATATTGAAATAAAGTAAACATTTGAATCTATGAATCTATCAACTCAAATTTTCATTTAAATTTGTTTAATCATTGTAATTTGTTTGAGAAAATAAAGAGGTATAATAAGTTTAGGTGTAAATGGAAGTATGTATGGGAAAATGAATTATTTGCAGGGAAATATTTGGTAAAAAGGGTGGGACTAAGGAAAGGTTATTGTTTGTTGGAAACATTAATTAATATGGGAATATAATTAGACAAGCATAACCCATGCAAGTGTATAATTAAGAAATGAAGCAATAATTAATAATTATTAACCAATCCAAAATTTGGTAACCCATTTAATTAGTGATTGGTATAGGCTATTTATTTAAGTAACAGTGCAATACCAATTTATGTATTTGTGAAATGTTAATAAAATATTTATAGTATGGAATTCAAAACTATATATACATAGGAATGTGGATTTTATAGTATGTAAACTTAGTCGATTTACAATAGTTAAATCTATTGGGAATGAATAAGAATCTAAGATAATTATTACGGTAATTTGAAATTTAGTTAAAAATGGAAATTATTTAGGAATTTGAAATTTAACGAAATTATATTGAAACTTAAATAAAGCGTTTAAATTTATATTTGTAAATACGTTTAAAATTCAACGTAAATGTTTGAGGAAGAAATTTATTTATTTACTAATCCGTAACGTGTCCAATTAATATGAAATATTCTGGTGGGCCAACAACCGTTTTGCGCGTTTATAATTCGTGCCTATCTATTCGTTTTCACTTTGTCTATAAATAGGCTGTGTAAACCCTAGCCTCCATCTATCTTCATTTCTCTGTGTGTTCTTTTCTTCAACTTCTTCTTTTCCAATGGCTGCAAAATTCTAGATCCAATTACAGTCCAAAATATAAATAAAAATACAAACTCCTCTAAAAATTCCTGAAAAATTTATATGTCATAGTTCTCGAAGAGAGGTATTCTTTATTTTAGTTTATTTGATTTTCAATACAATTTCTTTAACGTTTAACTTGTGTAATTTTCACATACCGTGTCCGATTCACACGAGATTATTTTTGTTAGGATCGTATTGAAATTTCAGATCTGTTGACGCTGGTTTGGATGAATTTGGAGACTGGGAAATTTTGGGTTTAAATTGGATTTAAATTCAAAAGGAGAGTGTTTTAACCCACTCACAACTTCTAAAATATTTTATGTTTGTTAAATTGATTTTTAGATATGAGTAGAAATTTATTTATGACTGTTTGGCATGTTTTATTCATTATCTCTGATAAATCGCATTCATTTAATATAACTGTTAATTAATTTTATTTATTGCATAAATTTGACAGTTAGAATTTATTTAACAAGAAACGAGTTGCAGGTCTCTATTTTTGATGTTGTTATAAGAAAGGTCCCTGTATATATAAGTATGTAAATTTAGTCCCTATTTTTTAAAAAATAGAAAAGGCAAGGTGCTTTGCACTTTTCTGACAGAAAATGCAAGCTAACTTGCAACTTTTATCAGAAAAGCGCAAGCTAGTTTGCGCTTTTTTATTTTGAAATTTTTCTTGAAATTTTGAAATTTTCAAAAATAATTAAATTTTTGAAAAGCTCAAGATAGTTTGCGCTTTCTGATTTACAAAAAACAGGGAATTAACTTACATACTTATTATCATAGGGACTTTTCTTACAACAACATCGAAAATAGGGACCTTCGGTACAAAGCCCCTTTATTTAATTGCATATTAACTGCCAGTCATAGTTATGTTAATTTTTATTTCATATTAACTGCCAGTTAAATTTACGTTTATTTTTGCATATAAACTGCCAATTAACAGTTATTAATTTATTTTGAGTATAAACTGATAATTGATACCATTATTTATCACCTGTTACGTATTGATGATTGTTGAAATTGGATGATGACTGTGATAAATGGATGTATGATTTGATGGATGAATGGATGATTTATTTTATTAATTGCAAGTTGCTATGCATTTCATTCATTCGGGATTGCGGTTTGAAATGATATATAACCGCATTTTTTTTTCATTTTAAATTGCGGATTGAAATGATAAACATCCGTATCACTTGACCATAGGATAGAAAATTATATACAGGCACCGCGGTAAATATATAAAATTATTTTTGAAATGTTTTTCTATGGTTTTGTAAAGTTATATATATATGGTTTATGAGATATTGATTTGGTTATTGATAAAGGCTATTATATATATATATATATATATATATATAGTAATTTTCGGTTTTTAAGCTTTGTATAAATTTGATTTTAAGTTTAAATAAAGTTTGATTTTAAGATCAAATAAGATTAAACATTTATTTAAAATTTAATTTCTGGAGTTTTATGACTTAAATGAGAATAGATTTGGAAGAAGAATATTAAGTTAAATTGAAATTTAATAAAAATTAGAATTTTTAAAGGATATGATTTTTATAACTTGATTTTTGTGTAAAGTGATTTTAGTGAATATCAGGTTGATTAAATGAATATATAATAAATTGAAAGATGATCCAGTTATATGAAGTTAAAGGATTTCTTAAATTATGTTGAATTCATTAAGCAAACATTTCAAGTCTAAATAATAAGTAACTGAATTTGATATATATATGGAATTGTCAAATGAGTCTGTTTGAAATGGTGAAATATTTAAAGCCTTGAAACATAAGAATTGAAATGGTATTTGGAAGTTTAAATCGATATTTGAAATTGATTTGTGAAATCTAAAGAAGCTATTTTGTTTATAAAAGTAATTTAATATTTAACCATTTAAGAGATGGAAATTTTGTTTCAAAGCTATGTTTTCAAGGTAGTGTAATTTGGAAATATTATATTCAAGAGTTTTGATTTCTAAATATTTTACTTTGGAAACCCTATGATTTTGGAAAGAATATATATTGGAAAATAAATGATATCGTATTGATTTGGGGTTTTAAGAATAAATGATATCGGGTTTATATGGGTTTTAAATGGATATTTTATTATGCTTTTAAAAGTATAATTTTTTTTATAACCAAGGTGTTATAATAACGATTGGTTGGCAAAGAGACCGGGATCGGATACGGACATACTCTCTGTCGATACCGAAAACCACTTTGACTAACCGTGTACGCGGTAGAGATTCCTGAATGAA
Source organism: Allium cepa (assembly GCA_030765085.1). Lineage (NCBI taxonomy): Eukaryota > Viridiplantae > Streptophyta > Magnoliopsida > Asparagales > Amaryllidaceae > Allium > Allium cepa. The sequence goes on along the minus strand of CM060938.1, from coordinate 658,543,492 downwards.
GTAGGTTGGTGGCGACGTTTCCTGTAAGGTAAATACGTGGACCCAACTCCCGTGAGTTGGCATAAGGTGGCTAAAACAGGAGCGATTGACGGGTTAATCGGGTAGCACCTCTGATCGGACACTTCCCTTCGATACTATACTCTGATTTTGGATTGATTCGGTGGCCACCTTCATTTTTGATTTCTTTGATGTGGGGAGTTTGTTCGAGGTGGGCGGCAGCTGCGCGCTGTGCGTTTCCATCGGCCCGGAAGCGTAATTGGTATATCTACCCTGGCATTGCCTAGTTGTGCCGTGTCACCTACCCTACCGCGCCTTTACTACGAGTTTCTATTTGTGTCGTACCTATGGAGTATCCTCTGGTAGCCTCCCGATCAGGAGGTATTACGGTACTGCATAGACTATTGGATTATTTGTGTTAAGGGCTATATGGGTAACCCCTTAACGCTATTAAAAAGTAAGTTTATTTTACAAATAGACACTATTATAATAGCGCAATATACTATATAGTAAATAGTTTAACGCATCCTTAGGAGATGTAAATCCCGAGCATCTCTTGAGTTACTGCACTCATATTTATTTCTGTTAATTTAACTTACATAAGATCTTTTAGTTCTGACTCGAGTGTTTTGTCTTTTCAATTCGCTCGGGTCAGTCCGAGCATTTCAGGATTTGAAGATTTAGCTCTAGAGGACGAAGACAAAGATGTATATTATTATTATTTATACTAGTGCACTACACACTGTTCCGCTGCATTGTTGTTGGTATGTGTAACTCTGATATGTATTATATGAATGTTTTGTAAACAGATGTATAAACTATATATTTTATTATTATATTTTAACCTTCCGCCTGCGAGATTCTGTTTTCTTTTATTTCTTTCTTGTTTTTCTTATTTACCCCATAACAATCCGCCCTTCCGTATGGATTGAATCGGCATGTGTGTCTATTTAAATCGTGCGAAAAGGCGGGACGTTACATATTATTTATTACTTCATTATTTATTCAAATTTAGACAATTTAAGATGTTTCTTAAATGCTGAGTACATTATTAACTTCAGCGTAAAACTTCAATTTTATTTTATCTACGAATTATAAATTAACTTTGCAGTAATCCTTTAGTTGACCTTTCATTTAATTATCCTATCTATTGGTATCCCATAGATGGGAATTCCTAAAACATCTCCGAATTCCTACTTTAATTTCAATCACATAAAATGTATTCAGTTTCCAATAAATTCAATAAATTCAAATTATCATCTTCTAAATCCAAACGAATCCATATATCCTGCCTTCCATTCTAATTATCATATTCTAAATAAAGTTTAAGTTATTTCCACCTATAAGCTACAAATAACAACGAATGTTGCATTTGATTTAGATTCTAAATAAATTGATGGGTAATAATTAATAATTCTCACTATTGCCCGATTTATTCCCATTCATGCTTAAATTACCACCAAACAATCATTAAATTTACCTATCTTTTATTGATTCCATAAAATCTATTTGCCCTGAGTTAGTTACTGCATTTATCAAATTCCAATTTCGCAATCACCTTAAATACATAAATTGGTATTGCATTAACATTTCAATTTATTAGCTTATGTCAACACTATTAACATTAATTGCAATGTATTACCAATTTTAGTCACTACCCTAACTACTAACTCATATTAACCTACATTATTCCCAAGAATTTCATTGGTTTTTCTTATATTAAATTTATCAACCATATTAATTAAGGTTTTTTAAAAACAATTAATAAAATTCCCTTTAATATATACAACTTAGCAATCTATTAAGCATGGTATTATATTTCACGTAAATGTACATTTAATTACATTTATTACAATGTTATCCAAATAAATTGAATGATCTAAGTATATAACTCCTAATATCCTCCCATCTTGCCTTAATCCCAAATAACATACAAATTAAACTACCCTTAATTTCAATTAACCCTATCATTACTTTTTATATTCCAAACAAATAAATTAATAATAGGTTAATTGAATCAGATTTACAATCCAACTTTAATTATTTGCAAATTTTGTTAGTTTGGACCACTTGGTAAATTCAGAATCCTTTAACAACTTCCTACATTAATTTATTTTTGAATAATCCCAAAATTTTCAATATTAAAGTACAAATCCAATTTATCAAAAATTAAAACTTAAATTTCAAGGAATTTATTTATTTAGATTTAGATCCCATTATTCACTAAAATTGGTTGGTATTTATTTCATTCGCCTCTTTAATTGTACGTAAATTACTCATAAATACACCTAAAATTTCATTTAATTCCAACTGCTTCCTAATTTCCATTTCTACGTCTTAACACACTCTACATTAAACTTCTAGACATTGTATTACTTATCATATTAATGTAACCTTTATTTAGTGTATTAACATTTATTTCAATTCAAATTCTATCAACCAATTAAACATGTAGCCTATTACTATTGCTTACAAATCAAAATATTGCACCCATTGTCATCTTCTGAATGGAATTAGTCTTTATTTCAAAACTTATCTAAATTTACATTGAGACCATATTTAATCCTCTTCGATAATATTAATCCTCAATTTATTAAATGGAATCAATATATCTTACATAACATGTTTTACGCATAAATTTTTAATTAATATTATTTCAACTTACTCCCCATATTCTCAATAATTACCTAACATAAATCTACGCTTATTTTATTCTTCGTTCACACTTCCGTTACTCTCAAATCAATAAGTAACATTCATATAAATAATTGTTATGTCAGTTTCATATTTATTGCGATATTTTTATTTATTTATTACTGCATAACTTTACTTATTTTCTTCCCATCACTTTAAAATTAATCGTTAAAGTAAAGCTTATCAATACGCATCAAATTATTTACCAAATTAAAAGGTTTTGATTTTTTTAACAAATTAATTGACAGCCTAATTAGGTAATGTATACGAATTGTTGTTATACCCATAAATTTACACTTAACTAATTAAATGCCTTACCTATATTCTCTATCTTCCCATTATATTGAGGTACAATACTTACACCAATTTTTATTGAAAAATTTATTCATATTACAAACAAAGGCTTAAATTACCATTGTTAAATTAGCATTCAATATATATATTTATCACCTTTTATTATTTCTACTAAATTTTTATTACAAAATTCTATTAAATAAATTAAATCGTCGAAATTTACGGGTCGTTACACTCTCCCCCACTCAAAACTTTTCGTCTCCGAAAAGGAAAAAGAAGGGAAAAGAAGGATCTAGAATCTACATATCTTATTCAAAACATTACCTTATAAACAATTAAATTTACAATATCTGTTACTTTTCTTAAAATATACAAATTTACAACATTATCTTTTTATACTTAAATTTATTAGAGTTTGGAGAACATTTCAAAATATTTCTAAGTCCAAAATTTAAATATCTAAGTAGTTTCAATCACTAATCATCCAAATTAATACAACAACCATCAATTTCCTCGAACAGCATACATACAATTACAAAACAACCATACAATCACACAATCAAATAGTTGTTTGGGTTCAAACTTGAAATTGTTCGTAATGAAAAATAACTATCAAGTGCATCATTTACTCAACAGTCTTAGATGGAACAAAGTAGATTATTTATTCATCCAACAACTTCAAATTTCCTTACCCAACCAACCATAAATCAAACAATAACAATTCAAACCAGCAACCAAACTAACTTATTATAAATTTCATGCTTTAGTTGTTTGATTTCCCTTTTTGTTTATATAGTGATTTTTTTCTCATTCACATTTACTTATCAAAGGTTTGCTCATTCATTTTTACTTATTACTTACAATTATTCAATTCCATTAACTCGGGTCATGCTGGTTCCTTATATTTTGTTATAATTATTCATTCATTTATAATAGCATGTCCTTATTTATTTACTTTAATTCCTTAAGTTTTGTAATCATCTATCTATCATTCTTACCTTTATTTATATTTACTTGGTAAATTTCAATTATATCTTAAGTTATTGAATACAGCAAATTCATTGAATGCTTCATTACCTACTATTACTTGTACAAATTTCTACTACATTTCTTATTAAACATTTCAACTTTTTATATTTAGTAAGTTATATATGTTAAAGAAAATGCAAATGGACTTATACAAGTTTTATCTCATCTTTTAATTAAATTTAATGTTCAACAATATTACTCTTTATCTCATATGTTACAAATTTCAAATTTCTCTTTATAACTTTGCATTAAATCTTTTACCTAAATTAGAGGTTTCAATTTATTAATCACTTACCTTTTATTTCACTACAATAATTTAAACAATTAATTTAATGGAAATTTATGAATTAAATACCGGGTTAAATTTCAAATTATTTTGAAATATTAGATAAATATATTCTTCTAACTTATATACCTCTAATTTTATTTAAAACAATTAAAAATTTATATCTTTTTCGAAAATGAATCTGCAGTAGAACTACTACAGTGGCCTTTCCCCTTCGAAACTCGAAAATGAAAGTCGATGATGCGGCCGCCATCACCGAAATTATTTTCCAGCGACAGAGAGGAAAGTACAAAACTTATTTTCTCAAAAATCTTCTTTAAAACGATTCTTCCGAATTTTGTTAAATATTTATATCAGAAAATACTTATAAACAAAATTATTAATATATTTCAAAATCATTCAAAAGAAAAACCCCGGACTTAAGTTCTAAATTTCCAAATTTCATTTATCTTATATTTCAATCTTATTTCTATTATTATTTACACTTTATTGCCTAACAATCAATCTATTGCAGCCAAATATAAATATCAATTGAAATTTTTTATTTTATATATAAAGATATAATAGGCAAAAAAATTTCATTCACCTATATTAAAAACAAATATTATGTTGGTCTGTCCTATTAAGTGTTTAGAAATCCCTATTGATGTCATAGCGTCTCATGCACCAATCAGAATTTATAAATACGAAACGGAACAAATTAACACAATATTAAAACCTTTTTATAACACTAACAAATACGCTCTCTCATATATACACTCAGTGACTCCCATAGGGTATTACTACCCTATTAATAAAGAGTCAAACCCCACAAAGCCAAGATTTATCGCTAAACCAAAGCTCTGATACCAACTGTAACATCCCGGCTTTTTGCACGATTTAAACAGACACACGTGCCAATTCAAACCATACGTAAGAGCGGATTGTTATGGGATAAATAAGAAAACAGAGAAAGAAACAGAATCTCACAGCGGAAGGATAAAATATAATAATCAAATATACAGTTCATAAATCTGTTTACAAAAACCTTTGATTTATTTATACAATACATATCAGAGTACACATACCTTATAACAATGCAGCGGAACAATATGAGTGTAGTGAAACCATATTATCTATAGTAATAATAATAAAATCTTCGTCTTCTTCCTCCGGAAATAAAATCTTCAATCCTGAAACGCTCGGACTGGCCCGAGCGAATTTGGAAAGACAAAAACACTCGAGTCAGAACTAAAAGATCTTATGTGAGTTACATTAACAGAAATAAATATGAGTGCAGTAACTCAAGAGATGCTCGGGATTTACATCTCCTAAGGATCCGTTAAACTATTTACTATGTAGTATATTGCGCTATTATAGTAGTGTCTAATTGTAAAATAAACTTACTTTTAAATAGCGTTAAGGCTTTACATTTTCCACCTTAACACATTTATATATTCCATAGTCTATACACTACCGTAATCTCCCTCGTACTGGGCGTCGTCAGAGGGCACTCCATAGGTATGGTACAAATAGAAACTTGTACAAGGCGCGCTAGGGTAGGTGACACGGCACAACTAGGCAATGCCAGGGTAGATATACCAATTGCTATCCGGGCTGGTGGAAACGCGCAGCGCGCAGCTACCGCCCACCTCGAACAAACACCCCCAAAAATCAAAGAAATCAATAGTGGCCATTGAATCAATCCAAAGTCAGAGTATAGTATCGAAGGAGTGCGTTCGATCAGAGGAATGACCTCATTGGCCCGAGAATCGCTCCTGTTTTAGCCACCTTATGCCAACTCACGGGACTTGGGTCCATGTATTTACCTTACATGAAACGCCGCCACCAACCTACTTCATTCTGGAATCTCCACCACGTACACGGTTGTTAAAGTGGTTTTCGGAGTTGGCAGAGAGTATGACAACTTCCGATCCCGGTCTCTTTAACAACCAAACGTTATTATAACACCATGGTCATTTAAAATAATTTAAACTTTAAAACCAGAATAAAATATCCATTTTAAACCTATATAAATACGATATAATTACTTTTAAAAACCCAAAACAATATGATGTCATCTTTATTTTCCAATATATTCTTCCCAAAAATCATAGTGGTTTCAAAGTAAGTTATTTAGAAATCAAAACTCTTGAATATAATATTTCCAAATTATACCACCTTGAAAGCCATAACTTTGAAACAAATTTCATCTCTCAAATGGTTAAATATTAAATTACTTTATAAAAAAATAGCTTCTTTATATTTCACAAATCAATTACGAATATCGATTTAAACTTCCAAATACCATTTTAAATTTTTTACGTTTCAAAGCTTTAAATATTACACCATTTCAAAAACAACCTCATTTGACCATCCCATGTATATCAAATTCAATTACATATTATTTAGACTTGAAATGTTTACTTAATGAATTCAATATACTTTAAGTAAAACTTATAACTTTACATAATCGGACAATCTTTCAATTTATTAAACTTGATATATTCATTTAAATTAACCTGATATTCATTCAAATCACTTTACACAAAAATCAAGTTACAAAAATCATATCCTTTAAAAATTCTAACTTTTCATTTAGTTTCAATTTAACTTAATATTCATCTTCCAACCTTATTCTCTTTTAAGTCATTAAAACTCCAGAAATTTAATTTTTAAATAAATTCTTAATTGTATTTGATCTCGAAAATCAAACTTTATTTTATACTTCAAATCAACCTTATACAAAGCTTAAAAACCGAAAATTTACTATATATATAAATAACCAAATCAATATCCCATAAACCATATATATATATATAGTTTTACAAAAATATAGTAAAACATTTCAAAAATAATTCTATATATATATACCGCGGTGCCTGTATAAAATTTTCTACACTATGGTCAAGTGATACGGATGTTTATCATTTCAATCCGCAGTTTAAAATAAAAAAAAATGCGGTTGTATATCATTTCAAACCGCAATCCCGAATGAAATGAAAATGCATGATGACTTGCAGTTTATACAATATAAATATAGCATCCATTCATCCAAATATTAATCATCAACCATTATTTGCAATCATCATCCAATTTATACAATCATCGATATAGAGCATATAAATTATACAGGTATTAACTAACAGTTTATATTCAATAAATAAATTTAATAACTGTTAAACTAGCAGTTTATATGCAAATAAATAAAACCTAACTATTGAACTAGCAGTTATATGCAAATAAATAAATTCTAACTGTCAATCTATATGCAATAAATAAAATAAATTAACAGTTAAACTAAATAAATGCGAATTAACTGAGATGACGAATAAATCATGCCAAACAGCCATAAATAAATTTATACTCATATCTAAAATTAATTTAACAAACACAAGAAATTTTAGAAGTTGTGAGTGGGTTAAAACACTCACCTTTTGAATTTAAATTGAATTTAAATTCAATTTAAACTAAAAAATTCGACGGTCTCCGAATTGGTCCAAACCAGCATCAACAGATCTGAAATTTAATTATGATCCTAACAAAAAAAATCTCGCGTGAATCGGACTACGTATGAGAAAGTTATTTGAAAATTTCGATTGAAATAAAAATTAAATAAAACAAAATAAACAAATATACCCCATCACCATGCCACGTCACAGGCCACGTCTTTCCTCTCAAATTCGAGCACGCTACAGCACCAATAAAAAAAACGGACAGTACCAACAGATTACGCTCTTCGAGAATTATGACATATAATTTTTCTGGAATTTTTAGAGGAGTTTGAAATATATATTTTTTTTCATTTTTTTTATTTTGGACTGTAATCGGATCTAGAAATTTTGCAGCCATTGGAAGAGAAGAAGTTGAAGAAAAGAACACACAGAGAGAAATGAAGATAGATGGAGGCTAGGATTTACACAGCCTATAAATAGACAAAGTGAAATAGGATAGGTGGTCACGAATCATAAACGCGCAAAACGGTTGTTGGCCCACCAGAATATTTTATATTAATTGGATACGTTACGGATTAGTAAATAAATTAATTTCTTCCTCAGACATTTTGTGACGCCCCACCTCTATACCCACGCTAACCAAGAACACTCCGGAGTAGTGCTGTCAACTAGCACGGAGAATAAGGCTGTTGAGGAGCGACCATCCATGTAATTGCTTATCACACGGTGGCTATAAATAATCTTCGGAAACAAACATAGAAATAATCATATCACAAATCAGTCACAGATATCCATATCACAAAGGCGGAAGAAGATATGAATAAATAACTAACACATGAAAGTGTACATCAGAGTAGTGGTCAGTAAGATCCACGATAATACAAAAGAATAGCAACACATGCTATACAAAAGAATACAACTATGAGTCTATATCTCAAGTGTATACAACAAAAACTGCTAATCTAAACAGTTAGCCAAAAGTCAGAGTGATGAATCCCTGGGAAGAAGTCAAGCAGAAGCACCTGTAACATCTCGGTCTGACCCGAGTATTATTTAAGAAAATAATAAACGGATCAGTCTAGCTATAAATATCAGATGACATGATATAACATAAAAGATATGGCATAAACATAAACATCCATAACGACATACCACTATAAGTATGTAAATAATGATCAACAGAAGATCAATCAATAAGAGATAATCAATATCACAAGAATCTTCTCAAAGATTCGAAGAGGGCATCATACCCTAAACTTGTACTCATAACAAGTCAATGACATAAATTTCCAGAAATCAACACGAGAAATCCAAAAATCATAAAAAGGGAAAGAGCCCTATCACATGACGGTCCGAAGACCAAGGGGAGCTACCCCACATGTGTGAATGGAATCACACAGATTGAGGTCAAGACTAACCAAAAAGCAGAAAGGTATGTGTGAATGGAATCACACAAGTGGTGTCTAGTCTAACCTTGCAATGAAAGAGACATCGTGCAATTGCTAGTCTAATTCATAAAGCGATCATCAAGATCAACGAGAAGTGTCAATTACACTAAGCTAGTAAATATAGAAGTTTAGCTTCATGTCCCATAACCACTTGCTTAACTTAAATATTTACGAACAAACTGTAAATCTTCACTAATAAAATTGTCACAAGAGGTTCAATCGAACAAGTCCAAGAATTAACCGACGAAGTGAACGCAAGCATTTCATACCACTTGTTTTACTAAGTCGTTTAATTAGATTTCTCATCCGAGTGAGGTAAAGGCTTGTATATACTAATAGATTGGAAAACGGTTTAAGAAAAGAGCTTTGTTATTAAAAATAGAGTTGAAATTGTTTGTTAAAAGAGTTTTGATATTTACTACTAGTATTGAAACCTTTATATTATAAAGTGACAAAACACAGAAGCAATTGTAGAAACAATCAGTCACAAAAATCGCATACGGAGATGTGAATAAAATCCAAGGAAATCAGCTCAATGTTTTTCAGATAAGATCCCCTACGGAGGGGGGGTCCAGGGGGGGTGGCAACCCCCCAAGGTGGGGGTGCGGGGGCAACGCCACCGCTTACGGGGTTCGACCTGCCCGGTCAGGTCGCTGGGGTCCAGGGGGCAGCGCCCCCGGCGAGGTGCGGGGCAGCGCCCCGACAAAACGGTACGACCTAAGTGAAGGAAAGAGGCCTACAACCTAAAGCAAAATGAGGTCTAACGACCTAAGGGTTCACGCGACCTAACACAATGGCTGAGCGACCTAACTAAGTTCGCGACCTGGTGGGTAAGGAGGTCGAGCGACCTAATGTTCTTTGCGACCTAACAAGGTAGAGGGAACACGCGACCTAAAGGTACGCGACCTAAGAAAGTTCGCGGGCTAAGGATGAGCGACCTAACAAGGTTCACGACCTAACGGAGACGAGGTCATGCGACCTAAAAGTGAAACGACCTAAGGGCGAAAACAAGGTCACGCGACCTAACAGGAAACAAGGTCAAGCGACCTAAGGGGTTACACGACCTAACGTAACACGGGTCAAACGACCTAAGGCATCACAGGACGAACGACCTAACTTCTTAAGGGATAGGCGACCTAAAGAGGTTCGCGACCTAAAAATAGAAAGCATGGCCGAACGACCTATCGAAGTAGAAAGGCATGCGACCTAACGGTCAAAAGGCCAGCGACCTACGACCTAAAAGTCATACGACTTACGACCTAAAAGCCATACGACCTACGACCTAAAAGCTATACGACCTACGACCTAAAAGCCATACGACCTAACGTGAAACGACCGAACTCCGAAGTGAAGATTCAAGGCAGTGCGACTTAGCGCGTTAACACGCGAATGACCTAAGGGTTAGGTCGCGAGCGACCTAAATACTAGGTCGTGAACGACCTAACTCCGAACACGCGTAAAATGGTCAGAACGATCTAGGAGCTATCTCGTACGCGACCTACGACCTAAGACCCACACGACCTAACTCCGAACGACCTAAAAATGGCCAGAACGACCTAAATGCAGAAATTTCGCCAAAACGCGAAAAATCGGAGTTTTTCGCCAATCCAATCCAAACCAAAAGCAAATATTCATGCTAAAGTGATAGGGAATCATTCCCAACAACCCAATATAGTTATAGACTAGATTTGTGAGATAAAAATCTCACCTTTGCACTAAAGTTTATGAAGATGAAGCTTGAAAGCAAGGAGAAGCAATCCAAAGCTTGAATCCAATATCTTCTACTTGAATTTGGAGTTGAATGTTGGATTTGCAATTGAATTTGTGCTTGGAGTTTTAATTTCCCATTCCCTCCACCATTAATGCCAAAGCTTGATTAGTTAGGAAATTTATGAAGAGTGAGGAGAAGAGGGTTGGAACTTGGGCTTAATAGGCTAAACTAACCCAAAGTCCAAAGCGGGAAAAGTTAGTGAAATTTCACTAACTCCAAACCTATCGATGTTTATACTTAAAAAGTTGTAAACGACATTTCGAACTCAATGGAAGTGGTCTCGAGTCCTAATTTGACCGTTTGCAAAAAGTAGCTTTTCGGACCAAAATCCGATTAACGAGTTAATATTTAAATAAAATATTTAAATACAAACTCGATAAATATGCGGGTTGTTACACATTTACATTGAATTTTAAACGTATTTACAAATGTAAATTTAGATGCTTCATTTATAAGTTTCAATATAAATTCACAATTTCATTAAATTCCAAATTCATAGATAAGTTTCCATTTTCAACTAAATTTCTAAATTACCGTAATAATTATCTTAGATTTTTATTCATTTTCAATAGATTTAACTATTGTAAATTGACTAAGTTTTCATACTATAAAAATCCACATTTCTATGTATATATACATTTGAATTCCCTACTAAAATATTTTATTTATATTTCGCAATTACTTCCAATCCATTTTTTTTTGGCATCGCACTATTACTTAAATAAATAGCCTATACCAACACTAATTATCATTAATTTGAAAACGGGTTACCAAATTTTGGATTTATTAATAATTATTATTTATTACTTCATTGTTTATTCAAATTTAGACAATTTAAGATGTTTCTTAAATGCTGAGTACATTATTAACTTCAGCGTAAAACTTCAATTTTATTTTATCTACGAATTATAAATTAACTTTGCAGAAATCCTTTAGTTGACCTTTCATTTAATTATCCTATCTATTGGTATCCCATAGATGGGAATTCCTAAAACATCTCTGAATTCCTACTTTAATTTCAATCACATAAAATGTTCTATTCAGTTTCCAATAAATTCAATAAATTCAAATTATCATGTTCTAAATCCAAATGAATCCAAATATCCTGCCTTCCATTCTAATTATCATATTCTGAATAAAGTTTACGTTATTTCCACCTATAAGCTACAAATAACAACGAATGTTGCATTTGATTTGGATTCTAAATAAATTGATGGGTAATAATCAATAATTCTCACTATTGCCCGATTTATTCCCATTCATGCTTAAATTACCACCAAACAATCATTAAATTTACCTATCTTTTATTGATTCCACAAAATCTATTTGCCCTGAGTTGGTTACTGCATTTATCAAATTCCAATTTCGCAATCACCTTAAATACATAAATTGGTATTGCATTAACATTTCAATTTATTAGCTTATGTCAACACTATTAACATTAATTGCAATGTATTACCAATTTTAGTCACTACCCTAACTACTAACTCATATTAACCTACATTATTCCCAAGAATTTCATTGGTTTTTCTTATATTAAATTTATCAACCATATTAATTAAGGTTTTTTAAAAACAATTAATAAAATTCCCTTTAATATATAAAAACATAGCAATCTATTAAGCATGGTATTATATTTCACGTAAATGTACATTTAATTACATTTATTACAATGTTGTCCAAATAAATTGAATGATCTAAGTATATAACTCCTAATATCCATCCATCTTGCCTTAGTCCCAAATAACATACAAATTAAACTACCCTTAATTTCAATTAACCCTATCATTACTTTTTATATTCCAAACAAATAAATTAATAATAGGTTAATTGAATCAGATTTACAATCCAACTTTAATTATTTGCAAATTTTGTCAGTATGGACCACTTGGTAAATTCAGAATCCTTTAACAACTTCCTACATTAATTTATTTTTGAATAATGCTAAAATTTTCAATATTAAAGTACAAATCCAATTTATCAAAAATTAAAACTTAAATTTCAAGGAATTTATTTATTTAGGTTTAGATCCCGTTATTCACTAAAATTGGTTGGTGTTTATTTCATTCACCTCTTTAATTGTACGTTAATTTCTCATAAATACACTTAAAATTTCATTTAATTCCAACTGCTTCCTAATTTCCATTTCTACATCTTAACACACTCTATATTAAACTTCTAGACATTGTATTACTTATCATATTAATGTAACCTTTATTTAGTGTATTAACATTTATTTCAATTCAAATTCTGTCAACCAATTAAACATGTAGCCTATTACTATTGCTTACAAATCAAAATATTGCACCCATTGTCATCTTCTGAATGGAATTAGTCTTTATTTCAAAACTTATCTAAATTTACATTGAGACCATATTTAATCCTCTTCGATAATATTAATCCTCAATTTATTAAATGGAATCAATATATCTTACATAACATGTTTTATGCATAAATTTTTAATTAATATTATTTCAATTTATTCCCCATATTCTCAATAATTACCTAACATAAATCTACGCTTATTTTATTCTACGTTCACACTTCCGTTACTCTCAAATCAATAAGTAACGTTCATATAAATAAATGTTATGTCAGTTTCCTATTTATTGCGATATTTTTATTTATTTATTACTGCATAACTTTACTTATTTTCTTCCCATCACTTTAAAATTAATCGTTAAAGTAACGCTTATCAATACGCATCAAATTATTTACCAAATTAAAAGGTTTTGATTTTTTTAACAAATTAATTGACAGATTAATTAGGTAATGTATACGAATTGTTGTTATACCCATAAATTTACACTTAACTAATTAAATGCCTTACCTATATTCTCTATCTTCCCATTATATTGAGGTACAATACTTACACCAATTTTTATTGAAAAATTTATTCATATTACAAACAAAGGCTTAAATTACCATTGTTAAATTAGCGTTCAACATATATTTATCACCTTTTATTATTTCTACAAAATTTTTATTACAAAATTCTATTAAATAAATTAAATCGTCGAAATTTACGGGTCGTTACACTTATAGAATCATAAACAAAGTTCAAGTAGACGTAGGCCAGTAATTAGCCGAACCACTATAATTGTTTGTGTTTTTTCCATCGTTTATTCATAAACAAAGTTCAAGTAGACGGGTCGTTACACTTATTGTCTTCATTTTATCTTCTATAATACTTTGGGTGTTTGTGTCAACATTTCGCATAAACACCTGCCGCATTCAATTTTCGTAATCCAAAGATTTTTCCACCCTTTTAGTAGTTTAAATTTCTAGGCTAGTTACATGCTTAAAACTGACCATTTAAGTAATAAATTCCATCCAAAAAAATAATTTGACCCAAAACGAAACCCAGCTTGGCCGATCGGACGCGACGCAAGTGTGTATGTGTTAACATGCAAGGCCTTCCTCTTCAACCCAAGAGATAACATTTAGGTGCCCAAAGGTCTCAATTTCTCTCCTATAGAAACTATATTTAAACCGATATAGTTTAAGCTATCCTGCAATATGGAACGATTCAATTTCCATACTTCTCCACTTTTCTTTCTTTCTTCTTCTCCAAAGTAAAAAAGCCACTCATACAAGATTTATTAATTTACACTAACAATGCTCCACCAAATTTATTTCTCTATTGCCATAAATTGTAGAAAAACTCATACATAAGTATAGATATTTTATGGACTTAATCTATACGTAGTGATAACCTATCAAAGTATGTCAGAATAAAGTAGTTACTAATCATTGAACCATCAATCTTATGCGGTGTATTGGATGTGTTTAACACATCATTTTCTTTCCTTTAAATAGTTTAAAAGACAATATGTGGATTGGCCTTGTGTTTATATCTCGGTTTCATGAAGTGCTCTTAGACTAAGCCATAGTCTTGTAGAAAGCGGCACCACTGTTAACACCAAAAATTCACCACCGAAACTAGGTTTCGATGGAGAGTAAAGGTCGCTGAGGACCTTCTGCAAGAGCCGAAGAGATGCTTCTTGAAAAGTCACGAAGGACTCCGCAACTAAGGATCTGCATGAGATGGTTCCTCCCACAAGAGGCTTCCACACAAGATAAAGACTTTCACCTTTGGTTCCGCATGAGAGGGTTCCACAGAAGACAACTCATTGCTAACGGAAGACGTTCCACAAGTATCGCATTCTAGAAAGTGCCTTCCGCAAGTAACGGTTCCGCATTGAAGGCCTTCTGCAAGAGGCATAAACTTCATGTAAAAATATTACCTTCCGCAAATCCAGTTTGCCACCTCATTCAAAGGAACCTTTCAATGGGATCGAACAGATGCTTCTACAATAGAAGATCAGAGCATTGAACACAGGGCAACGCCGGTCAAGCAATTTAGAAGCGCCACTTAACTTTAGAAGACCTTTCGATGGAGTCAAAAGGTTCCCTTCCACATCAAGTCAGCTACCCTTCTATCATTAGATCAAAGCTGTGGATGACACATTCTCACCTTCCGATGGAAACAAGGACATCCAAATATGTTCATAAGAGCTATAAGCCAACCTTTCGACAGTGCCGAAAGGCCTTTCTTTTGCACGAGCTCGTAAGGATGCGAACGAAACCCACCTTCTGGCCCGACGGCCTTGATCCCTAAGGAAGGTGCAAACCCGCACCTATAAATAAGACCCAAGTGGTCCATTCTTGGGATTCGGATTTTAGTTTTCGAAATCACTATTATTTTTTAAAGTTTGTGACCCTAATTTCTAAATAAATTTGGGGCTTTTCCAACAGGAATTATTATGTATACTTCAGTTCATAATAAAGAATTACATGTTAGAGATCAATGTTTTCATGTCATTTACGTACTTTATGTCAATGTAATCAAATATCAATCCTCTTTTTTTATTTCATTGGTTCGAAAGGTTCAAGAGCATCCTTCTATAGAGTCAAAACCATCAGCTAGTCTTAAGGGGCATTACTTGTGATATACTCCGTACTCCTAAACCTTTCGATGGGGTCAAAACCCCACAGGTAATACTAAGGTTACGCTACTGAATTTAAACCTACCTATCTTCATCCTTTCGACAAAGCCGAATCATTCTTGATCCACCACATTAAACCTATCGCTTGGTTCGAAATCTTCTCTACCAACCGTTTGACGGGGTCGAGACCTAGCATTTCAACATTTTGACCTTTAAATTATGTCATATTCTACGGAATCAAGATTCTTTTCCTCATCTCCTTGGGTCCAACTATCTTCCTTAAAGGCTCTACATACGACCATTTCACCTTAAGTCTATCTACTTGGATTCTTTGGAAAGTTGACCATAAATTTAGTTAACATCTAGTATTAGAAGTCCATTTAGCCTTCCAAGGACCATATTGAAAAACATTATGTATCAAGTCCTTCAACATGGATTCTTTGAGGTGTTAACCAAAATTTTTGTTAACATTTTGGCGCTAAAAGGAGGGCCTGAATCTCCGCTCTTATTAAATTTTCATCACATATTAATAGAGTTCTTCATTCAAAAGAATAAGATGGAAAGAACAAAGAATAACAACAATGAAAAAGCTGCAGTACAATCAGCTCTGGACAATGATATAATACCGAACTTCAACTTAGAAAATACAAATATTAGACAACCTTCAACTCTGATAAACAACGAGATTAGAGTTCGAAATTTACAACAACAAATGATTGCAATACAAGAATTGCTTAAAAGGGTTCCATCTCAAGAATCATAAAGGGTTGTGAAAGGAGAAGATGAACCGCCGTCTCCAAATGGAGACCAACATGAGAATCAAGAAAATCAGGCTAAGAGAACCATTGAGCAATCAAACGTTTAGCCATAGAAGATAGTGGAGGCCACCTTAAACATTCGTAACCAAATCATAGAGGATACAATAGAAAATATGCCCATTGAATTAGGGAAACATGTTATTCTATAAAAGGCTCATTTGTCAGAAGAAAAATGGCGGTTAGCATTCTCTCTCACATGTGTAATGACCTAAAATTTTAACGAATTTTATTCGTACATAACTAATTTTACTCAAACTTTTAAACAATAAAATTATGGAATAAAATTTGATATTTGAAATGTATCTATTTAATTATAGTAATTGGTAAAAAATTGTTGAAAAATATGGAACTTAATTTATTTGTGAAATTTTAAAATATAAATTTAATAAGTTTGCCTGTTGAAAATTCAATATTTTGAAATTTGAATATTTTTATATAATAAAAATGTAAATCATTTTCTGAGGGAGATGCCGTAATTCTTTCCGCCAAATTTTAACGTCTATAGCTCCGTTTATCTAATTTTCTACGTTTTGGCAGCATTTTCGGTAGTGGGAAAATTTTGAGTTTTTATAATTTGATCATATCGGTGACATATGTTTACCATTCTATTCATCTCATCGTGCTGATCTCCGTAGTATATTTCTTTTTGGTATTCTGAGGCCCGATACGCGACGGAAACAAAAAAAATGGTGTCATATCGGTACAGTATCCGTGACTTTTTGTTTCCTTTTCCATTTTAAACTATAGCCATGGCAACCAAGCAACAATTAATTGCTTTAATTATTTTACCGGATGCAAGCTTGTGACCGTTGCCATTTCATCCATCCTATATTATATTGTGCTTTTCCACTTTCGCTTGCTGTTCATTCGGAGAGGTACATTCTCATTGTATTGTATTATATTTTATTCTATTTTATTTGGTTTCGTTCTCTCGTTCTTCTCCTCCATATTTCCGCCGAGCTCTCACCCGTGTCATTTTCCATTTTCCTGAAGCAATAACTCAAAGCCTCTCCTCGCATGCTCACCTACCTTTATCTCTATGCTTCTCACTCAACCATGGTGCCTAGCCCTCTGGCCCATGCCTAGAAAAAAAGGCAAAAGCTCCACCCACAGTGCCACTTCCCTCCGATCACCAGACCTAAGACAATGCCAAGCACCTCCCTACCGCCACACCTCAACCCTAACCGGGTTGCACCCCACCGCGCCACCACCACTACACGCCGCCTAAAACCGAGAGCGTCTCACCCAATCGTCGGCTCCCCATCACCCGTGTAACAACCCGCAAATCCGTACCCCTTGAGTCAACACTATTCTACATCAATCAACTCAAGTTGAACAAAAATATGAACCATTTAGGTTAAAGAAGAAGAGCTAGAAGAAGAGAAACAGAAAACAACAACATAATCTTACCATCGCAGCGGAATAAAATAAAATAGGTAATCATAGATCTTTACACAAAAACAAATGCTATGTCTGTTTATACATACATCATCAGAGTACATCATCAGAGTTCAACAACATCAATAACATTCAACTGGATACACAGCGGAATAATAATGGCAAGTACGGAAGTACGTATCGCCATCCAGCTCGTCTCCTGAGCTCCACAACATCTTTTCCTGAATTCTATAATACTCGATCTAACCCGAGCATTATAGTTAAATAACACCCGAGTCAGTCTGGAATACCATCGTGAGAAATCACACTCAAATTGATTATTAAAGTTTCAAAAATTCTTTTGAAAACAAAAGCATCTCGTAAGACCACGCCACAAATAAACATGTCAGAATTTTACCTTACTATGGCTAAAACATTTCTTATTAAAATCCTCTGATCTTATAATAGGGTCTATCTACAAATACTTATTAAAATAGCCTAAATTGTTACATCTATTAAATTCCAGCTACTGGTCACAGAGTGGGTAATACAAACAAAACTTGTAAAAGGCGCGTAGGGAGAATGGATTTCCAACTAATAACTAGGCACTGGGGTACCACCTGTCACAGTACCTGGTCTAGATCAGCGTACCGAGGATCACTCCCAACCCCCTGCAACACAAGACCCGGACTATCCCTTACTGGATAATCCCGAGTAAGATCACCCCACGGTTGAGATCAGCAACCGCACCACTAAGCCGAAATAAAAAGGGACATCTAGACAGGGATGACCTTACCCAGAAATGGGTGCTGCCCCCAAGCCTTGCTGCATAACCCTTGATTTTCAGTCATTCCCGGTTGATAAGGCTTGAGACTAAGTGTTACCTTTAAGATCGTTTCACTTAGAATGCTCATCGCCCACCTAGCGATGTTCTGAAAGCATTCATCCATACAAGTCCATTCCGGGTTCGAACGGAACCGAAGGCACTATTCCTACTACATACATTTTGGAAATATCCTCAAGATTAGTAGGCACTTCACTGCTCCATCTTCGCATCCAAACTCGTTTTCACACGAAAACGTACAAATCTGATCGAAGTGGTTTTCGAGAAATTAATCCCGATCCCGGTCTCTTCGAAACGATCAGCGCATTTGGCCAATATTGATATTCGGTTATTTAACTATCAATTAACATTCACAATAATCATCCAACATAAATAATTTAACCAAATTATATATTAAACTCAAATTTTCTTCACAAGATATATTTGCACTTTTCAACCCTTAAAAAAATAGTTTTAAACCCCACTCTTCTCATGGAATGAATTTCCAAATAATTATTTCCACTGAAAACACCAAGTACAAAGCTTTAGATTTTTAAAATAATTTAAAACACTTTATAATTAAAGTATATATTTTAACATTTAGATTGAGAACTACTTCAATACTTTATTAAAAATATACACTTTAGGAATATTTAAAATGAGGTTACTTTTATAAACTATAAACTAGATTTTCTCTTTTAAAAAAAATACCGAGTCACTTTTAAATAATTACTATTATAATAGATTAAAAGAAAATACTCACTTTAGAATTTAAATATTTTAGAAATAATAAATTTTCCAAAACTTGCTTTTTAAAACAACTTTAAAACTTTTAACTTATATTTAAAAATTTACTTTAAAAATGTGCTTGGTTATCCAGGGAGAATTTCCAATTTCAATCACTTAAATCAGTTTTCCAAATTGATTTTCAATTTACTCCATTTGAAATAAATTTCTTTACTTACTCAATTCATTTCAAAATTCATTAATTATGGACTTTATTATTATTATTATTATTTTCCGTTTGATTTTAAATCTTTTAACTGAAATATACAAATTTCAGATTTTCCCAATTCTTCTTTATTCTTTTCAAAATTTAAATCTTAAATTTAAAATAAATGCTTTGTTCTTTTAAATAATAACACTGAAGTTTAAAATTCATTAACTTTCTGTTTATTCAAAATTTCCTTTTTATATAAGGAATTTATTTATTAGAATTTTAAAACCACCACTATTCTTATCCAGTTCATTTTTAATTTATTTAAATTTTCTATAATTATTTCACTTACAAACTCTCTTCCTTTTATTTTCAAAATTCCAATTCTATAAATTTTGATAACTCAGTGTATCGAAATATATTAAAGTAAACCCTAGCATCCAATAGTACAACTACCAATAATATTCATTACAGAATACTGAATATTCATAAAAGAGAATATTAAACAATATAAATAATTTTGAGGAATCCAGTTGGATCCCTCCAACCTGTTTTCCCTGCATCCACAGACGTTAGCACAATGTAAAATACCAATTCCACTTCGAGGTGGAATATTGCGGTATATGGGTTTTTATATAAAATCATCCGCTATTATGCGGCGCATAATAGCTCATCCGCTATAAAATGCGGAAAATCAATCATTCCAAGATATATTATATACTACTATATATAATATTGCACATCCAATCCAAACAATCAATCAACCAATTATTTAAATTTAACCATTTAAATTAAAATTATAACCAGATGAGTGAGATTAACTCACCTTTAATTTTTGTTTTTCAATCCACTTCAATATTGCTTTGGATTTCCTTATGTTTGACCTTGTTGGAAAAACAAACTCAGGAAGTCCACCTCACTCGAATCGCGAAACACTGCAGCCTCGAAGGTGATCACACGGTTGCAACTCGAGTTCGAGCTCGAGCTCGAAATCCCAAATCGTCGACCTCACCGCGCCTCCACGCCATATCGCGACCACCCAAAGCCCTAGCAGTACTAGCCACGACGCGATCAAAATTTCCAGTGCCTCCTCCCACGAAGCCCTCTGCTTTGCTTGCAAGCGTCCCTTCGATTGTCGCCGAACCCCCAGAAATCCAAACCTTAGTTCGCCTCTCTGGTCGAACGCGAACCTCCCCTTCCACTTGAACGAATGTCGCGGCAATAAATCGACTCAGCCCTAGCTTCCTCCAGCATCGAGAGTCTCCCCCGCATCGAAGTCGACATCGCTTTCGATTTCACCGTCGACGACGCGCATGAGTGACCCTCCTTTTTCGTTCACCATTTATTTTTTTATATTTTTTGAATTTAACTGAGGAGAGGAACGAGTTTTGATGGGTTTTAGAAAATAAACTGAAATGTTTCGACCATTATTCTTACCTTAAAGACGTGTGTGGAAGCTTCAGAAGGACAATGTGTGTCTATATTTCTCAACGAGCCAAAGCTTAGTATAGTGTTCGATTATTTATTTTCAAATTCAAATTTAAATTGTCCAAAAATTACAACACAAAATTCTGAACTCTTATCAAGGTGTGCCGCTAGGCGTTCATAATGTTATACACCTATTCCGAACACAATGGAAAAGGTTCTGAGTCCTAATTTGATCGTATGGAGAAGATAGCTCTTTAAATCGAATTAAAGTATTAAATTTTCGATATTAATTCTATCGCGTTTATATATCGTACGCTCACACAACAAATCCGATCAATACGAAATTTGAAATCAAATAATAATATAATATAACGGATCCAATGGAACTTGTTTCGTCGAATTCCGAGACTGTGCCTCAGAAGGCTATTTTTAGATATCGATTTAAACGATATATTATTAAAACTTAACAAAACATACCAAATTCAATTTCAACACTTTTAGTATCTTCAGTATTATCAATATAAATTTTACAGATCTTTAAATTACAGGCTTAAAATTCCAGATTCAGCATCTTACCCAAATTTTCAATAATTAAATTCTATAGTTAAATTTCTAAATAATGGTGATATTTGAAATTTAAGTTACAAATTAACTTTTAAATATTTAAAATTCATTAAATATCCCGATTTCAAATGCCTATAAATTTCGGGTCGTCACATTCCTCCCCCCCTAAAAGAAATTCGTCCTCGAAATTACTAGTTGGGAAGAATGGTCAAATACCCGTTTACCTTTTTCCCAAAACCAAACAGTTTTATTCACTTGCCATAACATATTTTTTTATTAAAGACCCACTATTACTTCAACCAACTTTCCAAAACCTTCCATAGTTTCCAAATAACTTTACTTATTCAACCATTCAAATTATAATTTGAAACCAAATTTTGAATTATCAAAATTTTCTCAATAATTTTCTAACTCCTTAAATTTTCGAAAATTTTTGCTAGCGTCTCCTTTGCGCGGCTAGCTCGGTACAACTACAAAATGCCTCTACGGGATCCCAAATCCCAAAAGAAAACAAAAGCCAAGTGGCTAGATCAAAAACCCAATCAAATTTCATACAGAAGTTTAAACACATACTTTTTTAGTCGGGAAATTCAAATTTATCATCTGAAATCAAAACCAATTTTCCTTTTCCCTTATACTACCCGCATATCCTATTTAGCAATAATATAAAATCACAACTTTCAAAACATTTTATTGACTTCCTTACAAAGTGCCAATATTTATTCATTCAAATATTAACTTAGAATATATTTTCAATATCAATTTCCAGTTAAGAATTCACCATTCCTTTCTTAAGTTTAGTATAAGCGTTTTGTATGCTTCTTTATATATTTTCACTTTACCACTATAGTTTATATCTATTTCTATTCAAATTAGTTTTTCCCATTTACATATGAATTCAATTTATCTCCAACTCTAAATATTGAATTTTATCTTTCATTTATAACCGATTCATATCACTATTTAAAATTAGTTTCATTCATTAATTAATCAATTTCCAATTTGAAATCGTTTTGTCATTAACAAAACTTTTTCCAAAAAATTTCAAAAAAATTTCTAAGTCCCAAAATTTTCGGAAAATTTTGGCAGAGTCTCCTTTGTACGGAGGAGCTTTTGCAATTTGACAAAAGATATAAATATATATACATCGACCCACCCGGTTGGAAAAACAAAAGCAGTTCATATTTCCTATTTTTATTGCGTGTATTTAGCATTTATAAGCAAGCGACTTATTTATTTCGCAGTTAACGTGCCCAAAATCCAGCCAAACGGCTTCTCGGTACCTGTACTTACTCAATTTAAACATGTAAGTGCAATATATATAAAGTTTAACAATATTTCACTTATTTGCAATAGCTAAACACATGAATTCTAACAGCAATGCACACAAACACTTTCCTAAGCAATTTATACAGTTTTAATACTAATTCAACTGTTTTCAGTTAATTCACATACCATTTTCATTCAATTTGAATGGTTTACAACCCACTTGCTTATATTCCATTCATTTTTAATTTTAAACTAACCCATATTATTCCAATTGATTTTAAAAATCAATTCTATTCACTTCTGTTAATACATTTACTTTTGTTTATGATAAAATAAAGACTAATTTTCTGGGCAAATTTGATGTTATTCATGCAAATAACAATTACTTAAGCTTATAACCATTTTAAATTGATTCCAACTCAATTTATATTTATTTCCTTCTATTTTAATTCATTCACAACCATTTTATTTAACTCGACACATTCCATTTCAATTATATTCACGGTCCACTCATTTGCGTTTCATTTCTTATCCGCATTCATTTAAAACCATTCTATTTAACTTGAAAACATTCTATTTTTATTATTGTCTCTAAGTTATTTCAATTCCTTAACAATTTAAATGGTTTACTATTATTTATTTAAGAATTTCATTCCATTAAATATTATCTGTAACTCACCGAATTTTATTCGATTCAAATTTATTTTCACTTGATTTAAATCCAACCCAATATCATTAAACTTAGTTTAAGTTGAATTCAATTCAGCTCTCCTCCATCTATTTAGCTTAAGTTAATTTACTTCAATTTATTCAATTGACTACAAGGCCACTTTCAATTTTACTACCACCCATCCGGGTTTCATTTGCAACCAAAACAATCCCAACTTTAATCTATTTCCAATCATATTTACTTCATTAACAATTCAAGTCGAATTTAATTTATAACTCGAGTTTTATTTCCAAACTTCATTATTAACTCACAATTGAGCTTCTATTTAACTACATTAGGTTCCATTTACATATTTCATTAACTAATTTATTATCTAATTAGTTCTTTCCCTATTTATAATTCAATACCTGATTTTAAATCTCAAAAATCACTTCCTTAAATTTTCTTAAGTTCAATTTATTTTACAATTCAAGTTTGGATTTTCTTTTTATTTTTCGAATCATCAAACAATATTTATTTTGGGTTTTCTATTCCACTTTCTAGTTTTATAAGCCATAATTTATTATTTTACACATTTCCATTCATTCTAAGCTTGAATATATTCATCTCTATTTTTAACTCGAGCCTTACACTTATTTGTATCCCAACACATTTTTATTCCATGGACTTTTAATTCTTTTATAAGTTATTCTAATTCATTTATTCCAATCCTATTCTTATCCAACTTATTTCCACTAATTCAAGGATCTAATTCCATTCAATATCACTCATAACTCAACTGAATTTTTTTCCAATTCAATTCTATTTTATTTTAACTCAGATTCATTTAATTCGATTCGATTCGATTTTCTTTCTCAATCCAAGTTAATTTCATTTTTTACTTTTCACTTTAAATTGAAATTCGAACTACCAAAGCTTATATTCCCTTCCTGATTTAAAAATCATCTCAATTTATAAGCTTACAACCTATATCATCTGGATTTTTAAACACTCCCGACTTTTGGGTTTCAAATCATTTTGAAATCTCAACATCTCAAAATCACACTGCTCAAAAATTTTTAACCAATCCTAGTTTTTATTCTCAACAATTTTCCTATGAAAATTTCAAAAACAACTAGTTTTCTGAACAAATCAATTTGGCAGCAATCTGTCACTTAAAAAGTCAAAAATGAACATCGATGATGCTGCAGTCACCACCGAAATTATTTTCCAGTGACTGAAGTGAGCTCAGTGCTATATCCCTTCCCTAAATCTTTGAAAATCATTTTCAAACACAAAGGAATTTAATTTTCTAAATTTTCAAAACCTTTTAATCTATATTCAAATATTATTCTGAAATTTTATCTTATTTTTAATTATTAATCACACTATAATTCACATTTATAGTTTACATTTACAAATCCCATTTATTTTGTTAATTTATTCCTTAATCTTTGGTTATTATTTCAATTTCTAGTTAAATTTTTTATACAACAATGATAATAATTTAAATATCATCATTCCTAACATCCAAGCAACCATATAATAGCTAAAATAGTTTACAAAAACTTTTCTTTATATCAAAATATATTTTTGGGTAAAATTATTTCATTCACTCACATTTAAAACAATACCGTTTCAAAGTTCTATTCAAGTGTTTAGAAACCCCTTCGATACAGTTGTCCAGACTGTGCCGACGAAGGTTCATATGCCACTCAATAAACCAATCAACACAATATAAACCATTTTTATATCCACAAACAAATACGCGCTCATATCTATTAATACGCTCAAACTCATTCTAGAGTACTACAGACTCTAACTTAAATGAGTAATTTCTACCAGAACCAAGGTTATCACCAACCTAAGCTCTGATACCAACAGTGATGACCCGCAAATCCATACCCCTTGAGTCAACACTATTCTACATCAATAACCTCAAGTTGAACAAAAATACGAACCATTTGGGTTAAAGAAAAAGAGGTAGAAGAAGAGAAACAGAAAATAATAACAGAATCTTACCATCACAGCGGAATAAAATATAATAGGTAATCATAGATCTTTACACAAAAACAAATACTATGTCTGTTTATACATACATCATCAGAGTACATTATCAGAGTTCAACAACATCAATAACATACAACTGGATACACAGCGGAATAATAATAGCAAGTACGGAAGTACATATCGCCATCCAGCTCATCTCCTAAGCTCCACAACATCCTTTCCTGAATTCTATAATACTCGGTCTGACCCGAGCATTATAGTTAAATAACACCTGAGTCAGTCTGGAATACCAGCTTGAGAAATCACACTCAAATTGGTTATTAAAGTTTTCAAAAATTCTTTTGAAAACAAAAGCATCTGGTAAGACCACGCCACAAATAAACATGTCGGGTTTTTACCTTATGATAGCTAAAACATTTCTTCTTAAAATCCTCTGATATTATAATAGGGTCTATCTACAAATACTTATTAAAATAGCCGAAATTGTTACATCTATTAAATCCCAGCTACTAGCCACAGAGTGGGTAATACGAACAAAACTCATAAAAGGCGCGTAGGGAGAATGGATTTCCAACTAATGACTAGGCACCGGGGTACCACCTGTCACAGTACCTGGTCTAAATCAGCGTACCTAGGGTCACTCCCGACCCCCTACAACACAAGACCCGGACTATCCCTTACTGGATAATCCCGAGTAAGATCACCCAACAATTGGAATCAACAACCACACCACTAAGCCGAAATAAAAAGGGACATCTAGACAGGGATGACCTTACCCGGAAATGGGTGCTACCCACCAAGCCTTGCTGCATAACCCTGATTTTCAGTCATTCTCGGTTGATAAGGCTTAAGGCTATGCGTTACCTTTAGGATCGTTTCACTTAGAATGGTCATCGTCCACCTGACGATGTTCTGAAAGCATTCATCCATACAAATCCGTTCCGGGTTCGAACGAAACCGAAGGCACTATTCCTAGTACATCCATTTTGGAAATATCCTCAGGATTAGTAGTGACTAGCCCTTGCAATTTACTGCTCCATCTTCGCATCCAAACTCGTTTTCCCACGAAAATGTACAAACCGGATCGAAATGATTTTCGAGAAATTAGTCCCGATCCCGGTCTCTTCGAAACGATCAACGCATCTGGCCAATATTGATAGTCGGTTATTTAACTATCAATTAACATTCACAACAACCATCCAACATAAATAATTTCACCAAATTATTTATTAAACTCAAATTATCTTCATAAGATATATTTCCACTTTTCAACCCTTAAAAAAAATAGTTTCAAACCCCACTCTTCTCATGGAATGAATTTCCAAATAATTATTTCCACTGAAAACACCAAGTACAAAGCTTTAGATTTTTAAAATAATTTAAAACACTTTATAAATAAAGTATATATTTTAACATTTAGATTGAGAACTACTTCAATACTTTATTAAAAATACACACTTTAGGAATATTTAAAATGAGGTTACTTTAATAAAATATAAACTAGATTTTCTCTTTTAAACAAATACAGAGTCACTTTTAAATAACTACTATTATAATAGATTAAAAGAAAATACTTACTTTAGAATTTAAATATTTTAAAAGTGATAAATTTTCCAAAACTTACTTTTTAAAATAACTTTAAAACTTTTAACTTGTATTTAAAAATTTACTTTGAAAATATACTTGGTTATCCAGGGAGAATTTCCAATTTCAATCACTTAAATCAATTTTTCAAATTGATTTTCAATTTACTCCATTTTGAATAAATTTCTTTACTTGCTCAATTTATTTCAAAATTCGTTAATTATGGACTTTATTATTATTATTATTTTCCGTTTGATTTTAAATCTTTTAACTGAAATATAAAATTTCAGATTTTCCCAATTCTTCTTTATTCTTTTCAAAATTTAAATCTTAAATTTAAAATAAATGCTTTGTTCTTTTAAATAATAACACTGAAGTTTAAAATTCGTTAACTTTCTGTTTATTCAAAATTTCCTTTTCATATACGGAATTTATTTATTAGAATTTTAAAACCAATAATATTCTTATCCAGTTCATTTTTGATTTATTTAAATTTTCTATAATTATTTCACTTACAAATTCTCTTCCTTTTATTTTCAAAATTCCAATTCTATATATTTTGATAACTTAGTGTATCGAAATATATTCAAGTAAACCCCAGCATCCAATATTACAACTACCAATAATATTCATTACAGAATATCGAATATTCATAACAGAGAATATTAAACAATATAAATAATTTTGAGGAATCCAGTTGGATCCCTCCAATCTATTTTCCCTACATCCACTGACGTTAGCACAATATAAAATACCAATTCCACTTCGAGGTGGAAAATCGCGGTATATGGGTTTTTATATAAAATCATCTGCTATTATGCGGCGCATAGGGTCTCATCCGCTATAAAATGCAGGAAATCAATCATTCCAAGATATATTATATACTACTATTGTAACATTCCTGAAAATTAACTACGATTAATTTGGCAATTAATTTAATTTTGAAAATAAATAATAAAAGAAATGCGTGAATATAAAATGTATAAATTAGTTGTGTATAAGAAATAGTGAACTAAATTTGTATATATACATATGTAAGTATATATTAGTGTAAGCAATGTTTGAATTATATTCACAAGTGACAATATCACTTTTCCTTTGAAAAATTGATTACATAGAAAAGCATGGTAAGTTAGAAAAATAACCAGGCTTGAATCTCCTTCACAACTTCACAAGCCTGCACATCAAAGAACAATACCAGTGTCATGCTTTCAACCTGGAAAACAACTCTAAGCTTAAGGCTAGGTCAGATTTAAATTTTAAAACCTAAAGTATGCAAAGAAAACTTTTTACAAGTGGCAAAAAGAATCTGATTTCTTTAAATCAAATTTTTGGGGAACTTGCAAATAATGATAGCCAGGCCATTAAGTTTCCCAAAATCTGAAATCATCTTCAAACTAAATTCGAAAATCCCTGTCTTAACAAAAAAAAAAAAAATCTGAGACCAAAGTTAAAAACCAGAAGAAAAAAAAGAAGAAAAAAAAAGAAACCTGGTGAGTTTCAGATCGAAGAAGCAAATCCCTCCTCTTCAAAGAAAATTGAACATCTGCAAACTCAAACCCATTAATTAAAGCAGATTAGAAAGAAAAAAAAAGAAGCAGTGTAGATCAAAGCAAGAATCATGTCTGAGATCAAACAGCAGTGCAAAAGCAAGATCAGAAACTAATAATTTCAAAGTCAGGAATATTTCAAACCAATTTGTTAAGCCTGGAAGCAAGATTTAAGAGCATCAAAACAAAAGTCAGGAAGAAAATCAAAAGGCAAGCTAGCAGAACAAAGTTCAAAACATAAACCTGAAGATCAATTCTGTGGCAAACAAAACTTCAAAGAGAAAAAAAAGTGGAAAACAAAGAAGGAAGTCAAGCTACAGATTCAAAGGAATAAAGTAAAACCTGGAAACACTTCCAGTTTCAAAGAGAAAGCTTTCAAAAATCTCAAATTTGGTCTCTGTCCTTCATTGATGAGGTGAGCAAACTTACCTATAACCTTGGATAATCTGATTAATGCTTAAAGTAAAATGGAAATGTTTTCTTAGTTTGATTGCATGCATGTGTGAATGTATGTATGATGATATATATTTATGTACAGAGCTTAACTCTGTTATGTTACAGGTTTGAAAAATTAGTTCAAAACAAAAAAAAAATTTCAAACCACCCTACCCAAACAATTTTAGATTAGAATTACTGAATGAAAGATGTTCATATGAGTATAACATTATTTTTAAAAATAAATACAAGTGGAAATATTCATTTAATACCTCAAAAAAAAATTTGTACATTACAGTATAAATTCAAAAATAGCCTGTGCATGTCTGTAATACATCAATATACCCTATTCTTTTTTACAGGGTTTAAAACAAAGCTAAAATTCAAATCATTTCATTTAAAAATTCTGATAAGTTGTGGTGTTTAAATGAATTATGATTGTTTAATCATAAAATAAAGATTTAAAAATTATTATTTTTAAAACATAACCAGTTTGAGTTTATCTGGAAGTTTAAAAAATAAAGCTCAGTGAAATGGGGAAAAGTGCAAAACTTTGTTGATCAAAAAAAAAAAACTTAAATTTGATTTCATAACCCTACTCCCCTTCACGAAATACGAATTTTAAAGATGAGATCAAATTTTTTAAGCTTGGGACTGTCATGTTATTTTGAGTTAAACAGAAAACCATTTGTTGTGAATTCGCGGTGATTGGTGAGATGATGATCCACGTGATTTAGGCAGGGGGTTGCCAGAAGTCAATGGATCAATGGAAAAATACAAGAATTTTTTTTAAATTCATTTTAGTTCTAGATATGAATCGAAATAGGGTTTAAGGGCATAGTGGTGTCAGTGATGTTCTCGAATCGATTTTGGGGTCACTTGCGAACCGAAGTGGACCGGACTTCGAGAGAAGATGTGGTGGATGTAGGAGCAGCTGCGGGGTTGGTCGCACGGTTGCCGGTGACCAGAGGTGGTCACGCGGAGGGTATTTGTGGAACTGGGTTTGGTTGCCTGGGTGTTGAACTAGTCGATTTCAAATTGGTGTCCGTTTGAGTTGATCTGGGTACATGGGAGGCTAGTTGGTGTTGTTGGCGACTTGTTGGAGGAGGTGGTGATGATCTGATCGTAGTTGATCGCGTGTACACGTGTACGTGTATCCGGTGGTGGCTGAGATAAAGGAAGTCTCGAAGAAGAAGAAAAAGAAGGAGTTTAACTCGAGTCAGGCTCGGGAGTGTGGGGTTGTAGCTCGGGTTTGGTCTCGAAGTAGCATGCGAGTGTTTTAACTATGCAGTATGGTCTGAAATTTGACAGTGAACAAAGTATGAAATGGAAGAGGGGGAGTACTCGGGGAAAGGATCGGGTAACCCAGTGTGTTACTCGAAGTTGAGCTCGTGCATTCTGGGGGTCATCTCGAGTTAAATTTGATTACAGATTTTTAATATCTAAAACCTGTTCTGTTTTTTTAATTTAAAAGTAGAAGTTAAAAGTTTTGAAATAAAGGATTTTAAAAACAATTAAGTTTTAAATTTACATTTGCAACAAGATATTTTAAATGAAACTTAATAAATGATTTAGCAATAAAAAAAATCAAATGTTTAAATTTTTAACTCAAAAGTAAGTAAATTTATATCGTTAATGATAATCAAGTAAGTAACAATTTGTGATTAAGATTAATTCATTAATAGTTAAGAAAAAACCAATTAAAGGATAATTAGTTATAATTAAGATTTAATTAATCAATAATTGAGCATTTATTAATTTAAGTATATTAATTAGTAATTTAAGTTAATCAATTAAGTAATTAATGAATGATCAAATTTAAATAGTGATTACTTAGTGAAAGTAGTTAAAGGAAGATAATTAAAGATTAATGATTTATTTAATCAAAAATTAAAGGTATATTAATTAAAGTAGTTAATTAAGAAATAATAAATTTAGATTTGATTAATTAAGGGTCAATTAATTTAGATAATTAATTTAGAGATGATTTAATTAATAAAGGTGATTAAAAACTAAATTAATTCTAGTTGATGAACTTAATCATTGATTAAGAATTATTAATGAAAAAAAGTCATGTGGTTGATAAATTTAAAAACCACCCAAATTATTCATCTTAGCTGTAGAGGTTTGATTGCTATTGGATGCTAGGTGATGGATTGATATATTAGATATGTGATGTGATGCTTTGAAATGTTTTGTGATGAGTTGTTTTATTTGTGATGAATATATTGTTATATGAATATGCAAACCCTTTGACCCGTAAATGACATTCAGATTTCGATGCGACAGGGAGTCGGATTCCAGTTGGTTATCCGAAACCCACATCGAATCATATTAGTAAATCTTTGTGATTGATAAATTTACTTTATCTATGAATCAGTGAATGAAGATAAGCGTTATGAGTTATACCGCTTATCAATATTCTTATGATTGATGTTGTGCACTATTGTGTAAAACCCCTTGGACTACACTATACACACACAAATATGGATTGCACGTGGAAATTGGTTAAGTCACAGATTTTTGAAATAGATTGTAAAATTGAATTTTTTAAATCTAAACGATTTTGAAAATGGATCGAGTTTTAAAATGAAAAGCTTTTGGAAAAGAATTTCTAAAATAAAAGTTATTTTGAATAACTTAATAAAGTTTTGAAACTTAATAATTCAATTTAAAATTGAATTCAAAATTTGAAATTAAATCCTATTTTGAGAATTTATGAAGTAAAAGGTCATACAAGTTCATATGGGTTTTTAAACCAATTTTAAAAGTGTTGTTTTGAGAATTAAATATAACCCAAGTTTGAGAAACTTGTATAATTTAAATGTCTGGTTTTCCAAGATGAAAACTGTTTGTTTTCAAATGATAAAAGCTTTCATATAAGAAATGAATTTCCAAATTAGTATTATAGGAATTTCAAGTTTGAATTGAAATACAGTTTTCCAAGTTATGAATGAACTTTTGGAAATGGTTTTGGAAGCTATGAGTTAAATCTTTTATTTAAAAGATTAAGTGGGTTAATCCAAATAAAAATGGAAATTGTTTTGAAATAAGTGAATGGATCTTTGTGAATTTGGGTAAATTTTGTGAACTAAATCTTTGTGTTTAAAGATTTAAATGGTAATTGGTTTAAACCATTAAAAAGGGAATTTTGAAATTTAAGTTGTGACTTAACTGAAGTCTCATATCCATATGTTTTTAAATATTACGCTCATCATTCGGTTTAGCCGGGAGAGGACCTTGTGTCATATAACCCATTCCGAATAATGATACGTCGTTATGGATAGCAATTGAAGACCGGTGGTGAAGACCGGGTATTTGCGAGAACGATAGGATGACCTATCGATTGTCTCTGCACTGAGTAGCTACGGTATAGAGATTCCCTAAGTGATGGGAAGTCCGATCGGGATTGTGGATACCCGGATTGCAAGGGCTTCTTCGGAAGTGCCTTCGGTTCTGTTCGAACCCGGAACAGACTTGTATGGTCGTGTGTCTGACACTACACTTTGAGATATAAAGCCGATTTATTTCAAATACATATCTATTGGTGGCGGAGAATTTATTCTCTTAGCTTAACACCCTTCTCTGATACGTACGAGCTCAGAGGTTATGTAGTTGAAGGTTATCAGCGATATACTCCCAATTTGGTAGTGTGGCATGCTAAGTGCTGCTGTGTGATAGATGATCATTTGTTGATCATTTGTGATCAAAGCATGGCTTTGTGAAAAAGCGTAGCTTTGTGGACAAAACCTCATCGAGCCTCACAAACCGGTAATGGTCGAAACAGGAAAGATGCGGCAAGGTTTCAGGGGTAGCTCCCCTAGGGTATGACCATTCCTTCTGGAAAAGGGTGGTATCATGGTATGGAGCCCAGATACTTACTCATGTGGGCACTGTAGTATATATCTATTACTGTGTGATATTGGTGTAGAGGATCCTCGGTTAAAGGTCTCAAAGGACCGGGGGTGGCATATCTCAGGTTTTATTCCCCGGGAAGGGTGTAGCCGGCCTTGTTTAGCAGAGAGCCAGGGTGGTTCTCGGGGCGTCCCGCCAGAGGTGTTCCCATGTGGCAATAGGAAGTTCCTTAGCCTGACCATTTGTTGGAAATCCATTCATCCAATACGTGCCTTGTACGGTTTTAGTTGTATTACCTGCCATCTACTTATGGTGGCGCCCCACTGTTTGGATGGTAGCTATAGTAGGCATAGTTCGGAATGTCTATGCTGGCTAGGATTTATATTATACTTTTGAAATGGTTTTTATACACTTTGCACTTATGGTAATAATATCAAAGAAATTTCCTTGTATCAAGCATTTT
This sequence comes from Allium cepa, assembly GCA_030765085.1. Classification (NCBI taxonomy): domain Eukaryota; kingdom Viridiplantae; phylum Streptophyta; class Magnoliopsida; order Asparagales; family Amaryllidaceae; genus Allium; species Allium cepa. The sequence goes on along the minus strand of CM060938.1, from coordinate 658,509,828 downwards.
TGACTATCATAAGGAGAAATCTCCTCCAATTCTGCGTTTGCATTGTGTGTGTGGCGGGAGGCCTTATGGTAGTTTCATTTTCAAAAAAGCATTGCGGATTTCAAAACTTAAACCCTTCTGTTTGTTTCATAGACAAAATGTTTTTGTTTGCTCACACCAGTCCCACGACTGACCCGGAGTTTATTGTTCCATTTCTAAACTCTCGGTACCCACCGTTTTCCACACGGGCAGTCTAGAGTTTGGTTTTCCAGATAGTCAGGTAGTAGATATCGTTTTGGTAGCCTTCAGCCTTCTATTTGATCATTTTGGAGTCTTTGGAGTCCACGAACGGACTTACTTATCTTTGTGCAATCTTTATGGTGGATCGAGCTTGGAGTTTTGGGAGCTTTGTCTTTGGAGCTTTTGGATCAGAGTTGCAGTATTGGATTCTGTGAAGACTTATCATATTGTATCGTGTTCCGCTGTATTTTGTATTGTATTCTCTGATGTTGATGATTATCATTGTATCAAATTGATGTATTTGGATATTGTATTCATGTTGTATCAGTGATATCATGTTTTATTTCCGCTATGTTATTTATCATCTAATGTTGTTGCAAGCTCCGGCGATATGAATTTGATGTTGTTTGTCGGACATCGAGTTCGGGTCGTCACAGTTTGGTATCAGAGCTAAAGGTTGAGTAAGAACTTTAGCTACGGAGTGTAACACATTAGATGGCTCATTAGAGATAGGGTGAAGTATACCCTAGAATGAGTGTAACCAGTGAAACCAGAATCCAAGTTTCTCAATCTATTCCCTTTATCTGTTGTTATTCTCTAAGATATTTCGTCCGGATTCCTTAATCGGTTTTCTTACTATTCACAGATAGTGAGAATGAGTGGAAGAAGAGGACGAGATTGGGGACAGGCAAGTGCCACTTCAACTGGTCAAGGTCCTGCAACGACAGATATTCCTATTCAATCTCAATCAAATCTGGCTGATCTATATCGAAGTTTTTCTAGACTTGGTGGAAAGCCATTCACTGGCAAAGAATCAGTTATCGAAGCACAAGCCTGGATTCGATCGTGTGAAAGGATTTTCAAAGGACTAAAGTTGGAAGATGAGCAGATGCGATTGATAGCTTCTTGGCAACTCCAGGGAGAGGCTTTAGCTTGGTGGGAAACTATTACATTAGATGAGCCGGTGGATGAATTCACTTGGAGTCGTTTCAAGGAAGTGTTCGAGCAGCGATATATGCCGTCTGGTGGTATCTCTAGAATGTACCAGGAGTTTATAGATTTGAAGCAAGGAAGCTTATCATTTGAGGAATATTTGAACAAATTCAACGAGTTATCTCGATTTGGTCCAGAATTGGTGAATACACCGTTAAAGAAGAATGAAAAGTTTATTCGGGGAATGAACAAGGAATTCCAGGAGAGGATGACTACTCATGTTAAGGAATCCTTTTTTGAATTAATTGATATGGGTTATAGATATGATACTCTGGATAAGCATGAAGTTCCAGAGGAGGATGGAAACACAAGTAATCTGAATTGGAGGAAATTTTATAAGGTAACCTTCTTGTTTACGATTAAATTTTCAAGTTTGTTCGTTATAAGAGCTACACCTAGTTTTATTTCTTAGCAAATCATAAATAAGTTAAATCTTGAATCTGAGATCGTAGTCGAATCCATTTCTGTCTATTTCATTGGGTTTCGATATATTCTACGAGCGGTTAGTTATTCCTTCGAACTAACCAATACCCTGTATACTCCGTAGATTAGATAATCCAATTATTTCGTAATTGAATGAGTTGATTCTCATATTTGTTGATATTCTGATTTGGTAAACCGAATGCAGAATAAATATTTCGATCTGATCTGATCAATCGTTCTTTATCTATCATCTATTCTTTCTCGTCTCCCTAGCAAATTACGGGGACGAAATTTCTTTAAGGGGGGGAATCTGTAACATTCCTGAAAATTAACTACGATTAATTTGGCAATTAATTTAATTTTGAAAATAAATAATAAAAGAAATGCATGAATATAAAATGTATAAATTAGTTGTGTATAAGAAATAGTGAACTAAATTTGTATATATACATATGTAAGTATATATTAGTGTAAGCAATGTTTGAATTATATTCACAAGTGACAATATCACTTTTCCTTTGAAAAATTGATTACATAGAAAAGCATGGTAAGTTAGAAAAATAACCAGGGTTGAATCTCCTTCACAACTTCACAAGCCTGCACATCAAAGAACAATACCAGTGTCATGCTTTCAACCTGGAAAACAACTCCAAGCTTAAGGCTAGGTCAGATTTAAATTTTAAAACCTAAAGTATGCAAAGAAAAAATTTAACAAGTGGCAAAAAGAATCTGATTTCTTTAAATCAAATTTTTGGGGAACTTGCAAATAATGATAGCCAGACCATTAAGTTTCCCAAAATCTGAAATCATCTTCAAACTAAATTCGAAAATCCCCGTCTTAACAAAAAATAATAATATCTGAGACCAAAGTTAAAAACCAGAAGAAAAAAAGAAGAAAAAAAAGAAACCTGGTGAGTTTCAGATCGAAGAAGCAAATCCCTCCTCTTCAAAGAAAATTGAACATCTGCAAACTCAAACCCATTAATTAAAGAAGATTAGAAAGAAAGAAAAAAAGAAGCAGTGTAGATCAAAGCAAGAATCATGTCTGAGATCAAACAGCAGTGCAAAAGCAAGATCAGAAGCTAATAATTTCAAAGTCAGGAATATTTCAAACCAATTTGTTAAGCCTGGAAGCAAGATTCAAGAGCATCAAAACAAAAGTCAGGAAGAAAATCAAAAGGCAAGCTAGCAGAACAAAGTTCAAAACATAAACCTGAAGATCAATTCTGTGGCAAACAAAACATCAAAGAGAAAAAAAAGTGGAAAACAAAGAAGGAAGTCAAGCTACAGATTCAAAGGAATAAAGTAAAACCTGGAAACACTTCCAGTTTCAAAGAGAAAGCTTTCAAAAATCTCAAATTTGGTCTCTGTCCTTCATTGATGAGGTGAGCAAACTTACCTATAACCTTGGATAATCTGATTAATGCTTAAAGTAAAATGGAAATGTTTTCTTAGTTTGATTGCATGCATGTGTGAATGTATGTATGATGATATATATTTATGTACAGAGCTTAACTCTGTTATGTTACAGGTTTGAAAAATTAGTTCAAAACAAAAAAATAAATTTCAAACCACCCTACCCAAACAATTTTAGATTAGAATTACTGAATGAAAGATGTTCATATGAGTATAACATTATTTTTAAAAATAAATACAAGTGGAAATATTGATTTAATACCTCAAAAAAAAAAATTTGTACATTACAGTATAAATTCAAAAATAGCCTGTGCATGTCTGTAATACATCAATATACCCTATTCTTTTTTACAGGGTTTAAAACAAAGCTAAAATTCAAATCATTTCATTTAAAAATTCTGATAAGTTGTGGTGTTTAAATGAATTATGATTGTTTAATCATAAAACAAAGATTTAAAAATTATTTTTTTTAAAACATAACCAGTTTGAGTTTATCTGGAAGTTTAAAAAATAAAGCACAGTGAAATGGGGAAAAGTGCAAAACTTTGTTGATCAAAAAAAAAAAACTTAAATTTGATTTCATAACCCTACTCCCCTTCACGAAATACGAATTTTAAAGATGAGATCAAATTTTTTAAGCTTGGGACTGTCATGTTATTTTGAGTTAAACAGAAAAAAATTTGTTGTGAATTAGCGGTGATTGGTGAGATGATGATCCACGTGATTTAGGCAGGGGGTTGCCAGAAGTCAATGGATCAATGGAAAAATACAAGAATTTTTTTTAAATTCATTTGAGTTCGAGATATGAATCGAAATAGGGTTTAAGGGCATAGTGGTGTCAGTGATGTTCTCGAATCGATTTTGGGGTCAATTGCGAACCGAAGTGGACCGGACTTCGAGAGAAGATGTGGTGGATGTAGGAGCAGCTGCGGGGTTGGTCGCACGGTTTCCTGTGACCAGAGGTGGTCACGCAGAGGGTATTTATGGAACTGGGTTTGGTTGCCTGGGTGTTGAACTAGTCGATTTCAAATTGGTGTCCGTTTGAGTTGATCTGGGTACATGGGAGGCTAGTTGGTGTTGTTGGCGACTTGTTGGAGGAGGTGGTGATGATCTGATCGTAGTTGATCGCGTGTACACGTGTACGTGTATCCGGTGGTGGCTGAGATAAAGGAAGTCTCGAAGAAGAAGAAAAAGAAGGAGTTTAACTCGAGTCAGGCTCGGGAGTGTGGGGTTGTAGCTCGGGTTTGGTCTCGAAGTAGCATGCGAGTGTTTTAACTATGCAGTATGGTCTGAAATTTGACAGTGAACAAAGTATGAAATGGAAGAGGGGGAGTACTCGGGGAAAGGATCGGGTAACCCAGTGTGTTACTCGAAGTTGAGCTCGTGCATTCTGGGGGTCATCTCGAGTTAAATTTGATTACAGATTTTTAATATCTAAAACCTGTTCTGTTTTTTTAATTTAAAAGTAGAAGTTAAAAGTTTTGAAATAAAGGATTTTAAAAACAATTAAGTTTTAAATTTACATTTGCAACAAGATATTTTAAATGAAACTTAATAAATGATTTAGCAATAAAAAAAATCAAATGTTTAAATTTTTAACTCAAAAGTAAGTAAATTTATATCGTTAATGATAATCAAGTAAGTAACAATTTGTGATTAAGATTAATTCATTAATAGTTAAGAAAAAACCAATTAAAGGATAATTAGTTATAATTAAGATTTAATTAATCAATAATTGAGCATTTATTAATTTAAGTATGTTAATTAGTAATTTAAGTTAATCAATTAAGTAATTAATGAATGATCAAATTTAAATAGTGATTACTTAGTGAAAGTAGTTAAAGGAAGATAATTAAAGATTAATGATTTATTTAATCAAAAATTAAAGGTATATTAATTAAAGTAGTTAATTAAGAAATAATAAATTTAGATTTGATTAATTAAGGGTCAATTAATTTAGATAATTAATTTAGAGATGATTTAATTAATAAAGGTGATTAAAAACTAAATTAATTGTAGTTGATGAACTTAATCATTGATTAAGAATTATTAATGAAAAAAAATCATGTGGTTGATAAATTTAAAAACCACGCAAATTATTCATCTTAGCTGTAGAGGTTTGATTGCTATTGGATGCTAGGTGATGGATTGATATATTAGATATGTGATGTGATGCTTTGAAATGTTTTGTGATGAGTTGTTTTATTTGTGATGAATATATTGTTATATGAATATGCAAACCCTTTGACCCGTAAATGACATTCAGATTTCGATGCGACAGGGAGTCGGATTCCAGTTGGTTATCCGAAACCCACATCGAATCATATTAGTAAATCTTTGTGATTGATAAATTTACTTTATCTATGAATCAGTGAGTGAAGATAAGCGTTATGAGTTATACCGCTTATCGATATTCTTATGATTGATGTTGTGCACTATTGTGTAAAACCCCTTGGACTACACTATACACACACAAATATGGATTGCACGTGGAAATTGGTTAAGTCACAGATTTTTGAAATAGATTGTAAAATTGAATTTTTTAAATCTAAACGATTTTGAAAATGGATTGAGTTTTAAAATGAAAAGCTTTTGGAAAATAATTTCTAAAATAAAAGTTATTTTGAATAACTTAATAAAGTTTTGAAACATAATAATTCAATTTAAAACTGAATTCAAAATTTGAAATTAAATCCTATTTTGAGAATTTATGAAGTAAAAGGTCATACAAGTTCATATGGGTTTTTAAACCAATTTTAAAAGTGTTGTTTTGAGAATTAAATTTAACCCAAGTTTGAGAAACTTGTATAATTTAAATGTTTGGTTTTCCAAGATGAAAACTGTTTGTTTTCAAATGATAAAAGCTTTCATATAAGAAATGAATTTCCAAATTAGTATTATAGGAATTTCAAGTTTGAATTGAAATACAGTTTTCCAAGTTATGAATGAACTTTTGGAAATTGTAACGATCCTGAATTTTTATTTAATTTAAATTAATAATTAAATGAAATTTTGAATAAAAATTTATAAAATTAATTATAAATGGAAGCGAGTTTCCCCGATTCAAATAGAAATTATATTAAGTCGTATGAATTTGAAAATTTGTACATATGTGAATATATATATGTATATATTGGATTTGAGATAAAATCTTAAATAAATGGTTTTTAAAATAAATAGAAATAAAAATACAAGACGATAAGTATTTAAGTTGAAAATTAATATGTAAGTCATAAGAAAAGAAAAGAAACGACATTTAAATATGAAACAAAGTTGTAAATAAATATGCAAAATAAATAAAACAAAAGTATATACATTGACACAAGTATAAAAATAAATAAATAAATTGATTTAAAAATTTATAAATGATGATAATTTGAGTTATATAAAATATATGTGTATATATAGAGAAATATAAAACAATAATTTTTAAAGTAAAATTTATGATAATTATTTAAACTAAAAATAGAAGTAAATTTAAAATGCAAGAATAAAGCAAATACATTTAAGTAAGCAAAATAAAGGTATATATTTTTGCATAAATAAACAAATGCATAAGAAAGAACAAAATAGAATATATTGGTACCTATATAAGTTAAAGTTATAACCAATAACAAAACAAATCAAACATAATAAATACAAACAAATATAAATATGTATGTAGTAGCTTGCAAAATGAACAAAAGGAAATATGAAGATATATATATATATGTGTATATCTATGAAAGCTTATAGAACAAGACAAGAAACATAAATAAAGCAAAGTACAACACTGCATTAACATAAACAAAGCAAAATATCCACAAACTAACTACATACATAATTTAAAACAAAGCAACAGAAAAAAAAAAAATACAAAGTTATGAACAAGGACAGGTAGGTAGGGGATGAAGTAAGGCAAAAAGCAATATGTATACAAGTATGTTAAAGCAAGATATCAGAGAGTTATCTTCAGCCATGAACTGATATTGTACAAAGTAACATCACTTAGTTGTACAAATTAAAATAATACATCTCAGCCATGCTTATTAAACAAAGAAAAAAAATCTGAAGGTAGTATAAATCAAAACAGTATAATATCACCAGCCTGTACAATATGAAATCCCTATACAAAACATAAGATATGATCCCCTTTAAAACTTCTCTTCTTTATATATATCACCTCGGCTTCTCCATTTCAACCTGAGACAATGAAAGCAAATACATTCAAATCAAAGATCAAGGGGGGTTTTCAGCTTGTATTTTCAAAACTGTTTCAATATGAAGCTCTGTTCTTCTTCTTTTGGGAAAACAAAGTGAGTAAACTCTTTGACCCCTTTATACTTTAATTTGTATGTAATTACATCTGGATGGATGTTTGTGAAATAAATATGTATGGAAGTTAATATGTTTGTGTGTATATACATATATATAGATAGAAAATAGATTGAATATGTATGTCTGTATATATATTCATACAGGCCTCTGCTTAACTTAAAAGGTTTTCAAAACCTGATTCAAACTTCAAAATCTCCTCCTCCATTCCCTTTTAAGATAAAATGTCTAAAAGAAATAGGTTTGAATGACCAAGATTTAAATTTTAAAAATAGTTTCAAATGTATTTATAAAATAAATATCGTACAGCTTGAAAATTACAGCGAATAAACATTTTTTATCAGAAATTCAAGCATCATGGTTTCGAGTTTCAGTTATATAACCGAATTCGCACTTAAATTTTATGAATTTTGATAGAAATATTGAGATTTTTAACTTCTAAATTTTTGGGAAATGTTGAGTTGTTCAGAACTTGAATTTTCATCAATTCGCGGCGAACGATGCAGTGTTAGGCGACGTGGGTGTGGTCAGGGGAGGATCATGAGCTAATGGTCAACGAAAAATTCGTAGCTGAAATTCTCGATCACCGTGGTAAGCAAACGACATGAATTTAGGGTTTAGCATGTTATTTTCGTCGAGGTCGGGAAATTTATGATCGCGCCACCGTGGAGCTACCGGAAAGGACCGGTCGTGGGGGAATCGAAGGCTAAGGTGTCGGTGATGCTTCAGGCAGAGGTTGGAGGCATCTTGATGTTGACATCACCTGAACGAGGCGCTGCCAGGTTTGGATGGTGGTGGGTACTTTCGTTTCCAGGTTTGGGATTTTGCCTCGATTTCGATTTTGAGGCAACGGTGAAGTTCGAGGGATCAGAACGTGCTCAGGGGAGGATGGTCGATATGCTTGACGTCGCGGTGAGGCCGGAGGGTGGCCAACGGCGATGTGCACGTACACCGTGCACTATATTTGATGGTCTGGGATGTTGTGGCCTGAAGCATTTCCAGGCTTGCTTTTTTTTTTTAGTTAACTCGAAGTGTTACTCAGGGCATTGAAGTGTTGGTCTCGAAGCAGCTTTTAATAATTCTCGGGTCAAATTCCTATTTCAGTTTTAAACTGAAACCTTGTTTTTCTTTTTTTTCTGTTTTGAAAATTTTAAAAAAGCAAATTTGAGTATTAAACCAAAGTTAAAGAAACCGTGTTCAAATGAAAATTTAAATGTAAATCCAAGTTGAATTAGAATTTAGTTTGGACATGAATAAAGCTTTAAATTCAATTTGTTTTAATAATTTAAAAGCAATTGAATGTATGAGAAAAATTTGAATTTAGAAAAAAATGGTAAAGTTAAATTTGTAGCCATTGTAAATTCTTTTTTTTTTTATTCGAAATGGAATTTAAAAGTGAATTTGAAACAAAATGTTTTCAAATGTGTTTGAGTATGATAATTAAATCATTACTAAAATAATGTTTTATCTTTTAAAGATCTTAAGTAATTATGGTTTATAAATGTAAATAATTAAAGGTTAGTTATTAATTACCTTATGAACTTGATTAAAGATAATTACTTAATTTAAAGTAATTAATTAATGATTAAAAATTAAGTAATCAAGTGATTAACGAGAATTACTCAACGTCATTAATTGATAAATAAAAGTGATTAAGAATAATCACTTATGAAAATTAATTAAGGGTTAATTTATTCTAACTAATAACGATTAATCTGAGATAACTTCTTAAGGAAGTAATTTAAGAAACGTTATTTGTTAATGAAAATAATTAGGGATTAATCACTTATTGTAAATTATTTTGGGTATTTTGATTTATTAAAGTAAATTTAATTATATAGTTGGTTCAAAAGTTAATTTAATTAATATGATTGATTAAGAATAATCTAATTAATTCAAAGTGCTTGATAAATTAATTTATATCAAATGATTTGGAATTAATAAATCAGAATTGTATAATAAATTCATAAGTAATTAATTTAATTTGAGATAAATTAATTAGGATTAAACAATTAATAAATCCTGCCTATAAGTATTTATTAAATGCTTGACCTTACTTATGAATGATTATATTGCATTGTGTTGTATGAGAAACCTTGAATTGACTGTCTTATCTGATCAGTAATATTTTGTTCTGTGAATGTGTATGATTTATCCATTTATTTACATTTTTATATTATCTGTGAATCTGTGAATTGACGATAAGCGTTATAGTTATACCGCTTATCAAAGATATTGTTGTACTTAAATCTGTGATGATTGAATGATATTGCACTATTGTGTTAAACCCCTGGACCACACCATACACACACAAATATGGATTTCACGAGAAAATCGATTAAGTCACAGATTTTGAAATGATTTATAAAAATTGAATATTTGAATTCAAATGTTTTGGAAATGGAATTGGAATAGAAGTGAAAAGCTTTTGAAATGGAATTTCAAAGATGGAAATTTATTTTGAATAACTGGATTAAGTGTTGGAATTTAAATACTTCAATTTAAATTTGAATTCAATATTCAAATTGAATTCTGTAATTTGAAACTAGGGATTAATGATATTATACTAGTCATTATGAGTTAAATCATTTTTAAAGTATTATTTTTGGGAATTTGAATTTAACCCAAGGATTTCAACTCGTATAAATGAATCAGATTTCCAAAATGAAAACTGTTGTTTTCAAATGATAAACACTTTTAGATAAGAACTGAGATTCCAGTTAATTAGGGGAATTTCAAGATTGAATAGAGAAATGATTTTCCTAAGTTATGAATGAATTCTTTTTGAAAGCTATAAATTAAATCTGTTTATTTTTAACAGATTTAAATTGATGATTTGTTTAAATCAAGTTGAAAAGAAATTGTTTTAAAGGTTATAAGTTAAATCTTTGATTTAAAGATTTAACGAGTAAATCAAATTGAAATGAAAATTGATTTGGAAAATCTGTGAATGAATCTTTTGTTTAAAAGATTAAAATGTGAAAATTGTTTAAACCGTTAAAGGTTGTGAAAATAAATCTTTTTTGTTAAAAGATTGAAAATGGTAATTTATTTAAACCATTTGAAGAAAAGTTTTGGGAAATAAGTTGTGACTTAATTGAAATCCCAATATCCATATATTTTTAAAATATTTTCGCTCACTATTCGGTTTAGCCGGGAAAGGACCTTCGTGTCGTATAACCCATTTCGAATATGTGATACGTCGTTAATGATAGCATTTGAAGACCGGTGATGAAGACCGGGTATTTGCGAAAGCGATAGGATGACCTATCGATTGTTTCTGCACCGAGTCGCGCCGGTATAGGAACTCCCTAAGTGATGGGAAATCCGATCGGGATTATGAATATCCGGATTGCAAGGACTTCTTTGTAAGTGCCTTCGGTTCTGTTCGATCCCAGAACAGACTTGTATGGATTGTATGCCTGACATTACAAGTTGAGATATAAAGCCGATTTCTTTCAAATATATTTCTGTTGGTGGCGGAGAATTTATTCTCTTAGCTTAACACCCTTCTCTGAGACGTACGAGCTCAGAGGTTATATAGTTGAAGGTTATCAGCGATATATTCCCAATTTTGGTAATGTGACATACTGAGTGTTGCTGTGAAATGATCATTGTGTTGATTATTTGTGATAGGATCATTTATTTGATTGTCTATCCTGGTGATCATTTCTATGATCATTTGTTGACCCAAAGCATGGCTTTTGTATAAAGTATGTTTTTGTGGACGTGACTTCGTCGAGCCTCACACCCCATGAATGGTCAAAACAGGAAAGAAGCAGCAAGGTTATGAGGGGTAGCGCCCTTTAGGATATGTGCATTTCCTTCTGGAAAAGGGTGGTATCATGGTATGGAGCCCAGATACTTACTCATGTTGAAAACACTTTGTTATGATTGTGTGAATTGATTACGAGCGCTCGGTTGAAAAGGTCCCAAAGGACCGGGGGATGGCATATTCGGTCAGTTGTTACTCAGTTAGGGGTAACCCGACCTTGTGTTGGTAGAGATCCGGTTTGGTTCTCGGGGATGTCCATCCAGAGGCATTCTCATGTGGCAATGGGAAGTTCCTTGGCCTGATCATTCGTTGGAAATCCAAAGTAACAATACGATCTTGTACGGTTTTAGTTGTATAACCTGCCATGGAATGTGGCGGTAACCTGCTATTGAACATGGTAGCCATAGTAGGCATAAGTGCGGAATGTCTATGCTGGCTAAGATTTATATTCTACTTTCGAAATGGAATTTTCTTACACTATGCACTAGTAATAATATCAAATGTTTCTTTTTAATGCGTATCAAGCATCTTTGACTATCATAAGGAGAAATCTCCTCCGATTCTGCGTTTGCATTGTGTGTGTGTGCGGGAGGCCTTATGGTAGTCTCATTTTTAAAAAGCATTGCGAATTGACTTTGAAAATCTTTTGTTGAATGTTTTAAAAGATAAACTGTTTTTGTTGCTCACACCAGTCCCACGACTGATCCGGAGTTTATTGTTTCTTTCCTAAACTCTGGGTGCTCATTATTTTCTACACGAGCAGTCTAGAGTTGGGTTTTTCAGATAGTCAGATGTAGTAGATTATCTGAAGTTAGTTCAGTCTTTGGTTCGCACCAGTCTTGCTTAGCTTGATGCATCGTTATTGGGAGTTCGAGCTATTACTGGATGGATTCTTGGAAATGGAGTTGCAGTTATTCTTGGAGTTCTTCCTTGAAGACTATCTCAGAGTTATATTGTTCCACTGCAAGATGTTATCTATTTTCTTTCCGCTGCTATTTTATTGTATCATATCTCTGATGTATATTGATATCTATTGGATCATCTGTTGTATCAGATATTGTATCAAAGTTGTATATCAATGTATTATTCTTTTATTCCGCTGTGTTGTTTACTTAATGATTGTTATAAGCTCCGGCGAATCGGATTTGAACGGTCGAATCTATGGCATTCGAGTACGATTTGAAGTATGGATGTCGATTTTTGAGCGGGCAAAATTCGAGTCGTTACAGAAATGGTTTTGGAAGCTATGAGTTAAATCTTTTATTTAAAAGATTAAGTGGGTTAATCCAAATAAAAATGGAAATTGTTTTGAAATAAGTGAATGGATCTTTGTGAATTTGGGTAAATTTTGTGAACTAAATCTTTGTGTTTAAAGATTTAAATGGTAATTGGTTTAAACCATTAAAAAGGGAATTTTGAAATTTAAGTTGTGACTTAACTGAAATCTCATATCCATATGTTTTTAAATATTACGCTCATCATTCGGTTTAGCCGGGAGAGGACCTTGTGTCATATAACCCATTCCGAATAATGATACGTCGTTATGGATAGCAATTGAAGACCGGTGCTGAAGACCGGGTATTTGCGAGAACGATAGGATGACCTATCGATTGTCTCTGCACTGAGTAGCTACGGTATAGAGATTCCCTAAGTGATGGGAAGTCCGATCGGGATTGTGGATACCCGGATTGCAAGGGCTTCTTCGGAAGTGCCTTCGGTTCTGTTCGAACCCGGAACAGACTTGTATGGTCGTGTGTCTGACACTACACTTTGAGATATAAAGCCGATTTCTTTCAAATACATATCTGTTGGTGGCGGAGAATTTATTCTCTTAGCTTAACACCCTTCTCTGAGACGTACGAGCTCAGAGGTTATGTAGTTGAAGGTTATCAGCGATATACTCCCAATTTGGTAGTGTGGCATGCTAAGTGCTGCTGTGTGATTGATGATCATTTGTTGATCATTTGTGATCAAAGCATGGCTTTGTGAAAAAGCGTAGCTTTGTGGAAAAAACCTCATTGAGCCTCACAAACCGGTAATGGTCGAAACAGGAAAGATGCGGCAAGGTTTCAGGGGTAGCTCCCCTAGGGTATGACCATTCCTTCTGGAAAAGGGTGGTATCATGGTATGGAGCCCAGATACTTACTCATGTGGGCACTGTAGTATATATCTATTACTGTGTGATATTGGTGTAGAGGATCCTCGGTTAAAGGTCCCAAAGGACCGGGGGTGGCATATCTCAGGTTTTATTCCCCGGGAAGGGTGTAGCCGACCTTGTTTAGCAGAGAGCCAGGGTGGTTCTCGGGGCGTCCCGCCAGAGGCGTTCCCATGTGGCAATAGGAAGTTCCTTAGCCTGACCATTTGTTGGAAATTCCATTCATCCAATACGTGCCTTGTACGGTTTTAGTTGTATTACCTGCCATCTACTTATGGTGGCGCCCCACTGTTTGGATGGTAGCTATAGTAGGCATAGTTCGGAATGTCTATGCTGGCTAGGATTTATATTATACTTTTGAAATGGTTTTTATGCACTTTGCACTTATGGTAATAATATCAAAGAAATTTCCTCGTATCAAGCATTTTTGACTATCATAAGGAGAAATCTCCTCCAATTCTGCGTTTGCATTGTGTGTGTGGCGGGAGGCCTTATGGTAGTTTCATTTTCAAAAAAGCATTGCGGATTTCAAAACTTAAACCCTTCTGTTTGTTTCATAGACCAAATGTTTTTGTTTGCTCACACCAGTCCCACGACTGACCCGGAGTTTATTGTTCCATTTCTAAACTCTGGGTGCCCACCGTTTTCCACACGGGCAGTCTAGAGTTTGGTTTTCCAGATAGTCAGGTAGTAGATATCGTTTTGGTAGCCTTCAGCCTTCTATTTGATCATTTTGGAGTCTTTGGAGTCCACGGACGGACTTACTTATCTTTGTCCAACCTTTATGGTGGATCGAGCTTGGAGTTTTGGGAGCTTTGTCTTTGGAGCTTTTGGATCAGAGTTGCAGTATTGGATTCTGTGAAGACTTATCATATTGTATCGTGTTCCGCTGTATTTCGTATTGTATTCTCTGATGTTGATGATTATCATTGTATCAAATTGATGTATTTGGATATTGTATTCATGTTGTATCAGTGATATCGTCTTTTATTTCCGCTGTGTTATTTATCATCTAATGTTGTTGCAAGCTCCGGTGATACGAATTTGATGTTGTTTGTCGGACATCAAGTTCGGGTCGTCACAACTATATATAATATTGCACATCTAATCCAAACAATCAATCAACCAATTATTTAAATTTAACCATTTAAATTAAAATTATGACCAGATGAGTAAGATTAACTCACCTTTAATTTTTGTTTGCAATCCACTTTAATATTGCTTTGGATTTCCTGATGTTTGACCCTATTGGAAAAACAAACTCAGGAAGTCCACCTCACTCGAATCGCGAAACCCCGCAGCCTCCATGGTGATTTCACGGTTGCAGCTCGAGTTCGAGCTCGAGCTCGAAATCCCAAATCGTCGACCTCACCGCGCCTCCAGGCTGTATCGTGACCACCCAAAGCCCTAGCAGTACTAGCCACGACGCAATCAAAACTTCCAGTGTCGCCTCCTACGAAGCCCTCTTCTTTGCTCGCAAGCGTCCCTTCGATTGTCGTCGAACCCCCAGAAATCCAAACCCTAGTTCGCCTCTTTGGTCGAACGCGAACCTCCCTCCCACTTGAACGAACGTTGCGGCAATAAATCGACTCAGCCCTAGCTTCGTCCGGCATCGCGAGTCTACCCCACATCGAAGTGGACATCGCTTTCGATTTTGCCGTTGACGACGCGCGCGAGCGACCCCCTGTTTCATTCGCCATTTATTTTTATATTTTTTTTAAATTTAGCTGAGGAGAGGAACGAGGTTCGATGGGTTTTAGAAAATAAACTGAAATGTTTCGGCCATTATTCTTACTTTAAAGACGTGTGTGGAAGCTTCAGAAGGAAGACAACGTGTGTCCATATTTCTCAACGTGCCAAAACTTAGTATAGTGTTCGATTATATTATTTATTTTCAAAGTCAAATTTAAATTGTCCAAAAATTACAACACAAAATTCTGAACTCTTATCAAGGTGTGGCGCTAGGCATTCATAATGTTATACACCTATTCCGAACACAATGGAAAAGGTTTCGAGTCCTAATTCGATCGTATGGAGAAGATAGCTCTTTGAATCGAATTAAAGTATTAAATTTTCGATATTAATTCTAGCGCGTTTATATATCGTAGCTCACACAACAAATCCGATCAATACGAAATTTGAAATCAGATAATAATATAATATTACGGATCCAATGGAAATGGTTTCGTCAAAATCCGAGACTGTGCCTTGGAAGGCTATTTTTAAATATCGATTTAAACGATATATTATTAAAACTTAACAAAACATTCCAAATTCAATTTCAACACTTTTACAATCTTCAGTATTATCAATATAAATTTTACAGACCTTTAAATTATATTTTTTACAGGCTTAAAATTCCAAATTCAGCATCTTACACAAATATCCAATAATTAAATTCAATAATTAAATTTCCAAATAATGGTGATATTTGAAATTTAAGTTACAAATTAAATTTTAAATATTTAAAATCCATTAAATATCCCGATTTCAAATGCCTAAAAATTTTGGGTCATCACAACCCAAGTTCCCCTACTGAACACTAGCCACCGCCGTGCCCCTGCTCCCACCCGAAGCCAGACCGAAGTCCCCTTCACGACCGAAGCATCCCCAGCCTCAACCAAGACTCCACCTGCAACCTACTCTGCTAATTTTCTATGCACGATCCTTTTTGATTTTGCTTTCTATTTATACATATGCTGTTGTTGAAAGCATATATGTTCATGTGTGTCCTCAAGCATATATGTGTGTTTATCAAGTACATACATACATATACACACACACATATATATATATATAGTCCTTTTCCTTGTGGTGGGTTTTCTTTTTTGTGCTTTTGATATATATAGTATCCTATTTATGCGTTGAACATACAAATCGATGGCAGTAGTATGCATTTTTTTAATGTCAGCACCTGTATAGTGTGGCTAAGAATGCATATATATTGATATATTATGTCTGCAGCTGTTATGGCATTTACTTTGGACTCCACCCTATCCACCTTATCTTAGTCACCATCAGGACTTCAAGTCTTTTGAATTGTGCATATATATACTTGGATAGTATACATATATTGAGAATAGTTCATTGCTGTAACATATATATGCTGCTCTTTTGGATGAATGTACATTGTAGTAAAAATATATACATGCGGTTATATATAGCATACGCCTTATCTTTGCTTTACACTTCATATGTATGTTTTAGTATGTGATATGTATAATATATAGGGTAATTTTGATACAGGTCCTTATTAAGTTTCAAAATTCACGAAAAGTCATTCGCTAAATTTTAGGGTAAATTAGGTCCGTGTTTTTTATTCACGATTATTGCAGAGCATGATGCAACATTTCATAAAAGTTGCCGACATTTCCGCAACTTTTCTATACACTGTGAACATAGTTTATGAAAATTGCTTAATTATCAGCACTTATTTATAAAACTTGCTGACATTTCAGCAACATTTATGTTCACTGTGAACATAGTTTATGAAAGTTGCTGAAATATCAGCACTTATTTATAAAAGTTGCTGACGTTTCAGCAATAATTTTTCTTAGTTTTTGCAATGAAACTTTGACAGAAAAAGTTGCTGAAATATCAGTACTTGTTTATAAAAGTTGCTGACATTTCAGCAATAATTTTTCTTCGTCTCCAGAAAACAAGGACCCGCTTTACAATGAAATTTTGACAGGGACCCGCTTTACAATATGAAAGTACGATAGGGATGCCTCCCTAATTTCCACTAATATATATGTGTATTGTATGCACGCATGATACTCGATGAAATGCACATATATGTATTCTGTACCCAAATTTTTTTACAAAAGCTATATGTGTTCGAATTTGAACCTATGCACGTTATATATAATACGTTTATAAATTGCTGACAAAATTATACACGTTGTATATATATATATATATATATATATATATATATATATATATTTGTTCTTTCCAAAATTTTATAACACAAAAATTATATATACTGCGTATATATATTATTTGACCATGTTGTGTATGTCATTTCTTTCAATTTTCGACAAATTGCATATGTTGTATATATTTCACGTTTGCGATTTGGCGAATTTTTTTTACATGTTGTATATATTTCTTGCGATGGGTTTTCTTTTTTGTGCTTATGATATATATTATATCCTATATATGCGTTGCACATACAAATCGATGGCAGTAGTATGCATTATTTTTTATGTCTGCAACTGTATAGCATGGCCGAGAATGCATAGTTTGTAGCTATCATCCGCATTTACTTTGAACTCCACCCTGTCTACCTTATCTTAGCCACCATCTTGCCTTCTAGTCTTTTGAATTGTGCATATATACTTGGATATTATACATATATTGGGAATAGTTCATTGCCGTGACATATAGACACACACACACACACACATATATATATATGTATGTATGTATGTATATGTATATGCTACTCTTTAGGATGAATGTACATTGTAGTAGAAATATATACATGCAGTTATATATGCACATTGTAGTAGAAATATATACTGCCTGTGCCTGTTGTTGCTGTTGGTTTGGTGTTTCTTTTCAGTTTTAAGTTGCCTCAGCCTGGTTTAGAACACCAGCAATTTATTATTAACAAACGTGGTGTGCACTGTTACTTGCTGAAATGTTTGAAACAAAACCCATCAGAACTCACTCGGTTACAAGTATTTCGTTTTCTCTGTTGTATGAAATCATTCATATATTTGTTAATTGACATGCTTCGACAGTTTTGGGATTAATTTATTCGTTTGAGGAATAAATTAAGATGCTGAGACTGTAGATCTTGTTGACTGTTGAGCTTGTTCCATTGCTGGGTGAATGATGAATGCATTGCTGGGTGAATGGTGACCGTGAGTTTGCATGATGACTGTTTATTTCATATTTGCATACCTGTTTGCTCGAACAAAAGCTTTTCATGGTGTATGCAGTCTAAACTCATATATACAACTACACCCTGATGTGCAGTGTATGTAGACATGTTTACACGTAGCATTCAGAAATGCTTATACTAGTATTATCATAATATATATATATATATATATATATATATTATAGTCGGTTATGCATTAATTAATGTTGATTTCCCCAGGTTTTGTTAATTCCATTTTAGTAGTGTGAAAATAGAGCTGCAACTACCTATGAAACCACGTTTGCTGAATCAAGCGAGGGGAGTTTGTATGTTATTTTCATATTTTGCTGCTTTGCTGTTATGGTCGATTCTGTTCTCAGCCTTGAACTCATGTTTCTTCAATTGACATGGAAGAAAACAAATAGCCATTCCTTCCATTTATGGTCCCATCAATGACATTCCAGATAGCCCATAACTGATTATTGAAGATGACCTAACCTTCTAATGGGAAATTAAGTCTGTTACATCTTTGTCACCCTTTAATGGGAAATGATGCTGAATAACGTCTGTTACATCTTTGTTACCCTTTAAAGGGAAATGATGCTGAATAAACTCTGTTACATCTTTGTCACCCTTTAATGCGTTTTTTTCTTTCCATGCCACATGTTTGTGGTCTACTTTCTACAACCAGAAGCATTAAATGCGTGGGATGGATCCATTAGCTTTTTATTCGTCATTTGTCAACAAATATTAAATTGATGGAATTTTCTGTTTGTTTATTTTGAGCAAGAGTTGATTAATTAAAAATGTTTTACATGGTGAACTTTAATTCTAAATGCAATTTCTTCGACGTGGATTATTCTTTAACGTATGCTTGGCTCCATTTTATTATTACTGTTTGACGTCTTGGGACCAAATATTTGATATTCATGTATAATAGGCTTCCGAAGATGAAAAATGAACACAAAACAAAACGAAGCAAAGCAGAAGCAGCTGCAGATGCTGCAACGATTGTAAAGGCAGAGCAGAAGAACAATGAGGCAACAGGTAAAAAGAGCGAGGAAAAGTAGGCTACAGAGCCACCCATGCAATACTACATTCATGTAAAGGCGAGATGACGCCAAGCTACTGATAGCCACAACCTTGTTGAAGGGGGTAACATTTTGCCTGTCCTTGTTACTTTTACGGTGCATTATAGAGGAAGTAGTAAGTACTATATAGAATGGTTTATTAAATAAAAAAATAAAAAATATATACTTGAATGTAATAATACTTGGAATGAAATACTGATGTGAATAATAAAATAACTAGCCTGATAAAACAAGCAAGAAGGGTTATCTGCATGATATAGTCCATGACGACTATTATTTTCTAATGAGTATTTTGAAACAACTGTAATTCATGTAATGATTAACATTATTGAGTCTGGACTTTCAGACTTCGATACGATAAAATCAAAATATAATTAACATCAAACTATGAATCCAGTTCACTGTTTTATGAATTTTGCTAAACCAATTATAAGTCAACAGTACGGACATGGTGCATATATGATAAAATCATATGAGCCTTCCAGTTAACTCAAGTCCCACGAGGTTGGATAAAGCAGGCCATTGCAATTTTTAGGGCTATTTGTTTGTAAGTGCACATGTTGTAATGTTGACATTGTTAATTAGCATATCATATTTTTCATATTTGAAACTTAGTTTCAACAAGCCAATGGATTGCGACAGTGGATTAAGAGCTTCTGAGTATTGGCTGACCTTGATTTGTTAAAAGCATGGGTCCTCCTTTTTTTTTATTCTTGGCCACTGTTTCTTATGTTCTTCTCCATTATTCATCGTATTATGACTAAACTACATGAATACTTGTTTATTATCATTTTGCAACGATTAATATTTCCTTATCTGATTAAGTATTTTAATAGTTTTTTGGGACAGTACTCTTCATCATCTAAAGCTCCTTTTAAGTCTAATATTCAATGTATTAAAGTATTAAACTTATGAGTACTAAAAATAGATGTCTTGATCATTATCTTGCTATGTGTGGAGCAAACAATAAACCCACTAGGTCATATGGTTATATTATGATACTATTAGGTGCATGTTTAGATTGCGATATACATGTTTTGGGATCATATGAATCAAAATCATTTTTCACCAACGAAAATGATACTTTTATATTATGAAATTGTAAATGGTGGGTTTAAAACAAATCCTTTGCAATATCTGACCAAATTATAAAACCTAATCTAATTATGCGAATAAACCAGAATTGAATTGGTATATTTCATGACTTAATGATTAGTCATTTTGATGTCTAAATTATCCACTAAAGTATCAATAAAGTTTACTTGTTCAAGCTGGGTTAAAAATACAAAGTATTAACTAGCCATAAAATCACATTCAACCTACATATCAATTGAAGAGTCTATTAGGAGGGGAAGAGTCCGGCTAGAGCACCAAGGAGATATGCAGCAGAGCTGAAAGAAAAGAGTGAAAACAAAAGGAAGAAGAAGGTTTTCATGCAAATTGTATTTCGTTCATGTTCAACAGCAGCCTATTTTGTAGAAAGGCTGATACACATGATTGGGTACTGTTACGCCACATGGCAACAAATTGCTGGTTGAGTTCAAAGTTGTAACTAACTTCCATTTTTTCAGAATGAAAAGATTTAATAAGAAGCTTCTACATTGTCATATATTGATTTCTATTGCTGGCATTTGTTGGTGGCAGGGTTCTCTTCCTATGCTATGCTCGGTTTCTTGTAGGGATGGTGAATGCACGTTTAGGTCTATCATAGGAGTGACTGTATCATTACTCTCCTCCTGAAAGTCGACCTTGTCCTCAAGGTTGTGTGGAGTGGTGAATTCCCACGGTTATAGTGTGGGTGTTACTGCATGCGGATTAGGTCATAGTTTGAGGACGAGATATGAAAGATAAGCGTATGCAAGCTTCTTGTGGTAGACAAAGACGATATGCAACGAATCCAACCTTTTCAATAATTTGAAAAGGACAAAGCAGCGCTTGGATAACTTGTGTTGTGGTGAGCGAAGCGAGTACTGGCGGTATGGTTGAAGCTTAATGAATACCCATGAGCCTACCAAAAATTGTTTGTCTTGTCTGTGCTTGTCCACTTGATTCTTCATGCGGACTTGAGCACGTTGCAAGTTTGTTTTGATTACATGTAGAATTTGGTCTCTTGTCCTTGCCCATTCTTCTAGTTCGTGTAGATCAGAGGTTCCCGTATATAATGTAGTCAGAGATAACCGGAGATGCATGACCATATACCGCTTGGAATGGGGACATTCCAATAGAGGAGTGCTTGCGTGTATTATACCGAACACTAGCCACCGCCGTCCCACTGCTCCCACCCGAAGCCTGACTGAAATCCCCTTCAAGACCGAAGCATCCCCAGCCTCAACCAAGACTCCACTGGCAACCTACTCTACCAGTTTGCTATGCACGGTCCTTTTTTATTTTGCTTTCTATTTATACATATGCTGTTGTTGAAAGCATATATGTTCATGTGTGTCCTCAAGCACATATATGTGTTTATTAAATATATATATATATATATATATATATATATGTATATCATTTTTTCCCTACGCTGGGTTTTCTTTTTTGTGCTTGTGATATATATGGTATCCTATTTATGCGTTGCACATGCAATTCGATGGCAGTAGAATGCATTTTTTTTATGTTTTCACCTGTATAGTGTGGCTAAGAATGCATATATATTGATATATTATGTCTGTAGCTGTCATCGGCATTTACTTTGGACTCCACCTTGTCCACCTTATCTTAGTCACCATCAGGCCTTCAAGTATTTTGAATTGTGCATATATATTAGTATTATTGTTATATATGTTATTATAGTCCGTTATACACTAATTAATGTTGATTTCCCCAGGTTTTCTTAATTCGAATTTAGTAGTGTGGAAATAGAGCCGCAACTACTTGTGAAACCATGTTTGCTGAATCAAGCCCGGGGAGTTTGTATGTTATTTTCATATTTTGCTGCTTTGCGGTTATTGTCGATTATGTTCTCAGCCTTGAACTTGAACTATTATTTCCTTTGTTTAAAATGAATTTAAACATGTACCGGTCTAGCTTGACATCCGAGAAAAAGCAAAATGACAATAAACTTTGTGTCTTTGCCTTGAGACTCTGTCATGGATCATCATCATACATATAAGAAATGTTCACGGCATCATTTGGATGTCAAAAATAGTTCGTCTCTCTTCTTTCAAACACATTTGTCATTTATATATCTATCAAAAACTCGAAATATTCAACCCCTTTAAATATATACATGTGGAAACTTCGGATTGAAATTGGCACACACTTTGTTGTAATAAAACCAATCTCTAATGTTACGTGCCTATCAATTTCATATTTATACATCACTTCTTCAAAATATTTAGCGATCGATACTTTTCCAATTCCAAGCCGTCTTCCTTCTTATAACATGCGAGACAATCCTAACCTAACCTTTAGTTCTAAAATAATATCTAACACTAATGCTCACATGGATTATTCGAAACTCTGAAATTGGTTTACTGTATATATATTATTGTGAATTTGCTGATCAAACCAATTAAAGTTCCATGACCAAACCAGTCTCTAATGTTACGTGCCTATCAATTCATATTTATACATTACTTCTTCAAAATATTTAGCAATCGGTACTATTCCAATTTTAAGACGTCGTTCCTTCTTATAACATGCAAGACAATCCTAACCTAACCTTTAGTTCTAAAATAATGTCTAACACTAATACTCGCATGGATTATTCCAAACTTTGAAATTGGTTTATTGTATATATATTATTGTGGATTTGCTGATCAAACCAATTAAAGTTCCATGATCTCCTTCCAGTGCTACAAATCCTTTTTCACTATATAAATTTTGCTTGAAAGAGCAGAATCTCTGCTTCGACCCTCTATTTTGATTTTCAACTACAAGTTCCTTTCTTTTATAGCCATAGCTTTTGATGTTTCTTTCTTAAAGTTAATGCTTCGATATATATTTTCTAAAAGTGATCCAAAAAATAAAACTAGCACATTGTTCAGCGCTGTGCAAGTTTAATGAATGATACAAGGAATGAACTCTAACGAACATGTGTACATAATCAATGCATATCCAAGTCTTTTAAAGTTCGGTTTGTAACGTTGCATTATCTTCTGTGCCTAAAAAATAAACGTTATACTTGCATTTGCATGTCAATGTCAAACACTAAAGTCGGTTATCATCGGGTGGTTAACTAAAACAGCTGTATTATCTAACTTCGAAATGTACAATGATATACCATTTTACATGCATACAACGATTCTACCAAGAAGACAATTTTAAATAAAACAAGCATCTCATGAAATATCAACTAGCATACATTTTAGTTTTGTTAGAGTTAATCATAAAACTAGCTATGCTTTAAAAACATATTGCAAGGGTAGGCTTAGTTACAAATTTACTTAAATTTTATAACTGTGAAAATATAAATTCTAACCTAGTATTTGTGCAATTCAAAATTGCTCAAGTGTAAATTTCAAAATTTGTTTGCACAATTTTAATGTGAGCAAATACGAATCTTCAAACAAGACCTGATTTTTTGTAATAAGTTTTCAAGCAAACTTATTTTTGCAATATGTATTTTCTAAAAGCCTCTATTTAAGATGAGTCCTCCCCTGTATAAACGATGCTAAATTCTTAAACTTTTATCGCTATCTGTCTCGTATAAAAAACACCTGTAACAATAAGATTTCTTAATTACATGGCGTAAATGTGTCAAATGAGCAACCTCTAAGCATCCTCTTCCACTAACGCTTTCGTGACGGCCGCCCTACACCTTCACCATCCAATATAAATGAAGAGTGCGCTACGGTGATGTCCAACCGATGTAGAATGATTGTCGTTAGATTACAATGATATAATATTTTCAAATTAAAAGCAGATTCAGAAAATATTGTTGATTTTGGTGATATTATATTTTCATGGAAAGAAGATTTATAAGATTCTTGAGATAACGACTTAAATATATTGTCTTTTTTACTGTATTAAAGAAGGCAATGAATTATCTTCATGAAAAGGAGAGTAGTTTGAAGATTAAGTAATCAAACAATTCCCTAATTGGCTGGTTAAAAAAGAAATTAAAAAGTCGGACCGATAAACGTTTTCCATATGAGCAGGATAATTGATGAATTATTGCTTTATAACCATAAATCAATTAATTCAATCATATCTAATAATCTCTATATAAAAATAGTCATTCTGTAGAGATTAAAGTTATCATCTCAAGTGGTATTTGTTATTCATCTTCTTAGCCTCCATTATCAATTTTACACATCTTCTTAGCCTCCATTATCAATTTTGTAAAATTCTCTTTTCTTAGAATGTAATAAAATCTTCTTTTTTCGAAGTGAACGTTTATTATCTCGCGATAGTGGAATCATTATAAATCTATTTGTGAACTCTCTGTTTGCTTTATTATGTAATTTTCTCTTTTGTATTCTCCCATTGTTATTTGTTTTATCGCACTACAATACGATCTTATTCCTTCCGCGTTTATTTCGGTTCATTTACAGCCAATTTATAAAATTACCCCAACAATTGTCAAAATTGGAATGTGGATAAAGCAATTATAGAACATGTATTATATCTCACAGCACATCGAAAATATAATAATCATCATATATATAAAAACGACAGGACGGTTATACTAGTATTATTATATATATATATATATATATATATATATATATATATATATATATATTATAGTCGGTTATGCATTAATTAATGTTGATTTCCCCAAGTTTTGTTAATTCTAATTTAGTAGTGTGAAAATAGAGCTGCAGCTACCTGTGAAACCACGTTTGCTGAATCAAGCCAGGGGAGTTTGCGTTATTTTCATATTTTGCTACTTTGCTGTTATTATCGTTTTTGTTCTCAGCCTTGAACTTGAACTATTTTTTCCTTTGTTTAAAATGAATTTAAACATGTACTGGTCTAGCTTGACATCCGAGAAAAAGCAAAATGACAATAAACTTTATGTCTGTGCCTTGAGACTATCATGGATCATCATCATCATACATATAAGAAATATTCACGACATCATTTGGGTGTCAGAAATAGTTCGTTTCTCTTCTTTCAAACACATTTGTCATTCATATATCTATTAGAAACTCGAAATATTCAACCCCTTTAAATATATACATGTGGAAATGAACTTGTGTACATATTCAACGCATATCCAAGTCTTTTAAAGTTCTGTTTGTAACGTTGCATTATCTTCGGTGCCTAAAAAATAAACCTTATACTTTCATTTGCATGTCAATGTGAAACACTAAAGTCAGTTATCATCGGGTGATTAACTAAAACAACTGTATTATCTCACTAAGAAATGTGCAATGATATACTATTTTACATGTATACAACGTGCTACCAAGA
Source organism: Allium cepa (assembly GCA_030765085.1). Lineage (NCBI taxonomy): Eukaryota > Viridiplantae > Streptophyta > Magnoliopsida > Asparagales > Amaryllidaceae > Allium > Allium cepa. Next base: position 658,484,212 of record CM060938.1, on the reverse strand, counting down.
AGAAATTTTAAACAAAACAAGCATCTCATGAAATATCAACTAGCGTACATTTAAGTTTTATTAGAGTTAATCATAAAACTGACTATGCTTTAAAAAATTATTGCAAGAGTGGGCTTAGTTACAAATTTACTAAATTTTAAAAGTGCGGAAGTATAAATTCTAACCTAGCATTTGTGAAATTCATAATTGCTCCAGTGCAAAATTGAAAATTTGTTTGCACAATTTTAATGTGAGAAAATACGAATCTTCAAACGAGACCAATTTTTTTGTAATAAGTTTTCAAACAAATCTATTTTTGCAATATTTTTCTCTAAAAGCCTCTATTGAAGACGAGTCCTCCTCTATATAAACGATGCTAAATTCTTAAACTTCTATTGCTATCTGTCTCGAATACAAAACACCTGTAACAATAAGATTTCTTAATTACATGGCGTAAATGTGTCAAATGAGCAACCTCTAAGCATCCTCTTTCACTAACGCTTTCGTGACGACCACCCTACACCTTCACCATCCAATATACATGAAGAGTGCGCTACTGTGATGTCCAGCCGATGTAGAATGATGGTCGTTAGATTACGATGATATAATATTTTCAAATTAAAAGCGGATTCAGAAAATATTGTTGATTTTGGTGCTATTATATTTTCAAGGAAAGAAGATTTATAAGATTCTTGAGATAACGACTTAAATATATTGTCTTTTTACTCTATTAAAGAAGGCAATGAATTATCTTCATGAAAAGTAGAGTCATTTGAAGATTAAGTAATCAAACAATCTCCTAATCGGCTGGTTAAAGAAGAAAATGAAAAGTCGGACCGATAAACGTTTTCCATATGAGCAGAACAATTGATGAATTATTGCTTTATAACCATAAATCTATTAATTCATCCATATCTAATAATCTCTATATAAAAATAGTCACTTTGTAGAGATTACAGTTATCATCTCAAGTGGTATTTCTTATTCATCTTCTTAGCCTCCGTTATCAATTTTGTAAAATTCTCTTTTCTTAGAATGTAATAAAATTTTCCTTTTTCAAAGTGAACGTATATTATCTCACGATAGTGGAACCGCTATAAGTCTATTTGTGAACTCTCTATTTGCTTTATTATGTAACTTGCTCTTTTGTGTTCTCCCATTGTTGTTTGTTTTTTATTGCACTACAATACGATCTTATTCCTTCCACGTTTATTTCGGTTGATTTACAATCATTTGTGTAAAATTACCCCAACAATTGTCAAAGTTGGAATGTGGACAAAGCAATTATAGAACCTGTATTATATCTCACCGCACATCGAACAAAATATAATAATCATCACATATATAAAACCGACAGGACGGTTATAACTAAATGAACCACAAATATCAAAGTGCATGGTTTTACAGAGTTATACAAAATAGCAGTAAAGTTTATACAACTAGAAATAAACTCAAGATAATTGTCTCTAAATAAAGTAGCCAACACCGCTTAGGCTCCATGGTGTCGCACGGCGGAATAACCAATAGTAAGCCATATATAAATACGAGAAAGCACAATCTCATAAAATCGGCCTCTGGCCATCTCACCAAAATTCTATCTTATACACAACCACTCACCGAGCGACATCCTGCTTACTCCACAAACGAACCAACCAATTCGACAACCACCAAAACAACAAACGGCCGCAAGTTCAAATCCCATCAAAATTGCATTTCCCCCGTACTTTGCGAAAATCGCTGAACCAGAAACCGTGATTAGTCGATTAATTTTGGTTTTGTAATTTTTGGGGTCAAGCAATTGGATTTTGTTTGCTTCAAGGCTTCGGTCATATTGAACCGAGGTGGGGAAAATTTGGGATAGCAGAGGTTTTGTTTAATTTAAAATTTTGCTTTGTTTTAGGCCGGGTGGTGTTTAGTGTTGATGAGTTTTAAACCTTTCTTCTTTTTTTAAAAAAAAATAGTTGTGTAAATTTAAAAAAAAAACAAAGTTTCTTGCTTTGACCTTCCTTATTCATTGCTTTGAGATCTTGTATGTTTTTTGTGCTTTGAGTCGTAAGCAATCTCTTTAAATTTCCTTTTCTCTTTAGAAAAAAAAACGATTTGTTTTATTTTAGTTTAGTTTAGTTTTATCTTAAAAAAAAATTGTATATATATCTTGTTTTTAACTTTCAGGTTGCCAAAGGAGAAGGGATTAGCTTGCTGAAAATTGCTGCTCTGCTTGCCAAAATAAACTGCTTTCTTGAAAAAGAAAAAAAATTGCATTCTTATCTCTTGTTTTTATTTATTTTGTATTGTTGGTTCTGCTTTGCATTTCATCTTAGAATTTGTTAATAATAACGGTTAGACAACGATAACGCTTAATTGTATATTGACAATTTGTCTTCTTTGAACAATTTAATTTCCTAGTGTCTAGGCTATGGCAGAGTAATAATCATTTATAAATATTACGGTGATTCGTAAATATTATAGTGGTTGTTCCTTTGAAGGTACTTAAACCTTCGGCTGCATCGTTACGGTGATTCATGGTGCACCGATAAATCCTGCCCGTTACCTGGCTGAGAACTATCTTGTTTATTTAAGACAGTTTGTGATTATACAATTTTGGGTTAACTCAGGATAAATCATTTGTAATTAGACCCCTGCATTCATTTAGTTGCGTTAGTTCATGCATATTTTAAAAAAAACAAAAAATTCAAAATTCAAAACTAAAAAAAATGTAAATATTTCTTTTCCTTTGAAATTTTTAAATCCTTTTCTTTGAAATTTCAAAAAAATCCCAAAAAAAATTATAAAAACAAAAATTTGAAAAAAAAATTTGAAAAATGAAAACAAAACAAAAATCGACTTCCCTTTTCAAAAATAAATTTTCTTTGTAAATATTTTTCGTTTATAAAAAAAAACCAAAAAAAAAACATTCTTGAAAATGTCTGAATATCCATATCCACTAGAATTTTACAATAGTTGTGAAAATCAATATAATCCATATGATTTCAGTCCAAATTCGTATGGATATTTTAACAACAACTATTTTGTAAATAATTCAAATTTCGAACAACAAAATTTTCAAAACGATGACCAACGTTCGACTCTTGAAAATAGCATTGAAATGATTTCATCTTTACTCGAACTTTCTACACGACAAAATCAAGGGATAAATGATTTATGTAATTCTGATTTGCGTAATAACTCGAGTCAAGGATTTCAAAATTTGAATTCAATTCAAAATTCAAACGATTACGATTATAACCCACGCCAATTTAATTTCGAACTCCAAAATGAATTCCAAACTCAACATGAAAATGGGAACAACTTTTCAAACGAATTTGGCAATGGGAATAATCTTAACCATGTTACGAGTGAAAATTTTTGTTCTCAACAAATCCAAATCGAAAATTCTCAATTTAATAACTATAAATTGGATTTTGTTGAACAAATGAATGAAATTTACGATGATCACACGGATTTGTTGTTTGAAACTTATATGAAACAACGTGAACAACAAAATCAAATCTCAACGTGTGATGAGTCAAGTGATAATCCACTTTTACCCAAATCGACGATTTTCAAATAACAACTTTTGAATTTGATAATGACGATCTTAATCAAGTTGTTGAAAATACGGTAATTGAGTTGGATTTCAATTCTTTTGAGGGTGCGAAACACGATTTAAACGTCGATCTTCCTTTTTCTGAAAATTTGAATACGACAACTTTGAAACTCGATTTACATGATGAAGTTGTTGATAATCCAACAAAGGAAGTCGAATTTAACGAACATGAATTTTATGGACCTTTTGAAAACGAGTTGTTGAATTTTGAAGGTGAAAATTTCGATCACCATTTTGATTTTGAAATCGATACTTTGAAAGAAATTGAACTTCAACCAATTTTTCTATCTACCCCAAAAATCATCGAAAATAAAACAACTCGTATGATTTTCCATAAAATGACTTTCGTTTTTCCAAATCCAAATTCAACTGCGAAATCTTTTACGATTTGGTTTTTCGTGCTTAAGCTGTGTCTCGCACATTTGACGAGACAAATGAATCGGTCTTTAGAAGACCGTTTCATTTACTTTTTGACTGTATACTTTCTCATCTCTTGTAAATGATAATCTTTCATGTAAATATTAGATTTTTATTTTATTTTTCTCCTTCCACTTGGGTTGACTGTGGGGACACAGTCAAAATCAAGTGTGAGGGGAGACTCATCTTCATTTTTGATTTTTCATGATTTATTTTTTACTTTTTCTTTGCAAAAAAAAAGAAATGTAAAAAAACAATTTTTTTTACTTAAGCAATTTTGAATTATTTAAAAAAAAACACTATAGGATAAATATATCGTTTTGGCTTATTAAATTGAAAATTTTGAAAGTTTATTTATCTTAACAAAAATAAAAATGAAGTTTGATTACAAATAACAATGGTTTAACTAGTATATAGGAAGATTCATATGTGCTAATTATGAAATGCATCCTAATTGAAAATCTTTGTTTTAAAAAGTGGTTGATTTAAAGTAAAGGATATAACATTTTTTTTGTCTTCTAAGTTAAATGGTGCTAATATGATTTTGCAAAACTCTCTCTCTCTCTCTTCTTAAAAAATATAAAAAAATAAAAAAATTTATAACATCCAAATTATTCACTCTCATTTAAAAGTCCTCACGGTTATGCATGGGTGAATTACTTGGAATCCTTTATTATGTGCTTTCATACTCATTTAAAAGTCCTCACGGTTATGCATGTCTGGAACACATAAAAAAAAAGAATAGACTTAATAAAAACCACCTACGGTCGATAGGTGTATACACGAAAGTGTGTGCACTCGCCATGCTCTGTACTCCCCTCACATAAGCCCGAAAGGCAGTGCATGGGTGGTATATCTGGCCTCAGTTTACCTGAGCTAGGTGTGTAATTTTTCTTGCAAATAATGAGAGAGTAATCAATTGAAATCGTAGAACTATTTTTACTTAGTTGATTTGATTTGTTATTGAAAAGAAATAAAAATACCACTTTGATAGACTTTGATAATCAACTAAGAATCCTTTTCATAATTACACTTTGTTATCAACCAAAATAACAAGTTAAACTATAGTCTATTTGTTATGATAACGTTGTTTTTATTGAAAATTTTGACGAGTAAATGACTAAAAAATTTCAAGATAATAACCAAAACCTATATTTAACTTATTTGTGTCGATTTAATAGTAAATCCTTCATTGTAAATATTTTCAAAAATTCGCATTCATCTCTTTGTAAATAAATCTTGCATTTTGTAAATAATTTCATCCTGCATGTGGATTTTGTGGGTAGTATCCGCTGAAAACCCACACGAGACAACACTCGTCCTACTGGGGACACCCAGAGGTTTAACGGCTTGTTGCACATGCTCAATGCAATCGTGCTTCCTATGAAAACGGATTTATCTTAGTTTTAGTTTATTCGAGGACGAATAAAAAGATAAGTGTGGAGGTATTTGATGTGCACGTAAATGTGCATATTTTTACCACCATATTTATTCTATTTAAATTAAATAAATGATCATATTGGGTATTTTAACTTGTTTTAACCAAAATTCATATTAATTCCAAATTTTTACATATTCATCTTCATATAAGGGCAAAATGGCCATTTGTGTGCGTATATTAATTTGAGAGAATTTAATTGGAAATTTCTATAATATTTTGTAGGAATTTAGCTTCTCATATTAGTGGGTTCATGAAGAAACATGCATGCACAAAATGGATATAAAGGAATGAATATGGAAATAATTCAAAGTGAAGATCATGGAGGACCCCACCTATCCACCTACCTTAATGTACAAATTAAAGGCTAATGCACATGCTTATGGAGTTAATGGTTGCATGTACACTTAATGGTGGATTAAGACATGTTAATGATTACTTGGCCTCCACACTTCCTAAGGGGCATTTTAGGCATTCCCCAAAAAGTGAATTAGGGTTTTAAAACTTGTATATATACCCCTTATGTTTCATGTAATCCCTATCTCTTCTCTTAGTCTCTCTTAGGCTTCCTCTTAGTTAGTTAGTTTTAGTTTAGAAAATAAATCAAAGCTCTCTTTCTTTCCATGGCTACTTAGCCATTTTATTTCATGTAATTTTCCTTTCTTTTATGCAATGTAAATTCTCTTTTATTTACTTGCTTCTTCTCTTCTTATGTAATTGTGTAGATTTACCTTTATGCAATTAGATTAGTTGTCTTTCCCATTAGCTTTCATTTTCCTTTCTTTTTGCTTTCATGTTGCATTCTACATTTGTTGATTTGATAACAAATATGAGAGCTTAATCCCTACAATTTAGGGGTAATGAAGCTCTCTAGTATGTAGATGCAACATTTTGATATTTATACTCTCTTTTTGTGCTTTAATGGAAACACTTGAAGTGGTTTAATGATGTTGTTTAGCTTTGAATTTGATAGTCTATGTTGTTCATAACAAATAGGCTATGCTGAAACACAAATAACACAAATTTCCTCTTCATCTAAATATGATTATGGCAAAGAAGTGAATGTTGAAATTGAAATTTGATAGCCTATATTTCTAAACAATAGTTAATAGGCTATGCTTAAAATAGATTGTTATTTCAACTTTGTTGTCATATATCATGAGAGTTAAATGTGTATTAGTGGTTGTGTTATAGTTTGATGGTTTATATTGGGCTAATTAATAGCACAAATATATCATACTTATGATAAGCACATCAACTAATTATACTAATGAGAAGAAAAGAGAGATCATAACTTCATTTTGTTGATTTATATGATCTAGAGAGTGGATTTATCTCTAAATTATTCCCAAACTCTCATATTTTTATTGTTATCTCATTTTTTGGACAAAACTGGAATATCAATGTTGTGCGCATTCCCATCACGACCGGAACAAGAAGAAGCAGCCAGCAAGCATTACCAGAGCTCATTCGGCATTCATCCCATTCGGTGTGCCACATTTCATTCGGTATTCACTCATTCGGCACCGGTCCAAGAGAAAATGAGCAAAACCTCTCCACCTCAAAGCCGGTCCAAAGCTCCTCCACAACATACCCACTCTGCCGAACCAACTCGATGCGGCACCACCGGACCAACCTCTTCCAAACCAACTGCCACCGAACCAACACACTTCGCCTACCACTGAATCACCACAACTCCATGCACTACCGGTCCATGCAATCACCGGACCAAACTCCCCTCGAACCAGATCCACTCCATAAGCCACCGAACCGTGCCACCACCGAACCAACTCCAACCACACTATACTACTGCCGTTCCAACCCACCACCGGACCAAACGACACTCCACACAACCTATAGCCGAATCAACCTCTCTCCCATTAACAACCGAACCAAGCTCCGCCGAACCAGAATTGCCAGTCCAGATTGCTTCAGCCTGGGCCCACCAGCAGCTATATACCTCCAAGACCCCTGCCCCCTACCTCATTCTATAAATAGAGGGGCAGGGGTACAACAATGGCAGACAAGTTTGAGAGCTCAAGCTTGGAAGGAACTCTCAAACAACTTTAGATACTTGCAATCACAGCTTTGTACTTGTAATCTAAAGAAAAAAGGAGAATAACATATAAAGTGGACGTAGGCACGTTCTGGCCGAACCACTATAAATCTGTGTGTCTTTTACAGTTTAGTCCCTGCTTTTTATATATTTGCATAAATCACCCAAATCACTAAATACAACATAAAATCAACCAACTCATACGACTTTGGGTGTTTGCGACCATTTTTCACCAAACATTTTGGTGCTTTCACTGAGAGGGGACCAGCTTCCGCTACACGGATAGAAGTTGAATTTGAAAATCTAAGAGTTCAGATCTAAGAATTATGACGAGACAAACAAGTAGAAGGCAAAGGCCAGTGAGAAGTGAACACCAAGGAAGTCAAGAGGCCTCCTCAGGAGGGAATCAAGTGTCGATCTTCATCACTAGGGATGAGATGGAGGTCATGATGAGAAGACAGGAAGAGATGATACAGAACTTACTTCAACAAATTGGGCAAATTGGAGCACAAATCCAAGGAGCAACTAGAGTTCAGAACGGAGCAGAACCATCTGGCGCAGCACCAGAGCTAGGGGGCAACCCCCAAGCAGCAGACGACTATCAATCAGGCGTCGATCCCGCATGGGGGCACCACACTTGGAGCCAGTTAATCCAATCACAGAGAGTGAGATAGAGGCCTCTGAGCAACCAGGTAAGGAATGAACGCCCAGCCAGGGGGCAGGTAAAATTCCCTCATGAACACGGGGGCAGGTCGAAAACGATGAACAAGTCGCAAAACTCTCACTAGCACGGTTAAATCATTTACACATGCGAGCGATCGCGCACGATCCATAGGCATGCTCTGAATGACTATAGACCGCACCATAGTAAGAGTTTACACTTTGACATCCTCGTCTTGCTCCTGCTTTGACTTTGATTTGAACGTTCCTACTGTGGAACTCGTATGACTATTGCTTTAACATTTACAATTCCATGGAAAAAATATTTACTTGTATGCCCGTTGGATCGCGAACGGTCCACGAGAACCTATTGCATGGCAACGAACTGCCGAAGTCTTTGATTCGAAAAATTCCCCCAAACATTGACTCCAACACTGATAATATTAAGTCCCCCCCGGGCACACTCATTCGCCTCGAACGGCACCCGACTTCGAACAGTCACAATTCGCCTCGAACGGCACCCGACTTCGAACAGTCACAAATCGCCTCGAACGGCACCCGATCGCGAACGATCACAACTCGCCTCGAACGGCACAACTCGCCTCGAACGGCACAACTCGCCTCGAACGGCACAACTCACCTTACCTCAAATGGCTCGATCGCGAACGGTCGTCATTTGAGGTCCGCCACCTGATCATTGACTGCTACACATTACCTCAAATGGTTTGATCGCGAACGGTCGTCATTTGAGGACCGCCACTTGACCGCGCACTGTCGCACTTTACCTCGAATGACTCGATCCCGAACGGTCGTCATTTGAAGTTGAGCGCTTGACCTTGAACGGCCGCATTTCACCACAGATTACTCGATCCCGAACGATCGACACATGGATTTATGCATCTGACCGGACACTGTCGCACCTTACCTCGAATGACTCGATCGCGAACGGTCGTCATTTGAAGTTGGGCGCTTGACCTTGAACGGTCGTATTTCACCACAGATGACTCGATCCCGAACGATCGACGCACGGATTTACGCGCTTGACCGCGCAGGGTCGCACTTTCCCTCGAATGACTCGATCGCGAACGGTCGTCATTTGAAGTTAGGCGCTTGACCATGAACGGCCGCGCTCCATCCCAAATAGCTCGATCTCGAACGATCGTCATTTGGAGCCATATAAAATATCAAGCTCTTTTCAGGTTGTCAACAGGATACGAACATCCAGCTCATGGCATTGCAAAACACGCCTTCCTACCGCGAGGACATCAACAGGATACGAACATCCAGCTCATGGCATTGCAAAACACGCCTTCCTACCGCAAGGACATCAACAGGATACGAACATCCAGCTCATGGCATTACAAAACACGCCTTCCTACCGCAAGGCATGTTTTGGGGGGCAAAGTGTTATCTCATTTTTTGGACAAAACTGGAATATCAATGTTGTGCGCATTCCCATCACGACCGGAACAAGAAGAAGCAGCCAGCAAGCATTACCAGAGCTCATTCGGCATTCATCCCATTCGGTGTGCCACATTTCATTCGGCATTCACTCATTCGGCACCGGTCCAAGAGAAAATGAGCAAAACCTCTCCACCTCAAAGCCGGTCCAAAGCTCCTCCACAACATACCCACTCTGCCGAACCAACTCGATGCGGCACCACCGGACCAACCTCTTCCAAACCAACTGCCACCGAACCAACACACTTCGCCTACCACTGAATCACCACAACTCCATGCACTACCGGTCCATGCAATCACCGGACCAAACTCCCCTCGAACCAGATCCACTCCATAAGCCACCGAACCGTGCCACCACCGAACCAACTCCAACCACACTATACTACTGCCGTTCCAACCCACCACCGGACCAAACGACACTCCACACAACCTATAGCCGAATCAACCTCTCTCCCATTAACAACCGAACCAAGCTCCGCCGAACCAGAATTGCCAGTCCAGATTGCTTCAGCCTGGGCCCACCAGCAGCTATATACCTCCAAGACCCCTGCCCCCTACCTCATTCTATAAATAGAGGGGCAGGGGTACAACAATGGCAGACAAGTTTGAGAGCTCAAGCTTGGAAGGAACTCTCAAACAACTTTAGATACTTGCAATCACAGCTTTGTACTTGTAATCTAAAGAAAAAAGGAGAATAACATATAAAGTGGACGTAGGCACGTTCTGGCCGAACCACTATAAATCTGTGTGTCTTTTACAGTTTAGTCCCTGCTTTTTATATATTTGCATAAATCACCCAAATCACTAAATACAACATAAAATCAACCAACTCATACGACTTTGGGTGTTTGCGACCATTTTTTACGCAAACATTTATCAATTTTCTTTTAGTTAGTTAGTTAATTTTCTAGCTTTAACTTTCACTCGACTTTGGTTTAATTTGATTGAGTAGGAAATTTAAATCAATCAATTCCCTACGGATCGACCCGTATTCGCTGCGTGCTACATTCGTACACCGTGCGCTTGCGGTTAATTTTTAATCTAAATTCATTCGACGGTTTTCTAAATCGATAGTACTTCAGTCGACGAACAAGTTTTTGGCGCCATTGCCGGGGAGTGTATTGCAGACGGGGTACGAATTTTGGCGCCAAATACTTGTTCGTCGACGAAATTCTATCGGTTTAGAAAACCGTCGAACGAATTTAAAAATAAAAATAACCGCAAGCGCACGGTGTATGAATGTAGCACGCGGCGAATACGGGCCGATCCGCAGGGAATTGATGATTTTAAAATTCTACTCAATCAAATTAACCAAAGTTGGAAGAGTTATTAACTAAAAAGAAGAAGAAAAATGACAAAAGAAAATAGATAAAAATATGAGAGTGTTAAGACAATTTAGAGGCAATTTCCACTATCTAGATCACATAAATCAATAAAATGAAGTTATGTTCTCTCTTTTCTTGTCATTAGTGAATTAGTTGATGTGCTTATCATAAGTATGGTATATTTGTGCTATTAATTAGCTCAATATAAACCAACAAACTATAACACAACCAATAATACACCTGTAAATCTCATAAAATATGACAACAAAGTTGAAAGCAAAATCTATTTTAAGCATAGCCTATTAACTATTAATTATAAATATAAGCCATCAAATTTTAATTTCAACAATCACTTCTTTGCCATAATCATACGTAGATGAAGAGGAAATTTGTGTATTGTTTGTTTAAGCATAGCCTATTTGTTACAAACAACATAGACTATCAAATTCAAAGCTATACAACATCATTAAACCACTTCAACCATTCTCATTAAGCACAAAAAGAGAGCATAAACATCAAATTAAGTTGAAGCTACATGATTAGAGAGCTTCATTACCCCTAAATTGAAGGGGTTTAGCCTCTCATATTTGTTATCATATGAACAAATGTAGCTTGCAATATGAGAGAAAAGAAAAGGAAAAGAGAGCAAAGTGAAATGGAAAACTATTCTAATTGCATAAAGGAAAATCTATACTACTTGCATAAAAGGAAATGAACATGTAATTAAAAAGAAACAATAATTAACATTGCATAAAAGAAAAGAATTACATAAGAGAAGAAATGGCTAAGTAGCCATGGAAAGAAAGAGAGATTTGATTTATTTTCTAAACTAAAACTAACTAACTAAGAGGGAAGATGGGTACATGAAACATAAGGGGTATTTATACAAGTTAGAAACCCTAATGCATATTTTTGGGGAGTACCCAAAATGCCCTTGGAGGAAGTGTGGTGGCCAAGTTCTCATTAGCTTTAATAATCCCCCACTGAAATGTACATGAAGCTTTAAATGTCTTTTAGCATGTGCATTAGCCTTTAATTTGTACATTAGGTAGTGGGTAGGTGAGGTCCTCCATGTTCTTCACTTTGAAATATTTTCATCTTCATTCCTATGTATTAATTTTGTGCATGCATATCTTCATGAAACCACTTCTATTTGAGATCAAATTCCTACAAAAATATATACAAATTTTCAATTAATTTTTCTCAAAGAAATATATGCACATAAATGACCGTTTTGCCCATACATGAAGATGAATATGTGACAACTTGGAATAATTTGAATTTTTGGTTTAAACAAGTTAAAATACCCAATATGATCATTTATTCAATTTAAATAGATTAAATATGGTGGTAAAAATATGCATATTTACGTGCACATCACCTACTGCTCATCTGCACAGCACCTATCACCCAAATTTGTTATCCAGTGTACTCATTTAAGAGTACCCAAAACAACACTAAGCAAAACCATAAAACATCGAGTCAAACAACAGTCTAGTGTAAGCAATAAACAATCTCAAAATGCTATACAAGTTGATATAGTAAGGAACAAAGTTATAAGAATCATCCTGATATGTCCCTACATACAAAGAGGATGAAGGAAATGAAAATTGAATGAAGAAATGAAAGAAAGGAATTTGTTTTAAATAAATTAAACATTTTCTATTCTTTCTTTGCATACTGTCCATTTTAGTTCTTTATTAATTTACAATCAAGTCAACCATCCCCCTTCTTTCGCGTGGTTGGGCAAATTTTCGAGAATCTTCAAGAGTGGTTTGCACACCAGCCTAATCCAAGTGCGAAACCCAGAAGTCCAAGAATCAAGACAAAAGCCATGGATCGTTATTGATCCATATCCATGGATCGGAACCGATCCATGTCCATGGATCGGTACCGACCCCTAATGCTTACCCAAAGTGTGACGACCCGGCTTCCTATGCCTAGGAAGACGTGTCATCAATAAGAAAGAAAGGGATAGAAATAGAAAAGAATAGAAAGAAAGAATAACAACATCAGAATCTCACAGCGGAATGGAATAAAATATAATATATCAACATAACTATTACATAGTTATATATACATCAGAGTTATACAATATCATACAACATGACTATCATATACATATCAGTCAGAACATACATCTCAAATATCATAAACTAACTAACACAGCGGAACTATATAGATAGCTACATACGTCTGGTCTTCTGCTCCAACTACTCCAGAAAACTCTATACTCCGAATACCTATCACTTGGCTACTCATAAAAATTTGAGTACCCAAGAGTTTATGAAAAACAAAATATAAACTCCGGGTCAGACATGGGTCTGGTATGAGTAAACGGGTTAAAGTTGTTTAACTTTGAAAATCATTTAAAATAAAGGTATCACGTAAGACTCCCCACAAATAAATATGGGTAAGTTTTTACCTTACGCTAACCAAAACATTTCATAGGAAATCCAGTGATATTATAATAGTGTCTAGGGTTTTCAAGTAAAATACAGAAATAGCTGAAATGCTGACATCTCACATTTCAACATAGTTGGGCACAATCAAAACGTACGACGCTTATTGGAAATTGGATCCCATACAATGGCAGGGCTACTGGGGTACCGTCCGTCACAGTACGTGGCCTAGATCACAGTACCGAGGAGCCACCCTAACTCCCCTGCAACACAAGGCCGGAACCATTCCTTACTGAACAGTCCCGAACAAGATAACCCCGCAGTTGGTGTACATCCAACCGCCCACACAGCCGAATAAAAAGGGACATCTAGACAGGGGTATACCTCGTCCTGCTTGTGCATGACCCACCCAACCTTGCTGCACCTCCCCTGTTTTAGCCATTCCCGGTTGATGAAGCTTGAGGCTGCGATTACCTTTTTAGAACATATTTCTTAGAATGCTCATCGTCCGCCTGACGATGTGCTGAAAGCATTCAATCCATACAAGTTCGTTCCGGGTACGAACGAAACCGAAGGCATTATCTCGTTACACTCGTTTTGGAATCACCCTTAGAGTTAACGACGATAACCCTTGCACTTTGAATCTTCATCTTCACTTCAGATTCACGACCTATCGTTAATTTGGAATCGATGTGGTTTTCGGATGTTCCAAATGTGGAAAACCAATCCTGGTCTCATCGAAATCCAAAATGTGTCTTTTAAGGCCAAGTTGTCTATTTAGTCTTAACAGTTTAATTCAATATTATCAATACACACAGATAGATAATTCATAATATCACAGTAGATAATCATATCATCATCATAAACAGATAATCAATATTATCATCCAAACAGATAATTAAATATTATCATACTTAAACCAACATCCATATCACATAGATATTATTTATCTCATATCTGAGACCACAATCATTAAATGAAATATCAATATCATTCATCCATAAGCAATGATTTATAATCATACCATTTGTAATTAATTTAAAATGAATTGAATTAACTACTTCTATCTCTAATTAATTTAAGGTAAATTAAATTAATTGCTTCATCTATAAATCCTGCTTATATAACCATAAATTAATTTTAAATCAACTTAATTAATTAATCTCTAGATATTCATCTTGATTAAATACTTTTGATTAATCATTCTCTAATTACAATAAGTAATTAGTCTTTAATTAATTTCACAAATTAATTATCCTAAATCATTTATAGTAATTATCATTTAATTACTTCAATTATTCATTAAATATAATTAATTTCATTTATCCTCAATTATTACCTAAATTAATCACCACATTATTAATTATTCCTTAATTAAACCATTATAAATTACATCATTAATTATGTTAATTAATGATCTCTAATTCAGATTTAAATTAAATTACTTTATTTAATTTAATTACATTAAGTGATTAATCTTTAATTAAACACAATTATTAATCACCTTTGATTAATATCAATCAGTAAATTAACCACCCTTAATTACTTATATTAATAAATAAATTATCCCATAATTAATTATCTCATTTAATTAATCCCTTGATTAATTACAAAAGTAATTATCCAAATTACTTTATTAACACATCATTTTTCACTGATTACATTCAGTAATAATCAATAATTACTTCCTTAAGTAATTATGCTCCATTGAATACACTAAGTGATTACACTTATCAATTCATCAAATGAATTTCTTAAATTAATTAAACTGAATTAATTAAATTAAATTAATCATTTACAAAATTAATTACAAAAAGTAATTAATTACTTAATTATTTTTATCAAGTAATTACATTTAACAATTTATAATAGATTATCTAATTAATCTAATTAATTATCCAAAATTAAACACATATATTAATTAATTAATAATTCTTAGTTAATTATCTACATTAACTAATAACATTTCTTAATTTACTTCTTAATTGATCTTTAGTTATAAATTAATTTAAATTATCAACTTAAATACATAATTCATTCCTTAATTACCCTATTATTCTTACGATAATTTATTTCTTTATAATGACTTCATTAACATTACATTTTAAATTTAAATTCAAATATCATTTGAATTGAAGATTTAAAATGACTATAATTTAAATTCAATTTAAAATCTTTTAAATAAATGTAAATAACATTTATTATTTACACATGAACTTATATAAGAAAATCTTTTAAATTAAACTACTTGAATCTTAATTCAAATTTAAATTTCCAAAATACATTAATATTTTAACTTGCAAATCTCAAGTTAAACAATTTATTTACTTTTCATTCAAAAATAATCAAAGAATTCTCAAAATCAAGTTAATTTTTATTGAAACCAGTTTACCTTTCAAAACTATTTTATTTGAACTTATTTTTTTTTAAACATTCATATTTAAAACTGATTTAAGCTTTTAGATTTGGATTCTAAGTAAACTTGAATTCCATCAACTTATCTTGATTTAAACTTTGATTTAAACTCTCTTCTAACAACTAGAATTAGAAACTCGATTTTAAATCCATATCCATTTTAAACTTTAAGATTCAAATATCCATTTGAATCAATACCTATAAAAATTCGAATCTAACTGCTGCAACACTTTTGTTTCAGGTCTAATTCTTAAAATCTGGAAACTATCAGGTTTTAAACCTGAAATTCATTTAAATATTTAAAACTTCATTTTAGATTCAAAATATAAATTTGAATTCATACATCAAATTAGATTTACACTTTGTTTAATCTTAGTTGATAAACTTAACTTCATTTGAATTTAACATCATGATTACAACTAACTTACAATTAATTTTGCTTTAAATTTGGTTTAGATTTAAAATTACAGGTAGTTTATACAACCTGTAGCAACCCAACTCCACCTGAGACCAAAGCAAAGTTGCTTCGGGTCAATTCTCTCCCTACTTCAAGTAAACAACGCAAATAACCCGAGACTTCCCCGAGCCTAAAAACCCTGCACACCAAAACTGTGACAGTTCCAAAACCTGGAAACACCAACACCTCCCCACCTCAAAACCTGTCATCATCGAATTCTCCACCCTCCGACCATATAAGGGTCTATAACTTCGGCCTCTTCTTCGACTACAACCCAACTATCACCACCCCAAAAGTCCCTACACTCGATCACCTACTTCGGCCATGGCGATCGTTTTCTCATAGACAGCAAAAATTTAGGGTTCTAGAAGAAAACCCACTGCCGTATCTTCCTTGGTGAACTTCATCACCGACACCCATTTTCCCTAGCATCATCGATCGCTCCTCCATCGACCAGAAGAACCCCGACCCCTCCAGTCCACTTGATCACCAGAAAAGCCCATATTCTCATATTTAGTTCAAACCAGAACTACTCCCTAAAACCCAAACTAAAAATTATTATTATAGTTGTTGTTTCCAAATTTTTAATACTGGATCTCTAAATTACAAGTTTGAGATTTTACTTTGTTTATCAAAACTGTTGTTTTTAGCTTCCTGAGACACTCAGACTTGGAATTTAACTAAATCAAGCTTCTAAACATAAATGCATAATAAATCAAACAGCCTTTGTTTGTAACTAAGTCCTAATAACAATTAACTGAAGAGAATTATTAATTTAAATCTAAAACAAGAAAACTGGAAACTAACAGAGAATGTTTAAATGGACATAAACATGCACAAGCAGATTCATTTACTTATATACATACCACAACATTTATCACAAAAAGCATATAACCATATTAATTCTTAGATTAAAAGAAAATGATGTTACTCACCTTGCTTTTGAAAGAATGAACAGAGCACCTTGGGTATTGAAATAGCTTAAACTTTAAAACTGGAAACTGTTGTAAAATATTTCTGCTTTTATCTTCCTGTTAAATTCATCTTGTTTGCATTGATGTATTGTTGTTATACAAAGCTTCAGTTATAAAAAGAAAAAAAACTTGCTATGTTGAGTTGAACGAATGAAAATATAAAAGAAGACATGATATATAAATAGGAAAACTTTTGAACAGCTGTAGGTTACCATATGTACAAGTTTTACTTGTTTTTGATATAGCAGTCCTTTGTATCTGAGATGTACAGATTTGTATACTCTTGAATTGACAAAAAATGTGCTGAAATGATAGTAATTAATACTTGGTTTCTCTATTATTTGACATAAGTATATTTATGTTTGGCTGTTAAAAGATATGTATGTAAGTGTACAATCTGTAGGTTAAAGTTTAGCTTGTATATGAAGTTACTTGTTTATAGATATTTGTTTTATTTATTTTTTTCTTGCCTGAATCTTAATTTGTAAGCTACCTGCATAATTTTTTTATGCTTTTGCATTTCAAAACTCTACAGGCTTCCCTGATTTGTACTTACCTCATGTACATATAAAAAGTTACTTAAATTATTGATATGAATTTTAGCTTAAGTTTTGCATTTTATTGTTTTTTTTCTTTGTTCTTGCTTCCCAACTTCTTATAGGCTACACATATACACTTGATTTGCTTTCATTCTTTAGATACAAAGATATTTATTTTACTTTGTTCTTAACTTTGCATTTATTTATTTCTTTACTTGCCTGGGTAATGTTTTTACTTATGTCCAAATATATAAAGTTGTTTTAGTCTTTGCTATGAATTTAGTCTAAGTATTTAGTTCTATTTCTAACATGTGTGTTTACTTTTATTTTTCTTTTATTTTTAAACATAGACTAACAAATATTTGATTACTTATTATTATTTTATTTTATACTTATATTAATATTAATAATGTTTATTTTAATTTAAACATTTTGAAACCTTTATTTTTAATTTCCAAATCATAACTTTCATTCAAACACACATATATATAAATAAAGTTGACATGACAATTTTATTAAAAATTCATTTGTAAAGATTTACATTATTAATAGAGCTCATTATTAAATCAAAATGATTTATAAAAGAATTTATCTCTTTATTAATAAACTACTTATTTTTATCGAGCTAAATTTAAAACAAATTAAACAAACCTTTTGCTAAATTTAAATGTAAGCTAAAATTATTTTAAACAAACTAAACTTAATTCTTGAGTAATTTAAATCATATGGTCATTTATTAAATAGCTTAATATCAAATTTCTAAATTATCAAAAATTTTAGAATTAGAGAACATGTCTATTTATTAAATTTAAAACAAAGATTATGCATTTACAATATATACAGATATATACATTATAAATAGAAGGCGATTTGATTAGCTTTTAAAAGATAAATTATCAGTTAAATATTTATTTAAAAGAAGATTATTAAATCAATTCAAATGTATTATTAACAATATTTGTCAAATCAATTAAATTTTATCACAGATTATTAAATTGATATTGCCAAAAATTCTGGGATGTCACACAAAGTTGCTACATGGTTCGTGCTACACAAAGTTAGAGTGATCCTCAGCCAACACATAACATACAAGATGGTTCCCTGGCCACTCATGATCCAAGCGATAGATGGATAAATCCAAGTTTCAAGACAACTAAATCAATTGCTTTTACCCAACCACCAAACCATAAGATTCCTACGATCCAAGAGTCATGCCTATACATCTAAGCTCCACAAATGAAGGTACAAGCCGTCCAAGCAACGTCGAAGGATTAGACGAATACTAAAAATCATTTTATGGACCGGTACCGGTCCATGGAGCATGGTATGGTATCGATCCCTAAATTTTGTTTGGATGGCTACGATCTTCTGAGAGCGGCTCTTTCAGGATGTAGGGAAGAACGTGGTTACGAGGACTCCGTCCGCCTTCAACTATAAATAGTGGATGATAGGCGTTGTTTAGAGGATCTTTTTGCTTGCACTCTAAATTTTTGTACTTCTATTGTAACCTCTCAGGTTAATACTGATCCATGGACTATCGATTCGTAAGATCACTCTTGTAAAAACCTTATAGAATCATAAACAAAGTTCAAGTAGACGTAGGCCAGTAATTAGCCGAACCACTATAATTGTTGTGTGTTTTTCCATCATTTGTTCATTTATTGTCTTCAATTTAGCTCCTATAATATTTTGGGTGTTTGTGCCAATTTTTAGTATAAATACAAACACCTGTTGTATTCAATTTTCGTAATCCAAAGATTTTTCCACCGTTTTAGCGGTTTAAATTCCTAGGCTAGTTACATACTTAAAACTGACCCATTTAAGTAATAAATCCCATCCAAAAATATAATTTGTCCTAAAACCAAACACAGCTTGGCCGATCGGAGGCGACGCACGTGTGTATGTGTTAACATGCAAGGCCTTCCTCTTCAACCCATGAGAAAACATTTAGGTGCCCAAAGGTCTCAATCTCTTTCCTATGAAAACTATATTTAAACCAATATAGTTTAAGCTATCCTGCAATATGGAACTATTCAATTTCCATACTTCTCCTCTTCTCTTTCTTTCTTCTTCTCCAAATTAAAAAAGCTACTCGTACAAGATTTATTAATTTACACTAACAATGCTCCACCAAATTTAAACACTTTGTCATATACTGTAGAAAAACTCATACATAAGTATAGATGTTTTATGGATTTAATCTATACATAGTGATAACCTATCAAAGTATGTCACAATAAAGTAGTTACTAAGTACTGAACCATCAATCTTATGCGATGTATTGGATGTGTTTAACACATTATTTTCTTTCCTTCAAATAGTTTAGAGGACAATATGTGGATTGGCCTTGTCTTTATATCTCGGTTTCATGAAGAGCTCTTAGACTAAGCCACAGTTTCGTAGAATGCGGCACCACTGTTAACACCAAAAATTCACCATCGAAACTAGTTTTCGATGGAGAGTAGAGGTCGTTGAGGACCTTCTACAAGTGCCGAAGAGATGCTTCTGGAAAAGTCAATAAGGACTCTGCAACTAAGGATCCGCATGAGATGGTTCCGCCCACAAGTGGCTTCCACATAAGAGAAAGACTTTCACCTTTGGTTCCGCATGAGAGGGTTCTACAGAAGACAACTCATTGCTAACGGAAGAGGTTCCACAAGTAATGGTTCCGCATTGAAGGCCTTTTGCAAGAGGAATCAGCGTCATGTAAAAATATTACCTTCCGTAAATCCAATTTGCCACCTCATTCAAAGGAACCTTTCAATGGGATCGGAAGGATGCTTCTGCAATAGAAGATCAGAGCATTGAATGCAGGGTAATGCCGGTCAAGCACTTTAGAAGCGCCACTTACCTTTAGAAGACCTTTCGATGGAGTCAAAAGATTCCCTTCCGCATCAAATCAGCTACCCTTCCATCATTAAATCAAAGTCGTGGATGACGCATTCTCACCTTTCGATGGAGGCAAGAGCAATATCCAAATATGTTCATAAGAGCCATAGGCCAACCTTCCGACAATGCTGAAAGGCCTTTCTTTTGCACGAGCTCGGAAGGATGCGAGCGAAACCTACCTTCCGGCCCAGTTGCCATGATCCTTGTGGAAGGTGCAAACTCGCAAATATAAATAAGACCCGAGGGGTCCATTCTTGGGATCTGGATTTTAGTTTTCGAAATCACTACTATTTTTGAAAGTTTGTAACCTTAATTTCTGAATAAATTTCAAGCTTTTTCCAACAGGTATTATTATGTATACTTCAGTTCATAATAAAGAATTTCATGTTAGAGATCAATGTTTTCATGTCATTTACGTACTTTATGTCGATATAAATAAATATCGATCCTCTTTTTTTATTTCATTGGTTCCAAAGGTTCAAGAGCAACTTTCTACTTAATTCAATCCCCCTCCGAAACCCCTTCAAGTGGTGAATCCTTTTAAGATACAATCTACGAAAATACCTTTCGACAAGGAGTTCATTTAAGATCTAAGCTGCAGAATCGAAACCATCATCTAGTCTTAAGGGGCATTACTTGGTATATACTCCTTACTCCAAAACCTTTCGACGGGGTCGAAGCCCCACAGATGATATTAAGGTTACACTACTGAATTTAAACCTACCTTTCTTCAGCCTTTCGACAAAGCCGAATCATCCTTGATCCATCGAATTAAACCTATCGCTGGTTTGAAATCTTCATTCTACCAACCTTTTGATGGGGTCAAAACCTATCATTTCTATATTTTGACCTTTAAAGTAGGTCATATTCTATGGAATCAGGATTCTTTTCCTCATCTCCAAGGGCCAACTATCTTCCTTAAAGGCTCTACATACCACCATTTCACATTAAGTCTATCTACTTGGATTCTTTGGGGTATTGACCGTAAATTTGGTTAACACCTAGTATTAAAAGTCCATTTAGCCTTCCAAGGGCCATATTGGAAAACATTATGTATCAAGTCCTTCAATATGAATTCTTTAGGGTGTTAACCAAATTTGTGTTAACATTTTGACGCTAAAAGAAAGGCCTGAACCTCCGCTCCTGTTAAATTTTCATCACAGATTAATAGAGTTCTTCATTCAAAAGAAGAAGATGGAAAGAACAAAGAATAACAACAATGAAAAAGACTTCATTACAATATGCTCTGGAAAAGATATAATCTCGAACTTCAACTTCGAAAATAAAGAGATTGGACAACCTTCAACTCTGATAAACAACGAGATTAGAGTTCAGAATTTACAACAACAAATGATAGCAATACGAGAATTGCTTGGAAGGGTTCCATCTCAAGAATAATTAAGGGTTCTGAAAGGAGAAGATGAACCGCCATCTCCAAATGAAGACCAACATGAGAATCAAGAAAGTCGGGCTAAGAGAACCATTGAGCAATCGAACAGTTTAGCCATAGAGGACAGTGGAGGTCACCATAACAACATTCACAACCAAACCACAGAGGATACAATAAAAAATATACTTGATGAATTAGGGAAACATGTTATCATATAAAAGGCTCATTTGTCAGAAGCAAAGATGGCGGTTAGCATTCTCCCTCACATGTGTAAGGACCTGAAATTTTATCGAATTTTATATCGTACTTAACTAATTTTACTCAAAATTTTAAAAAATAAAATTGTGGAATAAGATTTGATATTTGAAATGCATCTATTTAATTATCGTAATAGGTAAAAATTTATTGAAAAATATGGAAGTTAATTTATTTGTGAAATTTTAAAATATAAATTAATTCAGTATGCATGTTGAAAATTCAATATTTTTGAAATCTGAATATTTTTATATAATAAAAATGTAAATCATTTTTTGAGAGAGACATCGTAATTTGTTCCGTCAAATTTGGACGTCTATAGCTCCATTTATCTTATTTCTGCATTTTGGCAGCTTTTTCGATAGCAGAAAAAATTCGAGTCTTTATAATTTGATTGTATCGTTGATATTTATGTACCGTTCTATTCATCTTATTGTGCTGATCTCCGTAGTATATTTATTTTTGTATTATGAGGCCCGGTACGTGACAGAAACAACAAAAAATAGCTGTCGTATCGGTGCCGTATCCCTGACTTATTGTTTCCTTTGCCATTTCAAACTACAATCGTGACAGCCAAACAACAATTAATTGCTTTAATTATTTTACCCAATTCAAGTATGTGACCGTTGCCATTTCAGCCATCCTATATATGTCTTTCCACTTTCGCTTGTCGTTCATTCAGAGGGGTATGTTCTCATTGTATCGTATTATATTATATTTTATTATATATTTTTTTGTTTTCGTTTCATTCTCTCTTTCTTCTCCTCCATATTTCCGTCGAGCTCTCACCCTTATCATTTTCCATTTTCTCAAAGTAATAACTCGAAGACTCTCCTCGCGTGCTCACCTACCTTCATCCCTTCTTCTCACTCAATCCGGGTGCCTGGCCGTCTGACCCATGCCTAGAAAAAAAAGCAAAAGCACCGACCACCGTGCCACTTCCTTCTGATCACCATACCTAGGACAACACCGAGCGCCTCCCCACCACTGTACCTCAACCCTGACTGGGCTGCGCCCCACCGTACCACCACCACTACACGCCGCCCAAAACCAAGAGCGTCTCACCCAATCGTCGGCACCCCATCACTCGAGCTCCCCCGACCGACGTGCCCCTACTCCCACTCAAAGCCTGACCGAAGTCCCCTTCACGACCGAAGCATCCCCAGCCTCAATCAAGACTCCACCCACAACCTACTCTACCAATTTTCTATGCACGGTGCGTTTTGATTTTGCTTTCTATATATACATATGTTGTTTTTGGAAGCATATATGTTCACGTGTGTCCTCAAGCACATATATGTGTTTATTATACACACACACACACATATATATATATCTTTTTTTCCTTGCGGTGGGTATTCTTCTTTGCGCGTGTGATGTATATAGTAACTATATATGCGTTGCACGTACAAATCGATGGCAGTAGTATGCAATTTTTCTTTATGTTTGCACCTGTATATAATGGCCGAGAATGCATATATATTGATATATTATGTCTGTAGCTGTCATCGGCACTTACTTTGAACTCCACCCTATCCATCTTATCTTAGTCACCATCGGGCCTTCTAGTCTTCTGAATTGTTCATATATACTTAGATAGTATACATATATTGATAATAGTTCATTGTCGCGACACACACACACACATATCTATATATATATATATATGCTGCTCTTAGGATGAATGTATGTTGTAGAAAAAGTATATACATGCGGTTATATATAGCATGCGCCTTATCTTTGCTTTACTCTTCATATTTATGTTGCGGTATGTGATATGTATATAAAATATATATGTATTGTATGCACACGTGATGCTCGATGAAATCCACATATATGTATTATGTACCCATATTTTTTTTACAAAAGCTATATGTGCTCGGATTTGAACCTATGCACATTATATATAATACGTATACAAATTGTCGACAAAATTATACACGTTGTGTGTGTGTGTGTATATATATATTTGTTCTTTCCAAAATTTTATAACACAAAAATATATATACTACGTATATATATTATTTGACCATGTTGTATATGTCATTTCTTTCAATTTTCAAAAAATTGCATATGTTGCATGTATTGCACGTGTACGCTTTGGCGAATTTTTTTGTATGTTGTATATAATGGTTCTTTTAAAAATTATAAAATAATGTATGCAAATATTGCATATGTCTATTTTATTTTTTTCATTGAATTTCTCGTGCAAAAAATCTATTCTTGCGTGTCGCAGCATATTGACTTATCGTGCATGATTTCTGCCAGTGTCCGTTGCTTTGCATTTTGTCGTAGTTGTTTCCATTATTGTCTAGCCACAAAAGGTACACAATCACTAACGATTAATGTTCTTATGCTTATTAAACATGGGAAGTGACAATTTAAATGTGCTGTAAATTAGAATTGTTAATTAATAATTGTTAATATGACCTGTGAAACCACGTTTGCTGAATCAAGCCAGGGAGTTTGTATGTTACTTCATATTTTGCTGCTTTGCTGTTATTGTCAATTATGTTCTATCCTTGAACTTGAATTATTATTTCCTTTATTTAAAATGAATTTAAACAAGTACTGGTGTAGCTTGACATTTGAGAAAAAGCAAAATGACAATAAACTTTAAGCAATAAGATTATAATTACATGGTGTAAATGTGTCAAATGGGCAACCTTTAAGCAAACTCTTCCACTAACGCTTTCGTGATGACTGCTCTACACCTTCAGCATCCAATATACATGAAGAGTGTGTTACTGTGATGTCCAGCCGATGTAGGACAATTGCTGTAAGATTTCGAAGATATAATATCTCCAAATTAAAGAAGATTCAGGAGATGCTGTTGATTTTGTGATATTATGTTTCCAAGTAAAGAAGATTTGTATGATATTTGAGATAACAATTTAAATATATTGTCTTTTTTATTGTATTAAGAAAGACATTGAATTATCTTCATGAAAATGAGGGTGACTTGAAGATTGAAATAATCGAACAATTCAGTAATCGGCTGGTTAAAGAAGAAATTGATAAGTCAGACCGATAAACGTTTTCCATATGAGTAGAAATATTGATGAGTCGTTAATTTATAACCATAAATCAATTACTTCAACCCTAACTAATAATCTGCACATATAAAGATGGTTCTTCTGTAGAGATTAAAATTATCCTCTCAAGTTGTATTTCTTATTCATCTTCTTAGCATCCATTATTAATCTTGTAAAATTCTATTTTCTTAAAAAGTAGTAAAATCTTCTTTTTCCAAAGTGAATGTATATTATCTCGCGATAGTGGAACCACTATAAATCTATTTGTAAACTATCTATTTGCTTTATTATGTGATTTGCACTTTTGTATTCTCCTATTGCTGTTAGTTTTATTGTATTACAACATGATCTTATTGCTTCCACTTTTATTTCGGTTGATTTACAGTCATTTATGTAAAACTACCCCAATAATTATCAATGTTGAAAAGAGGAGAAAGCAATTATATAGAACCTGTAGTATATCTCGCAGCGCATCAAAATAAAATATAATAATCATCACATTATAAAATTGAGAGGACGGTAATAACTAAATGAACAACAAATATCAAAGTGCACGATTTTACAAAGTTATACAAAATAGTAGTAAAGTTTATACAATTAGAAATAAACTCAAGATAATTGTCTCTAAATTATATACCAACACTGTTTAGGCTCCATAGTGTCGCACAGTGGAATAAGCAATAGTAAGTCATATAAATAGAAGAAAGCACAATCTCCTACTGTCCATCTACACAGCACTACCAAAGCACCACCTATAACCCAAACCTGTTATCTAGTGTACTTATTTAAGAGTGTCCAAAATAATAATAAGATAAACATAAAACATAGAGTCAGTCAACAATTTGTCATGAGCAATAAACTATCTCAAAATACTATACAAGTCAATATAGTAAGAAACAAATGTATAAGAATCATACCCGACATGTTCCTACATCCAAAGAGGAAGAAGGAAATAAACATTGATTGAAGAAATGAAAGAAAGGAATTTGTTTTAAATAAAAAAACATTTTCTGTTCTTTCTTTGAAAACTGTCTATTTTAGTTCCTTATTAATTTTCAATCAAGTCAATCATCCCCTTTCCTTTGCATGGTCGGGCAAGTTTTCGAGAATCTTCAAGAGTGGATTACATACTGGCCTAATCCAAGTGCGAAACCCAAAAGTCCAAGAATCAAGATTTGTCGTGGATCTGTACTGATCCATGTCCATGGATCTGTACTGACCCATAATGCTTGCCCAAAGTCGGTACATGGTTAATGCTATACAAAGTTAGAGTGGTCCCCATATAAGATGGTTCGCTAGCTATTCATAACCCAAACGATCATGGATAAATCCAAATTTCGAGAAAAATAAATCAATTGCTTTTATCCGACCATCGAACCATAAGATTCCCACAGTCCAAGACTCATGCCAATGCATCTAAGCTGCACTAATGAAGGTACAAGCCATCCAAGCAATGTCGAAGGATCAAATGAAGATTAAAAGTCACCTTATGAATCGGCACCAATCCATAGGGCATGGTTTGGTATCGATCCCTAAATTTTGTTTAGCTGGCTACGATCTTCTAAGAGCGGCATCTTCAGGATATGTGGAAGAACGTGGTTAAGAGAACTCCGTTGGCCTTCCACTATAAGTAGTGGATGATAGGCATTGTATAAGGGATCGATCTTTTTGCTTGCACTCTAAAATTTTGTACTTCGATTGTAACCTTTCGGGTTAATAACTGATCCATAGACTATCGATCCATAAGATTACCCTTGTAAAAACCTTATAGAATCATAAACAAAGTTCAGTAGATGTAGGCCAGTGTTTGCCCGAACCACTATAATTGTTTTGTGTCTTTCCATCGTTTGTTCATTTATCGTCTTCATTTTATCGTTTATAATATTTTGGGTGTTTATGCCAACTTTTGGCGTAAACACCCGCCGTATTCAATTTACGTAATCCAAAGATTTTTCCACCGTTTTAGTAGTTTAAATTTCTAGGCTAGTTACATGCTTAAAACTGACCCATTTAAGTAACAAATTCCATCTAAAAATATAATTTGACCCAAAACCAAACCCAGCTTGGCCGATCGGAGGCGATGCATGTGTGTATGTGTTAACATGCAAGGCCTTCCTCTTCAACCCAAGAGAAAACATTTAGGTGGCCAAAGGTCTCAATCTTTATCCTATGAAAACTATTTTTAAACCAATATAGTTTAAGCTATAATACAATATGGAACTATTCAATTTCCATACTTCTCCTCTTCTCTTTCTTTCTTCTTCTCCAAAGTAAAAAAGCTACTCGCACAAGATTTATTAATTTACACTAACAATGCTCCACCAAATTTAAATACTCTATTGTCGTATATTGTAGAAAAACTCATACATAAGTACAAATATTTTATGGACTTAATCTATACATAGTGATAACCTATCAAAGCATGTCAGAATAAAGTAGTTACTAAACATTGAACCATCAATCTTATGCGATGTATTGGATTTGTTTAACACATCATTTTCTTTCCTTCAAATAGTTTATAAGACAATATGTGGATTGGCCTTGTATTTATATCTCGGTTTCATGAAGTGCTCTTAGACTAATCCACAATCTCGTAGAATGCGACACCAAAAATTCACCACCTAAACTAGGTTTCGACGGAGAGTAGAGGTCGATGAGGACCTTTTGTAAGAGCCGAAGAGATGCTTCTGGTAAAGCCAAGAAGAATTTCGCAACTAAGGATCCGCATGAGATGGTTCCGCCCACAAGAGGCTTCCACATATGATAAAGACTTTCACCTTTGGTTCCGCATGAGAGGGTTCCACAAAAGACAAGTCACTGCTAACGGAAGACGTTCCATAAGTATCGCATTCGTGAAAGGGCCTTCCGTAAGTAATGGTTCCGCATTGAATGCCTTCCGTAAGAGACATCAGCGTCATGTAAAAATATTACCTTCCACAAATCTAATTTGCCACCGCATTCAAAGGAACCTTTCAATGGGATCGAAAGGATGCTTCTGCAATAGAAGATCAGAGCATCGGATGTAGGGCAACGCCGATCAAGCACTTTAGAAGCGTCATTTACCTTTAGAAGACCTACCGATGGAGTTAAAAGGTTCCCTTCCGCATCAAATCAGCTGCCCTTCCATCATTAGATCAAAGATGTGGATGCCGCATTCTCACCTTCCAATGGAGACAAGGGCATCCAAATATGTTCAGAAAAGCTATAAGCCAACCTTACGACAATGCCAAAAGGCCTTTCTTTTTCACGAGGTCGGAAGGATGCGAGCGAAACCTCCCTTCCGACATGGTCACCATTACCCCTACGGAAGGTGCAAATCCGCACTTATAAATAATACCCGAGGGGTCCATTTTTGGGATCCGGATTTTAATATTCGAAATCACTGCTATTTTTGAAAGTTTGTAACCCTAATTTCTGATGAAATTTGGTGCTGTTTCCAATAGGTATTATTATGTATACTTCTGTTCATAATAAAGAATTTCATGCAAGAGATCAATGTTTTCATGTCATTTACGTACTTTATGTCAATATAATCAAATATCGATCCTCTTTTTTTATTTCATTGGTTCAAAAGGTTCAAGAGTATCTTTCTACTGGATTCAATACCCCTCCCCCCTTCAAATAGTGAATCCTTTTAAGATAAAATCTACGAAAATACCTTTCGACAAGGAGTTCATTTAAGATCTAAACTATAGAATTGAAACCATCAGCTAGTCTTAAGGGGCACTACTTGGGATATACTCCTTACTCCTAAACCTTTCGATGGGGTCGAAACCCCACAGATAATACTAAGGTTACACTACTGAATTTAAACCTACCTTTCTTCGGCCTTTCGACAAAGCTAAATCATTCTTGATCCACCGAATTAAACCTATAGCCTGGTTTGAAATCTTCTCTACCAACTTTTTAACGAGGTCGAAACCTAGCATTTCTACATTTTGACCTTTAAAGTAGGTCATATTCTATGGAATCGGGATTCTTTTATTCATCTCCTAGGGTCCAACTATCTTCCTTAAAGGCTCTACATACTACCATTTCACCTTAAGTCTATCTATTAGGATTCTTTGGGACGTTGACCATAAATTTAGTTAACATCTAGTATTAGAAGTCCATTTAGCCTTCCATGGACCATATTGAAAAACATTATGGATCGGTCCTTCAACATGGATTCTTTGAGGTGTTAACCAAAATTTTTGCTAACATTTTGGTGCTAAAAGAAGGGCCTGAATCTCCGCTCCTGTTAAATTTACATCACATATTAATAAAGTTCTTCATTCAAAAGAATAAGATGGAAAGAATAAAGAATAACTACAATGAAAAGGCTGCAGTACAATCAGCTATGGACAATGATATAATCCCGCACTTCAACTTAGAAAATACAGATATTGGACAACTTTCAACTCTGATAAACAACGAGATTAGAGTTTGGAATTTACAACAACGAGAATTGCTTAAAAGGGTTCCATCTCAAGAATCATTAAGGGTTGTGAAAGGAGAAGATGAACCGCCGTCTCCAAATGAAGACCAACGTGAGAATCAAGAAAGTCGGGCTAAGAGAACCATTGAGCAATCAAACAGTTTAGCCATAGAAGACAGTGGAGGTCACCTTAACAACATTCACAACCAAATCACAGAGGATACAATAAAAAATATGCTCAATGAATTAGGGAAACATGTTATTCTATAAAAGGCTCATTTGTCAGAAGAAAAATGGCGGTTAGCATTCTCCCTTACACGTGTAACGACCTGAAATTTTAATGAATTTTATATCGTACCACTACTAGAAAATACTGCAGTTTCCTACGCAAAATTTCCGACGTCTTTCCTACGCCAAAAGGCGGGGCGTAAGTTAGGCGTAGGAAACTAGTAGAAAGAGGTAAATGCGTAGGGAAGATATAAGGAAATTTCCTACGCTTCGCCTACGCCAAATTCAACACGTAGAAAAAAAATGCAGGCGTAAGTAAGGTATAGGAAATCGTCTACACTAAAATGATACTGTAGAAAAGGCGTAGATAATCTCCTACGCCATTTCCATGCCTCTGTTAATTTTATACAATTCCACATTGACGTAGGAAATTTCCCATGCCATCCCTACACATGCAAAAAAAAGTTTTTTATTTTTACATTAATCACCGTATACTTCCATTCTCCTAACCTCAGTTTTTCACCGATTAAAAAAACCTAATTCTACAAAAATTATCTTCTCTTCCTTTTATATTTGTTTTGATTGAATTTCGATTCAGGTGCTAGTTTTGGGTTTTCAATTCAGGTGCAATCTCCATGTTGGCGATGCTTGAACCCAAAAAAATTAGGGTTTCAAAAATCAACGCCTTCTAAATAATCATCGCTGCATACTCGGCTATTCCATATCATCCATCGTCGACTCATCCTTGCCTCATACGTAATATTTTCTACTGCTGATTTAAAGACCTGCTACAATCTCTTTATACTGCCACTGCTAAGTAAGTATGTGAATTTCTAGTTCTGAGTTGTCTAATTTTCTGAAATTGAGTCGCCCTTTTACTGCTTTAGATTTCATTAACATTGAAAACGCCTGAAGCTAGCGAGAACATATAAGTATGGAAAACGCCTGAATTTCTCGGTTCTCGATTTGTGACTTATGCTGAAATTATACCATACCAATTAACCTGCACATTTAAATAGTATTAAACATGTGAAGCTGATAAACTATATCAAAAATTGTATTGTCAGTTAACAATAAAGTTGTAGCAATAAACTTACATCTTAAATTCCAAAAAAATAAAATAAACTTACATCTTCTTCACCTAATGACATTCCAGGTTGACTTGGGGTCACTTAAACAACCAGGTATTGTTTTGTTGGAAACAAGTATTAATTTCGTTAATTGCTGGTTAAAGCAGATTTTGCTTCCTCTTCTTCCTTTAACCAAGATTACATATTCACTTGACCCTCTTCCAACTGTGTGAAGAACAAGAACATATGATCAAACTTCTACATGCAATAAAATTTAAATGACAATAATTGAATATAACTTGTTCAAATACTCATGTACTTAACAAAGAATTAGGCAACAAACTGAAGTATATACAACTGAAAAAATACCTGTTGTTTTAAGTTCATTATTTCTTCATGAGTAATACCAGATAGTATCCCTTTCTTAACCTGGTCCAGCTCTTCCTTTAAAAGTGAAATCTCCTTTTGATACTTTTTTATCAGTGATTTCTCGTCGATAATCTAATATCAAGGTGAAGAAATAGAAAATTTTGACATAAGAATGTTACGGTCTTGGTGAATGTTTAAGATGAACAGAACTTTACCGTATTACTAGAAGCATAAATCTCAACTCACTTAGTTCTGTTTGCGAATTTCAACGCGTTGTGTGTTTCTTCCATGTTGCTTGATGCAAGAGTAATTGTGCAGATAGGCTGAAAATGTATTGCACTTAGTATGGTTATATTTGGCAACATGCTATCATGTTATACATATTACACACTTGTAAAACCATGAATATTTAAATTAAGCTTTCCGATTTTAAATTAGTGTGTTATTTAAAATTAGTGTGTTATTTAAAATCATCAATGGAGGGAAGTAAATGAAGAAGTAAACAAAGAACAATTAAGCTTTCCGATTTTAAATTAGTGTGTTATTTAAAATCAAATATACCACAATCATTCCAGTGTTCATATGAATGTGCCTTTGCTCTAGTTTGGTACAAAATAAACAACCATAAAGTTTCTATTATTCTTGAAATAGTCAGTCATCATAAAGGCTCAATGTAGAAATGTGTGGATGGTAAATAATAAGGCAAGTTAAAAACATATTAAACTGTGAAACAAAAATCATATTAGTCTAAACTACATTTGTAAATAATAATAAATTATTGAAATTAGTTAGAGTAGGATCAAGTCATTCTTTGTAAACCCCAAATTGTTTAAAGCTTGAAAATGCACAAGGTGCATAGTTGTAAAACATCTTTTTATTGGCTGTGCAGATACATGTGTAGGAATGGAAATGGGGCGGGTTGGGGCGGGCTGGGCCGGGTTTTGCAGTGTGTAGGCGTGAATTTAAATATAGACCACTTTCAAACTTATTTACAAAAATAGACCTATTTTTTGTTTTCTGGACTTTAAACTTCCTAAAATTAAATATAATTTAATTTATTTCTAATTATGCAGTAAAAGACGGATTATATGAAAGTTCGAACTCGGATGTATGAGCCTGGATGTAAAAGAGGATCAATATCATTACATTTTAGAAACGGCGTGGAAGCATTTCTAAAAGTGGCATCTTGTAATAAAACAAAGATGAAAGAAATTCGATGCCCGTGTAAGAAATGTCATTGCATGAAACTTCAAGATTACGAAACTATAACTTTTCACTTGCATAATTATGGTTTTATGCCAAATTATTACGTGTGGAGATATCTGTAACGACCCGCCTTTCATTCCATAGAAAGACGCATCATTAAGAAGAAAGAAAGGGATAGAAAAGAGAAAAGAAAGGAAAGAAAGAAACAGACAACATCAGAATCTCACAGCGGAACGAATAAATTATAATATATTACATAAAACTTTACATAGTATCATATACATCAGAGTTAAACAGCTAAGACAACACAAACTAGACAGTTATAAACATCTGTCTAGCAATTACAATTCAAGTATATCAGAGAAAACAAATATATCTCAACACACAACGGAACCACTACATATATCTACACGCTGAAGTCTCCTGCTCCATTATTTCCTCCAAAACTCGTCAAAACAATCCTGAAACACTTGACTACTCATACGTAATATGAGTACCCAAGAGTTTAATAAAACAAAAAATAAACACTCGGGTCAAACAGGGGTCTGGTGTGAGTAAACGGGGATAAAAGTTGCTTAACTTTAGAAAATCCTTTTGAAACAAAAGATATCACGTAAGACTTCCCACACATAAACATGGAAAAGTTTTTACCTTACGCTAAGCAAAACATTTGATAGGAAATCCAGTGATATTATAATAGTGTCTAGGGTTTTCAAAATAAAATACAGAAATAGCTGGAATGCTTACATCTCACGTTCCAACATAGTTGGGCACAATCAAAACCGTACAGGCACTTATTGGATTATGGATTCCATCAATGGCAGGACTACTGGGGTACCGCCCGTCATAGTACGTGGCCTAGATCACCGTACCGAGGAGTACGTCCGCTCCTCTGCAACATAAAGCCGGAACCATTCCTTACTAAACAGTTCCGAACAAGACCACCCCGCAGATTGGCCGTCGCCAACTGCCACACAGCCAAATATAAAGGGACCTCTAGACAGGGGTAAATCTTGCTCTCCAGTGGGGGCTACCCACGAAGCCTTGCTGCTCCTTCCCTGTTTTAGCCATTCCCGGTTGATGAGGCTTGAGGCTACGGTAACCTTTATAGGACACATTAATCTTAGAATGCTCATCGTCCACCTGACGATGTTCTGAAAGCATTCAATCCATACAAGTTCATTCCGGGTTCAAACGAAACCAAAGGCACTATCTCGTTGCACTCATTTTGGAATCACCCTCAGAGTCAACGACCATAGCTCTTGCACTCTAAATCACCATCTCTAACCTATAAGCACTATTTCGTCAACTCATTACGGAATCACCCACAGAGTTATACTGACGTATAGTTCTTACACCTCGAGTCTTCACTTGCTCCACTTGGATTAACGTTCTAACGTTTAATTGGAATCAATGTGGTTTTCGGATATCCAAATATGGAAACCCGATCCCGGTCTCATCGAAACCAAACGCCATCTTATTGTCCAAGTTGTACTTAAGGGTTTTAAACAATTAACTCATTTCATTATTATCCATTTCACACAGTTAGATAAGCTACATATCACAATAGATAATCATATTCATATCAAAAACAGATAATCTATATCATTATCACAAACAGATAATCATCACAACCGGATAATCCATCACACATCAACATACCTCATCTAAACATCCATATCATACAAATACAACTCATCTCATTACTGAGATCACAACCTTTCAATCAATAACATCCATAAGCAATGATTTATTAACCAACAATTATAATTAATTTAAAATAAATTAAATTAATTACTTCTATCTTTAATTAATTTAAATTAAATTAAATTAATTACCACATTTAAATACTGCTTAATATCCAATAATAAATTAACCCAGTTAATTAATCATTCACTAAGTATTTAACTTGACTAAACACCTTGATTAATCATTTACTAATTATAATAAGTAATTAGTCTTTAATTAATTTTCACAAATTAATTAAACTTATTCATAAGTAATTAACATTTAATTACTCATTTATTAATTAACTATAATTAATTATATTTGTCCTTAATTAATTACAATTAATTAATCACTTATTTCATTATTACTTAATCAAACAATCCTTAATTACATCATTAATTATAATAATTAACGATCTCTAATTAATATTCAAGTAAATTACTTAATTTAAAAATTAATTACTTTTATTAATTATTAATCACCTTGATTAATGTTAAATTCAGTAATTAACTCCCTTAATTACTTGTTAAATAATTAATTCCCAATAATTAATTATCTTTATTAATTAATTCCTTAATTAATTACAAGAGTAATTATCCAAATTACTTTATTAAAACAAATCACCTTCCACTAATTACATTTCAGTAATTTATCTTTATTACTTTTCTAAGTAATCCTGCTCCACTAATTACATTAAGAAATTACACTCATTAAATCATCAAATGATTTACTTAAATTAATTAAACTAAATTAATTAACTTAAACAAACACAATATCAAAATTAATTACAATAAGTAATTAATTCCTTAATTACTTATATCAGTTAATTATAATTAACAAATTATAATTGGTTATATTCAATTCATTAATCTAGTTAATTATCAAAATTAATTACATTAATAAATTACCTAATTATCCTTGGATAATTATTATTATTTATTTATTAACAACATTTCAATAATTATATACTTAAGAAAATTTATCTTAGATTAATTATCAATAAATCATCTCTGATTAAAAATTAATCTAAACCATTATTCAAAACCAAATGATTAAGTAAATTCTTAATTATCTTAATTATTTTCAAAATAATTTATTTACTTATCAAATGACTTCATTTACATTCAAAATATATTTAAACAATACATTTCTAAATTAAATTCAAATTCCATTTAAAAATCTAATATTTAAAATGTTTAACTATTTAAACATTAATCCAAATTTAAATAATTATAAAACTTAAAATAAAATAAATCTTAAAGAACATTCATTACTTAAATATAAAAGAAAGGTTTAAAACAAAATTAAAAAATAAATCAAGCTTTGAGAATAAATTGATTATTTTAACTTTCAAATTTAAATTAACATTTCATATCTTTGATTCAAATATTAAAGGAAATAAATTCTTTCAAGTTAAAAACTTATTTGAAATCAAATTTCATTTCCAAATCTACTTTTAAAACATTTGAATATGTTCATTTTTTTTAAATTTACAAACTGTTTTGAATTCAAAACTGGTTTCCAAAGTAAACCTGCAAACTGTTTTTAACTTGATTCCAAAACAAATTTAAATCTTGCTTAAAAACATTTGAATCTGTTCATAATTTAAAAACTTACAAAAAATGTTCTGAATCAAAATCTGGTTTTAAAAGTAAACCAGAAACTATATCTAAGCTGGATTCAAAACTAAATTTAAATCTTGTTTAAATTTTAAAATTTTCATTTCTAAAAACCTTAAATTCAAAATTTCATTTGAATTCAGATTTAACTTGCATTTGAATCAAATTTCAACTTTAAATTATGAATTTCATTTAAATTAAAAAAACTGCAAATCTTCAGGTTTAACCCTGCAACACACTAACCCGAGAAACCCTCTTTCCCACTTCGAGTTTCAAACCTACTTACTTCGAGACAGAATCAAAAACAACCGAGTAACACTTCGAGTCAATCTCCCTGCATCAACCCCAAAATGCTCACCAGAATTCAAACATGTACGGTGCATATGCACCGTCACCTTGGCGAACTCCAGCCACGCTAACCTACTTCAACAAGTCGCCGACCATCTCCTCACACGATCACGACCATCCAAACCCCTACATATCAGCTTGAAATCAAAATAGGGAAATCAACTGCAAGCTGAAACATCACAGCAACATATAACCAAACCTGTCAACGCCGAGGAATCCCACCTCTGACCACCATCGTTGACGCGACCTTGGCCATAGCTCCCTCTACACCCCTCTACAAACTCCCAAAATCCTACCTCACTCGATGCATTACAGAAAAAT
This sequence comes from Allium cepa, assembly GCA_030765085.1. NCBI lineage: Eukaryota > Viridiplantae > Streptophyta > Magnoliopsida > Asparagales > Amaryllidaceae > Allium > Allium cepa. The sequence goes on along the minus strand of CM060938.1, from coordinate 658,447,607 downwards.
CAAGAAGCTATCAAAACCCGACCCCTCCAAATTAGGGTTAAAACCTAGAAACACCCATTATCACCTCCTCCCCTTTCTGATCACCTATCACCAAATTTTCCTCCATTCTCACATCCATCCTCCACCTCCTGACAAAACCACATCACCCCAAAATCCCTAGGAAATTAGGTGATCCCAGATTTCCCAGTTTTGTTCAATTCAGAAATACTAACTTATCAGTAAACTATAAAATGTAAATATTGTTTTAAAATTCATGATTTCTATCATACATCCCTTTTATAAGCTTGTTTAAATAATTAATGATGTTTGATATCCTGATTTTATTGAAAATACTTACTGTTATAATTATTTTAGTGGTAACAGATTTAAATTTTAACTTATATTAACTAAATCATGATCTTACAGAACCTAAATTTATACTAAACAAACATATTTTGTTTACACATAAAATTACTAACTGAAACAATTCAAATGATAAAGATTTTCGATTAAACTTAGTTTGAAACAGAAACTGTTAATCAGGTTTACTGTAATCCCATATATATATATATATATATGTATGTATGTATGTATTCACACACCATATTCATCACAAATAAAATCATACAAGCATACACATTCTTATATATTCACATGCAACAGATAGATTAAACTTTTTGCATTGAGGTTCTCATTTTCAAAAATAACAGAGCAGTTTTAATCAACCAGATTTAATTTATGTGAACTAATACTTGAATTATAGGAAATTTTATTTAGCTTTGATTTAAAGAAAACTGTTTTTAAAATAAGAAGTTTCCTCACTTTTTTTTTAATTGAAGATGCAGAAAATACTCAGATGCATTCATTCCTGGAATCTGACTTGCATCTGCATTTGCAAGTTGATTACTGAAGTTGCATGTTGGATGTGCAATTGCAAGTTGAAGTTGATTTTAACTTGTATTTTGATTGCTGAGTTTCTTCCACATTTGATGTTGTAACTTTGCAGATTTTGAATAATTTGGTTTTGCAGAATTTGATTTGTATTTTGAATGCAGATTGAATTTTTGCAGACATGAAGTTTGTTTGTAGAAATTTTAAAACATGCATTGTTTTGGGTTTTTGATTTTACCGAAATCTGATTTTCAGATTCAAATGAGAACAATGTTTTTAACAAAATACATTGTTACATTTTCTTATTTAAAAGAATAAATTTCAAAAATAAACAAACATGCCACTTGTTAACTTATTATGTCAAATGTTTTACAAGTGTCTTTCTATTAGATTAAAAGCTAAAAACATGTGCATTTTAATATGAAAAGAAAATCCTAAATTTATAAATGTATTTAAATTTATCCTAAAACCATTTCTAATTTATTTTAGCATGTTTTAAATGTTTATTAACATTTAGTTTTTAAAATGATTACATGTTTACTTATAAACTTCTTTATGAAATTATACATTTTAAATGTTTGCTTGATTATTTTTAAAATAATATTTAAAACAAATTTGCAAAAGAGTAAAGTTTTAAAAAGAAGAATAATGCTGAATTCATTTTATTCAAGCGTTTTCAAACCAAATGTTATACTTTACATGAATGAATTAAATCTTATTTCAAAGAAAAACTATTTTCTTTTAAAATAAAAAAAATAAACTTTTATAAATACTATTTAAACTATATTTATATTTTTATAAACAAAATAAATACTTACTTATATTTCTATGAAAATATAAGATAGATTTTTTTTAAACAAACTTTTGAAAAGTTTTCAATACTAATTTAAATCAATTTAATCAATTTTACAATTTGTACATTTATATATAATAATTAGAAAATATCCTTTATTAATATTTAAATTTTGAATTAAAATCAAATCCTCTATTTACAATGTATACACATATATACATTATAAATAAATATCTTTAAATCAGTTTAGAAAGATAATTTTATTACTTAAGTATTTTTAACATTTGAAAACAATTAGATTCTCAATTTAAATTATTATTATTATTTTGAAAAGAAAATCATTTGACAAATTAAATAATTATAATTTTCAAAAGATAATTCCTGTTTGAATTGGATTATTAAATCAATATTTCACATTTTTAAAATAATTATTAATGAAATTATTAAATAAATATTGCTTATATTTTCGGGACATCACATTCCTCCTCCCTTAAAAGAATTTCGTCCTCGAATTTTAAAAGCAAAGGTAATTTGATAATCTCATACAGATTTTAAAATTTAAAAGAGCAATCATATGTTATCAACCAAACACTAGAAACCATAGCAACCAATTCAAACAAACAATTCTAACTATCCAGACAAAATTCTGGATAAGATTTCCTAGAGTTTGCCAGGTACAAACACCGGGACACTCACCCTACAGAATCTAAACTAGCTACCCCACTCAGATCTTAAGCTCCTATATATCTAGATCTACAAATCTAAAAAGGATAATGGACCACAGACAAGTCCTGATCAACTTCCAAATTTTCTAGAATTACTGAGTCTAACACCAATGGTAGATCATACATGTACTCCCCCAGAGATACGTGAAAACAAAACAAATCCCAACCATCTGAACTGGAAATTCAATCCTGTAGACCAAATACTTTACTCTCAAGAGAAAATATAAAGATCCAATCTCTTATCCACACATCTCTCCTGTCGATCCTGGGCTGCCTTCAACTTCCTAGAACAAACAAATCTTCACAGACGCCTCACAGAACAAATCTAGACAAAGAAATAAACGATCTCCAGATCTTACTCCTATTCTGAAAACAAAACAGATGCACAAGACATCAAGCCTTAAGATAAAAATGAATTTCTTGTAGAAATCCTCTGATCCAAGACAAAACTCAGATTCCTAATGAATCGGTGTTGCTCCTATTCTGGAATAGCTGCCACCATGCTTCCACTGCGCAACTCTGATTCGAGAATGCTGTTGATGAACACAAGTACAAACTTGATCAACTTATCCCAGAAACATTGTTCATCAAATTCCATAAAATCTCAGTGACCTATCTGATTCGGTCACAAACACCACAGCAAAAATTCAACCAGAATTCTAGATCCGATCAATCCTGCCCGCTTAAACAGATCTCTTTCTCCAAGAGCCCTCCTGCTATGCTGATCCACCGGTAAAGCTCCAAGAACCAAGTCGAAACAGAACTCAAACTTTTGATGCGGATGCAAATCCTAACTCCTTCGAAGATATCCAGAAAATACCACTTCGATAACTCAAACATCCTCTAGAGATGCTTCAATCCAAACAAAGATCACTCAGAGAACTTTCGGACCATCGCAAGTCACTTTTGCGATTCCACCTAGTTCAGATCCCAAGAAATCGTTCTCTCTTCAGCAATCAGAACAGCTAAAACCTTCTATCCAAAGAAGAACTAGTGGTCCACCTCTTAAACACTAGCATCACTCCCAACTGAGCTTCCAGAAGAAATGGACAAACTCCACCATATGCCGGCCCACTGACAGAAGAATCATAGAGATTTCCGAATCATCGAAGAAACAGGCCACTCACTGCTGCTACTGTTGCCAAAGACATCCTTATCCAAAAGCTCATCGAATCACAAGCTATACCAGCCTCTTCACAATAGAGTCTTCAAAGGACAGATAATCCTCAGGAAACTCGCTCCCAAACCAAGCACAAAACACTCTGCCAAACTGAGTCTCAAACTCAAATATAGACAGAACTCCTTCCTAAGGTTGCCACGAGACCATTGCTGGCTCCAGAACTCCCAACTGATTCAAACTCAAGAAAATCCACTCACACGAGTGCAACCAAACTTATAATCCAAAGATAAACTCCGAATCTTAAAAAGATTTCCCTTCAGAGATCAGTAAAATCCTTCACACCAAACTGCAAAACTACTTAAGATGCCAAATCTGCCCAAGCAGATCCACTTCCGATTTCAAACACTTGGACTCCAACCATTGGTAGTTGTGTTACACACACCACTACCCTGTCTACCTTTATTACTTATATTGGAAAACCTGAACAGGTAATCCAATAAATAGGTAGAAATAAATAAATATATATATATATATATTCAAAATTACAAATACGCTCTCTCAAGATAGACACCACTCCAGAGTCTAGGTATTCGCTCAACCTAGAGATCTAATACCACAGTGTAACGACCCGCCTTTCATTCCATACAAAGACACATCATTAAGAAGAAAGAAAGGGATAGAAAAGAGAAAAGAAAGGAAAGAAAGAAACATACAACATCAGAATCTCACAGCAGAACGAATAAATTATAATATATTACATAAAACTTTACATAGTATCATATACATCAGAGTTATATAGCTAATACAACACAAACTAGACAGTTATAAACATCTATCTAGCAATTACAATTCAAGTATATTAGAGAAAACAGATACAACTCAACACACAGCGGAACCACTACATATATCTACATGCTGAAGCCTCCTGCTCCATTATCTCCTCCAGAACTCGTCAAAACAATCCTGAAACACTTGACTACTCATATGTAATATGAGTACCCAAGACTTTAATAAAACAGAAAATAAACACTTGGGTTAGACATGGGTCTGGTGTGAGTAAACGGGGATAAAAGTTGCTTAACTTTAGAAAATCCTTTTGAAACAAAAGAAATCACGTAAGACTCCCTACACATAAACATGGAAAAGTTTTTACCTTACGCTAACCAAAACATTTGATAGGAAATCCAGTGATATTATAATAGTTTCTAGGGTTTTCAAAATAAAATACAGAAATAGCTGAAATGCTTACATCTCACGTTCCAACATAGTTGGGCACAATCAAAACCGTACAGGCACTTATTGGATTATGGATTCCATCAATGGCAGGGCCACTGGGGTACCGCCCATCACAGTACGTGGCCTAGATCACCGTACCGAGGAGTAAGCTCGCTCCCCTGCAACACAAAGCCGGAACCATTCCTTACTAAACAGTTCCGAACAAGACCACCCCGCAGATTGGCCGTCGCCAACTGCCACACAGGGGTAAATCTTGCTCTCCAGTGGGGGCTACCCACGAAGCCTTGCTGCACCTCCCCTGTTTTAGCCATTCCCGGTTGATGAGGCTTGAGGCTACGATTACCTTTATAGGACACATCAATCTTAGAATGCTCATCGTCCACCTGACGATGTTTTGAAAGCATTCAATCCATACAAGTTCGTTCCGGGTTCGAACGAGACCGTAGGCACTATCTCGTTGCACTCATTTTGGAATCACCCTTAGAGTCAACGACCATAGCCCTTGCACTCTAAATCACCATCTCGTAACTATAAGCACTATTCCGTCAACTCATTACGGAATCACCCACACAGTTATACTGACGTATAGTTCTTACACCTCGAGTCTTCACTTGCTCCACTTGGATTAATGTCCTAACGTTTAATTGGAATAGATGTGGTTTTCGGATATCCAAATATGGAAACCCGATCCCGGTCTCATCGAAACCAAATGCCATCTTAATGTCCAAGTTGTACTTAGGGGTTTTAAACAATTAACTCATTTCATTATTATCCATTTCACACAGTTAGATAAGCTACATATCACAACAGATAATCATATTCATGTCAAAAACAGATAATCTATATCATTATCACAAACAGATAATCATCACAACCGGATAATCCATCACACATCAACATACCTTATCTAAACATCCATATCATACAAATACAACTCATCTCATTATTGAGTTCACAACCATTCAATCAATAACATCCATAAGCAATGATTTATTAACCAACAATTATAATTAATTTAAAATAAATTAAATTAATTACTTCTATCTTTAATTAATTTAAATTAAATTAAATTAATTACCACATTTAAATCCTGCTTAATATCCAATAATAAATTAACCCAGTTAATTAATCATTCACTAAGTATTTAACTTGACTAAACACCTTGATTAATCATTTACTAATTACAATAAGTAATTAGTCTTTAATTAATTTTTACAAATTAATTAACCTTATTCATAAGTAATTAACATTTTATTACTCATTTATTAATTAACTATAATTAATTATATTTGTCCTTAATTAATTGCAATTAATTAATCACTTATTTAATTATTACTCAATCAAACAATCCTTAATTACGTCATTAATTATAATAATTAATGATCTCTAATTAATACTCAAATAAATTACTTAATTTAAAAATTAATTACTTTTATTAATTATTAATCACCTTGATTAATATTAAATTCAGTAATTAACTCCCTTAATTACTTGTTAAATAATTAATTCCCAATAATTAATTATCTTTATTAATTAATTCCTTAATTAATTACAAGAGTAATTATCCAAATTACTTTATTAAAATAAATCACCTTCCACTAATTACATTTCAGTAATTTATCATTATTACTTTTCTAAGTAATCCTGCTCCACTAATTACATTAAGTAATTACACTCATTAAATCATCAAATGATTTACTTAAATTAATTAAACTAAATTAATTAACTTAAACAAACACAATATCAAAATTAATTACAATAAGCCTTAATTACTTATATCAATTAATTATAATTAACAAATTATAATTGGTTATATTCAATTCATTAATCTAGTTAATTATCAAAATTAATTACATTAATAAATTACCTAATTATCCTTGGATAATTATTATTATTTATTTATTAACAACATTTCAATAATTATATACTTAAGAAAATTTATCTTAGATTAATTATCAATAAATCATCTCTGATTAAAAATTAATCTAAACCATTATTCAAAACCAAATGATTAAGTAAATTCTTAATTATCTTAATTATTTTCAAAATAATTTATTTACTTATCAAATGACTTCATTTACATTCAAAATATATTTACACAATACATTTCTAAATTAAATTCAAATTCCATTTAAAAATCTAATATTTAAAATGTTTAACTATTTAAACATTAATCCAAATTTAAATAATTATAAAACTTAAAATAAAATAAATCTTAAAGAACATTCATTACTTAAATATAAAAGAAAGGTTTAAAACAAAATTAAAAAATAAATCAAGCTTTGAGAATAAATTGATTATTTTAACTTTCAAATTTAAATTAACATTTCATATCTTTGATTCAAATATTAAAGGAAATAAATTCTTTCAAGTTAAAAACTTATTTGAAATCAAATTTCATTTCCAAATCTACTTTTAAAACATTTGAATATGTTCATTTTTTTTAAATTTACAAACTGTTTTGAATTCAAAACTGGTTTCCAAAGTAAACCTGCAAACTGTTTTTAACTTGATTCCAAAACAAATTTAAATCTTGCTTAAAAACATTTGAATCTGTTCATAATTTAAAAACTTACAAAAAATGTTCTGAATCAAAATCTGGTTTTAAAAGTAAACCAGAAACTATATCTAAGCTGGATTCAAAACTAAATTTAAATCTTGTTTAAATTTTAAAATTTTCATTTCTAAAAACCTTAAATTCAAAATTTCATTTGAATTCAGATTTAACTTGCATTTGAATCAAATTTCAACTTTAAATTATGAATTTCATTTAAATTAAAAAAACTGCAAATCTTCAGGTTTAACCCTGCAACACACTAACCCGAGAAACCCTCTTTCCCACTTCGAGTTTCAAACCTACTTACTTCGAGACAGAGTCAAAAACACCCGAGTAACACTTCGAGTCAATCTCCCTGCATCAACCCCCAAATGCCCACCAGAATTCAAACATGTACGGTGCATATGCACCGTCACCTTGGCGAACTCCAGCCACGCTAACCTACTTAAATAAGTCGCCGACCATCTCCTCACACGATCACGACCATCCAAACCCCTACATATCAGCTTGAAATCAAAATAGGGAAATCAACTGCAACCTGAAACATCACAGCAACATATACCCAAACCTGTCAACGCCGAGGAATCCCACCTCTGACCACCATCGTTGACGCGACCTTGGCCATAGCTCCCTCTACACCCCCTCTACAAACTCCCAAAATCCTACCTCACTCGATGCATTACAGAAAACTCAAGAAGCTATCAAAACCCGACCCCTCCAAATTAGGGTTAAAACCTGGAAACACCCATTATCACCTCCTCCCCTTTCTGATCACCTATCACCAAATTTTCCTCCATTCTCACATCCATCCTCCACCTCCTGACAAAACCACATCACCCCAAAATCCCTAGGAAATTAGGTGATCCCAGATTTCCCAATTTTGTTCAATTCAGAAATACTAACTTATCAGTAAACTATAAAATGTAAATATTGTTTTAAAATTCATGATTTCTATCATACATCCCTTTTATAAGCTTGTTTAAATAATTAATGATGTTTGATATCCTGATTTTATTGAAAATACTTACTGTTATAATTATTTCAGAGGTAACAGATTTAAATTTTAACGTATATTAACTAAATCATGATTTTAAAGAACCTAAATTTATACTAACAAACATATTTTGTTTACACATAAAATTACTAACTGAAACAATTCAAATGATAAAGATTTTCGATTAAACTTAGTTTGAAACAGAAACTGTTAATCAGGTTTACTGTAATCCCATATATATATATATATATATATATATCTATATGTATTCACACACCATATTCATCACAAATAAAATCACACAAGCATACACATTCTTATATATTCACATGCAACAGATAGATTCAACTTTTTGCATTGAGGTTCTCATTTTCAAAAATAACAGAGCAGTTTTAATCAACGAGATTTAATTTATGTGAACTAATACTTGAATTATAGGAAATTTTATTTAGCTTTGATTTAAAGAAAACTGTTTTTAAAATATGAAGTTTACTCACTTTTTTTTAATTGAGGATGCAGAAAATACTCAGATGCATTCCTTCCTGGAATCTGACTTGCATCTGCATTTGCAAGTTGATTACTGAAGTTGCATGTTGGATGTGCAATTGCAAGTTGAAGTTGATTTTAACTTGTATTTTGATTGCTGAGTTTCTTCCACATTTGATGTTGTAACTTTGCAGATTTTGAATAATTTGGTTTTGCAGAATTTGATTTGTATTTTGATTGCAGATTGAATTTTTGCAGACATGAAGTTTGTTTGTATAAATTTTAAAACATGCATTGTTTTGGGTTTTTGATTTTACTAAAATCTGATTTTCAGATTCAAATGAGAACAATGTTTTTAACAAAATACATTGTTACATTTTCTTATTTAAAAGAATAAATTTCAAAAATAAACAAACATGCCACTTGTTAACTTATTATGTCAAATGTTTTAAAAGTGTCTTTCTATTAGTTTAAAAGCTAAACACATGTGCATTTTAATATGAAAAGAAAATTCTAAATTTATAAATGTATTTAAATTTATCCTAAAACCATTTCTAATTTATTTTAGCATGTTTTAAATGTTTATTAACATTTATTTTTTAAAATGATTACATGTTTACTTATAAACTTCTTTATGAAATTATACATTTTAAATGTTTGCTTGATTATTTTTAAAATAATATTTAAAATAAATTTGCAAAAGAGTAAAGTTTTAAAAAGAAGAATAATGCTGAATTCATTTTATTCAAGAATTTTCAAACCAAAAGTTATACTTTACATGAATGAATTAAATCTTATTTCAAAGAAAAACTATTTTCTTTTAAAATAAAAAAAATAAACTTTTACAAATACTATTTAAACTATATTTCTATTTTTATAAACAAAATAAATACTTACTTATATTTCTATGAAAATATAAGATAGATTTTTTTTAAACAAACTTTTGAAAAGTTTTCAATACTAATTTAAATCAATTTTATCAATTTTACAATTTATACATTTATATATAATAATTAGAAAATATCCTTTATTATTATTTAAATTTTGAATTAAATCAAATCCTCTATTTACAATGTATACACATATATACATTATAAATAAATATCTTAAATTAGTTTAGAAAGATAATTTTTTCACTTAAGTATTTTTAACATTTGAAAACAATTAGATTCTCAATTTAAATTATTATTATTATTATTATTATTTTGAAAAGAAAATCATTTGACAAATTAAATAATTATAAATTTTCAAAAGATAATTCCTGTTTGAATTAGATTATTAAATCAATATTTCACATTTTTAAAATAATTATTAATGAAATTATTAAATAAATATTGCTTAAATTTCCGGGACATCATAATATCACGGTGAATCGGGGACATAGCATGATTCGATAGTGGTAGTTGAAGATGCAACCGAAACCATCGATGCTAATTTTGATGACTATAGTATGGAAGATAGAATGACAGAAATGGTCCATGATGCTGCCGGTCCAAGTTTGTGGACTGATGAACCTGAAGCAGAAGAACTTGACTCGGAAGCTAAAAAGTTTTTTGATTTGTTAAAAACATCGAAATGACCGCTTTATAAAGGTTGTACAATGACATACTTGTTGGCTACATCTAGGTTAATCACTATAAAATCCGAATACAATGCGTCGGAAAACATGATGAATGCGATTTTAAGCTTGTGTAAAGAAATGCTTCCACCTGACAATGTGTTGGCATGTAATTGGTATTCATTAAAAAAGGAAGTATCTGCATTTGGTTTGCCGTATGAGAAAATTGACACATGCCCAGGTGGATGCATGATATATTGGAAGGAAGATCAAAACCTTACGAATTGTAAATTATGCAATAAAAAAAGATATAAGTCTACAAAAACCAATAGAAAAGGTGTACCTTTCACTCATATGCATTATTTTCCGCTTACACCCAGATTACAAAGGTTATATGCATCTTGTGCTACCGCAAAACACATGCGATGGCACAATGAACGACAATGAGAGGAAGGGATTTTATGTCATCCTTCTGATGGCGAGGCGTGGAAACATTTTGATAAGTTTATCCCGATTTTGCTAAAGAATCACGAAATGTCCGACTTGGTTTGTGTACGGATGGTTTCGCGCCTTTTGCGTCGTTCGGAAAACCTTATTCGACATAGCTAATTGTTGTTGTTGGGTATGTTTCTACCACCACCGAATCAGGATAAGGATGTAGCCACCGAACCATTCGGTACCGAACCAACCTATATCCTCATCAATACCGGACCATCCATCATCTTCCAAGCATAGCCGGACAAGAGTGCTACCAAACCAACTCCGCTTCCCTTCCTAGCCGAACCAACTCCAGTTCCCTTCCTAGCCGAACCAACTCCACTTCCATGCACCAACCGAACCAACTCCACTTCCATGCACCAACCGAACCAGCGCCTATTCCAACCATCAACTACCGGACCAAGGCGTACCGAACCAACACTACCAGGCCAGATTGCATCAGCCCAGGCCCACCAGCAGCTATGTACATCCAGGACCCCTGCCCCCAGCCTCACTCTATAAATAGAGGGGCAGGGGTACAACAATGGCAGACAAGTTTGAGAGCTCAAGCACGGATAGAACTTTCAAACAATTTTCAGTTACTTGTAATCAAAGCTTTGTACTTGTAATCTGAATAAAAAAGGAGAATAACATATAAAGTGAATGTAGGCACGTTCTGGCCGAACCACTATAAATCTGTGTGTCTTTTACAGTTTAGTCCATCTTTTTTATACATTTGCATAAATCACCCAAATCGCTAAGAACCACATATAATCAACTAGATCATACGACTTGGAGGTGTTTGCCCATTTTTTGTGCAAACATTTTTGGTGCTTTCACTGAGAACAGGAGCTCGAAGCTTCAACTTCTCCCACTTAACCCTTTTACTACCAGCATTGTTCATCGCTTGGAAAACATGCCTCCCGGATGGAAGAAAGATGCAAACAAAGGAAAGAACATCACAACTGGCAGTATCTCAGACCCAGTCTTCAGAGACCAAGACAATCGTCTGGTTCCAACAGCAAATGTAAATCAGGAAAATCCGATAGCCCCTGCTACGGAACAACCAATTACAAGGGCGGATCTGGACAGGGTTGTGGCTAAAGTAACTAATCGCTTCGCATCTCAACAAGAAGCCTTGGTGCATCAACTCATGTCACGCTTGAGGGATGTTGAAGAAACCAACTGCAACACTGAATCATAGGGTAAGTCCCGGTCTGGAGGATCTGGGAGACGAAAAAGGTCTTTCTTCTTCGAAGAGGCTAACAACAGAAACAGCTATGGTAGGAGCCGAGCCCGGACTCAGCCCGAATTCCGACCCGAGGAAACGCTTGGAACCGAACCCAACGGGGAAGGTACTAGGAAAGGATCAGATGTAGCTGAGCCCGCCATGCTACATAACCATGGAAACACCAAGGAATGGGGCCGAGCTGGAGTCCAACCTGAAGTTGGACCCGAGGAAGCGCCGAGAAAAGAACCCAACAGGGAAAGATCAAGGCAAGGGCCAACTGTGGCCGACCCTAACATGCCCCCGGAAGACCAGAGGCAGCCATTGGAGAATGTTAGGAGTGATAGACGATACCATCCCTACAGGTCATCTGGACGGAATCAATCCCGTAGGGAAGAACCAAACTCATTTCTATCCGCTCCAAGTTCTGATGAAAGGATGGCGCGATTGTTCAGAGAGTGCGTCCAACGGGAACAAAGGGATCGGGGGATAGGTGCTAGGGTAACCAGTCCCTTCACCCGCAATATCGAAACTGCCATCACCCCTCAGGAATGGAAAATGCCAACAATGAAACCTTACAAGGGAACCTCTGACCCTGTTGTACACTTGCAGAGATACACACAGCATATGCTAATGAGCGGAGCAACAGAGGGAGTGTTGTGTAAATGCTTTCCACTATTCTTGGCAGATCTAGCTACCTCCTGGTTCTGCCATCTGCCCCAAGGATCCATCAGCTCATGGAAAATGTTGAAAGAAAAGTTCATCAGCCAGTTCCGCATTCATGTGGAACAACCCAAGGACGCTTATTCCCTATCTAATATCAAACAGAAGCCCGGGAAGACAGTGCAACCATATCTAACCCGATTCAACGCTGCAGCAGCTGCAGTCCAGGATGCCGACGAGAAACTTATCCTAATGGCCCTCTGTAGTGGTGTGCATCTAGATACTAAGTTTGCTAGGAGACTAACGAAAGAAAAGCCAGCTACCTTACTCGATTTCTTCTACGAAGCCGGGAAATATATGAGACTTGAAGACGCTGCCATTGTAAGGCAGACAGGGCAACAAACTAAGGTAGCTCATGGTAACACATCCGCAGTAGCCAAGGACGTTCGTAGAAATGGCCCCAGAGATAGTGCTGGGGGCAAGAAAGGGGAAAAGCGCTTATATAGGCCAGGACCGAGATTTGACTCTTACACTCCTCTAAATGAAACAATCGAAAACATCTTCTTGGCCACCCAAGACGAAGTTAGATACAAGCGCCCTCCGCACAAGAAGGAATCATATAATGCAATTAAGTCTGCAAAGTTCCGCCGCTTCCACGAATCTCATGGGCATGACACCAATGAATTCCATCATCTCCGGGACTTGATTGAAGAACACATCAGAAGGAAGAGACTGGAGCGCTATGTGAAAGGTCAGAACATGACTTCAACTCCTGCCAATAAGAACCCAGGGCTACCCCTCCCAGAAGTTGGCGGAGGAAATCGCAACACCAGCGGCTCCGGTCAAGAGAAGATAGTGGTCCTTACCATATCAAGAGGACCACACATCGCCGACGGAAGCTGGACAGAGATGGAGAAATACGGTAAGTCACTTAGAAACAATGAAAGCTACGTTAATTCTGTTACAAAAGAACGCCACCCGAAACGGAAAGAGAATGATGATATCACATTCAGTCAGCGTGATCTAGAGGGAAGGCAGTACCCTCACATGGATCCTATGGTCATCTCTGCCTGGTTCGGCCCAGCCAAGGTTTTTCGAATCCTAGTAGACACTAGAAGCTCGGTAAATATCCTATTCAAGCACGCTTTCGACAAAATGAAGCTGTCAATGAAGGACGTGTCTCCCTGCAGCAAACTGCTGCATGGTTTCATTAGAGATGCGAAGATGTCCCTCGGGTAACTAGACCTTTTTGTCGAAATAGGAAGTCATCCCCGCTTCGTTGTGCGAAAACAAACATTTGTGCTAATAGAAATCCACTCGGCCTACAATGCCTTTTTGGGGAGACCAGTCTTGTCTGACTTCCAAATTATCCTAGCCCCATGGTGCCTGAAAATGAAATTCCCAACAGATAGCGGAGTATGGGAGATAGAGGGAGATCAAGACGCCGCTCGAGATTGCTATGTGACTGAACTTCGCAATAACCGCAGGAAGGATAAAGGGAAGGATGCAGAGACTTCTCTCTGCAAGAACAACTTGGAAGCATAGCAATTAAAGAAAGCCCCTCCTCTTCGATATACCAGCGATCATTTCAACGAATTAGACCCCAGGGATAAAGAGGAGGAGGCCACCACCGAGCCTCTAGAGGCTATGGAATTTATACCCGTAGGCAAACACGACCCGAGTAGACTACTAAGAGTTGGGTCTCAGTTAAGAACGACGTTGAAGGATCAACTCGTCGATTTTCTTCGCCACAAAATGGATGTATTTGCATGGACGCACGCCGACATGACAGGAATCTCCCCAGACGTAGCATGCCACGTACTGAACATCGACCCCACCAAGGTGCCAGTAAAGCAGAGAAAGATGAGCATAGGGACAGAACGATCAGCGGCCCTCGAGGAAGAAGTAAAGAACTTACTTGCTAATGACTTCATACGAGAAGCCATCTACCCAGAATGGATAGTCAACCCGGTACTGGTAAAGAAGGCTAACGGGAAGTGGCGAGCATGCATCGACTTCTCCAACTTAAATGACGCTTGCCCGAAGGACAACTTCCCACTCCCCCGAATCGATCGTCTCATGGATAGCACAGCCGGGCACGAACTCTTATCCTTTATGGACGCATACTCAAGATATAACCAGATCCCTATGCACGCCCCCGATCAAGATCACATTAGTTTCATCACTGACCGGGGATTGTACTGCTACAAAGTAATGCCTTTTGGACTTAAAAACGCCGGATCTACTTATCAACGCCTCGTCAACAAGATGTTTGCGGAATTAATAGGACGAACTATGGAAGTTTATGTGGATGACATGCTGATAAAATCGAGGAAAGACAACGATCATATAAACCACCTGGACGAGATGTTTCAAGTACTTTGCCAATATGGAATGAAGCTGAATCCTCTAAAGTGCTCCTTCGGAGTATCATCGGGAAAGTTCTTGGGATTCATCGTCCACGCCAGGGGGATTGAAGCAAACCCCGAACAAGTCCGGGCTTTGCAAGATATCAAGATACCATCCACGCGAAGAGAAATGCAAAGCCTAAACGGGAAGGCGGCTGCCCTGAGCAGGTTCATCTCTAAAGCGACCGACAAATGCATCCCTTTCTTTGAAGCTCTTAAGAAAGACAAAGGAAAGTTCGAATGGACTGACGAATGCTCGACAGCCTTCCTTAACTTAATCGAACACCTCCAGAAACCACCAGTACTCTCAACTCCAAATGAAGGCGAGGAACTATACCTATACCTTGCTGTATCGTCCCATGCTTTAAGCGCCGCTTTGGTAAGAGAAGACAAACACGCACAGCGACCCATATACTTTGTAAGCAAGAGATTTACAGGGGCAGAAGCCAGATACCCTAAACTTGAAAAGCTAGCATATTGTTTGCTAATCACGTCACGGAAGCTACGACACTATTTCCAATCTCATTCCATCAGAGTTCTAACCGATCAACCGCTAAGGCAGGTACTCCATCGCCCCGACACTTCTGGGCGACTACTTAAGTGGTGCATTGAACTGAGTCAATATGATATCACCTACCATCCTCGCACCGCCATCAAAGGACAAGCCATGGCCGATTTCATCGCCGAATTCACTACCAACGAAGGTAAAGATCAATCTGAGATAACAAAGGATATCAGGTGGAATCTCTTTGTAGATGGAGCATCAAACGAACAAGGATCGGGGGCAGGTATTGTGATAATCACCCCCAGGGGAAGGAAGCTGCACTATGCCCTAAGATTGGAATTCGCTGCCACCAACAACGACGCAGAATACGAAGCGGTGATAGCCGGATTGGAACTTGCCCTAGATATTGGAGTCGATTCTTTATGTCTCCATAGTGATTCTCAACTTATTGTAAATCAAATACTGGGAGAATTACAGACTCGGGGGCAACGGCTCACAGCATATCTAAAGAAGACCAAGCTGTTGCTCAATCAATTGGATCACTATTTAATAAAACACATTCCTCGAGGAGAGAATCAAGAGGCCGATGAACTGGCAAAGCAAGCTAGCATGAAGAACAGCACCATTTCTGGAATAGTAGCCATCTCAAAACAACTAGCCCCGAGTTTCGAGCCAATGAATCTGATAGCGACAATCGAAGAGGAAACTTGGATGACTCCCATCCGGAAGTACTTACTAAGTGGCACACTACCCGACGGGCGTAGCGAATTTAAGAAAATCCTGAGGAAAGCTTCCCGCTACACAATACAAGAAGGCATCCTCTATCGGCGCGGCTTCTCTAACCCCTTATTAAGGTGTGTCGCTGGAAGGAAAGCCAAGGAAATCTTATCTAACATCCATCAAGGAAGTTGCGGAGACCACACCAGAGGGCAGACTCTGGCAAAGAAGATACTCCGATATGGATATTTCTGGCCCACTTAAACAAAGATGCCTTGGACTTCGTCAAAAGATGCGACAGATGTCAGAAATTTGCTAAGATCCCTCGACTTCCAACCAATGAGATTACTCAGATGACCAGCCCTTGGCCCTTTGCAATATGGGGAATTGACTTGATTGGCGAACTGCTAATGGGCCAAGGCGGAGCCTCTAAATAAAATATCTTCGGCAAAAGTTATTAACTTCTTGATCAAAAATATTTTATGCAGGTACGGGGTTCCACTCAAAATCATATCGGACAATGGACTTCAATTTGACAGCGAGGAATTCACCGACTAGTGCCGAGAGCACGGAATTCACAAAAGCTTCTCATCTGTAGCTTATCCCTAGGCAAACGGACAAGTCGAAGCTGTCAACAAAATTCTCAAAACTCTAATCAAGAAGAATCTTGAAAAATCAAAAGGCGCTTGGGTGGATGAACTTCCTACGGCACTTTGGGCCTACCACACATCCTACAGAACATCAACAGGACATACTCCTTTCTCTTTGGCATACGGATCGGAGGCCATGCTCCCAGTTGAAACTGTAGTGCCCTCCCACCGTAGGATCCACTACAACGCAGAAGAGAATGAAGAACTCCTACACATGTCTTTGGACCTAATTGAAGAAAGAAGAAATGATGCAGCACTTAAAGCGGCGGCTCACAAGCAAAAAGTGGCAGCACGATACAACTCCAAAGTCAAGCACCGCAACTTACGAGAAGGAGATCTTGTTCTCAAACGGATCTTCTCGCGCCCCGGAGCGCTAGATCCTATCTGGGACGGACCCTATGTAATTCATAAAGATCTCCACAACGGAGCTTATATTTTGTCAACAGTGGACAGAGAGGTGTTCCAGAGGGCATGGAACATCCAACACCTTCGTCGATACTTTTCTTAACTTAACAAAGAGAATCAGTGGACATAGGCATTTTCATGCCGAACCACTTTAAAAATCCTGTCTTTTTTTAACTTGTTCCTTTATATCTTGGCTGCTTGTTAAGCTTTATCCTTTTCTTATTGAACAAAATCATGTGTAACGGCATTCCCATTCTGGACACTTCACGGCACAACCTCACCTGGACAAGACCTAACAGGTACAATACGAATCTATGCCCTCGCCAATAAGACACTTTTGCTCCAGCATCCCTCTGTTGTGGGTTAACTCATTGCCCACGACGGCCCTCAAAGCCAACTGTAATGAGCCGATCATAAGCCACCGAGAAGGCCGACTATAGCCGAGGCAGCTCATTATGGCGTTCGGCTCGCCGGCGACTGTGAACCGATTATAAGCCCCAACATAAGGTATGGCCAGCCAGAAGCAGTTCACAGTTGACGATCGACACCCACGCTAGCCGGCCACGGTAAATCGAATAATACCCACGATTACGGGCCATAATGGCCCTGATAGTTACTGTGCGCGATCTCGGTTGCGATGTGTCTTAAGTACGGCTGTCGTAAAAAAGAAAACTCCCCATGGAGGCGTAAGATGGGTGACGAATGTCTCCAAGACCCACAGCTAGGGAAAGTGACTACAAAACCCGTTTGCCACGAACTTAAGCACATCGAAGGCCTTCCGTGATTGGAAGTTTTACGATTTCTTATATTTTCATTTTATTTATAAAAAACTTTCCTCCTATCCTCTGTAACGATCACTAAAGTACAGGACACAAAATAGAAGACACTCGCGAGTGGAAATGAAAACTCACAACTGGATAACAGGTCGCTCAGCTGCATTCCATCCTCAGTCACACAAGACACTCAAAGCTACCGTCTACAACTAAAACATGAAGGGCGGTACTTCCTTTTCTTGTACACGAACATGTAGCTATAGCCTATTCACACATCACACTAACATTGTGAGACATGAAATTATATTTTAAGCAAGAGCATAGCATCAAACACGATTGAAGCACATACACAGCTATATTTCTTCTGCAACACATCAAAATAACAACAGCATTCAAATACGACAGAATCAACGTATGTTATGAAATTATATAAGAATAAAATCATTCGCTACAACGACATAATTACATAATTACAGCCTGAAAGTACATTAATGTTTTGGACTAGTATATTCAGGAATGCCAAGTAAACCAAAAAAGTAGTCGGCTGCAGTAGGGCTCCGCCTCTATCCTGCTAGCCCTCCGGGATCTACTTGACCACGGGATCAGAACTCTCAGCATGCTGGCCAGAGATCCCACCTGTCCGATTTAGGAGAAGAATCCATCAGATAGATAATACGCAATCAAGATAAGAAAAGATTGAGAGGAAAGACTTACCAGCATCTGCTCCCTGATCATCATCCCCCAACTGCACACCCACTTCCTCGGCGGCAATCAGCCACATGCCCTCCTTCACTACCACTTTCTCCTCCTCGGTAAACTGGGCTGTTACCACATCCATCCTGAAAGCTACACCACCCTCCTTATCCGCCTCAGCCTTGGCCTCCTCCAAAGCCCGAAGATATATCCTAGCCATGACCCGGGGATAATCGTCCATCCAGGATAGGTTGCCCTACTTCCAAGTACGGAAGTACATGTCCTGGAGCATCTCATCCATCATCCCCTCGTTCTCCTCAAACTCCCTCATCCGGGCCTCGGAAGCCGAAAGCCTTGCGACGGCAGCATCTCTCTCCAATCGGTATCTCGAACAGTCTGCCTGAAGGGATTTCCGCATCGCCTCCATCTCCTCCTTCAGCTTGGCTTGAGCAAGCTCTGTGGCCTCAAGCCTCCCAGATAACTCCTCTATCTGCTCAAGATCCGCTCTCCGAACCTCATCCACCGTGGCAATGGCCATATCGATTCGTTCCTTGCAGGTGGCCTCCATCTTTCGTAGCTCGTCTCCGCTAGCCTCCTCCATAGTTTTCTTTAGCCATCTGGAGGCCGCCTCATGCTGGGAGATTTGAATGGCCTGATCGGCAAGCTGTTTGGCCTGATCAGAAACCATTAGCCGCAGCCGAATGTTAGCACTTCCGATTTCCTCCCCAGCCTTGACTAGTCGGGCGTGATGCTCCATCAACTTCTTGGTCTCTTGAGCCACCTGATCGATGTTTGCCTTGGCCTCGTCCCCCATAGTCACAATCCGAGTGGTCAACAAGTCGAGATCCAAAAACTTAGCCTCATCAAGCACCCTTACCATAGGATTGCGGGGTAGGAGGTGCTCACCGGTAACCTCATCGAAGGAAATATCATGAGAACTCGGGTCCATATCTGCATGATCCGCAAATGGGTTACGAGCCAAGCCGGGACGATCAACATGAGTAACGGAAGGATTCTCTGATGGATGCGGAGACGGTATCGACTCAATATCCTCCCCCGTGATGTCATGAATAGGCTGGGTTGAGGGCTGAGGTCCAAGTGAAGGTTCGAACATGGAACGCCTCCTCTTTCTCTTTTGAATATCCTCTTCGATAACTCCGAGAAGAGGACGGTAACTGACTATGCTCCCAGAACGGTCAGTCGAGGGCTTCGGTTTAGCAGAAGCCTTAAAGAGTTTGAATTGCTCAAGGCGGTGCCGAATGTCTGATGTCTGGGCCGCCTCAACCGTTCCTAAAATAAAAACCAAGTGTTACAAGCATGCATGAGACTATAATTCAAGAAACATATGAAGTTAAAAAAAAAGGAGTTAAGAATTCACCTTGAACCGCCGGAGTTGTCTTAGCTGAAATACTCTCAGAAGGTAGACTGGCACCAGTCCCTGCCTTATCAGACTTCTACGATTCTCCACCAAGGCCGGCCCTTCCTCCGACCCCTCAAAGGCTTGACGGAAAGCATCATCCATCCACTCTTGAATCTCACCCGCTTGCCCAGAAGTCAAGGCACCAATGCCACTACCACTCTGCCCTTCGCCACCGTTACCACCGTCACCTTCTCCATCACCTCCGCTCTCCTCCTCGCCTCTTTCCTCCTCTCCACTTTCCTCCTCCGGAACATCTGGGCATGTGCTGGGAGAGGGCCCATCAGATTTCTTAAGCTTTTTCCCCCCGACGACTAGAGGTATCGAGAAGGGCTTCCTCTTACTACTCTTTGTCGTGGCCCCTCCTTTGGCTTTGGCAGCTCTTTCCTCAGCTGTATCCCTCTGCTTGACCACAGACTGATGTGGTAGGATTAAGTTGTGTTCCTGGAGGGTGGCATTCCTGATTAAGTAAGAAGCTGACCTATCCCTTCCCGAAATGGCCTCTATCTCTGAGGCCATCCGAACCAGGTGATCATTCTCCACGACCGCAAAGCCACCTGTTGCTAGCAAGAAATAGAAACACATAAGAAGAAGCATCTCAGTCAGAACGGAAATTGTAACGACCCAGAATTTTATTTAATTAAAATTTGAATATTTAATTAATTTAAAATATTAATAAAGTGAAATTTATAAGTCGAATAAATTTTATTTCGAATAATTGGATTTAATTGAATAATTAAATCGATAATTTAATATGTGAAAATACAGAAATAATTGAAAATTGAGTTAAATATGATTAGAAATGATTCGTAAAATTTTATTTGGAATCTGGTGATGTTGTGCATATCCATTGATAGTTCAATAACCGACTATCAATATTTACCTTTGAATGGGTATTTGTTGTGATTTGTTTGAATTTGAATGCCACACTTATTTTTGAATAAGCGCTCACTATTCGGGTTAGCCGGAAAAGGACCTTGGGGTTGTATAACCCATTTTGAATATGTGATTCGACGTTATGGATAGCATTTGAAGACCGGTGTTGAAGACCGGGTATTTGTGAGAGCGATAGGATGACCTGTCAATTGACTCTGCACCGAGTTGCTCCGTTATAGAGTTCTCCATACGTGATGGGGAATCCGATCAGAATTGTGGATATCCGGATTTCAAGGACTTCTTTGCAAGTGCCTTCGGTTCTGTTCGAGCCCGGAACAGACTTGTATGGATTGTATGTCTGACATTACAAATTGAGATATAAAGCTGATTTCTTTCAAATATATTTCTGTTGGTGGCGGAGAATTTATTCTCTTAGCTTAACACCCTTCTCTGAGACGTACGAGCTTAGAGGTTATGTAGTTGAATGTTATTAGCGATATATTCCCAATTTGGTAATGTGACATGCTAAGTGTTGCTGTGAAATGATCATTGTTTGATCATTTGTGATATGATCATTTGTTTGATCACTTATCTTTGTGATCATTTCTTTGATAATTTTTTGACCCAAAGCACAGCTTTTGTATAAAGCGTTGCTTTGTGGACGAGACTTCGTCGAGCCTCACACCCCGGAATGGTCAAAACAGGAAAGATGCAGCAATGTTATTGGGGGTAGCGCCCCTTAGGGTATGTGCATTTCCTTCTGGAAAGGGGTGGTGTCATGGTATGGAGCGTAGATACTTACTCATGTTGAAACACTTTATTTATCATTGTGTGATGTTGGTTATCGGGCGCTCGGATAAAGGTCCCAAAGGACCGGGGGATGGCATACTCGTGTCAGTTGTTACCTAGTTTGAAAGATAACCCGGCCTTGTGTTGGCAGAGATCCGGTTAGGTTCTCGGGGACGTCCTTCCATAGGCGTTCTCATGTGGCAATGAGAAATTCCTTGGCCTGACCATTTGTTGGAAATCCAAAGAAACAATACGATCTTGTACGGTTTTAGTTGTAGAACCTGCCATGTAATGTGGCGGTAACCTGCTATTGAACATGGTAGCTATAGTAGGCATAAGTGCAAAATGCCTATGCTGGCTAAGATTTATATCTTTATTTTCAAAATGATTTTTCCTACACTATGCACTAATAATAATATCAAATGTTCTTTTTAATGCGTATCAAGCATCTTTGACTATCATAAGGAGAAATCTCCTCCGATTCTGCGTTTGCATTGTGTGTGTGTGCCGGAGGCCTTATGGTAGTCTCATTCTTAAAAGCATTGCGAATTGACTTTAAAAATATTCCTCTATTTTGATTTTAAAGATAAATAAACTGTTTTGAGTTCTCACACCAGTCACATGACTGACTCGGAGTTTATTGTTTTCCTTCCTAAACTCTGGGTGCCCACAAATTTCCACACGGGAAATTAAGAGTTAAGGTTTATCAGGATATTCTGGAATTCAGGAGTTGCTGGAAGCAAGCTGGATGGCATGGTGTATTACTAGTATATAGTATTTCTTTTCCGCTATTTGTTGTTGTTTGTTGTGGTACACTCTGATGATGATGTAATGTAATGTGATGTAATGTAATAACTGATATAGTTCTTTGTTTAAAGATTATTCATTTATTTATTATATGTTGTTCCGCTGCGATTGTGAGATTCTGATATTGTTCTGCTGTTTTCTGTTCTGTCCTATCTTTTCTCTCTTCTTCTATCTTTTTCTCCTTCTTTAACCATAACGGTACAGTTTTCCGGCCTTCGATTGCTCGACAGTTGATACAGTGGACGTATTGATGTCGGCGTTCGTGGACGAAAAATCGCAAACGTTACAGAAATTATATGTAAGCTTCAACTTACAGCCAGAGGTGAAGCGGTGGATCGAAATGGTATCATCCCGGACGAAGAACCATTCCTTTTTGAACATGGTGAACTTTGAATACAAGTCCAGGACCGGCTTGAAGGACACGACCGATTCCAAGCTGATATATGGAGACCCCTTCTTGTAACCCCTCAAGTTATATAGATATCGAATCTCCCGGTTAGAAGGGGGCGCCCGTACTTTCTCTGGAAGATCGCGAATAGGCACACCAAGATAGCATAGGAGTTGGGCTGGAGCTGGAAGGGAGCCACCTTCAAATAAGTAACGAAGCTAACTATCCAGGCATTGATTGGAGGAATGGCCCCACACATGCAGTGGTGCCTACTATAAGCAAATTATCCTTCAGGGGGATTATATGGCATGACCCCCTCCCCTGGCAAAAGCATGCGTGCTCTATCAATCCCAAAGGAGCGGGAGATAACATCAAGCTGCTCCTCTCTGAGAGAGCTCGGAAAGCAATCGGGGGAAAGTTCAGAAGCTCTTAGGGAACATACCCATCTACTAGCGATCTCGGGGTGGGTCCACGACGTTCCGGTCCTGGCTGGGCTGGGGGCACAACGGGGGACTCTCGTCTATCCGCAGATTTTCTCTTCTCTGATCGGGTTTCCACTTTGCGAGACATTTATCTGTAACACCGGAAAAACATATTGTTAGAACAAGGAGTATGAAAATATAAAACAAGCAAGTGTATGCTGTCCGAAATTTTACTTATAGTTCAAAACATAAAACTCATTCGGTACTGAAAATCTTTCAAGTTCATTCGGTATCAGGTTCATTCGGTGCTGAAAGTTTTTCACGCTCATTCGGTATCAAGTTCATTCGGTGCTAAATGTTTTCATGATACACTCGGAGTTAAGTCCATTCGGCATTGAAAACCTTTAAGTTCATTCGGTAAAACAAAGAAATTCAACCTAAAGAAGTCGTTCGGCAGAAGAGAACTTACCTGGACCGGCAGCTAAGATTGGATCGGCAACAATGATTGATTCGGCAAATCAGAGTTGATTCGGCTATTTCGATCGGTAAGGGATGAAGAAGGCATGGGGCCTCTACTTATAGAGGAAGGTTGGATAGCCGGACCAGCCGGTTCGGTCCTCGGGCCGAATATGGTCGTCCACACTAAAACAAAGCACGACATATGCTAGCATATGCCCTACTTTGGGGGGTAAATGTTGGGTACGTTTTTACCACCACCGAATCAGGATAAGGATGTAGCCACCGAACCATTCGGTACCGAACAAACCCATATCCTCACCAATACCGGACCATCCATCATCTTCCAAGCATAGCCGGACCAGAGTTCTACCAAACCAACTCCACTTCCCTTCCTAGCCGAACCAACTCCACTTCCATGCACCAACCGAACCAACTCCACTTCCATGCACCAACCGAACCAGAGCCTATTCCAACCATCAACTACCGGACCAAGGCATACCGAACCAACACTACCAGGCCAGATTGCATCAGCCCAGGCCCACCAGCAGGTATGTACATTCAGGGCCCCTGCCCCCCAACCTCACTCTATAAATAGAGGGGCAGGGGTACAACAATGATAGACAAGTTTGAGAGCTCAAGCACGGATAGAACTTTCAAACAACTTTCAGTTACTTGTAATCAAAGCATTGTACTTGTAATCTGAATAAAAAAGGAGAATAACATATAAAGTGGATGTAGGCACGTTCTGGCCGAACCACTATAAATCTGTGTGTCTTTTACAGTTTAGTCCATCTTTTTTATACATTTGCATAAATCACCCAAATCGCTAAGAACCACATATAATCAACTAGATCATACGACTTGGAGGTGTTTGCCCATTTTTTGTGCAAATAATTGTAACACCTTATAATTTACCTCCATGGATGTGTATGAAGAATTCATACATGTTTTTAACCGTGATTGTTCCTGGACCAAAGAATCCCAAAAACAAAATAGATGTATATTTGCAACCTTTAGTTAATGAGCTGAAAAAACTATGGATAGATGGCGTTGTTACTTACGACGTGTCAAGGAAAAAAAATTCAGAATGTTTGCTTCTTTATTATGGACAATAAGTGATTTTCTAGCATATGGGATGCTTTCTGGCTGGAGTACTAGCGGCAAGTTCGCTTGTCCTATCTGTATGGATTCGACTAAATCCTTTCGATTAAAATATGGCGGCAAACAGTGTTGGTGGGATCGTCATCGTCGTTTTTTGCATCCAAACGACCGTTTTAGATTTGATAAGAAAAACTTCAGGGCAAATACAACTATTACTTTAGAGCCACCTGACATTCTGAGTAGTGAACAAGTGTACGAGATCGTGCAAGATTATCCTAAAATGCATGAGATAGGAAAAGAGCCAAAATTCCCGGGTAAAGGATTAATTCATAATTGGTGCAAACAAAGTATATTTTAGGAGCTACCATATTGGAAGAATCTGAAACTTCGGCACAATCTGGATGCAATGCATAATGAGAAAAATGTGTTTGAGAACTACTTTAACACAATTATGAATGTTAAGGGAAAAACAAAAGATGATTTGAAGTCAAGGAAAGATATTGCATTCTACTGTAATCGTCCTGAACTAAAAATTGATAGTGAATGACCAAATTTCAAACGTTTAGCTTGTTATGAGTTGGAAAATATTCGTTGTAAAAAAGTATTAGAGTGGGTAGAAAATTTGAAGTTACCAGATGGAATTGCTTCTAATATGAAACAATGTGTTGACATGAGGGACCTTCAACTATCGGGAATGAAGAGTCACGATTGTCATGTATTTCTTGAGACTTTATTTTCGATCGTTTTTAAGGAGCTATTACCACAAAAGGTTTGGATGCCATAACTGAGCTTAGCTTAATGTACAAAGATTTATGTTCGACTACTCTTATTAAAGCTCATTTGGAGAAACTAGAGAAGGATGTACCGAAGTTATTGTGTAAATTGGAAAAAATATTTCCTCCTGGAGTTTTTAATAGCATGGAACATCTACCTGTACATCTACCAACTGAAGCTTTAATGCGAGGACCGGTACAATATGGATGGATGTACCCTTTTGAGAGGTATATATATATAACTAAGGTGGACTTTTTTCTTCTTCATATTTTCATCATATCATTATGAGAATGTTATATTCAATATTTCATGTATTCATATTAAGGTATCTTGGTCACCTTAAAAAAAAGGTGAAACAAAAAGCACACGTTGAAGGTTCAATTTGCCAAGCATACATTACTGAAGAAGCATCCACATTTTTCAATTACTATTTTGAAGACCATATCAAGATAACAGTGGCCACCGTAATGAGGATGAAATGGATGATTCATCTGATATATCTCTATCCATATTTCAGAAACGGGGACGTCCATATGGTAAATGGAAAGATGGAGGTTTTCAGACAATTAAAGATTTTACTTTAGCTAAATCAACTGTGCTTCTCAATTGTGAAGAGCTATCAAATCTTATTTGGTATGTAACACAACTTCAGTCAATTAAAATGATTTATGTTTTATATTATAAATTTTCCTTGGTAATTTTAATCGTCCAACAGTCAATTTGAAGAAGCAAATCCTGATGTTGAGCCCAGTAAAGGATTTGAGAAATGGTTTAAGAAATATGTGAGCATGATTTATTATATATTAATTGCGTTTTATATCATAAATCTTTATAATATTATAATGTATGTGAATTTTAATAGGTTGATGATAATGGAATCACTGACATTTGTTATGCAAAACTTGGATTTGGTCCTATGATGAAGTATAGAAAATGTCCAATTATGTACGTTAACGGCTATAAATTTCACACAACTGAATTTGGAGCAAATAAAACAACTTACAAAAGTGGGGTGTGTGTTAAAGGAGGCAACGGGGATGATGATCTAGAAGATTATTATGGCATGTTACAGGAAATAATTGAACTTACTTACTCGATGGCACCAGAGCTTAAAACCTTTTTGTTCAAATGTGAATGGTTCGACAATAGAAAAGATGTAGGAATACGTCGTGCACATAAAGATTATCCACTTATTGAAATAAATCACAAAAGACGATAACAAGGTTATGATCCATTTGTGTTAGCGATGCAAGCGATTCAAGTTTATTATGTACCCTATCCTTCTATGAACAACAATAAAGCAGATTGGTGGGCTGTCATTAAAACAAAGCCAAGATGGTCATTCAATTCGAACCTGATCGTAAGCGAAGATCAACCATATCAGAAAGATTTGGACCATAGCGGACTACTGCAAATCACTGAAGACATTGACGACATCGGACCACTTCATAATGATGTATTTGATGGAGTAGAGGTTGACGATGATGTCGAAGTTGATTATGATATCGAAGCTGCTGAAAATGATATTGAAGATGAAAATGTCGAAGTTGATGAATGTGAAGATGAATATGATAGTGTAACTAATGGAAGTTATGATGATAAAGTTGATTGGTAGCATGCTTTCATTAATATACTTGTTTGATTTTTCCACTAGTATGAATTTTTACTTTAAATCAATTTTGTATGCTTAGTTATCTTTGGGTATTTAGTCTTCAGTTCATGTTGTTTTAATTGGTTTGTTGTATATTTAATTCTTCAAATCATATGTATTTCTCTATGTTATAGTAACTGCATTTAACAGGACATGTCTACTCGAGCTGATCGTCATCGTCGTTCCATGAAACGACCCACTCTACGTCTTTTTAGCAATAACACATCTGCCACAACACAACCTAGTGCATCTCCTATCAGTCAAGATGGATCGGGATCACAGTCAGCAGAGCATCATATCATGTCTCCCGTTGTTCATCCTACTTCCCTTGAAGTTGATGCTACCAATCCATCGACTAATGCATCCGTGTCGGAATCCTCCTCCGTAACAAGGGTCGGAGTTTTCTGGCAAGCCAATGATGGATAAGAATTCTTGCAAAATACGTAATTGATGTTGACTTTTGCAAAATAAGTAATTGATGTTGACTTTTGTGACTCTGTTTAATTTACTTTGACTAACTTGAAATAAGTTAGGTGAGAACATAAATATATATTCATGCTTTACATTTATATGTTTCAGATATGAGTTCACTTCCAGGGCTGCATCTTATGCTATTCAAGTAGGTTTGTTAGCACGGGTTAACAATTTTTGGCCGTATTTTAAAAGTATACCCGATGATGTTAAGAAAGTGATGTTTTAGGAGTTTCTGGTAAAATAATATTAGTGTATTTGTGTTACATCTATTTTTTGGTCATTACATTTTCCACTACATGTACATGAGTCAATTCAATGGACAGATGATGCTTCACCAGCAATTGTGAAGCAGATATGGAATAGAAAAGCAAGTTTGAAGTATCGGGACTGGATTCACAGTATGATAGAGTCAGGCAAGATGTATCCGAACCTACCAAAGGAGATATATGAGAAGTTTTTGGCATATTGGGAGCTTCCTGAAGTAAAAGCTCGGCCAGAAAAAGCTGCAAACCCTAGGCTCAAAACCAAAAGCGACATTGTGGTGGTTCGAGATCCTTTGCGGATTATCGAAACGATTTGGTTTGATCTCTAAAATTTTGTTTTCACATTAATTTACACCAGCTTATCACATTTTTACTCTATTTTTATCTTTATTTTCTAGACCGATGAACTTAATAGGGAGCCAACTACTTGGAAAGTGTATTGTAGGACTCACAAGGTCACTTCGGACAGCGGATCTACCACTAGTGGATGGATTGATGAAGCATCGATGGAATTTGCAGTAAGTGATTCTTATATCTTGGTTTTAATAACTGGTTAATAGTTTAATATGTTCAAGATTAGTTAAATTTAATAGTGGGTAAACTCAGAAAGGTTTTTCATATTCTAGTTCATGTTTGGTTATAAAATATTAATGCCTTAGTCTTTCAAAAATTTCTTACTTTGTTATAATGTTGAATAATTATAACATGTATGAAGAAAAAGGGAAGAATTTATTATGATTAATTTACGAATTTGATTTAGGAGACATAATTAGGGCATGTGTAATAACTTATCATGCTTAATACAATAATTTTGACTACTGAATTTTAGGCTTGTAGTGTACATGTATTTAAGCAAACATTGAATTTGATAGCTAACTTTTCTAGGACCTCATCAATTTGAAATCGATTTAGAAACCAATTGTATCGTTTGTTTCCATTTTCATAATCTTTTTACAAGGCAGTAAGCAGACAGTGCGTTCATATTTCCTAAAGAATAGAGGAACAAATGCCTCAAAACCTTACTAATTCTCCATAGTTAGGGATGGATCTATATGTCAACGAAGCTGGGTATAACCTATGTTGAATTTCTAAAATACTTATTATAAATAACTACTAAGCACATTTAAATAAATTTCAGACTCTTTATTTGATACATTCGTTACATTCATGACTGTTGAGTATATTTTTTTACTTTATAAACCATCTAAATGAACTATTGACTAGAAATACTTTATCTAAAAAGAGGTAAACCAGACATTAATATTATATAACATTATTTGATCAGTGGGTTGGAGGTAGTCAAGTGTTGTGGTTGTTTTTTTTATAGATTGCAACGGTGGTTGTGGGTTCTGTGATTTGGAAGGAGGAACGGGATAATGTCTATTGAAGATGGAAGTGCCGATGAGTTTGAAGGTGAGGACGAGGTGGTGAGGTGATTCGAGGAAAGGGATGGATGTTAAATAGTATTGATGAAATTAGTGAACTGGTTGTTGAAGGAGTATCGTGAGTTATTGTAGTCTGTTATGGTTGCAGTTATGGAATGTTGAAGTGATGTTTATAAGGAGCTGTTGCTTATGGTAATGAACAGAGACAGGTTGCAGCAGTGATGTATTTGTTGAAGTGAAGTATTGAGGTAAGTTGAATTGATTTGTATCACAATGGATAGATGGCTGATGGTTGATAATGCAGGGAGATGGTATGAGTTGTAATATGAAGCAGACAGTGGCAGGTAGTTGCAGGCGAGCAGTTTGCTTGCAAGAAGTGGGGCTTTTTTTTGAAGTGGTTTTTATTTGATGTGAAACAGAGGCGTATGATGGTAGATAAAGGCTGTTGTTGTTTGTTGAATATGCAATGTTGGTAATGTAGAGGAATGTGAATGTTGACACAGTAGGTTAAGGGAAAGAAGTGATTGGTTCAGTCAGGGAAGGAGGTGATGCTTGCTGTGGCATTGGAGTATGGTTACAGAAGGGGATATGGCGTGGTTGAAATGATTAACGGTGGCGACAGAGGCAATAATTGAATGGATCAGTGGCTAATGGTGTATGCTTTGAGACTGTGTTGAAAAGAAGCAATGATAGTAGATGGTAACTGTCGTGTTGAGTAATGCAAGTTGTATTTGTGTGCAGTCTTGTTTGTTTGGTGAGTTGGAATTATGAAAGGCAAGTTCAAAGAGGTGATGGCATCGTATGAAGCCATTAAATCCAAAAGGAAAAGCTCTTGTCCTAAAATAGGCAATTAAAGTTGTATGAAGCTTATAGTGTCTAAAAATTATTTTGTTTCTCTCAGTCGTTCAATTACAAGATGCTGGAACTATTCTTTTGTATTTGTTTATAAAACTTGTGCAATGTTCTGAACTGATGTAGTAAAGCTGACATCAAAATTAATATTTCCACGTAAGATATTCACAAAGTAATTAATATTATCCACATCCCTTTATTGAAGAAAAACTGTGTATGTTTGCTACTTCTTGGAAGAACACAAATAGTTTGCTAGTTGATAGGGTGATTATGCAGTGGGCAATGGTCTATAAAAGTTGATGTGTGGATGATGTATGACTGAATCTCCTTTTGCAATGGGGCAGTGGTTGTGTGGATGATGTATGACTGAAGTGCAGTTTTTGATTGTTAGCAGCAGGTTTATATGTTGCATGGTGGCTGCGCAGTTTTTGATTGATATATACGGTAGTTATCATACGGATATTTATACGATATGTACATTAATAATCAATAGTTGAGTGGCTCTGTTCCATCTGGTGGAGCCGCATGCGTTGTTTCACCGGTGTATACGTGTACTGTATGCTTATACTTTAATGTGATGCGAATAATGCCATCTAGCTCCAGAATTATAGAATCGCAAGAATGGCATACAATTTATTATATCGATACAATCTTGCGATCATAAATATCATGCCTTGCTCCTGAACGATCTCAAAGCCTTCACCGCACCTGCCCTTAGTACATATTAATTAATGATAATTGCTGCAATCGCTGCACCAATGGATGGACCAACCCAAAAGTTGTGGTGTTCCATTGTAGCTTTTGCCGATATCCTGTTAACAGGATTGTACTGCAGCATTTTGTGAAAAATATTCAAGAAAAATATGATCAACACTTATAAAGCAAGTTAAATAACGTACCAAAATGATTATAAATTCTAATCTCAAACTAAAAATATCAATAAAGATTAACTTTGTGCTGCAACAAGTTATGATTCCAAAAGTCGAAATTCAGTTATAAACACTTTTTTTTCCTTGCTTAACTTATGGTTCCTAACTATATCTAAGGGGTTCAAAACAATACACTATTTTTTTTCCAGAATTCTTACAAAAGTAATATAGCTAGCAACCATTTGAAACTATTAGTATACAAAATGAGACCTCTTTATACTACTTACAACTAAAGCCTTATTGGGAAGTACTTTTGCTGATCTAATTGCACTACTGAAGCGTAATATATATATAGTTTTTGATTGTTAGCAACATGTCATAAAATGCACAGAAAACAGCAAATACAAAATAGAAATTGCAATGCAGATATTTGTTTTATTATTGTTGTATGCTTATTCATCTATAATTATCCTAATCTAGCTCATATGTTATTATTGGTGTTGCTATAATAGTGCACTATTTGCTGTATCTTTACAGTTATTCTTCTCATCATTTATAAAATGAATATCACATATGTACCATACTTAAATTTGATACATCGTTAAAGTTATTCTTCTCATGATTTCTGAAACTGCACAGGGTGAGCATGTATTTATGTTTTTGTTTTTGTATTTGGAAAATCACAAATACAGGCACAATATCAAGCTAGAATTGAAGAATTGAAAAGTCAGGGCACAGTAATTTCGTATGATGTCGAGGAAGAAGTATTCGGCAAGCTTACCGGTGCTGTAGCTAAAAGAAAGGACCGTGGGCCATATTATGGAAATATCCCTGGAGCAAGTATTTAAACTTTCAACAAAACATTATTTTAATTAGTTTAAAATGCAGAAATTGATGCAATATTTGATAAAATGCAGAAATACAAAGACGCCACTTATAGCATCAATATGGGAGAAGCACAGACTGGAGCCAAACTAGAGGAAAATGTGGAGCGTCAAGAAGGGGAGATTCAAATGCTGAAGATGCAGTATGAACAACTCACCGAGATGCTTCGACAGCGATTTGATGAAGGGCCGAATGATCGTCGTGAGGGATGAGGGTATTGAAAACTTTTTAATGGTACCTGTATGATGTCATGTATCATGAACATATTATCATATTATTTTAACATGTAGGTACTTGATTAATATTGTTTGACTTTGTAATATGAATGAGATATTTGTTTTTTTAATTAAAGATGAATGGTTTGACGTTAATCTTTTTGTTGGAATGTGTATATATATATAAAATAAGTTGATTTTAGTTTCTATTTAATGTGGTGAAATGAAATAGAACAGTAATATATCAAAATTGCTTCAGAATAGACGTAGGGAAGGTGTAGGGAAGGCATAGGTAAATGAAATATTAATGCAGCAAAAAGTCGTGTGCATGGCGTAGGAAAAACATTAAAAACACAGACGTAGGTAAACCGTGGATAAATGAATGACGTAGAAAAGACGTAGGAAACGTAATATGTAAGAATGACGTAGGGAAAGCGTAGGAAAACTGGGCGTAGAGAAGACGTAAGTAAACGAATGACGTAGGAAAGACGTGAGTACTTAAAGAAGTAAAAATGTCGTAACAAAACCGTAGGTACAACATGGCGTGGGGAAGGCGTAAGAAAATTATGGCGTAGGAAAGGCGTAGGAAACAACTCCGCGGATGGCGTAGATAAGATGTAAGTGTTTTATTACCTAAGCAGGTTTTACCTACGCCAGAATTGGCGTAGGGGTTACGTAGTTACTGCGTTTACCTAGCATCGCTTACGCCATATTGGCGTAGGTAAACTGCAGTTTTCTTATAGTGTACTTAACTAATTTTACTCAAAATTTTAAACAATAAAATTGTGGAATAAAATTTGATATTTGAAATGCATCTATTTAATTATAGTAATTGGTAAAAATTTACTGAAAAATATGGAAGTTAATTTATTTGTGAAATTTTAAAATATAAATTTATTAAGTATGCCTGTTGAAAATTCAATATTTTGAAATTTGAATATTTTTATATAATAAAAATGTAAATCATTTTCTGAGAGAGACGCCGTAATTCGTTCCATCAAATTTTGACGTTTATAGCTCCGTTTATCTTATTTTCTACGTTTTGACAGTATTTTCGGTAGTGGGAAAATTTCGAGTTTTTATAATTTGATCGTATCGGTGATATCTGTTTATCATTCTATTCATCTCATCGTGTTGGTCTCCGTATATATTTATTTTTTGTATTCTGAGGCCCGATGCGCGACGGAAACAAGAAAAAACAAGCGTCATGTCAGCTTGACTTTTTGTTTCCTTTGCCATTTTAAACTTCAGCCATGGCAGCCAAGAAACAATTAATTACTTTAATTATTTTACCGGATTCAAGCTTGTGACCGTTGCCATTTCAACCATCCTATATTATATTTTTCCTTTCCACTCTCGCTTGCTGTTCATTCAGAGAGGTAAGTTCTCATTGTATTGTATTATATTTTATTCTATTCTATATTTTTTGTTTTTGTTTCTCCTTCATATTTCCGCCGAGCTCTCACCCGTGTCATTTTTCATTTTCCCGAAGCAATAACTAAAAGCCTCTCCTTGCTTTCTCACCTACCTTCATCCCTGTGCTTCTCACTCAACCTGGGAGTCTAGCCCTCTGATCCACGCCCAGAAAACAAAAAGCAAAAGCACCACCCACCGTGCCACTTCCCTCCGATCACCAGACCTAGGACAACACCAAGCACCTCCCTACCGCCGCACCACAACCCTGACCGGGTTGCACCCCACCGCGCTACCACCACTACACGCCGCCTAAAACCGAGAGTGTCTCACCGAATATCCAGCTCCCCATTGCCCGAGTTCCCCTACCGAACACTAGCCACCGCCGTGCCCCTGCTCCCACCCAAAGCCTGACTGAAGTCCCCTTCACGACCAAAGCATCCCCAGCGTCAACCAAGACTCCACCCGCAACCTACTCTGCCAATTTGCTATGCACGATCCTTTTTGATTTTGCTTTCTATTTATACATATGCTATTGTTGAAAGCATATATGTTCATGTGTATCCTCAAGCACATATATGTGTTTATTAAATATAAATATAAATATAAATATGTATGTATATCGTTTTTTCCTTGCGGTGAGTTTTCTTTTTTGTGCGTGTGATATATATAGTATCCTATATATGCATTGTACATACAAATCGATGGCAGTAGTATGCATTTTTTTGATGTCTGCACCCGTATAGCGTGGCTAAGAATGCATATATATATATTGATATATTATGTCTGTAGCTGTCATCGGCATTTACTTTGGACTCCACCCTGTCCACCTTATCTTAGTCACCATCAGGCCTTCAAGTCTTTTGAATTGTGCATATATATACCTGGATAGTATACAAATATTGAGAATAGTTCATTGTTGTGACATATATATATGCTGCTCTTCACGATGAATGTACATTGTAGTAAAAATATATACATGCGGTTATATATAGCATACGCCTTATCTTTGCTTTATTCTTCATATGTATGTTGTAGTATGTGATATGTATATAAAATATATGTGTGTATTGTATGCACGCATGAAGCTCGATGAAATGCACATATATATGTAGTCTGTACCCAGATTTTTTTACAAAAGCTATATGTGCTCAGATTTGAACCTATGCACATTATATATAGTACGTATATAAATTGTCGACAAAATTATACACATTGTGTATATATATTTGTTCTTTCCAAAATTTTATAACACAAAAATATATATATACTGTGTATATATATTATTTGACCATGTTGTGTATGTCATTTCTTTCAATTTCCAACAAATTGCATATGTTGTATATATTGCACTTGTGCGCTTTGACGAATTTTTTTTACATGTTGTATACAATGGTTCTTTTAAAAATTATAAAATAAATGTATGCATATATTGCGTATGCATATTTTATTTCTTTTCGTTAAATTTCATGTGCTAAAAATATATTCTTGCTTATCGCAGCAAATTGACTTATCGTGCATGATTCGTGCCAGTGTCGCTTTGCTCTTTGTTGTAGTTGTTTCCATTGTTCTCTAGCCACAAAAGGTGAGCAATCACTAACGATTAATATTCTTATGTTTATTAAATTGATTTCATAGGAAGTGACAATTTAAATGTGCTGTAAAACTAGAATTGCTAATTAATGATTGTTAACCTGACTTGTTATTACTTTAAATCTACCACTTATGTAAATTGACATCATTATATATGTTAACTAATTATTTATTTAAATAGTTATTGATCACATATGCTTAGAATTGTTAAGTATGGTATTGTTATTATTATGGTATTTGAATTAATAATGCTAGGTTGCTATTTCTAATATATTGTGATTGTTAGATTAAAAATTTTGGTTGGCTTTTGGACATCCAATGTGATTATACATCATTTGCATATACACGAATGAGTAGATTGAATTGCCTTGCTAAGGATGATATACCTTGATTGTTTGAGACTTATAGGTTTCTGAGGATCTTGGTTCATCGCACTTTTTGTAGTATAGGATTTTTTTATATAGTTATTTTTTTGGACTCTTTAGATTCAAATTTATGTTTATTTTTCCTGTATTTCTTTATTTATTGAGATTAGTTTATTAGCATGGGTGTTTTGTTTTATTTTCATTGTAAGGTAGGGTTTTCGCTACATGCTAGGCGGCATGTAAGTAGCTTCATTTTTTGGTGTAAAACAAAATATATGAATGCTCTCTTGCTTGAATGGAAGATCATCCATTTTTATGATAAAATAATAATAATAATAATAATAATAATAATAATAATAATAATAATTAACCACTTTCTTTACTTATCTTTAGTTAAATCAACGTATGACTATTGTACATCGTTTCAATTAATTTTTATACTTCAAATAAGTAATAAAAATGTTACAAATATTTAACACAACATTTTAAGTTGATTTTACAGTTAATTAACAATATTTATAAACTAATTTTACATTGGTCGACCTGGACAACTAATTAACAAACATGGACCCCCTTGTGTGAATTTGATCATCCATGTTCAATTAATGTAGTACAACATTTGTTGAAGTGCAGCAACGGGCATATTGTCTGGATTGCTCAAAATCCAAATTAAAAGCATCTTTAATTTAACAGTTCGTGCGTATTTATATTTGTTCCTCAAATATGAATCTAAATAGGTTCTAAATTAGTTGCGATCTGAAATTTTAGGCTTTGAATTGATAGGGGTGCGCCAGTCCAAGCAGTGGTGCAACACTTGGACGATGCGCAAAAGCCCCAACAGCAAGCTATTGAGATGAGCTTCACCCCACTGAAAAATTAATTTAATATCATTGTGGCCCAATGGGTCACGTATCAGATATTAAACTTATAAGAACAGATACTACACTTGATCTTAGCCAAAAGGCCGAGAAAGGTATAAGTTATGATCGTGCATGCGCTCTCTACTTATATTTTATGCTCGGTACATGCCTGTTTTCTCACATGATGTGGGACTAAAGAAACTCCGCAGAGGCTAAACAAGAAAATGCACCAGCAGCACAAATGAAAACCCCTATAATCTAGTATCTTTTCTCTTTACTTTTGATGGCTGTCAAATAGCAAGAAGAGGTCCCAATCTCTCAGAACCTAACGAATCCAAAGAAGAGTAACTTGCTTGCTCTCGACATTGTTGAAACCATATCTGATTCCGAGGAATCCTAACCGAAATGGAGATATCGTCGGCCCCGTCGATTCATTACATGATGATCATTAACCTACCGCTTTCTTCCATGTAAGTGATGAAGCTAAGAAATATCATTTCTTTCTTTACTGATTTTGAATTCTCAGGGTTAATTATGGTTTAAGGTCTTCTGGAAGAGGACGGCGAGGCGAGCTGTTTGCATAAAAAAGTTCGGACTTGTTACACCCAAGAGGTATAATGTTTGTATTCGCTTCCTTGAGTGCTGAAGCTTAAAACACGCTGTAGAACAGAACTTGAAACTCAATTATGCCATTCAGTTGGCTGTAGTTGAAGTGGTGATTGTGTAAGTAATGAAATGACTGGTTCTGAGTACCCAGAATTCAGTCGGCAGTCATATTTAATAGGTGTAAAGTGAGGAAAATGTGATTTTATGCTTAAATGTTTTCAATACTGCCTGTGCCTGTTGTTGCTGTTGGTTTGGTGTTTCTTTTCAGTTTTAAGTTGTCTCGGCCTGGTATAGAACACCAGCAATTTATTATTGACAAAGGTGGTGTGCACTGCTACTTGCTGAAATGTGTGAAACAAAACCCAGCAGAACTCACTCGGTTAGAAGTATTTCATTTTCTCTGTTGTGTGAAATCATTCATATATTTGTTAATTGACATGCTTCGACAGTTTTGGGATTAATTTAGTCGCTTGAGGAATAAATTAAGATGTTGAGACTGTGGATCTTGTTGACTGTTGAGCTTGTTCCATTGCTGGGTGAATGATGAATGCATTGCTGGGTGAATGGTGACCGTGAGTTTGCATGATGACCGTTTATTTCATATTTGCATTCTTGTTTGTTCGAACAAAAGCTTTTCATGGTGTATGCAGTCTAAACTCATATATACAACTACACCTTGATGTGCACTGTGTGTAGACATGTTTACACGTAGCATTCAGGAATGCTTATATTAGTATTATATATATATATATTATAGTCAGTTATACACTAATTAATATTGATTTCCTCAGGTTTTGTTAATTCCAATTTACTAGTGTGGAAATAGAGCTGCAGCTAGCTGTGAAACCACGTTTACTGAATCAAGCCAGGGGAGTTTGTATGTTATTTTCATATTTTGCTGCTTTGCTGTTATGGTCGATTCTGTTCTCAGCCTTGAACTCGTGTTTCTTCAATTGACATGGAAGAAAACAAATATCCATTCCTTCCATTTATGGTCCCATCAATTACATTCTAGACAGCCCATAACTGATTATAGAAGATGACCTAACCTTCTAAACTCTATCAATATAGGGTATGTTTTTCCCCTGAAACATTTACAAGCTATGTCAATGATGTTGAATTTAGTTTGCAAGATTCTTTTGCCCATATATGTTGGCATTCAATGGAGTACAAGAATGCAGGAATGGGAAATGATGCTGAATAAAGTCTGTTACATCTTTGTCACCCTTTAATGCGTTTTTTGCTTTCAATGCCACATGTTTGTGGTCGACTTGCTACAACCAGAAGCATTAAATGCGTGGGATGGATCCATTAGTTTTTTTAGTGCTTCTTTGTTCTTTTTAGTGGGTTTTCTTCTTTGTGCTTGTGATGTATATAGTATCCTATATATGCGCTGCACGTACAAATCGATGGTAGTAGTATGCAATTTTTTTTGATGTCTGCACCTGTATAAAATGGCCGAGAGTGCATATATATTGATATATTATGTCTGTAGCTGTCATCAGCACTTACTTTGAACTCCGCCCTGTCCACCTTATCTTAGTCACCATCGGGCCTTCTAGTCTTTTGAATTGTTCCTATATACTTGGATAGTATACATATATTGATAATAGTTTAGTGTCGTGACACACACACACACACACACATACACACATGTTGCTCTTAGGATGAATGTACATTGTAGAAAAAGTATATACATGTGGTTATGTATAGCATGCGCCTTTTCTTTGCTTTACTCTTCTTATGCATGCCGCAGTATGTGATATATATATAAAATATATATGTATTGTATGCACACGTAATGCTCGATGAAATCCACACATATGTATTCTGTACACATATTTTTTTTACAAAAGCTATATGTGCTCGGATTTGAACCTATGCACATTACATATAATACGTATACAAATTGTCGACAAAATTATACACGTTGTATATATATATATTTGTTCTTTCCAAAATTTTATAACACAAAAATATATATACTGTATATATATTATTTGATCATGTTGTATATGTCATTTCTTTCAATTTTCGAAAAATTGCATCTGTTACATATATTGCACGTGTACGCTTTGGCGAAATTTTTTGTATGTTGTATATAATGGTTCTTTTAAAAATTATAAAATAAATGTATGCATATATTTCATATGCATATTTTATTTTATTTTCGTTAAATTTCTCGTGCTAAAAATCTATTCTTGCGTGTCGCAGCAAATTGACTTATCGTGCATGATTCTTGCCAGTGTCCATTGCTTTGCTCTTTGTCGTAGTTGTTTCCATTGTTGTCTAGCCACAAAAGGTGAGCAATCACTAAAGATTAATGTTCTTATGCTTATTAAACATAGGAACTGACAATTTAAATGTGCTGTAAATTAGAATTGTTAATTAATAATTGTTAATATGACCTGTGAAACCACGTTTGCTGAATCAAGCCGGGGGAGTTTGTATGTTACTTCATATTTTGCTGCTTTGCTATTATTGTCAATTCTGTTCTATCCTTGAACTTGAATTATTATTTCCTTTATTTAAAATGAATTTAAACATGTACCGGTGTAGCCTGACATTTGAGAAAAAGCAAAATGACAATAAATTTTAAGCAATAAGATTATAATTACAAGGTGTAAATGTGTCAAATGGGCAACCTTTAAGCAAACTCTTCCACCAAGCTTTCGTGACGACCGCTCTACACCTTCAGCATCCAATATACATGAAGAGTGCGTTACTGTGATATCCAACCGATGTAGGACAATTGTTGTAAGATTTCAATAATATAATATCTCCAAATTAAAGAAGATTCAGAAGATGCCGTTGATTTTGGTGATATTATATTTCTAAGTAAAGAAGATTTGTAAGATATTTGAGATAATGATTTAAATATATTGTCTTTTTATTGTATTAAGAAAGACAATGAATTATCTTCATGAAAATGAGGGTGACTTGAAGATTGAAATAATCAAACAATTCACTAATCGGCTGGTTAAAAAAGAAATTGATAAGTCGGACCGATAAACGTTTTCCATATGAGTAGAAATATTGATGAGTCGTTAATTTATAACCATAAATCAATTACTTCAATCCTAACTAATAATCTGCATATATAAAGATGGTTCTTCTATAGAGATTAAAATTATCCTCTCAAGTTGTATTTCTTATTCATCTTCTTAGCATCCATTATCAATCTTGTAAAATTCTATTTTCTTAGAAAGTAATAAAATCTTCTTTTTCCAAAGTGAATG
The DNA here is from genome assembly GCA_030765085.1 of Allium cepa. Classification (NCBI taxonomy): domain Eukaryota; kingdom Viridiplantae; phylum Streptophyta; class Magnoliopsida; order Asparagales; family Amaryllidaceae; genus Allium; species Allium cepa. Next base: position 658,407,046 of record CM060938.1, on the reverse strand, counting down.
TACATTATCTCACGATAGTGGAACCACTATAAATCTATTTGTAAACTCTCTATTTGCTTTATTATGTGATTTGCTCTTTTGTATTCTTCTGCTGCTATTAGTTTTATTGTATTACAACACGATCTTATTGCTTCTGCTTTTATTTAGGTTGATTTACAGTCATTTGTGTAAAATTACTCCAATAATTATCAATGTTGAAAAGAGGAGAAAGCAATTATAGTACATGTATTATATCTCGCAGCGCATCAAAATAAAATATAATAATCATCACATATATAAAATTGACCGGACGGTAATAACTAAATGAACAACAAATATCAAAGTGCACGATTTTACAGAGTTATAAAAAATAGTAGTAAAGTTTATACAATTAGAAATAAACTCAAAATAATTGTCTCTAAATAAAATATCCAACACTGTTTAGGCTCCATAGTGTTGCACGGTGGAATAAGAAATAGTAAGTTGTATATAAATACGAGAAAGCACAATCTCTTACTGCCATCTGCACAGCACCACCTATCACCCTAAGCACCACCTATAACCCAAACCTGTTATTTAGTGTACTCATTTAAGAGTGTCCAAAATAATAATAAGATAAACAAAAAACATAAAGTCAGTCAACAATTTGTCGTGAGCAATAAACAATCTCAAAATACTATACAAGTCAATATAGTAAGAAACAAATGTATAAGAATCATACCCGACAAGTCCCTACATCCAAAGAGGAAGAAGGAAATAAAAATTGATTGAAGAAATGAAAGAAAGGAATTTGTTTTAAATAAAAAAATATTTTCTATTCTTTCTTTACAAACTGTCCATTTGAGTTCCTTATTAATTTTCAATCAAGTCAATCATCCCCTTTCCTTCGCGTGGTCGGGCAAGTTTTCGAGAATCTTCAAGAGTGGCCTGCATACTAGCCTAATCCAAGTGCGAAACCCAAAAGTTCAAGAATTAAGACAAGCCGTGGATCTGTACTGATCCATGTCCATGGATCTGTACCGACCCATAATGCTTGCCCAAAGTCGCTACATGGTTCATGCTATACAAAGTTAGAGTGGTCCCCATATAAGATGGTTCGCTAGCTATTCATAACCCAAACGATCGTGGATAAATCCAAGTTTCGAGAAAACTAAATCAATTGCTTTTATCCGGCCATCGAACCATAAGATTCCCACAATCAAAGACTCATGCCAATGCATCTAAGCAGCACTAATGAAGGTACAAGCCATTCAAGCAACGTCGAAGGATCAAATGAAGATTAAAAGTCATCTTATGAATCGGTATCGATCCATAGGGCATGTTTTCGTATCGATCCCTAAATTTTGTTTAGCTAGCTACGATCTTCTGAGAGCGGCTCCTTCAGGATGTGGGGAAGGACATGGTTAAGAGAACTCCGTCGGCCTTCAACTATAAATAGTGGATGATTGGCATTTTATAGGGGATCTTTTTGCTTGCAGTCTAAAATTTTGTACTTCGATTGTAACCTTTCGGATTAATGCCGATCCATAGACTATCGATCCGTAAGATCACCCTTGTAAAAACCTTATAGAATCATAAACAAAGTTCAGTAGACATAGGCCAGTGTTTAGCCGAACCACTATAATTGATTTGTGTTTTTCCATCGTTTGTTCATTTATTGTCTTCATTTTATCTTTTATAATATTTTGGGTGTTTATGCCAACTTTTGGTGTAAACACCCGCCGTATTCAATTTACGTGAACCAAAGATTTTGCCACCGTTTTAGTAGTTTAAATTTCTAGGGTAATTACATGCTTAAAACCGACCCATTTAAGTAACAAATTCCATCCAAAAATATAATTTGACCCAAAACCAAACCCAGCTTGGCCGATCGGAGGCGACGCATGTGTGTATGTGTTAACATGCAAGGCCTTCCTCTCCCATCCAAGAGAAAACATTTAGGTGCCCAATGGTCTCATTCTCTCTCCTATGAAAACTATATTTAAACCGATATAGTTTAAGCTATCCTGCAATATGGAACTACTCAATTTCCATACTTCTCCTCTTCTCTTTCTTTCTTCTTCTCCAAAGAAAAAAAGCTACTCGGACAAGATTTACTAATTTAAACTAACAATGCTCCACCAAATTTAAATACTCCATTGTCATATATTGTAGAAAACTCATACATAAGTATAGATATTTATGGACTTAATCTATACATAGTGATAACCTATCAAAGCATGTCAGAATAAACTAGTTACTAAGCATTGAACCATCAATCTTATGTGATGTATTGGATGTGTTTAACACAACATTTTCTTTCCTTCAAATAGTTTAGAAGAAATATGTGGATTGGCCTTGTATTTATATCTCGGTTTCATGAAGTGCTCTTGTACTAAGCCACAGTCTCGTAGAATGCGGCACCACTGTTAACACCAAAAATTCACCACCGAAACTAGGTTTCGATGGAGAGTAGAGGTAGCTGAGGACCTTCCACAAGAGCCGAAAAGATGCTTCTGGAAAAGTCAAGAAGAATTTCGCAACTAAGGATCCGCATGAGATGGTTCCGCCCACAAGAGGCTTCCACATATGATAAAGATTTCCACCATTGGTTCCGCATGAGAGGGTTCCACAAAAGACAAGTCACTGCTAACGGAAGACGTTCCATAAGTATCGCATTCGTGAAAGAGCCATCCGCAAGTAATGGTTCCGCATTGAAGGCCTTCTGCAAGAGACATCAGCGTCATGTAAAAATATTACCTTCCACAAATCCAATTTGCCACCGCATTCAAAAGAACCTTTCAATGGGATCAAAAGGCTGCTTCTGCAATAGAAGATCAGAGCAATGGATGCAGGGCAACGTCGGTCAAGCACTTTAGAAGCGTCACTTACCTTTAGAAGGCCTTTCGATGGAGTTAAAAGGTTCCCTTCCGCATCAAATCAGCTGCCCTTCCATCATTATATCAAAGATGTGGATGCCGCATTCTCACCTTCCGACGAAGACAAGGGCATCCAAATATGTTCAGAAAAGCTATAAGCCAACCTTCCGACAATGCCAAAAGGCCTTTCTTTTTAACGAGGTCGGAAGGATGCGAGCGAAACCTCCCTTCCGGCATGGTCTCCATGATCCCTACGGAAGGTGCAAACCCGCACCTATAAATAAGACCCGAGGGGTCCATTCTTGGGATTCGGATTTTAGTATTTGAAATCACTACTATTTTTGAAAGTTTGTAACCCTAATTTCTGTAGAAATTTAGGGCTGTTTCCAACCGGTATTATGATGTATACTTCAGTTCATAATAAAGAATTTCATGTTAGAGATCAATGTTTTCATGTGGTTTACGTACCTTATGTCAATATAATCAAATATCGATCCCTTTTTTTATTTCATTGGTTCAAAAGGTTCAAAAGCATCTTTCTACTGGATTCAATACCTCACCCCCTTCAAAAAGTGAATCCTTTTAAGATAAAATCTACGAAAATACCTTTCGACAAGGAGTTCATTTATGATCTAAACTATAGAATCGAAACCATCAGCTAGTCTTAAGGGGCACTACTTGGGATATACTCCTTACTCCTAAACCTTTCGATGGAGTCGAAACCTCACAGATAATACCAAGGTTACACTATTGAATTTAAACCTACCTTACTTCAGTCTTTCGACAAAGCCGAATCATTCTTGATCCATCGAATTAAACCTTTCGCTTGGTTCGAAATCTTCTCTTCCAACTTTTTGACGAGGTCGAAACCTAGCATTTCTACATTTTGACCTTTAAAGTAGGTCATATTCTATGGAATCAGGATTCTTTTCCTCATCTCCTAGGGTCCAACTATCTTCCTTAAAGGCTCTACATACTACCATTTCACCTTAAGTCTATCTACTTGGATTCTTTGGGACGTTGAGCATAAATTTAGTTAACATCTAGTATTAGAAGTCCATTTAGCCTACCAAGGACCATATTGAAAAACATTATGTATCAAGTCCTTCGACATGGATTCTTTGGGGTGTTAACCAAAATTTTTGTCAACATTTTGGCGCTAAAAGGAGGGCCTGAATCTCCGTACCTATTAAATTTTCATCACATATTAATAGAGTTCTTCATTCAAAAGAATAAGATGGAAAGAACAAAGAATAACAACAATGAAAAGGCTGCAGTACAATCAGCTCTGGACAATGATATAATCCCGAATTTCAACTTAGAAAATACAGATATTGGACAACCTTCAACTTTGATAAACAACAAGATTAGAGTTCGGAATTTACAACAACAAATGATAGCAATACGAGATTCTTAAAAGGGTTCCATATCAAGAATCATTAAGGGTTGTGAAAGGAGAAGATGAATCGCCGTCTCCAAATGAAGACCAACATGAGAATCAAGAAAGTCAGGCTAAGAGAACCATTGAGCAATCAAACAGTCTAGCCATATAAGATATTGGAGGTCACCTTAAACATTCGCAACCAAATCACAGAGGACACAATAAAAAATATGCCCAATGAATTAGGAAAACATGTTATTCTATAAAAGTCTCATTTGTCAGAAGAAAAATGGCGTTTAGCATTCTCTCTCACATGTGTAACGACCTAAAATTTTAACAAATTTTATATCGTACAGAACTAATTTTTCTCAAAATTTTAAACAATAAAACTGTGGAATAAAATTTGATATTTTAAATGCATCTGTTTAATTATAGTAATTGGTAAAAATTTATTGAAAAATATGGATGTTAATTTATTTGTGAAATTTTAAAATATAAATTCATTAAGCATGCCTGTTGAAAATTCAATATTTGAAATTTAAATAATTTTATATAATAAAAATGTAAATCATTTTCTGAGAGAGACGCCGGAATTCTTTTCACCAAATTTTGACGTCTATAGCTCCGTTTATTTTATTTTCTACGTTTTGGCAGCATTTTTGGTAGTGGGAAAATTTGGAGTTTTTATAATTTGATCGTATCGGTGATATCTGTCTACCATTCTATTAATCTCATCGTGCCGATCTCCGTAGTATATTTATTTTTTGTATTCTGAGGCCCGATACGCGATGGAAACAACAAAAAATAGGTGTCATATCGGTACCATATCCGTGACTTTTTGTTTCCTTTTCCATTTTAAACTACAGCCATGGCAGCCAAGCAATAATTGATTGCTTTAATTATTTTACCAGATTCAAGCTTGTGACCGTTGCCATTTCAGCCATCCTATATTATATTTTGCCTTTCCACTTTCGCTTGTTGTTCATTCAGAGAGGTACGCTCTCATTGTATTGTATGATATTTTATTCTATTCTATATATTTTTTTTGTTTCGTTCTCTCGTTTTCTCCTCCATATTTCCGTCGAGCTCTCACCCGTGTCATTTTCCATTTTCCCGAAGCAATAACTCAAAGCCTCTCCTCGCGTGCTCACCTACCTTCATCCCTGTGCTTCTCACTCAACCAGGGTGCCTAGCCCTTTGACCCACGCCTAGAAAAAAAAGCAAAAGCACCACCTACCGTGCCACTTCCCTTCGATCACCAGACCTAGGACAATGCCGAGCACCTCCCTACCGCCACACCTCAACCCTGACCGGGTTGCACCCCACCGCGCCACCACCACTACACGCCGCCCAAAACCGAGAGCGTCTCAGCCTATCGTTGGCTCCCCATCACCCGAGTTCCCCTACCAAACACTAGCCACTGCCGTGCCCCTGCTCCCACCCGTAGCCTGACTGAAGTCCCCTTCACGACCGAAGCATCCCTAGTCTCAACCAAGATTCCACCTGCAACCTACTCTGCCATTTTTTTATGCACGGTCCTTTTTTATTTTGCTTTCTATTTATACATATGCTGTTGTTGAAAGCATATATGTTCATGTGTGTCCTCAAGCACATATATGTGTTTATCAAATATATATATATATATATATATATATATATATATATATATCAATATATATCATTTTTTTCCTTGTGGTGGGTTTTCTTTTTTGTGCTTGTGATATAAATAGTATCCTATATATGAATTGCACATACAAATCAATGGCAGTAGTATGCATTTTTTGATGTCTGCACCTGTATAGCGTGGCTAAGAATGCATATATATTGATATATTATGTCTGTAGCTGTCATCGGCATTTACTTTAGACTCCACCCTGTCCACCTTATCTTAGTCACCATCAGGCCTTCAAGTCTTTTGAATTGTGCATATATATACTTAGATAGTATACATATATTGAGAATAGTTCATTGCTGTAACATATATTTGCTGCTCTTTAGGATGAATGTACATTGTAGTAAAAATATATACATGCGGTTATATATAGCATACGCCTTATCTTTGCTTTCCTGTTCATACGTATGTTGTAGTACGTGATATGTATAATATATATGTGTATTGTATGCACGCATGATCACATATATGTATTCTGTACTCAGATTTTTTAACAAAAGCTATATATGCTCGGATTTGAACCTATGCACGTTATATATAATACGTACATAAATTGTCGACAAAATTATAAACGTTGCATATATATATTTGTTCTTCTCAAAATTTTATAACACAAAAATATATATACTGCGCATATATATTATTTGACCATGTTGTGTATGTCATTTGTTTCAATTTTCGACAAATTGCATATGTTGTATTATATTGCACGTATGCAATTTGGCGAATTTTTTTTACATGTTGTATATAATGGTTCTTTTAAAAATTATAAAATTAATGTATGCATATATTGCATATGCATATTTTATTTGTTTTCGTTAAATTTCTCGTGCTAAAATTATATTCTCGCTTGTCGCAGCAAATTGACTTATCATGCCTGATTCGTGCTAGTGTTCGTTGCTTTGCTCTTTGTGTTTATTTCGGTTGATTTGCAGTCATTTGTGTAAAATTACCCCAGCAATGATCAAAGTTGAAAAATGGAGAAAGCAATTATAGAACCTGTATTATATCTCACAACGCATCAAATAAAATATAATAATCATCACATATATAAAATTGACAGAACGGTAATAACTAAATGAACAACAAATATCAAAGTGCATGAGTTTACAGAGTTATACAAAATAGTAGTAAAGTTTATACAACTAGAAATAAACTCAAGATAATTGTCTCTAAATAATATAGCCAACACCGTTTAGGCTCCATAGTGTCGCACAGTGGAATAAGCAATAGTAAGCCGTATATAAATACGAGAAAGCACAAACTCCTACTGTCCATCTACACAGCACCACCAATCACCCAAACTTGTTTTCCAGTATACTCATTTAAGAGTACCCAAAACAATAATAAGCAAAACATAAAACATCGAGTCAAACAACAGTCTAGTGTGAGCGATAAACAATCTCAAAATGCTATACAAGTTGGTATGGTAAGGAACAAAGGTACAAGAATCATACCCGATATGTCCCTACATACAAAGAGGAAGAAGGAAATGAAAATTGATTGAAGAAATGAAAGAAAGGAATTTTTTTTAAATAAATAAAACATTTTCTATTCTTTCTTTGCAAACTGTCCACTTTAATTCCTTACTAATTTTCAATCAAGTCAATCATCCCCCTTCCTTCGCGTGGTCGGACAAGTTTTCGAGAATCTTCAAGAGTGGATTGCACACCAGCCAAATCAAAGTGCGAAACCCAAAAGTCCAAGAATCAAGACAAGCCATGGATCGATACCGATCCATGCCCATGGATCGGTTCCGACCGCTAATGCTTGCCCAAAGTTGCTACATGGTTCATGCTGCACATAGTTAGAGTGATCCTCAATCAACACATGCCATATAAGATGGTCCGCTGGCCACTCAGTATCCAAACGGTAGATGGATAAATCCAAGTTTCAAGACAACTAAATCAATTTCTTTTACCCAACCATCGAACCATAAGATTCCTATGATCCAAGAGTCATGCCGATACATCTAAGCTCCACAAATGAAGGTACAAGCCATCCAAGCAATGTCGAAGGATCAAATGAAGATTAAAAGTCATTTTATGGATCGGTACCAATCCATAAGGCATGATTTGGTATCGATCCCTAAATTTTGTGTAGCTGGCTACGATCTTCTGAGAGCGGCTCCTTCAGGATGTGGGGAAGAACATGGTTAAGAGAACTCCGTCAGCCTTCAACTATAAATAGTGGATGATAGGCATTGTTTATGGGATCTTTTTGCTTGCACTCTAAACATTTGTACTTCTGTTGTACCCTCTCGGGTTAATACCGATCCATAGACTTTCGATCCGTTAGATCACCCTCGTAAAAACCTTATAGAATCATAAACAAAGTTCAAGTAGACGTAGGCCAGTGATTAGCCGAACCACTATAATTATTGTGTGCTTTTTCCATCGTTTTCTCATTTATTGTCTTCATTTTATCTTCTATAATATCTTGGGTGTTTATGCCAACTTTTGATGTAAACACCTTTCGTGTTCAATTTTCGTAATCTAAATATTTTTCCACCATTTTAGTAGTTTAAATTTCTATGCTAGTTACATACTTAAAACTGACCCATTTAAGTAACAAATTCCATCCAAGAATATAATTTGACCCAAAACCAAACCCAGCTTGGCCGATCGGAGGCGACGCACGTGTGTATGTGTTAACATGCAAGGCCTTCATCTTCAACCCAAGAGAAAACATTTAGGTGCGCAAAGGTCTCAATCTTTCTCCTTTGAAAACTATATTTAAACCTATATAGTTTAAGCTATCCTACAATATAGAACTATTCAATTTCCATACTTCTCCTCTTCTCATTCTATCTTCTTCTCCATAGTAAAAAAGCTACTCACATAAGATTTATTAATTTACACTAATATTGCTCCACCAAATTTAAATATACTATTGTCATATATTGTAGAAAAGCTCATACATAAGTATAGATATTTTATGGACTTAATCTATACATAGTGATAACCTATCAAAGCATGTCAGAATAAATTAGTTGCTAAGCATTGAACCATCAATCTTATGCGATGTGTTGGTGTTTAACATATAATTTTCTTTCTTTAAATAGTTTGAAAGACAATTTGTGGATTGGCCTTGTGTTTATATCTCGGTTTCATGAAGTGCTCTAAAACTAAGCCACGGTCTTGTAGAATGCGGCACCACTGTTAACACCAAAAATTCATCATCGAAACTAGGTTTCGATGGAGAGTAGAGGTCGCTGAGGACCTTCTGCAAGAGCCGAAGAGATGCTTATGGAAAAGTCAAGAAGGATTCCGCAGCTAAGGATCCGTATGAGATAGTTACGCTCACAAGAGGCTTCCACATATGATAAATACTTTCACCTTTGGTTCCACATAAGAGGGTTCCACAGAAGACAACTCACTGCTGACGGAAGACGTTCCACAAGTTTTGCATTCGTTAAAGAGCCTTCTGTAAGTAATGGTTCCTCATTGAAGGCCTTCCGCAAGAGACATCAGCATCATGTAAAAATATTACCTTCCGCAAATCCAATTTGCCACCTCATCCAAAGGAACATTTCAATGGGATCGATAAGATGCTTCTGCAATAGAAGATCAGAGCACTGGATGCAGGGCAATGCCGGTCAAGCACTTTAGAAGTGCCACTTACCTTTAGAAGACCTTTCGATAAAGTCAAAAGGTTCCCTTCCACATCAAATCAGCTGCCCTTCCATCATTACATCAAAGCTGTGGATATCGCATTCTCATTTTCCGATGGAGACAAGGGCATCCAAATATGTTTAGAAGAGCTATAAGCCAACCTTCCGACAATGCCGAAAAGCCTTTCTTTTGCACGAGATCGGAAGGATGCGAACGAAACCTACCTTCCGGCACGGTCGCCATGACCCGTACGGAAGGCGCAAACCCGCACCTATAAATAAGACCTGAGGGGTCCATTCTTGGGGTCCAGATTTTAGTTTTCGAAATCACTACTATATTTTAAAGTTTATAACCCAAATTTTTGAATAAATTTGGGGTTTTTCCCAACAGGTATTATTATGTAAACTTTAGTTCATAATAAAGAATTTCATGTTAGAGATCAATGTTTTCATGTCATTTACGTACTTTTTGTCGATATAATCAAATATCGATCCTTTTTTTATTTCATGGGTTCAAAAGATTCAAGAGCATCTTTCAACTGGATTCAATCCCCTTTCGAAACCCCTTGAAATTGTGAATCCTTTTAAGATGCAATCTTTGAAAATACCTTTCAACAAGGAGTTCATTTAAGGTCTAAACTACAGAATCGAAACCATCATCTAATCTTAAGGGGCATTACTTGGGATATACTCCTTACTTCTAAACCTTTCGACGGGGTCGAAACCCCACAGATAATATTAAGGTTATACTACTGAATTTAAACCCATCTTTCTTCAGCCTTTCGACGAATCCGAATCATTCTTGATCCATCGAATTAAACCTATCGCCTGGTTCGAAATCTTCATTCTTCCAACCTTTTGACGGGGCCGAAACCTAGCATTTATACATTTTAACCTTTAAAGTAGGTTATATTCTATGGAATAGGGAATCAGGATTCATTTCCTCGTCTCCGAGGGCCCAACTATCTTCCTTAAAAGCTCTACATACAACATTTCACCTTAAGTCTATCTACTTGGATTCTTTGGTATGTTGACCATAAATTTGATTAACACCTAGTATTAGAAGTCCATTTAGCCTTCCAAGGACCATATTGGAAAACGTTATGTATCAAGTCCTTCAACATGGATTCTTTGGGGTGTTAACAAAAATTTGTGTTAACATTTTGGCGCTAAAAGGAGGGCCTGAACCTACGCTTCTGTTAAATTTTCATCACAGATTAATAGAGTTCTTCACTCAAAAGAAGAAGATGGAAAGAACAAAGAAAAACAACAATAAAAAGGTTGCAGTACAATCAGCTCTGGAAAATGATATAATCTCGAATTTCAACTTAGAAAATATAGAGATTAGACAACCTTCAACTCTGATAAACAACGAGATTAGAGTTTAGAATTTACAACAACAAATGATAGCAATACGAGAATTGCTTGGAAGGGTTCCATCTCAAGGATCATTAAGTGTTGTAAAGGGAGAAGACGATCCGCCGTCTCAAAATGAAGACCAACATGAGAATCAAGAAAGTCAGGCTAAGAACCATTAAGCAATCAAACAATTTAGTCATAGAAGACAGTGGATGTCACCATAATAACATTCACAACCAAATCACAGAGGATAAAATAAAAATATACTCAATGAATTAGGGAAACATGTTATCCTATAAAAGACTCATTTGTCAGAAGAAAAGATGGTAGTTAGCATTCTCCCTCACATGTGTAACGACCTAAAATTTTAACGAATTTTATACCGTACTAACCTAATTTTATTCAAAATTTTAAAAAATAAAATTGTTGAATAAAATTTGATATTTGAAATGCATCTATCTATTTAATTATAGTGATTGGTAAAAATTTATTGAAAAATATGGAAGTTAATTTATTTGTGAATTTTTAAAATATAAATTTATTCAGTATGTGGGTTGAAAATTCAATTTTCGAAATCTGAATATTTTTATATAATAAAAATGAAATCATTTTCTGAGAGAGGAGTCGTAATTCGTTCCGTCAAATTTGGATGTCTATAGCTTCGTTTATCTTATTTTTTTCGTTTTGCCAGCATCTTCGGTAGCGCAAAAATTCGAGTTTTTATAATTTGATCGTATCGTTGATATCTGTGTACCGTTCTATTCATCTCATCATGCTGATCTCTGTAGTATATTTATTTTTGTATTCTAAGGCCCGGTACGCGACGGAAACAACAAAAAATAGGTGTCGTATCGGTACCGTATCCGTGACGTTTTGTTTCCTTTTCCATTTCAAACTACAGCCGTGATAGCCAAGCGACAATCAATTTCTTTAATTATTTTACCAGATTCAGGCTTGTGTCCGTTGCCATTTCAGCCATCCTATATTATATTTTGCCTTTCCACTTTTGCTTGCTGTTAATTCAGAGAGGTACTTTCTCATTGTATTGTATTATATTTTATTCTATTCTCTATTTTTTTGTTTTTGTTTCGTTCTCTCGTTCTTCTCCTCTATATTTCCACCGAGCTCTCACTCGTGCCTTTTTCCATTTTCCCGAAGTAATAACTCGAAGCCTCTGCTCGTGTGTGCTCACCTACCTTCATCCCTGTGCTTCTCACTCAACCTGGGAGCCTAGCCCTCTGACCCACGCCCAGAAAACAAAAACCAAAAGCACCACCCACCGTGCCACTTCCCTCCGATCACCAGACCTAGGACAACGCCGAGCGCCTCCCCACCCCCACACCTCAACCCTGACCGGGCTGCACCCCACCGCGCCGCCACCACTACACGTCGCCCAAAACCGAGAGCGTCTCACCCAATCGTCGGTACCCCATCACCCGAGTTCCCCCGATCGAACACTAGCCACCGCCGTGCCCCTGCTCCCACCCGAAGCCTGACCGAAGTCCCCTTCACGACCGATGCATCCCCACCCTCAACCAAGACTCCACCTGCAACCTACTCTGCCAATTTGCAATGCACGGTCCTTTTTGATTTTGCTTCCCATATATAAATATGTTGTTGTTAGAAGCATATATGTTCTCGTGTGCCCTCAAGCACATATATGCTTTTATTATATATATATATATATATATATATATATATATATATATATATATATATATATATTGCGGTGGGTTTTCTTTTTTGTGCTATGATATATATTGTATCCTATATATGCGATGCACATACAAATCGATGGCATTAGTATGCAATTTATTTTATGTCTGCACCTGTATAGCATGGCCGAGAATGCATAGTCTGTAGCTTTCATCCGCATTTACTTTGAACTCCACGTTGTATCTTGTCTTAGTCACCATCATGCCTTCTAGTCTTTTGAATTGTGCATATATACTTGGATAGTATACATATATTGGGAATAGTTCATTGTCGTGACATATATATATATATATACACATACACACATGCGTTTATATATACCATACGCCTTATCTTTGCTTTACTCTTCATTTGTATGCTGCAGTATGTGATATGCATGTAAAATATATATGTATTGTATGCACGTGTCAATGATGATGAATTTAGCAAAGGGTATGTTTTTCCTCTGAAACATTCACAAGCTATGTCAATGATGTTGAATTTAGTTTGCAAGATTCTTTTGTCTATATATGTTGGCATTCAATGGAGTACAAGAATGCAGGAATGGGAAATGATGCTGAATAAAGTATGTTACATCTTTGTCATTCTTTAATGCGTTTTTTGCTTTTCATGCCACATGTTTGTGGTCTACTTGCTACAACCAGAAGCATCAAATGCGTGGGATGGATCCATTAGCTTTTTATTCGTCATTTGTCAACAAATATTAAGTGATGAAGCTAAGAAATTTCATTTCTTTCTTTACTGATTTTGAATTCTCAGGGTCAATTATGGTTTAAGGTCTTCTGGAAGAGGACGGCGAGGCGAGCCGTTTGCATAGAAAAGTTCGGACTTGTTACACACGAGAGGTATAATGTTTGTATTCGCTTCCTTGAGTGCTGAGGCTTAAAACACGCTGTAGAACAGAACTTGACACTCAATTATGCCATTGAGTTGGCTGCAGTTGAAGTGGTGATTGTGTAAGTAATGAAATGACTGGTTCTCCCAGAATTCAGTCGGCAGTCATATTTAATAGGTGTAAAGTGAGGAAAATGTGATTTTATGCTTAAATTAAAAGTTTTCAATACTGCATTTGCCTGTTGTTGCTGTTGGTTTGGTGTTTCTTTTCAGTTTTAAGTTGTCTCGGCCTGGTTTAGAACACCAGCAGTTTATTATTAACAAACGTGGTGTGCACTGCTACTTGCTGAAATGTTGGAAACAAAACCCAGCAAAACTCACTCGGTTACAAGTATTTCGTTTTCTCTGTTGTATGAAATCATTCATATATTTGTTAATTGACATGCTTCGACAGATTTGGGATTAATTTAGTCGTTTGAGGAATAAATTAAGATGTTGAGACTGTGGATCTTGTTGACTGTTGAGCTTGTTCCATTGCTGGGTGAATGATGAATGCATTGCTGGGTGAATGGTGACCGTGAGTTTGCATGTTATTTTCATATTTTGCTACTTTGCTGTTATGGTCGATTCTGTTCTCAGCCTTGAACTTTAATTATTTTTTCCTTTGTTTAAAATGAATTTAAACATGTACCGGTGTAGTTTTACATCTGAGAAAAAGCAAAATGACAATAAACTTTGTGTTTGTGTCTTGAGACTCTATCATGGATCATCATCATCATCATGCATATAAGAAATATTCACGACATCATTTGGATGTCAGAAATAGTTTGTCTCTCTTCTTTCAAACACATTTGTCATTCATATATCTATCAGAAACTCGAAATACACAACCTTTAAATATATACATATGGAAACGAACTTGTGTACATATTCAACGCATATCCAAGTCTTTTAAAGTTCTGTTTGTAACGTTGCATTATCTTCGGTGCCTAAAAAATAAACCTTATACTTGCATTTGCATGTCAATGTCAAACACTAAAGTCAGTTATCATCCAGTGATTAACTAAAACAACCGTATTATCTCACTTCGAAATGTACAATGATATACTATTTTACATGCATACAACGATGCTACCATGAAGACAATTTTAAACAAAACAAGTATCTCATGAAATATCAACTAGCATACATTTTAGTTTTATTAGAGTTAATCATAAAATTGGCTATGCTTTAAAAACTTATTGCAAGAGTGGGCTTAGTTACAAATTTACTATATTTTAAAAGTGCGGAAATATAAATTCTAACCTAGCATACACCATGAATAGAAAGATAGCAACTTAATTTATACTTTGTTTAAGCAAGCTTAAAAAGCATTTCGATTATTAGCTTTGTTGAAATAATGGTAAATTGCCGGTAGTGCTTACATTTGCAAACCTATTCTATTATATAATAAAGCCAATGTACGGTCGACTTTTTCCTTGCACCACATTCGTTCTCAACTCTTTTCCTTCATTCTTAGGCAGTTGAAATCCATTTAGCTTTTTAGCCCCCTTAAAAAATTATAATTTACAACTCCCGTAATCAAATATTAAATAGAACTAAATTTTGCATCTTGAATCTCCTACATTACAACCGGCTACGTTTTCTTCCCAATTAACTGCTCATCTTTATGGCGGTTATATGGAGGGTTTTTTTCCAACTTCAACCATCGTCCTCCGTCTGCCTACATATCCCTCATCCTCCCAACAGATTAATTTTCCGTCTTCTTCCTAGCATCTCCATTTTTGGTTGAATGAAGTGCGTGTATGTGTGTACACAACATAAATATGAAACGGAATAAAGTTTATAACAAAGGTTTTCATGAGAACTTCATTTTCATTGAATCGAGTTATTATTGGTAAAACAATTAATATCTTCTTTCTCAACAACTTCGTTTTCATGAGAAGCTCACTGAAATGAATAGATTGTTTACTTTTTATTGTATATTTTCTACCTTTTCCTCCTTAAACGATGCATGATTTTGGTTGCCAAGTGAAAGAGACTGAACAAATGAAAAAAAAGTGTACTTGCCAAAAAGATAATGTTCAGGAAATGTGTGCTTTTGTGTAGGCAATGAAGAACTGGAATGATATTTATGTTGTAATGTTCGCTAATTTAATATAATTAGCGAGATGAAAAGAATACCATGTAGTTTACAAGATGTGGTATGGTGTTTAGGTACAGGTTAATGAAAATTTGACCATCAGCATGTGAAGCGCATCAATTGTTCAACGTGGTTGGAAAGGGTGTATTTTCTGGTTTACTATGTTCATGCCTTAGATGCATTGCATGCATCCAAACTGAAATCAAGTACTTCTTATCCATGAACACTCTATATACACACATGCGTGTGTAAAATTGTCCTAAAATAATAACCAACAGACTTGCCCAAAACCGTTTATTAAGATGGATTTTAATACATAATATATGCAGTGGTATCTTTACCAGTTGTGGTAGCATAATCTCTTCTGCAATGGTTTTGAGATATTAAGTACCTATAATATCAGTTTACTAAATAAGATTGAAAATGTTTGTGTGCATTAAAATTATTATCTTGGAGGATTTTGCCGTGATGACCAAAGCTATAAAGATTCACTCTTTACTCCTTTTCATTTACTGTTATAAGTTGGTTACAAATTACAACTGCCTTCCATATTTGCAATATGACGTCCAACAATAGATAGTTTCAATTAATTCTTATTTCCCAATTATTGACCCTCATACTCATATTGACATTAACAAACTCGAGTGGAATATTGCTTTTGATATTTAAATATGGATTTCAATCTTATCTCAATTCTTGATACCGGCACCACTTAGTTGATGAAGCAACTTTAAATACAGAAACATGGACCGACCTTCCAGTGATAAAATCATCTGTATATTACAGGAAAAAAAACATTTTTTCATAGACTTTTATAGTTTCTTTGTGTCCTTCAAATGCCACTTTTACTATTGTTATTATAACGTTGTTTTCACCAAAATGTTCTATTCAACTAGTTGTGTTGGATGTTTGTTATAGGCATAACATGCTTATAAATCTCTCTGTGGCTCATCTACCATTCCGACGCTTTCTCAATCAAAAATAACATGTAAATCCGTAAAATTTTGTAACATTTCATTGGTTTTCTACGTTTTTCCATACTTTAGGAGTGATACTGAAATTTCTTGAGAAGAAGAATTCAGGATCATGATTAAATATATAACACAAACATCACATACAACTAAACCAGAAACTAACAAATTAAGATTTATAATCAAAATCAGTATAAGAAAAACACACACTCCTCTAAAGTTCTTTAGATCGCATAAAGGTTGAGATGAGCGAAAGGCAATATAGACAGCAATTTCCACTATAACATCCTACGGAAGCAGAAGAGAACCCATTGAAATCTAGAATGAACAAGAAAGAGTGAAGAAAAGAAATAAGCATGAGAAGAAGGAAAGATTAGAGGTGGCTCCAATATATAGAAGAAGAAGGTGATCAAAAAATCAAAAACGTGGAAAAAAGACAATGAAGTGTCACAAGTTTCTATTTATAAAATGATAAAAGGAAAAAGATAAAAGGAGAATTTTAAAACTTCAAAAACCGCCTTGATATCATCCACAAGTTTTTATTTATATATTTGTTTTTTCTCTTGGACCAAATATTTAGAAACAAACTAATGGCTGATATCAGGGCTGCAAATAATGCTATACAAAGAGGACCTTTGTTGTATATATTTATATTTATATAAAAATATAAATGTACTTCACTTCATTTCTTGGGAATATGTGTCTGTGCACGTGTACGATGGCACACCGTCCATCAGACACGATTTAGTTTGATGTATTATCTAATTGGATACATAAGAGTATATGTTATGGATGATTTGTATTTGGCAATGGTTGAAATATTTTATAGTATAATTCTTATTTTCAAAGATTAAATATATATCGCTTGATTTTATTTTGAAATTAAATTTGAATCAAAGAGTTTATCATTTTAGATAATGAATAAATAAACTTATTATTTTAAAATTCCTAAAGATATATTTGAAATATTTTGAAATGAAATTTCTATTCTTAATGGTTAAATTTGAGTTATTTAGTATTATTTTGGATTTAAACTTGGATTAAAAGAATAAATCCTTGTTCAATAATTAAAAATTCGCTTTAATTGGACTAATATGAATTGGTGTGAGTTTATACTTGTTTAGATGTATTTGGGCGATTTCAATGCAGAATGTAACATCTGAGAACATATTTGCGGCTTGATGCAGATCTCCTCTTAGTTGTGAAAGGCTTCGAACTGTTCGAAAGGCTGAGTTATCTTTTCGAAGGGGTTGTTCTAACAAAGAATCTTTCTGAGTAATTTGAATGAAGACGAAACTTTCAGTTTCGAAAGGTTTTTGCGTACATGTTGGTGGCTTTTATTTGATGATTTCGAACAGTATTCCTCAACTTATTCGAAACGTATTCATGCAGGCGAAATCATCTGTTTTGAAAGGAAGCAATTGAAGTGCAAGAGTGCGTTCGATCCATTCAACCCCTTTGAAAGTGTGTAACACATCCGACCCTTGGCTGTAGCATCCCTTCGACTCTTTCGAAAGGCTTTGTTGATACTGTTATCTCTTGTATATCCTTCTCTTCAATTCATCTTGGCTTCGACAGTGTTGAAGTGAGAATTGGTGGTAACAATATATTTGTATATTAGATGAGCTAAAATGCCCGTTATAGTATAAATTTAAGCACTTATATACATGTATGTTATGCCTTACGAGGATTGCTATGTCACACCTGCACATAAATATTTATTTGTATATGATACACGTATATATAATAGTTACATAATATAAGAATATGTTATTGATTTAAATGAAATAATGATTTTATTTAAATGAATTTTAAAAATGTACCAAATAGGTTAGACTTCATAGGCTCAATAAGGATCCAATATGGTATAACAAAAAATTAAATTCACCCATGAACCTCGTAGCGGGCTAGCCTAAATGTCGTCCTAACATTTCATCAAGCCTTTTCTTCGTTATTTCTAATCGGTTGTTTTTGGTCAAATGTTAGTCCCGTTTGGTTTGTCGTTTTTAGTATTGGGTTTTAGTTCAAACTAAAAGCGCACGATGCATGAATTTTTAAAAAAAATACAATTTAAAAAATAAATTTACAATACAAAACGGAAAACAAATTTATTTTGGTTTTCGTATTTTGGGAAACAACAGAAACACGAAAAACGATTCATTCCTCCACCGTCCCTCCATCCCCTTTGTCGTCCCGCCGTCCCACCATTGTCCATTATTATCTACTCTTCTCGAATTTTGTAACGACTTTTTAAAACGCAAAATATAAACCAATCGGACCATATTTTTCATGTTTATAACCTTTAAATTAAAATTGCGCCTTCAAAGTTTGAAGCATCCTAAGTTCCTCTACCACTAAAATCGTAGAGCTAATGGTGCTCAAGTCATTAACATGTTGTTCTTGTTATTGCTAATGGTTGTCTGCTTGTTATTATCTGTATTATTGCGATAGTTACACCTATAAGCAAGCACATTCGGTCCCAAAATTTGATAATATAATAATGTTCAGCCAGTTCAATCTCCTGTTTAAGCTATATATAGATTCTAATATTACTTCTTAGGCATATTTGATGAACATATAATTATGTATGTAGCATGTTAATAAGCTATGAGAAATAGGCATTTAGTTCTCATTGCAGTTCTGTATTATAATAGAGTCTGCTTAAACTACCTAATATGCCTTTCTTTTCGTACATGAATTATTGGAACACCGTTTTTTCACTGAAACTCATGTTTCTTCAATTGACATGGAAAAAAAAAATAGTCATTCCTTCCATTTATGGTCCCACAATGACATTCCAGACAGCCCATAACTGATTATAGAAGATGACCTAACCTTCTAAACTCTATCAGTATAGGGTATGTTTTTCCCCTGAAACATTCACAAGCTATGTCAATGATGTTGAATTTAGTTTGCAAGATTCTTTTGCCTATATATGTTGGCATTCAATGGAGTACAAGTATGCAGGAATGGGAAATGATGCGGAATAAAGTCTGTTACATCTTTGTCACCCTTTAATGCGTTTTTTGCTTTCCATGCCACATGTTTATGGTCTACTTGCTACAACCAGATTTGTCAAGAACGAGCTAACAACTACAAGGGAAGCGGCTTTCTAATCATTAAATGCGTGGGATGGATCCATTAGCTTTTTATTCGTCATTTGTCAACAAATATTAAATTAATGAGTCAGTTGGACAAAGATTTCTTGACGGTTTCTAAGACAACTGACTACAAATTTTAAATGCAGTCACAGCCAGTCTAGATTCTTGAGTTCGGAATTGCCGGCGGTATAGTTTCGCTCATCTAATTGTTCTATTCATATGCAAAAATGTAAAATTAATCTTGTGTGAAGATTCGCAAAAGAATTGTTGTATACGCTAAAACGTGTTTCTTCTTTGATTTATTTTATAATGAAATCATTTCAAGGTTTGGCGTGTGTGTGTTTTATTGAAACCAGCCTAGAACCTAACTTGTTACTTTTCTCGTTTCATAAAACAAAGAAAGTCTATTGTCTTCTTTTTCTGATTTCTCTTTTGTCAAAAATTTTCTTCTTTTATCTCTTTTGTCAAATTTGTACTGGTGTGAAAAAAGGTATGCACTTGCGTGTATCACAAGGTTAAGTTCAGTTGTTTGTTATATATTTCATGGTAAATTTTGTTGCTAGACAATTTTGAGTGGAGCAATTAAAAATTTCACTTTGGCAAAGAAGAGTAAAAAACTTCAAACTTCAACAGGAATAACAAAATCAGTGAAAGTGAAGGATACATGACCTAAGAGGAGTTCTGATTTAGCCTATGAAGACATGAAATTTTGGTGTGTCGACAATATTAGAATTTCTATCGCAGATGATATTATCAAGGATTTACTAACCCAGATTTGTTTCTGAGCTTTGGGGAAAACTTGAGAAGCTTTGTCTATGTAAAGTTTGCTAACAAAGCTAAATAAAATCTAGGAATCTTACAAGCTAAATAAAATCTGGCAAAGTTTGCTAACAAAGCAAAGTTGATCTTTTACTATGCTTCTAATAAGAGGCGCAAAAAATGGAATTTACGTCGCGAAAGGTTACAAAACATCACAGATACACAAACGCGGCCTAAATTTATATCGCAAAAAACTTTAACTTTTACGTTGCCGATATGGTTTGTACCAGCATGTTGGCATGGGGAGTTAACCTCCCTGCTCATCTAGTCATCATAAAGGTAAAAATTGAGCTGAACCTACCTTTGATTCTCATTCAATTAATTAAAGGCATTGCACATGAATAAAGACCGTTAACTTTGGAATTTTCTGTTTGTTTATTTTGAGCAAGAGTTGATTAATTAAAAATGTTTTACACGGTAAACTTTAATGCTAAATGCAATTTCTTCAATGTGGATTATTCTTTAACGTATGCTTGGCTCCATTTTATTATTACTGTTTGACGACTTGGGACCAAATATTTGATATTCATGTATAATAGGCTTCCGAAGATGAAAAATTGAACACAAAACGAAGCAAAGCAGAAGCAGCCGTAGATGCTGCAACGATTGTAAAGGCAGAGCAGAATAACAGTGATTCAACAGGTAAAAAGAGCGAGGAAAAGTAGGCTACAGAGCCATCTATGCAATACTACATTCATGTAAAGGCGAGATGAGGCCAAGCTACTGATAGCCACAGCCTTGTTGAAGGGGTAACATTTTTCTTGTCCTTGTTACTTTTACGGTGCATTATACTATATAGAACAGTTTATTAAATAAATAAATAAAATATATACTTGAATGTAATAATACTTCGAATGAAATACTGATGTGAATAATAAAATAACTAGCCTGATAAAACAAGCAAGAGGGGTTATCCGCATGATATAGTCCATGACGACTATTATTTTCTAATGAGTATTTTGAAACAACTGTAATTCATGTAATGATTAACATTATTGAATCCGGACTTTCAGACTTGGATACGATAAAATCAAAATATAATTCACATCAAACTATGAATCCAGTTCACTGTTTTATGAATTTTGCTAAACTAATTATAAGTCAACAGTACAGACATGGTGCATATATGATAAAATCATATGAGCTTACCAGTTAACTCAAGTCCCACGAGTTGGGATAAAGCAGGCTATTGCAATTTTTAGGGCTATTTGTTTGTAAGTGCACATGTTGTATTGTTGACATTATTAGCATATCATATTTTTCATATTTGAAACTTGAACAAGCCAATGGATCGCGACAGTGGATTAAGAGCTTCTGAGTATTGGCTGACCTTGATTTGTTAAAATCATGGGTCCTCCTTTTTTTATTCTTGGCCACTGTTTCTTGAGTTCCTCTCCATTATTCATCATATTATGACTAAACTACATGAATACTTGTTTATTATCATTTTGCAACGATTAATATTTCCTTATCTGATTAATATTTTAATATTTTTTTTGGGATGGTACACTTCATCATCTAAAGCTCCTTTTAAATCTAATATTCAATGTATTAAAGTATTAAACTTACGAGTACTAAATATACGATGTCTTGATCATTATCTTGCTATGTGTGCAACAAACAATAAACCCACTAGGTCATATGGTTATATTATGATACTATTAGGTGCATGTTTAGATTGCGATATACATGTTTTGGGATCATATGAATCAAAATCATTTTTCATCAACGAAAATGATACTGTTATATTATGAAATTGTAAATGGTGGGTTTAAACCAAATCCCTTGCAATATCTGACCAAATTATAAAACCAAATCTAATTATGCGAATAAACAAGAATTGAATTGGTAAATTTCATGACTTAATGATTAGTCATCTTGATGTCTAAATTATCCGCTAAAGTATCAATAAAGTTTACTTGTTCAAGCTGGGTTAAAAATACAAAGTATTGACTAGCCATAAAATCACATTCAACCTGCATATCAATTGAAGAGTCTATTAGGAGGGAAGAGACCGGCTAGAGCACCAAGGAGATATGCAGCAGAGCTGAAAGAAAAGAGTGAAAATAGAAGGAAAAAGAAAGTTTTCATGCAAATTGTATTTCATTCACGTTCAACAGTAGCCTATTTTGTAGAAAGGCTGATACACATGATTGGGTACTGTTACGCCACATGGCAAAAAATTTCTGGTTGAGTTAAAAGTTGTAACTAACTTCCATTTTTTAAAAATAAAAAGATTTAATAAGAAGCTTCTATAATGTCATGTATTGATTTCCTTTGCTAGCATTTGTTGGTGGCAGAATTCTCTTCCTATGCTATGCTCGGTTTCTTGTAGGGATGGTGAATGCACGTTTAGGTCTATCACAGGAGTGACTGTATCATTACTCTCCTCTTGAAAGTCGACCTTGTCCTCAAGGTCGTGTGGAGTGGTGAATTCCCACGGTTATGGTGTGGGTGTTACTGCATGCGGATTAGGGCATAGTTTGAGGACGAGATATGAAAGATAAGGCGTATGCAAGCTTCTTGTGGTAGACAAAGACGATATGCAACGAATCTGTTGGGCGAATTCTCACCCAGGAGATCTCGAGACCAAGAAGCGTCAGTTCCATCCGGATTCGCAACTTCCATTCATTCCATCCGGTACACGTGCCACTACCGATCCATTCTCCTCCCATGCCGGACTAGACCTCCACCACCATCACCGAACCCCCATGACCGGACCACCAATACCGAACCAGACTCCGCTTAGCAACCACCGACCCAACCTCTGTCGAACCAACCACTCCAAGCACGGCCGAACCAAGCTCCGCCGAACCAGAAGTGCCAGGCCAGATTGCTTCAGCCCAGGACCACCAACTGCTATATACATCCAAGACCCCTGCCCCTAACCTCACTCTATAAATAGAGGGGCAGGGGTACAACAATGGCAGACAAGTTTGAGAGCTCAAGCAAGGAAGGAACTTTCAAACAACTTTCTTATACTTGTACTTAAAGCTTTGTACTTGTAATCCGAAAGAAAGGAGAGAATAACATATAAAGTGGACGTAGGCACGTTCTGGCCGAACCACTATAAATCTACGTGTCTTTTACATTCTAGTCCTTGCTTTTTACATATTTGCATAAGTAACCTAAAACCTTGAAAAATAACATATAATCAACTAAATAATACGGATTGGAGGTGTTTGTCCATTTTTTGTGCAAACATTTTTGGTGCTTTCACTGAGAACTTGGAACTCGAAGCTTCAGCTTCCCTCATTCAACCTTCTTTCCCAATAGCACCCTTCATTGCCTAGGAAACATGACTTCCAGGCCGAGAAAAGACGCCAACAAGGGAAAGAACGTTGCAACCAGCAGCACTCCAGATCCAGTGAATCCAGATCAAGAGAACCATCCCACTACGACAGCAGATCAGGCAAATCCGACAGCCCCTGCCGCGGAACAACCGACAGCAATCACTAGGGCAGATCTAGACAGAGTTGTGACTGAAGTAACTAACCGCTTCGCATCCCAACAAGAAGCTTTGGTGAACCAACTCGTGTCACGCTTGAGGGATGCCGAAGAATCCAACCGCAACACTGAATCATGGGGTGAGTCTCAGTCTGGAGGATCTCAGAGACATCAAAGGTCTTCCCTCTTCGAAGAAGCTATCAACAGGAACAACAATAATAGGGGCCGCGCCCGGACTCAGCCCGTACTCCGACTCGAGGAAGCGCTTGGAACTGAACCCAATGGGGGAGGCACCAGGCGAGGGTCGGATGTAGCTGACCCGGTCATGCCGCCTAATCATAGAAACCCCGCTGAATGAAGCCGAGCTAGAGCCCAGCCCGAAGTTGACCCCATGGAAATGCTCGAAGCAGAACCCCACAAGGGAAGATCAAGGCAGGGGGCAACTGTAGCTGGTCCTAGCATGCATCCGAGTAGCCAAAGACAGCAACTGGATAATGTCAGAAGTGATAGGCTATACCATCCCTACATGTCATTCGGACGAGATCGATCCCGCAGGGAAGAACCAAGCTCATTCTTGTCCGCTCCAAATTCTGATGAATGAATGACACGATTATTCAGGGAATGCGTCCGACGGGAGCAAAGGGATCGAGGGATAGGCGCTAGGGTAACCAGCCCTTTCACCGGCGACATCGAAACCGCCATCACCCCTCGAGAATGGAAAATGCCGACGATGGAACCGTACAAGGGAACTTCCGACCCCGTTGTACACTTGCAGAGATACACACAGCATATGCTCATGAGCGGGGCAACGGAAGGAGTATTATGCAAATGCTTTCCATTATTTTTAGCAGATCTAGCCACCTCCTGGTTCTACCATCTACCCCAAGGATCCATCAGTTCATGGGAAATGTCGAAGAAAAAGTTCATTAGCCAGTTCCGCCTTCACGTGGAACAACCCAAGGATGCTTATTCTCTATCTAATGTCAAACAGAAATCCGGAGAGACACTGCAACAATATCTAACCCGGTTCAACGCCGCAGCGGCCGCGGTCCAAGATGCCGATGAGATACTCACCCTAATGGCCCTCTGTAGTGGTGTGCACCCAGATACCAAGTTTGCTAGAAGACTAACTAAAGAAAAACCAGCTACCTTGCCCGATTTCTTCCATGAAGCTGGGAAGTACATGAGACTCGAAGAGGCTGTCACTGAAAGGCAAACAGGACCACAGGCTAAGACGGCCCATGGAAACGCCCCCGCCACAGCAAAGGACATTCGGAGAAACGACTCTAGAGACAATACAGGGGGCAAGAAGGGAGAAAAGCGCTTGTACCAACCAGGACCGAGATTCGACGCTTACACTCCCCTGAATGAAACAGTCGAGAACATCTTCCTGGCCACCCAGGACGAACTTACATACAAGCGCCCCCCGTACAAGAAAGAGTCGAATCGCGCAATCCAGTTCGGAAAATTCTACCGTTTCCACGAGTCTCATGGGCACGATACCAATGAGTGCCGCCATCTCCGAGACCTAATTGAAGAACACATCAGGAGAAAGAGATTAGAACGCTATGTGAAGGGACAGGACAGGACCCCAGCTCCTGCCCAGGAAGACCCAGGGCAGCTCCCTCCAGAGACAGGCGGAGGAAATCGCAACACCAGCGGCTCCAGCCGAGAGAAGATAGTGGTCCATACAATATCAAGGGGGCCACACATCGCCCACAAGAGCTGGGCAGAAATGGAAAGATATGGAAACTCACTCAGAAGCAAGAGTGACTGCGTCAATTCTGTTATAGAAGAACGCCACCCTAAGCGGAAGGAAAATGATGACATCACATTCAGTGGGCACGACCTAGAAGGAAGGCAATACCCTCATATGGATCCTATGGTCATCTCTGCCTAGTTCGGTCCAGCCAAAGTTTTCCGAATCTTAATAGACACTGGAAGTTCAGTAAATATCCTATTCAAGCATGCTTTCGACAAAATGAAGCTGTCAATGAAGGATGTATCCCCCTGTAACAAACCACTACACGGTTTCACTGGAGAAGCAAAGATGCCCCTCGGACAATTGGATCTCTTTGTTGAATTGAGAAGTCATCCCCGCTCCGTCGTTCGGAAACAAACATTCGTGCTAATAGACAACCACTCGGCCTACAATGCCTTTTTAGGAAGACCGGCCTTATCCGACTTCCAAATTGTCCTTGCCCCATGGTGCCTAAAGATGAAGTTCCCAACGGATAATGGAGTGGGAGAAGTAGAAGGGGATCAAGACGCCGCTCGGGACTGCTATGTAACCGAACTTCGCAATAATCGTAGGAGAGATAAAGGGAAAAATGCAGAGACTATTCTCTGCATGAAAAGCTTGGAAGCATAGCAACTAAAGAAAGCCCCTCCTCTTCGATATACAAGTGATCCCTTCAACGAACTGGATCCCAGGGACGGAGAGGATGAGGCCACCGCCGAGCCTTTAGAGGCTATGGAATTCGTATCTGTAGACAAACACGACCCAAGTAAAATGCTGAGAGTCGGATCTCAGCTAAAAAGAAAATTAAAGAATCAACTCATTGATTTTCTTCGCCACAACATGGATGTATTTGCATGGACAAACGCTGATATGACTGGAATCTCCCCGGACATAGCATGCCACGCACTAAACATCGATCCTACCAATGTACCGGTAAAGCAAAAGAAGAGAAGTATGGGGGCAGAACGATCCGCAGCCCTCGAGGAGGAAGTAAAGAACTTACTTACCAATGACTTCATACGTGAAGCCATCTACCCGGAGTGGATCACCAACCCGGTACTGGTAAAGAAAGCTAATGGGAAGTGACGAACATGCATCGATTTCTCCAACTTAAATGACGCTTGCCCGAAAGACTGCTTCCCACTCCCCCGAATCGACCAACTCGTGGACAGCACTGCTGGACACGAACTCTTATCCTTTATGGACGCATACTCAGGATATAACCAAATCCCTATGCACGCCCCGATCAAGACCACACTAGCTTCATCACCGACCGAGGATTGTACTGCTACAAGGTAATGCCATTTGGACTTAAAAACGCCGGAGCTACTTATCAGCGCCTCGTCAACAAGATGTTTGCAGAACTAATAGAACGAACTATGGAAGTGTATGTGGATGACATGCTGGTAAAATCAAGAAAAGCCAACGATCATGTAAGCCACCTGGACGAGATGTTTCAAGTACTCCGCCAATATGGAATGAAGCTGAACCCTCTAAAGTGCTCCTTCGGAGTGTCATCAGGAAAGTTCTTGGGATTCATCGTCCATGCCAGAGGGATCGAAGTAAACCCCGAACAACTCCGAGCCTTGCAAGATATCAAAATACCATCCACTCGGAAAGAAATGCAAAGCCTAAATGGGAAGGTGGCCGCCCTAAGCCGATTCATCTCTAAAGCAACAGACAAATGCATCCCTTTCTTTGAAGCACTGAAGAGAGACAAAGGAAAATTCGAGTGGACCGACGAATGTTCAACAGCTTTCCTTAACCTAATCGAGCACCTCCAACGGCCACCAGTACTCTCAACGCCAAATGAAGGCGAAGAACTATACCTATATCTTGTTGTGTCATCCCATGCCCTAAGCGCCGCTTTGGAAAGAGAAGAAAACCGCACACAACAACCAGTGTACTTCATAAGCAAAAGGTTCACGGGAGCAGAAACCCGGTATCCCAAACTCGATAAACTGGCGTACTGTTTACTAATCACATCAAGGAAGCTGCGACACTATTTCCAATCTCATCCCGTCAGAGTCCTAACCGACCAGCCATTGAGGCAAGTGCTCCATCGTCCCGACACCTCTGGGCGACTGCTCAAGTGGTGCATCGAGCTAAGCCAATATGATATCACTTACCATCCTCGCGCCGCTATCAAGGGACAAGCCATAGCTGATTTCATTGCCGAATTCACTACTGGCGAAGGTAAGGACCAATCTGAAATAGCAGAAGATATCAAGTGGAATCTCTTCGTAGATGGAGCGTCGAACGAACAAGGCTCGGGGGCAGGTGTTGTGATAATCACCCCCAAGGGAAGGAAGCTACGCTACGCCCTAAGATTGGAATTCGCTACCACAAACAATGACGCAGAATACGAAGCGGTGATAGCCGGATTAAAACTTGCACTGGAAATCGGAGTCAGCTCTTTATGTCTCCATAGTGATTCTCAACTTATTGTGAATCAAATACTAGGAGAGTTCCAGACTCGAGGAGAATGACTCACAGCATACCTAAAGAGGACCAAGCTGCTACTTAACCAACTGGATCACTATATGATCAAACACATTCCTCGAGAGGAAAATCGAGAGGTCGACGAGCTGGCAAAGCGAGCTAGCATGGGAAATGACACTGCCTCTAGAGCGATAACTGTCTCAAGGCTGCTAACCCCGAGTTTCGAGCAAGTACACCTAATAGCTGCAACCGAAGAAGAAACATGGATGACCCCTATCCGAGGATACTCACAAAACGGCACCCTACCAGACGGGCGAAATGAAGTTAAGAAAATTCTAAGGAAAGCTTCCGGCTACACGATGCAAGAAGGCATCCTCTATCGGCGCGGCTTCTCTAACCCCTTATTGAGGTGCGTTGCTGGAAGAGAAGCCAGGGAAATTCTATCCAACATCCATCAGGGAAGTTGTGGAGACCACACCGGAGGGCAGACTCTGGTGAAAAAGATACTCCGATATGGATATTTCTAGCCCACCTTGAACAAAGACGCCTTAGACTTCGTCAAAAAATGTGACAGATGTCAGAAATTTGCCAAAATCCCTCGACTACCAACCAATGAAATTACTCAGATGACCAGCCCTTGGCCCTTCGCCATATGGGGGATTGACTTAATCGGCGAACTGCCAACGGGCCGAGGCGGAGCCAAATATGCTAGAGTGGTAGTCGACTACTTCACCAAATGGGTGGAGGCGGAACCTCTAAATAAAATATCTTCGGCAAAAGTTATCAACTTCTTAATCAAAATATTCTGTGCAGGTACGGAACACCACTCAAAATCGTATCAGACAATGGATTTCAGTTTGACAGCGAGGAATTCACCGACTGGTGCCAAGAGCACGGGATTCACAAAAGCTTCTCATCCGTGGCTTATCCCCAGGCAAACGTCCAAATAGAAGCTGTCAACAAAATTCTCAAAACTTTAATCAAGAAGAAACTTGAAAAGTCGAAAGGCGCTTGGGTGGAAGAACTTCCTATGGCACTTTGGGCCTATCGCACATCTTACAGAACTTCAACAGGGCATACTCCCTTCTCTTTGGCATACGGATCGGAGGCTATGCTCCCAGTTGAAACTATAGTGCCCTCTCACCGTAGGAACCACTACAACCCGGAAGAAAATGAACAACTCCTCCACATGTCTTTGGATCTAATTGAGGAGAGAAGAAATGATGCAGCACTCAAAGTAGCAGCTCACAGACAAAAAGTGGCAGCACTATACAACTCCAAAGTCAAACATCGAAGCTTACAAGAAGGAGACCTTGTCCTCAAGAGAATCTTTCTGCGCCCCGGGGCACTGGACCCCATCTGGGACGGACCATATGTAATTCATAAAGATCTCCACAACGGAGCTAATATTTTGTCAACAGTGGACAGAGAGGTGTTCCAGAGGGCATGGAACATCCGACACCTCCGTCGATACTTTTCTTAACTTGTACTGCCCATATCAAGTGAATTAACAAAGAGAATCAGTGGACGTAGGCATTTTCATGCCGAACCACTTTAAAAACTTGGCTCTTGTTAGCTTGTTCCTTTATATCTTGGCTACTTGTTAAGCTTTATCCTTTTCTGTTGAACAAAATCCTTTGCAGATGACATTTCAATCCAGAACTTCACAACACAACTCCACCTGGACAAAATCTAACAGGTACGCTGCGCTCCTATGCCCTCGCCAATGAGACACTTTGCTCCGGTATCCCTCTACCGCGAGTTAACTCATTGTTTGCCTCGGCCCTTAAAGCCGACTGTAATAAGCCAAGTATAAGTCATCATAAAAAATGCCGACTATAGCCGATGGCAGCTCATTACAGCGATTCGGCTCGCCGGCGACTGTGAACCGATCATAAGCCCCAACATAAGGTGTGGCCAGCCAGGGGCAGTTCACAGTTGACGATCGGCCCCCACTCTAGCCGGCCACAGTAAATCGAATAATACCCACGATTATGGGCCATAATGGCCCGGGTAGTTACTGTGCGCGATCGGCTCCGATGTGTCTTAAGTGCGGCTGTGGTAAAAAAGAAAACTCCCCGCAGTAGGCGTAAGATGGGTGACAAATGTCTCCAAGACCCACAGCTAGGGAAAGTGACTACAAAACTCGTTTTCCACGAACTTAAGCACATCGACGGCCTTCCGTGACTGGAAGTTTTACTTTTCCTATATTTCAATTTCGTTTAAAACTTTTCTCCTACTCTTCGTAACGGTGCTTGAAAGTACAGGACATGAAATAGGGAATGTTCGCTAATGGGAACAGAAACTTACAATCGGATGACGAGACACTCAACAGCATTTCGTGCTTAGTCTTACAGGATGCACGAAATTGCCGTCTATGGCCAAAACATTAAGGGCGGTACCTTCTACTTTTATACATTAATGCATAGCTGCAGTTCGTATTTACACATCACATTTACATTGCAAAATGAGAAAATTATGCTTTAAGCAAAAAACTTGGCATCAGGCACAGTCAAGTCACTAGTAACATGCATAGTTACATCACTTACACAGCACAGCAAAATAGGAATAACATTCCAACATAAAGGAATCAGCTTATATTATGAAATTACAAAACGTCATTCATCACAAATAATATTATTACAGTTACATCAATGTTTTGGACTAAACAGCAATAAAAAGAAATCAAAAGGTGACCAGCTGCGTTCACGCTTCGCCCTCATCCTACCAACTCTCCAAGCCTACTTAGCCGCCGGGTCAGAGCTCTCAGCATGGTGACCAGAAGTCCCACCTGTCCAATTCAGAAGGGGAATTCATTAAGCGAACAGTAAGCGATCAAGTTATGAAAATCCAAAAAGAAAAGAGAAAGAGAAAAGAGACTCACCAGCGTCCACCGCTTGATCCTCATCAGCCAATTGCACACCCGCTTCCTCTGCAGCAAGCAGCCGCATCCCTTCCTTCACCGCTACCTTCTCCTCCTTTGAGAACTGGGCGGTTACCACGTCCATCCTGAATACCGCTCCACTTTCCTTATCCGCATCGGCCTTGGCCTCCTCCAAAGCACGGAGATATATCCTAGCCATGACTCGGGGATAGTCATCCATCCAGGATAGATTACCCTGCTTCTAGGTACAGAAGTACATATCCTGCAACATCTCATCCATCATCCCCTCATTCTCCTCAAACTCCCTCACCCGGGCCTCGGAGGATAACAACTTAGCGACGGCAACATCCCTCTCCGGTCGATATCTCAAGCGGTCAGCCTGGAGAGACCTTCTCATTTCCTCCATCTCTTCCTTTAGCTTGGCCTGAGCCAGCTCTGCGGCCTCAAGCCTCCCAGACAACTCTTCACTCCGCTCAAGATCCGCATTCCGAACCTCATCCACCGTCGCAATGGCCATATCAATCTGCCCCTTGCAAGAAGCCTCCATTTTTCGCAATTCTGCCCAGCTGGCCTTTTCCAGATTCTCCTTCAACTGCCTGGAGGCTACCTCGTGCTGAGAAATCTGAATAGCCTGGTCGTCAAGTTGTTTGGCCTGATCAGCCACCACTAACCGCAACCTTATATTGGCACTCCCTATCTCCTCCCCAGCCTTGGCCAATAGGGCGTGATGCTCCATCAACTTCTTGACCTCCTCCGTGACCCGGTCAATGTTGGCCTTGGCTTCGTCCCCCATAGCAGCTATCCGGGTAGTGAGCAGATCCAGATCTAGGGACTTAGCCTCATCCAGAACCCGAACCATGGGTTGCGAGGGAGAAGATGCTCGCCCGTGGCCTCATCAAATAAAATATCCTGAAGGCTTGGGTCCAAATCCGGGTGGCCGGCAAAGGGATTGCGAGGCACGTCGGGACGTTTTATGCGGATCACAGTAGGGTTCTCGGAAGGAGGCGGAGTGGGGACAAACTCCGTGGTCTTCTCCATAGTATCTCGGGGAGGCTGAATAGGAGACTGAGGACCAGGTGGTGAATCAAATAAGGAACGCCTCCTCTTCCTCTGCTGGATATCTTCCTCAACGACTCCAAGAAGAGGGTGATATTTAACTACATCCCCGGAATGGCCAGTTGGCGGCTTAGTAGCAGCTCTCATCAATTTGAATTGTTCGAGGCGGTGTCGAATGTTTGAAGTTTTGGCCACCCCACCTGCCCCTGTAATAAAGAGAAAGTGTTACGAACATACGATGGCCCATAATTCGAGAAATATGTTAAGCCAAAAAGAATGAGAAGACACATCTATTATACAAACCCTGCAGAGGAGTAGGATCCTGCAATAAGTCCTGGATTTCATCCCAAGATGGGAGCGAGCCATAAAATATTCCTAAATCCCTATCGTAAATGGGGTCTGCAGAAGTCAAAAGTTCACCTTGAATCACTGGAGCCGCCTCAGCTGAAGAACTCGTAGGGAATGGCGCCAGCCCCAGCCTTGTCAACCTCCTTTTCCTTCTTCACCGAGGCTGATCCTTCCTCTAACCCTTCAAAAGCCTGGCGGAAGGCATCATCCGTCCACTCCTGGATCTCCCCTGCCTGCTCAGAAGACAAAGGGCCGACACCACTACCACCCTGTCCTTCACCTTCTCCATCTCCTCCGCTCTCCTCTTCGTCTCTTTCCTCCTCTCCACCTTCCTCCTCCGGAATGTCTGGACATGTACTGGGAGAGGGTCCATCAGACTTCTTAAGCTTTTTTCCCCCAACGGATGGGGGCACCGAGAAAGGTCTCTTCTTGCTACTCTTCGTAGTGGCCCCATCCTTGGCTTTAGCAGCCCTCTCCTCGGCTGTATCTCTCTGTTTAACCACAGATTGACGTGGCAGAATCAAGTTATACTCCAGGAAAGTGGCATTCCTGATCAGGTAAGAAGCCGACCGATCCCGTGCCGGAATGGCTCTTATTTCCGCAGCCGTCCGAACCAAGGAATCATTCTCCACGACCGCAAAGCCACCTGTCGCTAGCAAGAAATGAAAGTATATAAGAAGAAGCATTGTGATCGGGACAAGGAAAATATAAATGGAGTTCAACTTACAGCCGGAAGTGAAAAGGCGGAAAGAAACAGAGTCATCCCTAATAAAAAACCATTCCTTCTTGAACATACTGAGCTTCGAGTACAGATCCAGAACAGGCTTGAAGGGCACGACCGCTTCCAAACTGATATATGGAGACCCCTTCTTGTAGCCTCTCAAGTTGTACAGATACCGGATCTCCCAGTCGGAAGGGGGACGCCCATATCTCCTTTGAAAGATGACGAAAAGACTCACCAGAATGGCGTAGGAGTTAGGCTGAAGCTGGAATGGAGCCACCTTCAGATTGTGACAAAGCTAACTATCCAGGCATTGAGAAGCGGGATAGCACCACACATGCAATGATATCTGCTGTAAGCAAAGTAGCCTTCGGGGGGGTCATACGGCATCACTCCGTCCCCGGCAACCGCATAAGCGCTCTATCTATCCCAAGGAACGAGCTATAATATCAAGTTGCTCCTCCTTTAAGGAGCTGGGAAAGCAATCGGGAGGGGAGACCAGAAGTTCCTGGGGACCATACCCATCCACTAGCGACCTTGGGGCAGGTCCATGTCGCGCCGGTTCTGTTTGGGCTGGGTGCACGGAAGAAGACTCTCCCCTATCCTTGGACTTCTTACTATCTGATCGAGTTTCCGCTTTACGAGACATTTTATCTACATACACAATAGAGAAAGACGTGTTGTTAGAACATGAAGTACAGGAATACAAGCGAGCAAGCATACACAAGTCGGAGATTTCTCTCATGGTCCAAGTATAAAAGACCATTCGGTATCAAAGGTTTAAAGTTCCATTCGGCAAAGTGAACACCCATTCGGCAAAGTGAACACCCATTCGGCATTCAAAAAGCCCTGGTTCATTCGGTATCGCCAATACGAGAACTCATTCGGTACTTAGAGCCCTCAGTTCCATTCGGTAAAACCCAAATATAATGAAGAAGCCATTCGGCGTATACCTGGTTCGGCAGCAAGGGTTGGTTCGGCACAGTGACTGATTCGGTAGGAATTTTTTATCCGGTTGACTCGTTCGGTAGGGAACAAAGGAAGCCCTAGGCCCCTACTTATAGGCGAGCATAGATACAACCGGACCAACTGGTTCGGCACTCCCAGGACCGAATGAAGCTATCTCAACTGCAGGGAAACAAAGCGCGACACATGCAAGCACGTGCCCCACTTTGGGGGGCAAATGTTGGGCGAATTCTCACCCAGGAGATCTCGAGACCAAGAAGCGTCAGTTCCATCCGAATTCGCAACTTCCATTCGTTCCATCCGGTACACGTGCCACTACCGATCCATTCTCCTCCCATGCCGGACAAGACCTCCACCACCATCACCGAACCCCCATGACCGGACCACCAATACCGAACCAGACTCCGCTTAGCAATCACCGACCCAACCTCTACCGAACCAACCACTCCAAGCACGGCCGAACCAAGCTCCGCCGAACCAGAAGTGCCAGGCCAGATTGCTTCATCGCAGGACCACCAGCTGCTATATACATCCAAGACCCCTGCCCCTAACCTCACTCTATAAATAGAGGGGCAGGGGTACAACAATGGCAGACAAGTTTGAGAGCTCAAGCAAGGAAGCAACTTTCAAACAACTTTCTTATACTTGTACTTAAAGCTTTTACTTGTAATCCGAAAGAAAGGAGAGAATAACATATAAAGTGGACGTAGGCACGTTCTGGCCGAACCACTATAAATCTACGTGTCTTTTACATTCTAGTCCTTGCTTTTTACATATTTGCATAAGTAACCTAAAACCTTGAAAAATAACATATAATCAACTAAATAATACGGATTGGAGGTGTTTGTCCATTTTTTTGCAAACAGAATCCAACCTTTTCAATAATTTGAAAAGGACAAAGCAGCGCTTGGATAACTTGTGTTGTGGTGAGCGAAGCGAGTACTGGCGGTATGGTTGAAGCTTAATGAATACCCATGAGCCTACCAAAAATTGTTTGTCTTGCCTGTGCTTGTCCACTTGATTCTTCATGCGAACTTGAGAAACTTGCAAGTTTATTTTGATTATATGTAGAATTTGGTCTTGTGTCCTTGCCCATTCTTCTAGTTCGTGTAGATCAGAGGTTTCCATAATGTAGTCAGAGATAACCGGAGATGCATGACCATATACCGCTTGGAATAGGGACATTCCAATAGAGGAGTGCTTGCATGTATTATACCACCTTTCCGCCCATGGTAAGTATTTTGTCCATTGCTTGAGAAAGTCACCAGTCATTGCACGGAGATAGGTTTCGAGGCAACGATTGACAACTTCCTTTTGACCATCCGTTTGTGGATGCTATGCAGTACTTAGTCGGAGTTCGGTAACATGTTGTCGGAAGAGTTCACACCAAAATTGGCTTACGAATAGGCGGTCACGATCAGAGACAATTGAATGGGGAAACTCATGCAATTTAACATATTCTTGCACAAATGGGTTGCGAGTTGGAATGCGGAAACAAAGGTGGGTGATGCACAAAATTGAGCATATTTTGAAAGGCGGTCGACTAGTACCAATTGCAAATTTTGCCAGATGATGCAGGGAAGTGAGTGATGGAATCCATAGAAATATCTTTTCAAATTTGAGATGGAATGGGTAATGGTTGGAGGAGGCCTTTAGGTGGTGAAGTTACAGATTTTGCTTGTAAACATACAGGACATCGTGCCACAAATTCTTTCACGGTTTCGAACAGATTATGCCAGTAAAAATTAATAAAAGGGCGAGTTGCTATTCCTTTTGCTCCAGAATGACCCTCTGTCTTTAAGCAGTGATAAGAATCGATCAGTTTTTGCTGGATTTCCATGTTGCAAGGGAGACAATTGATTACCATGGAAAATGAGGCCATCCCTGTACTTAAATTTGGTAGCTGCTGTTGGGTTATCTTGGATTTGCTGAATCAATTTCTAAGCCTGGGCATCATTTTGTATCGCTTGTTAGTTCTTCAGTGATCGAAAAGTGTGGAATGGAGAAAGCAAGTAGTAGAGCTTTTGCGTTCCTAGACAATATAAGTTACATCAACTTATTAAACATCGAAACACTATCATCATATTAGTTTAACATTTGATCTCATGAAACATGATAATAATATGATTCAAATACTTATCATCTAAGTTTGATCCCATTGCATCGCATAAGTCAAATAAGAATTAAGAAAATAAATAAGCATAATGTGCAATTGGTCATTAGTCAAGCTAATGGTCGTTATGATCTCTCTCATAATCAGAATCTATTTTAAGTCCATGTGCTTCCTCCTTTTGCATTAATCCAAATCGTGTTACAAATAAAAGAGTTTTTCCCCAAATTAATTTAGGGTTACAAAGATTTGATTTGCTATGAAATGAGAAAGAGAATTTAGAATTGCAAAATCCAAACCCCAAATTCGGGCCTCGAGGATCATATTTATAGATTCAGGTTGACCCCCTTTCGCGCCCATTCTTTTGCTTCAGTCGAAATGCCTTTATGAAAAGGGACAGCGCATTAAGGATCTTAAGGCTAATTTCACAATAAAGCGGGGAGGGGGGTGAATAGTGTTTAATGAATTCTAAGAATTATATAAACTAAATTGAAATTACGACACAAACAAATGCAGAAATTAACCACATAACAATCACAGAATCAAACACATATGCAGAAAGTAAATAAAAAGCAGTAAAGGGAAAGTACACGCCGGATTTTATACTGGTTTAGAGTTACCCTGCATCCATTCATGTACCAAGGCAAACTACCTCATACGTATTTTTATTAAACCGGTGTCGAGATTACACTCCTCAATTTATAAAGTCCTTGTGGTGCCCTCCTATCTCACGAGTCCGGGACAAACTCTCTTGATTTACGGGCCACAAGATTACCCAATTGATTTCCAAGCACAACCACACCTTATAAAGAGACTCGATAAACTTTTGATTGCAAATTGATCCTAAAAATCTGAATAACACTTTAATCTTCGAGATAGGGCAGAGAATCAAACAAGAATGAGTATCTAATTTGATTTACTTAAGAATTCGACAGAATCTCGGCACGATCTTAAATATATGATAATTATAGAACGTGGATTTGTGGAGAAGAAGAAGAGAAGAAAATATAAGAATAGTATGTTAAAAAATTCGTTTGAGAAGGCTATTTACAAAGCACCAACGGTCATAACCATTCGTGAAGAGATATAAACGAATAGACACTTCTTTTGAAAATTGAAACTTTTGAAAATAGCGGCCACCATGTCGACATGGGGTATCCCATAATGTCGACATCCCCTTGTTAAAAATAATGTAAAATTTGTTGCTGCTGTTGGTTTGGTGTTTCTTTTCAGTTTAAGTTGTCTCGGCCTGGTTTAGAACACCAGCAATTTATTATTAACAAACATGGTGTGCACTGCTACTTGCTGAAATGTTTGAAACAAAACCCAGCAGAACTCACTCGGTTACAAGTATTTCATTTTCTCTGTTGTATGAAATCATTCATATATTTGTTAATTGACATGCTTCGACAGTTTTGGGATTAATTTAGCCGTTTGAGGAATAAATTAAGATGTTGAGACTGTGGATCTTGTTGACTGTTGAGCTTGTTCCATTGCTAGGTGAATGATGAATGCATTGCTGGGTGAATGGTGACCGTGAGTTTGCCTGATGACCGTTTATTTCATATTTGCATACCTGTTTGTTCAAACAAAAGCTTTTCATGGTGTATGCATTATCTTCGGTGCCTAAAAAATAAACCTTATACTTGCATTTGCATGTCAATGTCAAACACTAAAGTCAGTTATCATACGGTGATTAACTAAAACAACTGTATTATCTCACTTTGAAATGTACAACGATATACTATTTTATATTCATACAACGATGCTACCATGAAGACAATTTTAAACTAAACAAGCATCTCATGAAATATCAACTAGCATACATTTTAGTTTTATTAGAGTTAATCATAAAACTGGCTATGCTTTAAAAACTTATTGCAAGAGTGGGCTTAGTTACAAATTTACTAAATTTTAAAAGTGCGGAAATATAAATTCTAAACTAGCATTTGTGCAATTCATAATTGCTCAAGTGCAAAATTGAAAATTTGTTTGCACAATTTTAATGTGAGCAAGTACGAATCTTCAAACGATACCTATTTTTTCGTAATAAGTTTTCAAACAAATATATTTTTGCAACATATTATTTCTAAAAGCCTCTATTTAAGATGAATCCTCCTCTATATAAACGATGCTAAATTCTTAAACTTCTATCGCTATCTGTCTCGTATACAAAACACCTTTAACAATAAAATTTCTTAATTACATGAAGTAAATGTGTTAAATGAGAAACCTCTAAGCATCCTCTTTCACTAACGCTTTCGTGACGACCGCCCTACACCTTCACCATCGAATATACATGAACACTGCGCTACTGTGATGTCCAGCCGATGTAGAATGATTGTTGTTAATTTCGATGATATAATATTTTAAAATTAAAAGAAGATTCAAAAAATATTGTTCATTTTGGTGATATTATATTTTCAAGGAAAGAAGATTTATAAGATTCTTGAGATAATGACTTAAATATATTGTCTTTTCTACTGTATTAAAGAAGGCAATGAATTATCTTTATGAAAAGGAGAGTGATTTGAAGATTAAGTAATCAAACAATTCCCTAATCGGCTGATTAAAGAAGAAATTGAAAAGTCGAATCGATAAACATTTTTCGTATGAGCAGGACAATTGATGAATCATTGCTTTATAACCATAAATCAATTAATTCAACCATATATAGTAATCTATATATAAAAATAGTCATTCTGTAGAGATTAATGTTACCATCTCAAGTTGTATTTCTTATTCGTCTTCTTGACCTTCATTATCAATCTTGTAAAATTCTCTTTTCTTAGAATGTAATAAAATCTTCTTTTTTCAAAGTGAACATACATTATCTCGCGATAGTGGAACAGTTATAAATCTATTTGTGAACTCTCTATTTGCTTGTGATTTGCTCTTTTGTATTCTTCCATTGTTGTTTGTTTTATGCACTACAATACGATCTTATTCCATTCGCGTTTATTTCGGTTGATTTACAATCATTTTGTAAATTTACTCCAACAATTGTCAAAGTTGGAATGTGGACAAAGCAATTATAGAACCTGTATTAAATCTCATGGCACGTCGAGTAGAATATAATCATCATCACATATATAAAACCGACAGGACGGTTATAACTAAATGAACCACAAATCTCAAAGTGCATGGTTTTACAGAGTTTTACAAAATAGCAGTAAAGTTTTATACACGAGAAATAAACTCAAGATAATTGTCTCTAAATAAAGTAGCCAACACCGTTAGGCTCCATGGCGTCACACGGCGGAATAAGCAATAGTAAGCCATATATAAATATGAGAAAGCACAATCTCCTACTGTCCATCTGCACATCACCTATCACCCAAATTTAGAGTGATCCTCAGCCAACACATGCCATACAAGATGGTTCCCTGGCCACTCATGATCCAAGTGATAGATGGATAAATCCAAGTTTCAAGACAACTAAATCAATTGCTTTTACCCAACCACCAAACCATAAGATTCCTGTGATCCAAGAGTCATGCCTATACATTTAAGCTCCATAAATGATGGTGCAAGCCGTCCAAGCAATGTCGAAGGATCAAATGAAGACTAAAAGTCATTTTATGGACCGGTACCGATCCATAGAGCATGGTCTCGTATGGATCCCTAAATTTTGTTTAGCTGGCTACGATCTTCTGAGAGCGGCTCTTTCAGGATGTGGGGAAGAACGCGGTTAAGAGAACTCTGTCCACCTTCAACTATAAATAGTGGATGATAGGCATTGTTTATAGGATCTTTTTGCTTGCACGCTAAATTTTTGTACTTCTATTGTAACCTCTCGGGTTAATACCGATCCATAGACTATCGATCCGTAAGATCACCCTTGTAAAAATCTTATAGAATCATAAACATAGTTCAAGTAGACGTAGGCCAGTAATTAGTTGAACCACTATAATTGTTGTGTCTTTTTTCCATCGTTTGCCCATTTATTGTCTTCTTTTATCTTCTATAATATTTTGGGTGTTTGTGCCAATTTTTGGCGTAAACACCTGCTGTAATCAATTTTCATAGTCCAAAGATTTTTCCACCGTTTTAGTAGTTTAAATTCCTAGCTAGTTACATGCTAAAAAACTGACCCATTTAAGCAACAAATTCCATCCAAAAATATAATTTGACCCAAAACCAAACCCAACTTGGCCGACCGAAGGCGACGCATGTGTGTATGTGTTAACATGCAAGGCCTTCCTCTTCAATCCAAGAGAAAACATTTAGGTGCCCAATGGTCTCATTCTCTCTCCTATGAAAACTATATTTAAACCGATATAGTTTAAGCTATCCTGCAATATGGAACTATTCAATTTCCATACTTCTCCTCTTCTCTTTCTTTCTTCTTCTCCAAAGTAAAAAAGCTACTCGTACAAGATTTATTAATTTACACTAACAATGCTCCACCAAATTTAAATACTCCATTGCCATATATTGTAGAAAAACTCATACATAAATATAGATATTTTATGGACTTAATCTACACATAATGATAACCTGTCAAAGTATGTCGCAATAAAGTAGTTACTAAGCATTGAACCATCAATCTTATGCGATTTATTGGATATGTTTAACACATCATTTTCTTTCCTTCAAATAGTTTAGAAGACAATATGTGGATTGGCCTTGTCTTTATATCTCGGTTTCATGAAGTGCTCTTAGGCTAAGCCATAGTTTCGTAGGATGCGACACCACTGTTAACACCAAAAGTTCACCACCGAAACTAGATTTCGATAGAGAGTAGAGGTCGCTGAGGACCTTTTGCAAGAGCCGAAGAGATGCTTCTGGAAAAGTCAAGAAGGACTCCGCAACTAAGGATCCGCATGAGATGTTTCTGCCCACAAGTGGGTTCCACACAAGATAAAGACTTTCACCTTTGGTTCTGCATGAGAGGGTTCCACAGAAGACAACTCATTGCTAAGGGAAGAGGTTCCACAAGTAAAGGTTCCACATTGAAGGCCTTTTGCAAGAGGCATCAACGTCATGTAAAAATACTACCTTTCGCAAATCCAATTTTCCTCCTCATTCAAAGGAACCTTTCAATGAGATCGAAAGGATGCTTCTGCAATAGAAGATCGGAGAATTGAATGCAGGTTAACGCTGGTCAAGCACTTTAGAAGCGCCACTTACCTTTAGAAGACCTTTCGATGGAGTCAAAAGATTCCCTTCCGTATCAAATCAGCTACCCTTCCATCATTAGATCAAAGCTATGGATGACGCATTCTCACTTTTCGTTGGAGACAAGAGCAGCCAAATATGTTCATAAGAGCTATAAGCCAACCTTCCGTCAATGCCGGAAGGCCTTTCTTTTGCACGAGCTTGGAAGGATGTGAGCGAAACCTACCTTCTGGCCCGGTCGCCATGATCCCTATAGAAGGTCCAAATCCGCACCTACAAATAAGACCCGAGGGGTCCATTCTTGAGATCCGGATTTTAGTTTTCGAAATCATTACTATTTTTGAAAGTTTGTAACCTTAATTTCTGAATAATTTTGGGGCTTTTTCCAACAGGTATTATTATGTATACTTCAGTTCATAATAAAGAATTTCATGTTAGAGATCAATGTTTTCATCTCATTTACGTACTTTATGTCGATATAATCAAATATCGATCCTCTTTTTTTATTTCCTTGGTTCGAAAGGTTCAAGAGCATCTTTCTACTTGATTCAATCCCCCTCTGAAACCCCTTCAAATAGTGAATCCTTTTAAGATACAATCTACGAAAATACCTTTCGACAAGGAGTTCATTTAAGATCTAAGCTACAGAATCGAAACCATCATCTAGTCTTAAGGGGCATTACCTGGTATATACTCCTTACTCCTAAACCTTTTGACGGGGTCGAAACCCCACAGATAATATTAAGGTTACACTACTGAATTTAAACCTACCTTTCTTCAGCCTTTCGACAAAGCTGAATCATCCTTGATCCACCGGATTAAACCTATCGCTAGTTCAAAATCTCCATTCTACTAACCTTTTGACGGGGTCGAAACCTAGCATTTCTACATTTTGACCTTTAAAATGGGTCATATTCTATGGAATCAGGATTCTTTTCCCCATCTCCGAGGGCCAACTATCTTCCTTAAAGGCTTTACATACCACCATTTCACATTAAGTCCATCCACTTGAATTCTTTGGGGTGTTGACCGTAAATTTGGTTATCACCTAGTATTAAAAGTCCATATAGCCTTCCAAGGGACGTATTGGAAAACATTATGTACCAATTCCTTTAACATGGATTCTTCAGGGTGTTAACAAAAATTTGTGTTAATATTTTGACGCTAAAAGAAAGGCCTGAACCTCCGCTCCTATTAAATTTTCATCACAGATTAATAGAGTTCTTCATTCAAAAGAGGAAGATAGAAAGAACAAATAACAACAACAATGAAAAAGGCTTCATTACAATATGCTCTGGAAAATGATATAATCTCGAACTTCTAAAAATACAGAGATTGGACAACCTTCAACTTTGATAAACAACGAGATTAGAGCTCAGAATTTACAACAACAAATTATAGCAATACGAGAATTGCTTGGAAGGGTTCCATCTCAAGAATCATTAAGGGTTGTGAAAGGAGAAGATGAACCGTCGTCTCCAAATAAAGGCCAACATAAGAATCAAGAAAGTCGGGCTAAGTGAACCATTGAGCAATCGAAAAGTTTAGCCATAGAGGACAATGGAGGTCACCATAACAACATTCATAACCAAATCACAGAGGATACAATAAAAAATATACTAAACGAATTAGGGAAACATGTTATCATATAAAAGGCTCATTTGTTAGAAGAAAAGATGGCGGTTAGCATTCTCCCTCGCATGTGTAACGACATGAAATTTTAACGAATTTTATCTCATACTTAATTAATTTTACTCAAAATTTTAAACAATAAAATTGTGGAATAAGATTTGATATTAGAAATAAATATATTTAATTATCGTAATTGGTAAAATTTTATTGAAAAATATGGAAGTTAATTTATTTGTGAAATTTTAAAATATAAATTTATTCAGTATGCATGTTGAAAATTCAATATTTTTGAAATCTGAATATCTTTATATAATAAAAATGTAAATCATTTTTTGAGAGAGACATCATAATTCGTTCCATCAAATTTGGACGTTTATCGGTACATTTATCTTATTTTATGTGTTTTGGCAGCTTTTTTGATAGCAGCAAAAATTCGAGTCTATATAATTTGATCGTATCATTGATATCTGTGCACCGTTCTATTCATGTTATTGTATTGATCTCCGTAGTATATTTATTGTTGTATTATGAGGCCCGGTACGTGACGTAAACAACAAAAAATGGGTGTTGTATCGGTACTGTATCCATGACTTTTTGTTTCCTTTTCCATTTCAAACTAAATCGTGACAGCCAAGCAACAATTAATTGCTTTAATTATTTTACCCGATTCAAGCTTGTGACCGTTGCCATTTTTGCCATCCTATATATATTTTGCCTTTCCACTTTCGCTTGCTGTTCATTCAAAGAGGTACGTTCTCATTGTATTGTATTGTATTTTATTTTTTCTATATTTTTTGTTTTTGTTTCGTTCCCTCTTTCTTCTCCTCCATATTTCCGCCGAGCTCTCACCCTTGTCATTTTCCATTTTATCGAAGTAATAACACGAAGCCTCTTCTCGCATGCTCACCTACCTTCATCCCTTGCTTCTCACTTAACCCGAGTGCCTAGCCCTTTGACCCATGCCCAAAAAAAAGAAAAACACCAACCACCGTGCCACTTTCCTCCGACCACCAAACCTAGGACAACGCCG
Source organism: Allium cepa (assembly GCA_030765085.1). Lineage (NCBI taxonomy): Eukaryota > Viridiplantae > Streptophyta > Magnoliopsida > Asparagales > Amaryllidaceae > Allium > Allium cepa. The sequence goes on along the minus strand of CM060938.1, from coordinate 658,363,102 downwards.
AGCGCCTCCCCATCGCCGCACCTCAACCCTGACCGGGCTGCACCCTACCGTGCCACCACCAATACACGCCGCCCAAAACCGAGAGCGTCTCAACCAATCGTCGGCACCTCATCACCCGAGTTCCCCCGACCGGCCACTAGCCACTGCCGTGCCCCTGCTCCCACTCGAAGCCTGCCGAAGTCCCCTTCACGACCGAAGCATTCCCAGCCTCAACCAAGACTCCGTCCGCAACCTACTCTACCAATATGCTATGCATGGTACTTTTTGATTTTGCTTTCTATATATACATATGCTGTTGTTGGAAGCATATATGTTCACGTGTGTCCTCAAACACATATATGTGTTTATATATATATATATATATATATATATATATTTCCTTGCGGTGGGTTTTCTTCTTTGTGCTTGTGATGTATATAGTATCCTATATATGCGCTGCACGTACAAATCGATGGCAGTAGTATGCAATTTTTTTTGATGTCTGCACCTGTATAAAATGGCTGAGAATGCATATATATTGATATATTATGTATGTAGGTGTCATCAGCACTTACTTTGAACTCCACCCTGTCCACCTTATCTTACTCACCATCGGGCCATCTAGTCTTTCGAATTGTTCATATATACTTGGATAGTATACATATATTGATAATAGTTCAGTGTCGTGACATATATACATACATATATATGCTGCTCTTAGGATGAATGTACATTGTAGAAAAAGTATATACATGAGGTTATATATAGCATGTGCCTTATCTTTGCTTTACTCTTCTTATGTATGCCGCAGTATGTGATATATATATATATATATATATATATATATATATAAAATATATATGTATTGTATGCACACATAATGCTCGACGAAATCCACATATATGTATTCTGTACACATATTTTTTACAAAAGCTGTATGTGCTCGGATTTGAACCTATGCACGTTACATATAATACGTATACAAATTTTCGACAAAATTATACATGTTGTATATATATATTTGTTCTTTCCAAAATTTTATAACACAAAAATATATATATTGCGTATGTATATTATTTGATCATGTTGTATGTGTCATTTCTTTCAATTTTCAAAAAATTGCATATGTTACATATATTGCACGTGTACGCTTTGGCGAATTTTTTTGTATGTTGTATATAATGGTTCTTTTAAAATTTATAAAATAAATGTATGCATATATTTCATATGCATATTTTATTTTATTTTCGTTAAATTTCTCGTGCTAAAAATCTATTCTTGCATGTCGCAGCAAATTGACTTATCATGCATGATTCTTGCCAGTGTCCATTGTTTGCTCTTTGTCGTAGTTGTTTCCATTGTTGTCTAGCCACAAAAGGTGAGCAATCACTAAAGATTAATGTTCTTATGCTTATTAAACATAGGAAGTGACAATTTAAATGTGCTGTAAATTAGAATTGTTAATTAATAATTGTTAATATGACCTGTGAAACCACGTTTGCTGAATCAAGCCAGGGGAGTTTGTATGTTACTTCATATTTTGCTGCTTTGCTGTTATTGTCGATTCTGCTCTATCCTTGAACTTGAATTATTATTTCCTTTATTTAAAATGAATTTAAACATGTACCGGTGTAGCTTGACATTTGAGAAAAAGCAAAATGACAATAAACTTAAAGCAATAAGATTATAATTGCAAGGTGTAAATGTGTCAAATGGGCAACCTTTAAGCAAACTCTTCCACCAAGCTTTCGTGACGACCGCTCTACACCTTCAGCATCCAATATACATGAAGAGTACGTTACTGTGATGTCCAGCCGATGTAGGACAATTGTTGTAAGATTTCAATGATATAATATCTCCAAATTAAAGAAGATTCAGAAGATGCTGTTGATTTTGGTGATATTATGTTTCTAAGTAAAGAAGATTTGTAAGATATTTGAGATAACGATTTAAATATATTGTATTTTTTATTGTGTTAAGAAAGACAATGAATTATCTTCATGAAATTGAGGGTGACTTGAAGATTGAAATAATCAAACAATTCACTAATCGGCTGGATAAAGAAAAAATTGATAAGTCGGACCGATAAACGTTTTCCATATGAGCAGAAATATTGACGAGTCATTAATTTATAACCATAAATCAATTACTTCAACCCTAACTAATAATCTGCATATATAAAGATGGTTCTTCTATAGAGATTAAAATTATCCTCTCAAGTTGTATTACTTATTCATTTTCTTAGCATCCAATATCAATCTTGTAAAATTCTATTTTCTTAAAAAGTAATAAAATCTTCTTTTTCCAAAGCAAATGTACATTATCTCGCGATAGTGGAACCACTATAAATCTATTTGTAAACTCTCTATTTGCTTTATTATGTGATTTGCTGTTTTGTATTCTCCTATTGCTATTAGTTTTATTATATTACAACACGATCTTATTGCTTCTGCTTTTATTTCGGTTGATTTACAGTCATTTGTGTAAAATTACTCCAACAATTATCAATGTTGAAAAGAGGAGAAAGCAATTATAATACCTGTATTATATCTCGCAGCGCATCAAAATAAAATATAATAATCATCACATATATAAAATTGACCGGACGGTAAGAACTAAATGAACAACAAATATCAAAGTGCACGGTTTTACAGAGTTATATGAAATAGTAGTAAAGTTTATACAATTAGAAATAAACTGAAGATAATTGTCTCTAAATAAAATATCCAACACTGTTTAGGCTCCATAGTGTTGCACGGTGGAATAAGCAATAGTAAGCTGTTTATAAATACGAGAAAGCACAATCTCTTACTGTCCATCTACACAGCACCACCTATCACCCTAAGCACTACCTATAACCCAAACCTGTTATCTAGTGTACTCATTAAGAGTGTCCAAAATAATAATAAGATAAACATAAAACATAGAGTCAGTCAACAATTTGTCATGAGCAATAAACAATCTCAAAATACTATACAAGTCAAAATAGTAAGAAACAAATATATAAATATCATACCCGACATGTCCCTACTTCCAAAGAGAAAGAAGGAAATAAAGATTGATTGAAGAAATGAAAGAAAGGAATTTGTTTTAAATAAAAAAACATTTTCTATTCTTTCTTTGCAAACTGTCCATTTGAGTTCCTTATTAATTTTCAATCAAGTCAATCATCCCCTTTCCTTCGCGTGGTCGGGCAAGTTTTCGAGAATCTTCACGAGTGGCCTTCATACTAGCCTAATCCAAGTGCAAAACCCAAAAGTCCAAGAATTAAGACAAGCCGTGGATCTGTACTGATCCATGTCCATGGATCTGTACCGACCCATAATGCTTGCCCAAAGTCGCTACATGGTTAATGCTATACAAAGTTAGAGTGGTCCCCATATAAGATGGTTCGCTAGCTATTCATAACCCATACGATCGTGGATAAATTCAAGTTTCGAGAAAACTAAATCAATTGCTTTTATCCGGCCATCGAACCGTAAGATTCCCACAATCCAAGACTCATGCCAATGCATCTAAGCAGCACTAATGAAGGTACAAGCCATTCAAGCAACGCCGAAGGATCAAATAAGATTAAAAGTCATCTTATGAATCGGTATCGATCCATAGGGCATGTTTTCGTATCGATCCCTAAATTTTGTTTAGCTAGCTACGATCTTCTGAGAGCGGCTCCTTCAAGATGTGGGGAAGGACATGGTTAAGAGAAATCCGTCGGCCTTCAACTATAAATAGTGGATGATAGGCATTGTATAGGGGATCTTTTTGCTTGCAGTCTAAAATTTTGTACTTCGATCGTAACCTTTCGGGTTAATACCGATCCACAGACTATCGATCCGTAAGATCACCCTTGTAAAAACCTTATAGAATCATAAACAAAGTTCAGTAGACGTAGGCCAGTGTTTAGCCGAACCACTATAATTGTTTTGTGTTTTTCCATCTTTTGTTCATTTATTGTCTTCATTTTATCTTTTATAATATTTTGGGTGTTTATGCCAACTTTTGGCGTAAACACCCGCCGTATTCAATTTACATTATCCAAAGATTTTTCCACCGTTTTAGTAGTTTAAATTTCTAGGCTAATTACATGCTTAAAACCGACCCATTTAAGCAACAAATTCCATCCAAAAATATAATTTGACCCCAAACCAAACCCAGCTTGGCCGATCGGAGGCGATGCACGTGTGTATTTGTTAACATGCAAGGCCTTCCTCATCAACCTAAGAGAAAACATTTAGGTGGACAAAGGTCTCAATCTTTCTTCTATGAAAACTATTTTTAAACCGATATAGTTTAAGCTATCCTGCAATATGGAACTATTCAATTTCCATACTTCTCCTCTTCTCTTTCTTTCTTCTTCTCCAAAGTCAAAAAGCTACTCGCACCAGATTTACTAATTTACACTAATAATGCTCCACCAAATTTAAATAATCTATTGCCGTATATTGTAGAAAAACTCATACATAAGTATAGATATTTTATGGACTTAATCTAAACATAGTGATAACCTATCAAAGCATGTCAGAACAAAGTAGTTACTAATCATTGAACCATCAATCTTATGCGATGTATTGGATGTGTTTAACACATCATTTTCTTTCCTTCAAATAGTTTAGAAGACAATATGTGGATTGGCCTTGTATTTATGTCTCGGTTTCATGAAGTGCTCTTATACTAAGCCGCAGTCTCGTAGAATGCGGCACCACTGTTAACACCAAAAATTCACCATCGAAACTAGGTTTCGATGGAGAGTAGAGGTCGCTGAGGACCTTCAGCAAGAGCCGAAGAGATACTTCTGGAAAAGTCAAGAAGAATCTCGTAACTAAGGATCCGCATGAGATGGTTCCGCCCACAAGAGGCTTCCACATATGATAAAGACTTCCACCTTTGGTTCCGCATGAGAGGGTTCCACAGAAGACAAGCCACTGCTAATGGAAGACGTTCCATAAGTATCGCATTCATGAAAGAGCCATCCGCAAGTAATGGTTCCGCATTGAAGGCCTTCAGCAAGACACATCTATGTCATGTGAAAATATTACCTTCCACAAATCCAATTTGCCACCGCATTCAAAAGAACCTTTCAATGGGATCAAAAGGATGCTTCTACAATAGAAGATCAGAGCAATGGATGCAGGGCAACGCTGGTCAAGCACTTTAGAAGCGCCACTTGCCTTTAGAAGGCCTTTCGATGGAGTTAAAAGGTTCCCTTCCGCATCAAATCAGCTGCCCTTCCATCATTATATCAAAGATGTGGATGCCGCATTCTCACCTTCCGACGGAGAGAAGGGCATCCAAATATGTTTAGAAAAGCTATAAGTCAACCTTCCGACAATGCCAAAAGGCCATTCTTTTGCACGAGGTCGGAAGGATGCGAGCGAAACCTCCCTTCCGGCAACGTCACCATGACCCCTACGGAAGGTGCAAACCCGCACCTATAAATAAGACCCGAGGGGTCCATTCTTGGGATTCGGATTTTAGTATTCGAAATCACTACTATTTTTGAAAGTTTGTAACCCTAATTTCTGAAGAAATTTGGGGCTGTTTACAACAGGTATTATTATGTATACTTCAGTTCATAATAAAGAATTTCATGTTAGAGATCAATGTTTTCATGTCGTTTACGTACCTTATGTCAATATAATCAAATATCGATCCTCTTTTTTCATTTCATTAGTTCAAAAGGTTCAAGAGCATCTTTCTACTGGATTCACTGCCCCAACCCCTTCAAATAGTGAATCCTTTTAAGATAAAATCTACGAAAATACCTTTCGACAAGGAGTTCATTTAAGATCTAAACTATAGAATCGAAACCATCAGCTAGTCTTAAGGGGCACTACTTGGGATATACTCCTTACTCCTAAACCTTTCGATGGGGTCGAAACCCCACAGATAATACTAAGGTTACACTATTGAATTTAAGCCTACCTTACTTCAGCCTTTCGACAAAGCCGAATCATTCTTGACCCATCGAATTAAACCTTTCGCCTGGTTCGAAATCTTCTCTTCCAACTTTTTGACGAGGTCGAAACCTAGCATTTCTACATTTTGACCTTTAAAGTAGGTCATATTCTATGGAATCGGGACTCTTTTCCTTATCTCCTAGGGTCGAACTATCTTCCTTAAAGGCTCTACATACTACCATTTCACTTTAAGTCTATCTACTTGGATTCTTTGGGATGTTGACCTTAAATTTTGGTTAACATCTAGTATTAGAAGTCCATTTAGCCTACCAAGGACCACATTGAAAAACATTATGTATCAAGTCCTTCGACATGGATTCTTTGGGGTGTTAACCAAAATTTTTGTTAACATTTTGGCGCAAAAAGGAGGGTCTGAATCTCTGCTCCTATTAAATTTTCATCACATATTAATAGAGTTCTTCATTCAAAAGAATAAGATGGAAAGAACAAAGAATAACAACAATGAAAATGCTGCAGTACAATCAGCTCTGGATAATGATATAATCCCGAACTTCAACTTAGAAAATACAGATATTGGACAACCTTCAACTTTGATAAACAACGAGATTAGAGTTTGTAATTTACAACAACAAATGATAGCAATATGAGAATTGATTAAAAGGGTTCCATCTCAAGAATCATTAAGGGTTGTGAAAGGAGAAGATGAACCACCGTCTCCAAATGAAGACCAATATGAGAATCAAGAAAGTCAGGCTAAGAGAACCATTGAGCAATCAAACAGTCTAGCCATAGAAGACAGTGGAGGTCACCTTAACAACATTCACAGCCAAATCACAGAGGATGCAAAAAAAATATGCTCAGAGAATTAGAGAAACATGTTATTCTATAAAAGGCTCATTTGTCAGAAGAAAAATGGTGGTTAGCATTCTCTCTCACATGTGTAACGACTTGAAATTTTAACGAATTTTGTATCGTACATAACTAATTTTACTCAAAATTTTAAATAATATAACCGTGGAATAAAATTTGATATTTGAAATGCATCTATTTCATTATAGTAATTGGTAAAAACTTATCGAAAAATATGGAAGTTAATTTATTTGTGAAATTTTAAAATATAAATTTATTAAGTATGCCTGTTGAAAATTCAATATTTTGAAATTTGAATATTTTTATATAATAGAAATGTAAATCATTTTCTGAGAGAGACGCCTTAATTCTTTCTCCAAAATTTGACGTCTATAGCTCCGTTTATCTTATTTTCTACGTTTTGGCAGCATTTTCGGTAGTGGGAAAATTCTGAGTTTTTATAATTTGATCGTATGGGTGATATCTGTCTTCCATTCTATTCATCTCATCGTGCCGATCTCCGTAGTATATTTATTTTTTGTATTCTGAGGCCCGACGCGCGATGGAAACAACAAAAAACAGGTGTCATATCGGTACCATATCCGTGACTTTTTGTTTCCTTTGCCATTTTAACTTACAGTCATGGCAGCCAAGCAACAATTAATTGCTTTAATTATTTTACCAGATTCAAGCTTGTGACCGTTGCCATTTCAGCCATCCTATATTATATTTTGCCTTTCCACTTTCGCTTGTTGTTCATTCAATGAGGTACGTTCTCATTGTATTGTATGATATTTTATTTTATTCTATATATTTTCTGTTTCGTTCTCTCGTTGTTCTCCTCCATATTTCCGCCGAGCTCTCACCCGTGTCATTTCCATTTTCCCGAAGCAATAACTCAAAGCCTCTCCTCGCATGCTCACCTACCTTCATCTCTGTGCTTCTCACTCAACCAGGGTGCCTAGCCCTCTGACCCACGCCAAAAAAAAAGAAGCAAAAGCACCACCCACCGTGCCACTTTCCTCCGATCACCAGACCTAGGACAACGCCGAGCACCTCCCTACCGCCGCACCTCAACCTTGGCCGGGTTGCACCCCACCGCGCCACCACCACTACACGCCGCCCAAAATCGAGAGCGTCTCAGCCAATCATCGGCTCCCCATCACCCTCTTCCCCTATCGAACACTAGCCACAGCCATGCTCCTGCTCCCACCCGTAGCCTGACTGAAGTCCCATTCACGATCGAAGCATCCCCAGCCTCAACCAAGACTCCACCTGCAACCTACTCTGCCATTTTTATATGCACGCTCCTTTTTGATTTTGCTTTCTATTTATACATATGCTGTTGTTGAAAGCATATATGTTCATGTGTGTCCTCAAGCACATATATGTGTTTATCAAATATATATATCAATATACATCATTTTTTTCCTTGTGGTGGGTTTTCTTTTTTGTGCTTGTGATATATATAGTATCCTATATATGAATTGCACATAGAAATTAATGGCAGTAGTATGCATTTTTTGATGTCTGCACCTGTATAGCGTGGCTAAGAATGCATATATATTGATATATTATGTCTGTAGCTGATATTAGCGTTTACTTTGGACTCCACCCTGTCCACCTTATCTTAGTCACCATCAGGCCTTCAAGTCTTTTGAATTGTGCATATATATACTTGGATAGTATACATATATTGAGAATAGTTCATTGCTGTAACATATATTTGCTGCTCTTTAGGATGAATGTACATTGTAGTAAAAATATATACATGCGGTTATATATAGCATACGCCTTATCTTTGCTTTCCTGTTCATATGTATGTTGTAGTACGTGATATGTATAATATATATGTGTATTGAACGCACGCATGATCACATATATGTACTATGTACCCAGATTTTTTTACAAAAGCTATATGTGCTTAGATTTGAACCTATGCACTTTATATATAATACGTATGTAAATTGTCGACAAAATTATACACGTTGCATATATATATTTGTTCTTTCCAAAATTTTATAACACAAAAATATATATACCACGCATATATATTATTTGACCACATTGTGTATGTCATTTGTTTCAATTTTCGACAAATTGCATATGTTGTATATATTGCACGTGTGCAATTTGGCGAATTTTTTTTACATGTTGTATATAATGGTTCTTTTAAAAAATATGAAATAAATGTATGCATATATTGCATATGCATATTTTATTTGTTTTCGTTAAATTTCTTGTGCTAAAGTTATATTCTTACTTGTCGCAGCAAATTGACTTATCATGCCTGATTCGTGCCAGTGTCCGTTGCTTTGCTCTTTGTGTTTATTTCGATTGATTTACAGTCATTTGTGTAAAATTACCCCAGCAATGATCAAATTTGAAAAGTGGAGAAATCAATTATAGAACCTGTATTATATCTCACAAAGCATCAAATAAAATATAATAATAATCACATATACAAAATTGACAGGACGGTAATAACTAAATGAACAACAAATATCAAAGTGCATGGTTTTACAGAGTTATAAAAAATATTAGTAAAGTTTATACAACTAGAAATAAACTCAAGATAATTGTCTCTAAATAAAATAGCCAATACCGTTTAGGCTCCATAGTGTCTCACAGTGGAATAAGCAATAGTAAGCCGTATATAAATACGAGAAAGCACAAACTCCTACTGTCCATCTACACAGCACCACCTATCACCCAAACTTGTTTTCCAGTGTACTCATTTAAGAGTACCCAAAACAATAATAAGCAAAACATAAAACATCGAGTCAAACAACAGTCTAGTGTGAGCGATAAACAATCTAAATATGCTATACAAGTTGATATCTTAAGGAACGAAGGTACAAGAATCATACCCGATATGTTCCTACATACAAAGAGGAAGAAGGAAATGAAAATTGATTGAAGAAATGAAAGAAAGGAATTTTTTTTAAATAAATAAAACATTTTCTATTCTTTCTTTGTAAACTGTCCACTTTAATTCCTTACTAATTTTCAATCAAGTCAATCATCCCCCTTCCTTCGCATGGTCGGGCAAGTTTTCGAGAATCTTCAAGAGTGGCTTGCACACCAGCCAAATCCAAGTGCGAAACCCAAAAGTCCAAGAATCAAGACAAGCCATGGATCGATACCGATCCATGCCCATGGATCGGTTCCGACCCCTAATGCTTGCCCAAAGTTGCTACATGGTTCATGCTGCACATAGTTAGAGTGATCCTCAATCAACACATGCCATATAAGATGGTTCGCTAGCCACTCAGTATCCAAACGATAGATGGATAAATCCAGGTTTCAAGACAACTAAATCAATTTCTTTTACCCAACCATCGAACCATAAGATTCCTATGATCCAAGAGTCATGTCGATACATCTAAGCTCCACAAATGAAGGTACAAGCCATCCAAGCAATGTCGAAGGATCAAATGAAGATTAAAAGTCATTTTATGGATCGGTACCGGTCCATAAGGCATGATTTGGTATCGATCCCTAAATTTTGTGTAGCTGGCTATGATCTCCTGAGAGCGACTCCTTTAGGATGTGGGGAAGAACATGGTTAAGAGAACTCCGTCAGCCTTCAACTATAAATAATGGATGATCTGCATTGTTTATGGGATCTTTTTGCTTGCACTCTAAACATTTGTACTTCTGTTGTACCCTCTCAGGTTAATAACGATCCATAGACTTTCGATCCCTTAGATCACCCTTGTAAAAACCTTATAGAATCATAAACAAAGTTCGAGTAGACATAGGCCAGTGATTAGCCAAACCACTATAATTGTTGTGTGTTTTTTCCATCGTTTGCTCATTTATTGTCTTCATTTTATCTTCTCTAATATCTTGGGTGTTTATGCCAACTTTTGATGTAAACACCTTCCGTGTTCAATTTTTGTAATCTAAATATTTTTCCACCATTTTAGTAGTTTAAATTTCTAGGCTAGTTACATGCTTAAAACTGACCCATTTAAGTAACAAATTCCATCCAAAAATATAATTTGACCCAAAACCAAACCCAGCTTGGCCGATCGGAGGCGATGCACGTGTGTATGTATTAACATGCAAGGCCTTCATCTTCAACCCAAGAGAAAACATTTAGTTGCTCAAAGGTCTTAATCTTTCTCCTTTGAAAACTATATTTAAACCTATATAGTTTAAGCTATCCTGCAATATAGAACTATTCAATTTCCATAATTCTCCTCTTCTCTTTCTATCTTCTTCTCCAAAGTAAAAAAGCTACTCGCATAAGATTTTATTAATTTACACTAAAATGCTCCACCAAATTTAAATACACTATTGTCATATATTGTAGAAAAGCTCATACATAAGTAAAGATATTTTATGGACTTAATCTATACATATTGATAACCTGTCAAAGCATGTCAGAATAAATTAGTTGCTAAGCATTGAACCTTCAATCTTATGCGATTTGTTGGTGTTTAACACATAATTTTCTTTCCTTTAAATTGTTTGAAAGACAATGGGATTGGCCTTGTGTTTATATCTCAGTTTCATGAAGTGCGCTTAAACTAATCCACGGTCTTGTAGAATGCGGCACCACTATTAACACCAAAAATTCATCATCGAAACTAGGTTTCGATGGAGAGTATAGGTCGTTGAGGACCTTCTGCAAGAGCCGAAGAGATGCTTATGGAAAAGTCAAGAAGGATTCCGCAACTAAGGATCCGTATGAGATGGTTACGCTCACAAGAGGCTTCCACATATGATAAATACTTTCACCTTTGGTTCCACATAAGAGGGTTCCACAGAAGACAACTCACTGCTGACGGAAGACGTTCCACAAGTATCGCATTCGTTAAAGAGCCTTCTGCAAGTAATGGTTCCTCAATGAAGGCCTTCCGCAAGAGACATCAGCATCATGTAAAAATATTACCTTCCGCAAATCCAATTTGCCACCTCATTCAAAGGAACCTTTCAATGGGATCGATAGGATGCTTCTGCAATAGAAGATCAGAGCACTTGATGCAGGGCAATGCCGGTCAAGCACTTTAGAAGCGCCACTTACCTTTAGAAGACCTGTCGATGAAGTCAAAAGGTTCCCTTCCGCATCAAATCAGCTGCCCTTCCATCATTACATCAAAGCTGTGGATGTCGCATTCTCACTTTCTGATGGAGACAAGGGCATCCAAATATGTTTAGAAGAGCTATAAGCCAACCTTCCGACAATGCAGAAAAGCCTTTCTTTTGCACGAGATCGGAAGGATGCGAGCGAAACCTACCTTCCGGCACGGTCGCCATGACCCCTACAGAAGGCGCAAACCCGCACCTATAAATAAGACCCGAGGGGTCCATTCTTGGGATCCAGATTTTAGTTTTCGAAATCACTACTATATTTTAAAGTTTGTAATCCTAATTTCTGAAAAATTTTGGGGTTTTTTTCAACAGGTATTATTATGTAAACTTCGGTTGATAATAAAGAATTTCATGTTAGAGATCAATGTTTTCATGTCATTTACGTACTTTATGTCGATATAATCAAATATCGATCCTTTATTTTATTTCATGGGTTCAAAAGATTCAAGAGCATCTTTCTACTGGATTCAATCCCCTTTCAAAACCCTTTGAAATAGTGAATCCTTTTAAGATGCAATCTACGAAAATACATTTCAACAAGGAGTTCATTTAAGATCTAAACTATAGAATCGAAACCATCATCTAGTCTTAAGGAGCATTACTTGGGATATACTCCTTACTTCTAAACCTTTCGACGGGGTCGAAACCCCATAGATAATATTAAGGTTACACTACTGAATTTAAACCTACCTTTCTTCAGCCTTTCGACGAAGCCGAATCATTCTTGATCCACCGAATTAAACCTATCGCCTGGTTCGAAATCTTCATTCTTCCAACCTTTTGACGGGTCGAAACCTAACATTTATACATTTTAACCTTTAAAGTAGGTTATATTCTATGGAATATGGAATCAGGATTCATTTCCTCGTCTCCGAGGGCCCAACTATCTTCCTTAAAAGCTCTACATACAACATTTCACCTTAAGTCTATTTACTTGGATTCTTTGGTGTATTGACCATAAATTTGATTAACACCTAGTATTAGAAGTCCATTTAGCATTCCAAGGACCATATTGGAAAACGTTATGTATCAAGTCCTTCAACATGGATTCTTTGGGATGTTAATAAAAATTTGTTTTAACATTTGGGCGCTAAAAGGAGGGCCTGAACCTACGCTCCTGTTAAATTTTCATCATAGATTAATAGAGTTCTTCACTAAAAAGAAGAAGATGGAAAGAACAAAGAAAAACAACAATGAAAAGGTTGCAGTACAATCAGCTCTGGAAAATGATAAAATCTCGAATTTCAACTTAGAAAATATAGAGATTGGACAGCCTTCAACTCTGATAAACAACGAGATTAGAGTTTAGAATTTACAAAAACAAATGATAGCAATAAGAGAATTGCTTGGAAGGGTTCCATCTCAAGGATCATTAAGTGTTGTAAAGGGAGAAGACGAACCGCTGTCTCAAAATGAAGACCAACATGAGAATCAAGAAAGTCAGGCTAAGAACCATTGAGCAATCAAACAATTTAGTCATAGAAGACATGGAGGTCACCACAATAACATTCACAACCAAATCACAGAGGATAAAATAAAAATATACTCAATGAATTAGGGAAACATGTTATCCTATAAAAGGCTTATTTGTCAGAAGAAAAGATCGTAGTTAGCATTCTCCCTCACATGTGTAACGACCTGAAATTTTAACGAATTTTATACTGTATTTACCTAATTTTATTCAAAATTTTAAAAAATAAAATTGTGGAATAAAATTTGATATTTGAAATGCATCTATCTATTTAATTATAGTAATTGGTAAAAATTTATTGAAAAATGTGGAAGTTAATTTATTTTTGAAATTTTAAAACAAAAATTTATTCAGTATGTGGGTTGAAAATTCAATTTTCGAAATCTGGATATTTTTTATATAATAAAAATGAAATCATTTTCTGAGAGAGGAGTCGTAATTCGTTCCGTCAAATTTGGATGTCTATAGCTTCGTTTATCTTATTTTTTGCGTTTTGGCAGCATTTTCGGTAGCGAAAAAATTTAAGTTTTTATAATTTGATCGTATCGTTGATATCTGTGTACCGTTCTATTCATCTCATCGTGCTGATCTCTGTAGTATATTTATTTTTGTATTCTAAGGCCGGGTACGCGACGGACACAACAAAAAATAGGTGTCGTATCGATACCGTATCCGTGACCTTTTGTTTCCTTGATCATTTCAAATTACAGCCATGGTAGCCAAGCGACAATTAATTGCTTTAATAATTTTACCAGATTCAGGCTTGTGCCCGTTGCCATTTCAGCCATCCTATATTATATTTTTCCTTTCCACTTTGCTTGTCGTTCATCCACAGAGGTACTTTCTCATTGTATTGTATTATATTTTATTCTATTCTCTATATATTTTTTTTCGTTATCTCATTCTTCTCCTCTATATTTCCACCGAGCTCTCACCCGTGACTTTTTTCTATTTTCCCGAAGTAATAATTCGAAGCCTCTCCTCGTGTGCTGTAACAACCGTAGATTTTGACTATATATTTAAATTTGACTTTATTTCATTTTCAAATTATGTTATTTTTTTTTATTTGTGTGATATCATTTCTAAACATTTTTAAAATGATAATATAATTTTTCCAAAATTTACCGTATTTATTTCCTATTTTTAAAGGCAGTTTTCTAATTTTCTGCCATTTTCTTCATTTTTAAATTTCTTTATTTTATTTTAAATTTTTTTTATTTGTGAAAGTTCATCTCTAAATATTTTTAAAATAATAATAGAATTTTTCTAAAAATTACTGTGTTGATTTCCTATTTTTAAGGGCTGTTTTCCCATTTTCTGCTATTTTCTGCATTATAATTTTATATTTAAATTAAATTTTAAATATTTATTTTGTGAATATATTTGTATTTTATGTTATTATTTATGTTTAAAAATACTTTACAAGCTTATATGAATTTTCTAAAAATTATTTCATTTAACTTCAAATTTTGCTAGTCTAGTTCACTGTTTTAACTATTTTCCTTAATTTTACTTTACATAATTGATAAATATTATATATATTTGTATATTGGTTGAAAATTTCGAAATATTATCTGATATTATTATTATTTCAGATACATAAATTTATATAAATAATAAAAGGTAAATTGAAAGGGTTTGTGACCTTTTGTTTCCTATGCCTTTTGATTTTCCCACCTTTTCACATTTTAACGTTTCTTTTCACTCAAATGGCCATATCTCTTCATTCTTTCAGCTGCCACCCTCATTTCTCATTCACTTACTTCATTTTTTCTCTCATTTCCTCAAAAAATTTCGGCCATAGCTTTTGAAGAAAGTTTGGTAAACTTTATTTCCTTTTTCCATTTGTTTATGCTTGAATTCATGGTTTTACACTTGTTCTTCTTCATCATAGGTTCGGCCTTGCTCCTCCACCACCATAGCCGCCTCCACCATCACCACATCAGGTCACCATCTCCTCCATCCCACTGACCAAGCCATGCCGTGTTCATCTGTGACTAGATCCACCAAAGTTTATGCAAACACTCCACTTGTTCTGCCTAGCCGAACCATTTATGCACATACCCTTCATTTTTCACCTAAACCACCTCCTTGGCCGCCACCACCAGTCCATCCATCACCTTTGGCCGACACTCCAGACCCCACCCGACCTTCACCTTGTAGGGGCCGATCCCAATGGTCCTTTGGTTGAGCCATGGTTGCACAAAAGCCACTTATTTGCCTTAAACCCTTTGTATTCACACCTTGTAACTTCCACCACTTCACCACACCCTTAGCCGGCCTTTGCACCACCTTATCCAGCTCATACCTGAACCAAAACCACTGCCACACCATCTCCTAGCCTCCATCAGGTCTGGCCATGCCATTTGTAGCCTTGCCCGATGCTTGAAATTGCACAAAAATCCACTTGTTTGCCTTGTACTTGTATTTTCATACATAGCAACTTCCATACCTTCACTACCCTTGCTAGGCTGACCATATATGACCCATACCTGACCAAATACACCCCATGGCAGTACCTTATCACCCTATAGGCTGAGCATAGTGATGGTGGAAGCAAGTGCAAGTGTTTGATTAATTGTTGTTCCTTAATTTCTAGCATCATTTATCGTATTTTTGGTCTGAAACCTTATAATTATTATATTGTTTGTTTGATTTGTATTCAAGGGAATTAATCCTTGGCTCCTCCATTTCATATCTGTATCGTGCTTTTGTGCTTGTGTAGATCCCGTTGTGCAATTCGTCGTTGTGTCATCAGCTCAAAACAGTGAGTAAATCTCACCAGACTAATATGTACTTATGTAGTGATAAACTGACATCACCTGAATCTGTAAATGCATATCATCCTGTTATAACTGCTATATTACATTCATATGAAGTTCACACCTATATTTACACTTGTTATACCGTATGTTACTGTTATTTCATGCTATTCTGTTATTTTCATCAATTTATCACACTGCAAGTTCCCTGTAGACTAGAATCACTATGGGTTGAAATGATACATACCCGAACGGAATTTAGAATAGGAGAAAATCGTTATGGGCTGAAATGATAGGCCTGAATGATTTTCAATTATTTTCTTTTACTTGGGATTGCGGGTTTGAAATGATCAAACCCGGTTTTCTTTGTAAATTACGGGTTGAAATGATATATTACCCGTATCACTTCATCTAGGCTAGAAAATGAAATACAGACCCGTTGTTAAAATATGTTTTTCTAAAAATTTTAATTATTTTAGAAATGTAAATATTATAATATTTTGATTTAAATTTGATTAAAAATGATTTTTGTAAAGCATTATTGATTTTCTGAAAATTTATAAGTGAAATAAATAAATGGTAAAGTTAGAAAATCTGGAATGTAGGTTATTTTAGAAACTAGAATTTGGTGATAAATGGAATTTAAATTAAATATGAAAATATGATAAATTTATGATATTTTGAATTAAATGAATTTAAAATGATTCTATAATATATCAATGATTTTTGAATAAAGTTAAAATGTGAAATGAATGAATATTTAGGTTGAAATTTGGAAATATAACTAAAATTGGAAATTTGGAAATTTTTCTTAAAAGTGAATTTTAAGTTAAGTAAATAAAAATGAAATTAAGTTATAATTGAAAATTTTAAACTTAAGTGTTAAATTAAATTAAATTTAATGAATTTGAAATTTTATGTTGGAATTTAATAAGTGAATTATTATTAAATTTTGATTTTTGAATGGAGATTTAACTTTATAAAATCATGAATATAAGGGTATTTGAATGACTGTTTTAAAAGTGAAATTATATGATTTTATAAGCTAAAGATGATTTAAATAAAAATATAATTGTTTGTGAAATGATATTGAATACTTGAAGTTAATTAACTGCATTTCTGAAATGCTATTAATTCTAATGTAAATGATAATACAACATTTGTAAATGCTGTAGTTGATAATAATGAACCAAATGGCTAAGTTTAATTAAAGGTTATTATAGCATTTTTGTAAATGCTATAATTATTGAATTTGACTAAGTTTTATTTGAAACTAATGTAACCCTATTACAACCTTTTTAAATGCTATCTTTTATTAAATTGAACTGTTTTGAATGTAACTTTCCGTAGCAATTTCTAAATGCTACGAAAGTTGAATTTTCATCTGTTTTAATAAATTAAGTGGATAAATGGATTTTGAAAGACTAAAATTTTGTAAATTTAATAATTTAATTATTAAATATAATAACTTCATTTTATGATTTAAAATGAAGTAATTTGTTTCGAAATATAAACTATTTTGAAATGTGTTTTGTAATGGTATTTAAATTAAATAAAAATGAATGTGGTTTGGAAGATATGATATTTTGAATGATACTGAATTTTGAAATTACATTTGATTTTGAAGTATAAAATACCATTTTGAAATTTTAACCACGGGATGTAATTAATTTATAGTTTAACTGATTCTTAAAGGATGGGTGATCCCAAGCATCCTTTAAGTTATTGTGCATTTCTACTACAGTTCACTTGAGTTGGTTTACATTATATAAGTATATATTGTCCTGACTCGAGTGTTTTGTGTTTTACTTTACGCTCGGGTCAGCCTGAGTATTCACAGCTTTAGATTCTCTTTCTGGAGCTGGTTTTTGCTGGAGTTTCTGCTTATCTACGTTTATATCTACTTTCTGTTTCAGCTATTCTAGTTTATCTCATGTATTAGTGAATTTCTATGTATTTCGGATTTCTATTATGTTGTTTTCAGACTGTATTACGTATTTGGTTTGAGACTCTGCCGTAGTAGCTTCATGAACTACTATGTATTTTATATTCCGCTGCGAGGTATTCTGTTTGTTCTATGTCTGTGATTCTGTAATTGTATTTCATTTGCTCCAAATTTATTTACAACGCGGTATTTTGAGCAATTCAAGTCCGACATGTGCGGATGCGAATGGCTGAAAAATATCGGGTTGTTACAGTTGGTATCAGAGCTTTGGTTTTAGGCAAACCTTAGCCTGCGGAGCAAAAACTCATTAGAGATAGGGTAGAAACACCCTAGAATGAGTGAAATCAATCTCAGAATCCTTTCTTTGTGAGAGAACGTATTTTCGAAGTATAAAATGATTTTTAAAAAGATTTTTAAAGGATTTTCAAAGATTATTCTGGTATAAAAATTTTCTTATTTTGAAATCAAGATTTTCTAAACTTCATCTCTTCGTTATCCACCTTGTTATAAATCTTTTGGTTAAGATTCTTATCGGCTAGGATTCCTTGAACTTTGGAACACTCCCACTTGTTCTGGAATCCAGTCTTGTTTTCCCCATTTTTCCTTTTAATTTTGGAGCATTTGTAACTCCACTTTGGAATGACCTCTCTAAAGAGCGATGATTCCGTAAATCTTTGAATGATTTGTAAAGGGGTGAAACTCCTTTACAATTGGCATTGATTCACTGAAGATTTTTTTATCCTCGGATGTCGATACTATCTATCTCCTGCTCTACCCGGATTCTATTCTCTGGCGATCGAAGGTCGATTTGCCTCAGATTTCCGTATTGAATATATTCCTAAAGTCTCGGGTGACCGGTTAAGTTCGCCCGCGATTTATATAGGCTTATCTATCCTCTATTTGGTAATTAAATTATCTCATCTTCGTTTGAGTTTATCTTCGAACTAGAATTCTATTTGATTAGAGTCCCTCTAATTTTGAATCTTTGTTTGTTTGAAATCCTTCCCTGAATCATCCTTTGGAAATTTGTATTTGGTTGTATTTTGAAATTGTGCATACGTCGAAATTATTAAGGATGACCATATTTTGTATATGAAAAGTGAAATGTTTTCGATAAGGATTATATACCTTTCAAAAATGAAAATATGGAATTTTGAAAGAATTTGAAATTTTGAAAATTTTATAAGAGCTTGATTTATACAAAAATGATTTATAACTGAAGGGTTTTGAATTTGAATTTCGAGGAATCGAATTCCGGTATTTTGAAATCGGTTTTAAGATTTTGGAAAATATATATAGTAATATGATTTAAAGATATATATATATATATATATATATATATATATATATTTCAAATAAGAAATGTTTCAAATGTATTCGAATGAATTTCAATGATTTCGAAGGAATTTCAAAGAAGTTTTTCAAAGTTAATCGAAGTCCAGAACTCACTTATGTCGCTGGAAAATAATTTCGGTGATGAATGCATGCATCATCGACATTGATTTTCGAGTTTCTGAGTGAGAGAGAGGCCACTCTAGTAGCTTTGCTCTGCGAGTGATTTTTGAAACCAATTTTGATTTCAGATTTCGAAGTGTGGTTTGATATTCAAAAGATAGATCCGTGTATATATATATATATATATATATATATATATATATATATATTTGAAAAGATTTAAAGTAAGCCGGTGTTCAGTTATCGAGTTTCAGATTTTGAAACCTAACTTTTGAAATTGATTTACTGATTTAGTGTTGATTTTCAACTCTTGGATTGAAAATATGACTTCTTCGACTATTTTAAGATTCGAGCACTTCCAAATCAAGGTTAATTTTTTCAAAGCTAAATTTTTTTTTGAAAGGTATAAGGTATTTGATAAAGAATATAAGTTTAGTTTGTATGTTTCAAGTATGAAACAATATGGTTTTTTATAAGTTGAAACTGTTTTGTTAAGTAAATAAATAAGACTATTTTGAATTATACTAATATGAAATTTAGTTTTGAAATGTTTTGGATAAAAAATTAGTCTTCAAATGTTTGAGAAAATTTTGGTTTTAAATGTTTTAACTTAGTAACATCTTTATAAAACTATTTATTTAACAAGTTGGAATAGATACATAAGTTGTACGTACGTTGTTTTATTCGCATAATTAATTTGATCCAAGTTTGAGTACACAAGTTCGAGGTGAATTACACCATTTCATGTTAGGATTTTTCATTTGATTCTTGATGGCGAACATTTGATATGGATTTTGGGCTTGATTGTAGAATTCTCTATCATAGTATATGGCTATGCAAGGAGACTGATGGCTTCTAGTCAAGAAACCATATCGAAGTCCGCATTAGGGAAGTCGAATGGACAATACTAGTTTGAAAGCGAACTTGTGTGATCAAGCGAGCGATCGAATGTAATGTTGCGAAATAATGACATATGTAAGTAATAATGAAGTAAAATTTGGGATATATGAAATTATGAAATTTAGTTTTGAAATATGGTATATTTAAGCCTTGAAACATATTTAAGATTTAATATTTTATTTTGTAAATCAAATCTGTATTTGAAATTGATAATATTTGAAATGGTTTTGTTGGAAAACTAAATTGAAACTGATGGTTTGAATTGAATTAAAATTGGAAATTTTAGATTTTGGTTTAATTGAAAAAATTTGAAATGAAAAGAATTAAGGGCATGTTTTATGATTTCAAATGCATGATGTCTAAATGTTATGATTTTCAAAGTTTAATGATTTCAAGTATTTTAGTTTCGAAAGATTCATAACTTTGAAAGTATTATGACTTTTGAAGTGAATACATGTTTGAAATGGAAATGGATTTAATTGACTTAAATTTTGTTGATTTGGAAATTTGAATTATTTTCTAAACCTATTGTTTTAAGAAATTTTGAAACTGAATATGTATAGCTTGAAAGAAATGATTTGGTGACATCATATATAGTTTTAAAAATTTATTTGATATCGAAATGGTTTGAAATTTAGAACCTTGTTTTATTAAATACTTGATTTGGGAGCTATCGAACTTATATAAAAATGATTTGTATAAGTAAACTGTTGAATTGGAACTGTTGATTTGAAAGGGTACCCAAATTTTGAAAAGTGAAATCTTATATAATCGAAATCTATATAAGTGTGATTTGATATACTAATATTTTGAAAAGTATTTGATTTGAAATGAAATCTTATATAAAATGGACTTTATATAAGTATGATATTTGAAAGTGATTTTGAAGGGTACTATATGATACATATTTTCGAAGTAAAGATATGGAAAGTGCCTTCTGCTTGATATCCGCTTTGTGGCCACACTGTGCATTCATTCTATCGATATTATTCTCTCTCTTTGATTTGGGTTTTCCGGATATGATACTCGAGTGTCCATCGAATTCCACGGCGATCCCCGTGGTCTTATGATCGCGACTACATAGCGCAACTGCCTGGCTGTGTCTTGCCTAGGGGTACGGATTGTTTCCTGGGGGATCCAGGCGTAACCATTGTGTATCCTGCAATCTGTGTAGGTCGCGAAGAGTAGCGCAAGTGCCTGGCTGAGTCTTTCCTAGGGGTACGGATTGTTTCCTGGGAGATCCAGGCATAACCATTGTGTATCCTGCATTCTACTCGTCATCATGGCGTAACTCGCAGGGCTGAGAAAGCTTGCGGATACGGATTGTTTCCTGGGGGATCCAGGCGTAACCATTGTGTATCTGCGATCCATGGTTAGACAACTGTTTCGGTTTGGTTGATTTGTTTGGATTGTACTTTCCATATCTGTTTTTAAAAGTGTTTTCATTATTTT
This sequence comes from Allium cepa, assembly GCA_030765085.1. Lineage (NCBI taxonomy): Eukaryota > Viridiplantae > Streptophyta > Magnoliopsida > Asparagales > Amaryllidaceae > Allium > Allium cepa. The sequence continues at coordinate 658,341,268 of CM060938.1, read as the reverse complement.
CACTGGGTGTTGAAACAAGTATACTAAGTACTTGGAGAATTCTAGCTTTGCGCCTGATCAACGCATAGCCAGAGTCTGCAGGAACGAAAGTAAACTTGTTAAGACATCGAGTTATAAAATTATTTTGATAAAGTACTATATAAAGAATATTTTGATCAGTTATTTTCCCTTCTAAAAATTTAAAATGTTTTAAATATTGTTTACTTTGAACCATCAGATTTGAATCAAATGACTATTCATCATAAAAAAAAATGAAATGTATAATGGTTCATCCTTGTCTTTCAACCTGCTTTACCTCCTAGCTATCTTTTTTTCCCTACCTTCTTTCGGGGATGCATTCCAACCTATTGCTCTTTCTTGTTGTTTCTCCGCTTCCTTCCTTTTCGAGGACGAAAAGATTTGAGTGGGGGAGAGTGTAACAACCGTAGATTTTGACTATATATTTAAATTTGAATTTATTTCATTTTGAAATTATGTTATTTTTTTTATTTGTGTGATATCATTTCTAAACATTTTTAAAATGATAATATAATTTTTCCAAAATTTACCGTATTTATTTCCTATTTTTAAAGGCTGTTTTCTAATTTTCTGCCATTTTCTTCATTTTTAAATTTCTTTATTTTATTTTAAATTTGTTTTATTTGTGAAAGTTCATCTCTAAATATTTTTAAAATAATAATAGAATTTTTCTAAAAATTACTGTGTTGATTTCCTATTTTTAAGGGCTGTTTTCCCATTTTCTGCTATTTTCTGCATTATAATTTTATATTTAAATTAAATTTTAAATATTTATTTTGTGAATATATTTGTATTTTATGTTATTATTTATGTTTAAAAATACTTTACAAGCTTATATGAATTTTCTAAAAATTATTTCATTTAACTTCAAATTTTGCTAGTCTAGTTCACTGTTTTAACTATTTTCCTTAATTTTACTTTACATAATTGATAAATATTATATATATTTGTATATTGGTTGAAAATTTCGAAATATTATCTGATATTATTATTATTTCAGCTACATAAATTTATATAAATAATAAAAGGTAAATTGAAAGGGTTTGTGACCTTTTGTTTCCTATGCCTTTTCATTTTCCCACCTTTTCACATTTTAACGTTTCTTTTCACTCAAATGGCCATATCTCTTCATTCTTTCAGCTGCCACCCTCATTTCTCATTCACTTACTTCATTTTTTCTCTCATTTCCTCAAAAAATTTCGGCCATAGCTTTTGAAGAAAGTTTGGTAAACTTTATTTCCTTTTTCCATTTGTTTATGCTTGAATTCATGGTTTTACACTTGTTCTTCTTCATCATAGGTTCGGCCTTGCTCCTCCACCACCATAGCCACCTCCACCATCACCACATCAGGTCACCATCTCCTCCATCCCACTGACCAAGCCATGCCGTGTTCATCTGTGACTAGATCCACCAAAGTTTATGCAAACACTCCACTTGTTCAGCCTAGCCGAACCATTTATGCACATACCCTTCATTTTTCACCTAAACCACCTCCTTGGCCGCCACCACCAGTCCATCCATCACCTTTGGCCGACACTCCAGACCCCACCCGACCTTCACCTTGTAGGGGCCGAGCCCAATGGTCCTTTGGTTGAGCCATGGTTGCACAAAAGCCACTTATTTGCCTTAAACCCTTTGTATTCACACCTTGTAACTTCCACCACTTCACCACACCCTTAGCCGGCCTTTGCACCACCTTATCCAGCTCATACCTGAACCAAAACCACTGCCACACCATCTCCTAGCCTCCATCAGGTCTGGCCATGCCATTTGTAGCCTTGCCCGATGCTTGAAATTGCACAAAAATCCACTTGTTTGCCTTGTACTTGTATTTTCATACATAGCAACTTCCATACCTTCACTACCCTTGCTAGGCTGACCATATATGACCCATACCTGACCAAATACACCCCATGGCAGTACCTTATCACCCTATAGGCTGAGCATAGTGATGGTGGAAGCAAGTGCAAGTGTTTGATTAATTGTTGTTCCTTAATTTCTAGCATCATTTATCGTATTTTTGGTCTGAAACCTTATAATTATTATATTGTTTGTTTGATTTGTATTCAAGGGAATTAATCCTTGGATCCTCCATTTCATATCCGTATCGTGCTTTTGTGCTTGTGTAGATCCCGTTGTGCAATTCGTCGTTGTGTCATCAGCTCAAAACAGTGAGTAAATCTCACCAGACTAATATGTACTTATGTAGTGATAAACTGACATCACCTGAATCTGTAAATGCATATCATCCTGTTATAACTGCTATATTACATTCATATGAAGTTCACACCTATATTTACACTTGTTATACCATATGTTACTGTTATTTCATGCTATTCTGTTATTTTCATCAATTTATCACACTGCAAGTTCCCTGTAGACTAGAATCACTATGGGTTGAAATGATACATACCCGAACGGAATTTAGAATAGGAGAAAATCGTTATGGGCTGAAATGATAGGCCTGAATGATTTTCAATTATTTTCTTTTACTTGGGATTGCGGGTTTGAAATGATCAAACCCGGTTTTCTTTGTAAATTACGGGTTGAAATGATATATTACCCGTATCACTTCATCTAGGCTAGAAAATGAAATACAGACCCGTTGTTAAAATATGTTTTTCTAAATTTTTTAATTATTTTAGAAATGTAAATATTATAATATTTTGATTTAAATTTGATTAAAAATGATTTTTGTAAAGCATTATTGATTTTCTGAAAATTTATAAGTGAAATAAATAAATGGTAAAGTTAGAAAATCTGGAATGTAGGTTATTTTGGAAACTAGAATTTGGTGATAAATGGAATTTAAATTAAATATGAAAATATGATAAATTTATGATATTTTGAATTAAATGAATTTAAAATGATTCTATAATATATCAATGATTTTTGAATAAAGTTAAAATGTGAAATGAATGAATATTTAGGTTGAAATTTGGAAATATAACTAAAATTGGAAATTTGGAAATTTGTCTTAAAAGTGAATTTTAAGTTAAGTAAATAAAAATGAAATTAAGTTATAATTGAAAATTTTAAACTTAAGTGTTAAATTAAATTTAATTTAATGAATTTGAAATTTTATGTTGGAATTTAATAAGTGAATTATTATTAAATTTTGATTTTTGAATGGAGATTTAACTTTATAAAATCATGAATATAAGGGTATTTGAATGACTGTTTTAAAAGTGAAATTATATGATTTTATAAGCTAAAGATGATTTAAATAAAAATATAATTGTTTGTGAAATGATATTGAATACTTGAAGTTAATTAACTGCATTTCTGAAATGCTATTAATTCTAATGTAAATGATAATACAGCATTTGTAAATGCTGTAGTTGATAATAATGAACCAAATGGCTAAGTTTAATTAAAGGTTATTATAGCATTTTTGTAAATGCTATAATTATTGAATTTGACTAAGTTTTATTTGAAACCAATGTAACCCTATTACAACCTTTTTAAATGCTATCTTTTATTAAATTGAACTGTTTTGAATGTAACTTTCCGTAGCAATTTCTAAATGCTACGAAAGTTGAATTTTCATCTGTTTTAATAAATTAAGTGGATAAATGGATTTTGAAAGACTAAAATTTTGTAAATTTAATAATTTAATTATTAAATATAATAACTTCATTTTATGATTTAAAATGAAGTAATTTGTTTCGAAATATAAACTATTTTGAAATGTGTTTTGTAATGGTATTTAAATTAAATAAAAATGAATGTGGTTTGGAAGATATGATATTTTGAATGATACTGAATTTTGAAATTACATTTGATTTTGAAGTATAAAATACCATTTTGAAATTTTAACCACGGGATGTAATTAATTTATAGTTTAACTAATTCTTAAAGGATGGGTGATCCCAAGCATCCTTTAAGTTATTGTGCATTTCTACTACAGTTCACTTGAGTTGGTTTACATTATATAAGTATATATTGTCCTGACTCGAGTGTTTTGTGTTTTACTTTACGCTCGGGTCAGCCTGAGTATTCACAGCTTTAGATTCTCTTTCTGGAGCTGGTTTTTGCTGGAGTTTCTGCTTATCTACGTTTATATCTACTTTCTGTTTCAGCTATTCTAGTTTATCTCATGTATTAGTGAATTTCTATGTATTTCGGATTTCTATTATGTTGTTTTCAGACTGTATTACGTATTTGGTTTGAGACTCTGCCGTAGTAGCTTCATGAACTACTATGTATTTTATATTCCGCTGCGAGGTATTCTGTTTGTTCTATGTCTGTGATTCTGTAATTGTATTTCATTTGCTCCAAATTTATTTACAACGCGGTATTTTGAGCAATTCAAGTCCGACATGTGCGGATGCGAATGGATGAAAAATATCGGGTTGTTACATGTGCTCACCTACCTTCATCCCTGTGCTTCTCACTCAACCTAGGAGCCTAGCCCTCTGATCCACGCCCAGAAAACAAAAAGCAAAAGCACCACCAACCGTGCCACTTCCCTCCGATCACCAGCCCTAGGACAACGCGGAGCGCCTTCCCATCCCGCACCTAAACCCTGACTGGGCTGCACCCCACCGCGCCGCCACCACTACACGTCGCCTAAAACCGAGAGCGTCTCACCCAATCGTCGGTACCCCCGTCACCCGAGTTCCCCCGATCGAACACTAGTGACCGCCGTGCCCCTACTCCCACCCGAAGTCTGACTGAAGTCCCCTTCACGACCGAAGCATCCCCGGCCTCAACCAAGAATCCACCTACAACCTACTCTGCCAATTTGCAATGCACGGTCCTTTTTGATTTTTCTTTCCATATATACATATGTTGTTGTTAGAAGCATATATGTTCTCGTGTGCCCTCAAGCACATATATGCGTTTATTATATATATATATATATATATTGAGGTGGGTTTTCTTTTTTGTGCTTATGATATATATTGTATCCTATATATGCGATGCACATACAAATCGATAGCAGTAATATGCATTTTTTTATGTCTGCACCTGTATAGCATGGCCGAGAATGCATAGTCTGTAGCTTTCATCCGCATTTACTTTGAACTCCACCCTGTACCTTATCTTAGTCACCATCATGCCTTCTAGTCTTTTGAATTGTGCATATATACTTGGATAGTATACATATATTGGGAATAGTTCACTGTCGTGACACACACACACGCACACACAGATATATATATATATATATATATATATGCTGCTCTTTAGGATGAATGTACATTGTAGTAGAATTATATACATGCGTTTATATATACCATACGCCTTATATTTGCTTTACTCTTCATTTGTATGCTGCAGCATGTGATATGCATAAAAAATATATATGTATTGTATGCACGTGTCAATGATGATGAATTTAGTATAGGGTATGTTTTTCACTGAAACATTCACAAGCTATTTCAATGATGTTGAATTTAGTTTGCAAAATTCTTTTGGCCATATATGTTGGCATTCAATGGAGTACAAGAATGCAGGAATGAGAAATAATGCTGAATAAAGTCTGTTACATCTTGGTCACCCTTTAATGCATTTTTTGTTTTACATGCCACATGTTTGTGGTCTACTTGCTACAACCAGGAGCATTAAATGCGTGGGATGGATCCATTAGCTTTTTATTCGTCAGTCATTTGTCAACAAACATTAAGTGATGAAGCTAAGAAATATCATTTCTTTCTTTACTGATTTTGAATTCTCAGGGTTAATTATGGTTTAAGGTCTTCTGGAAGAGGACGGCGAGGCGAGCTGTTTGCATAGAAAAGTTCGGACTTGTTACACCCAAGAGGTATAATGTTTGTATTCGCTTCCTTGAGTGCTGAAGCTTAAAACACGCTGTAGAACAGCAGTTGAAACTCAATTATGCCATTGAGTTGGCTGCAGTTGAAGTGGTGATTGTCTAAGTAATGAAATGACTAGTTCTGAGTACCCAGAATTCAGTCGGCAGTCATATTTAATAGGTGTAAAGTGAGGAAAATGTGCTTAAATTAAAAGTTTTCAATACTGCCTGTGCCGGTTGTTGCTATTGGTTTGGTGTTTCTTTTCAGTTTTAAGTTGTCTCGGCCTGGTTTAGAACACCAGCAATTTATTATTAACAAACGTGGTGTGCACTGCTACTTGCTGAAATGTTTGAAACAAAACCCAGCAGAACTCACTCGGTTACAAGTATTTCGTTTTCTCTGTTGCATGAAGTCATTCATATATTTGTTAATTGACATGCTTCGACAGTTTTGGGATAAATTTAGTCGTTTGAGGAATAAATTAAGATGTTGAGACTGTGGATCTTGTTGACTGTTGAGCTTGTTCCATTGCTGGGTGAATGATGAATGCATTGCTGGGTGAATGGTGACCGTGAGTTTGCATGATGACCGTTTATTTCATATTTGCATACCTGTTTGTTTGAACAAAAGCTTTTCATGGTGTATGCAGTCTAAACTCATATACACAACTACACCCTGATGTGCAGTGTGTGTAGACATGTTTACACGTAGCATTCAGGAAAGCTTGTATTAGTATTATTACTATATAATGTAAATTATTATGGTCGGTTATACACTAATTAATGTTGATTTCCCCAGGTTTTGTTAATTCCAATTTAGTAGTGTGAAAATAGAGCTGCAGCTACCTGTGAAACCACGTTTGCTGAATCAAGCCAAGGGAGTTTGTATGTTATTTTCATATTTTGCTGCTTTGCTGTTATGGTCGATTCTGTTCTCAGCCTTGAACTCATGTTTCTTCAATTGACATGGAAGAAAACAAATAGCCATTCCTTCCATTTATGGTCCCATCAATGACATTCCAGACAGCCCATAACTGATTATAGAAGATGATCTAACCTTCTAATGGGAAATGAAGTCTGTTACATCTTTGTCACCCTTTAATGGGAAATGATGCTGAATAAAGTCTGTTACATCTTTGTTACCCTTTAATGGAAAATGATGCTGAATAAAGTCTGTTACGTCTTTGTCACCCTTTAATGCGTTTTTTGCTTTCCATGCCACATATTTGTGGTCTACTTGCTACAACCAGAAGCATTAAATGCGTGGGATGGATCCATTAGCTTTTTATTCGTCATTTGTCAACAAATATTAAATTGATGGAATTTTCTGTTTGTTTATTTTGAGCAAGAGTTGATTAATTAAAAATATTTTACACAGTGAACTTTAATGCTAAATGCAATTTCTTCAACGTGGATTATTAATTAATGTATGCTTGGCTCCATTTTATTATTACTGTTTGACGACTTGGGACCAAATATTTGATATTCATGTATATTAGACTTCCGAAGATGAAAAATTGAACACAAAACAAAACGAAGCAAAGCAGAAGCAGCTGCAGATGCTGCAATGATTGTAAAGGCGGAGCAGAATAACAATGACTCAACAGGTAATAAGAGCAAGGAAAAGTAGGCTACAGAGCCACCCATGCGATACTACATTCATGTAAAGGCGAGATGAGGCCAAGCTACTGATAGCCACAGCCTTGTTGATGGGGGTAACATTTTGCTTGTCCTTGTTACTTTTACGGTGCATTATAGAGAAAGTTGTAAGTACTATATAGAACAAATTATTAAATAAATAAATAAAAAATATATACTTGAATGTAATAATACCTGGAATGAAACACTGATGTGAATAATTAAATAACTAGCCTGATAAAACAAACAAGAGAGTTATCTGCATGATATAGTCCACGACGACTATTATTTTCTAATGAGTATTTTGAAAAAAATGTAACTCATGCAATGATTAACATTATTGAGTCCGGACATTCAGACTTGGATACGATAAAATCAAAATATAATTCACATCAAACTATGAATCCAGTTCACTGTTTTATGAATTTTGCTAAACCAATTATAAGTCAACAGTACGGACATGGTGCATATATGATAAAATCATATGAGCCTACCAGTTCACTCAAGTCCCACGAGTTGGGATAAAGCATACCATTGCAATTTTTAGGGTTATTTGTTTGTAAGTGCACATGTTGTAATGTTGACATTGTTAATTAGCATATCATATTTTTCATATTTGAAACTTAGTTTCAACAAGCCAATGGATTGCGACAGTGGATTAAGAGCTTCTGAGTATTGGCTGACCTTGATTTGTTAAAAGCATGGGTCCACCTTTTTTTTATTCTTGGCCACTGTTTCTTATGTTCTTCTCCATTATTCATCATATTATGACTAACTACATGAATACTTGTTTATTATCATTTTGCAATGATTAATATTTCCTTATCTGATTAAATATTTTAATATTTTTTTGGGACGGTACACTTCATCATCTAAAGCTCCTTTTATGTCTAATATTCAATGTATTAAAGTATTAAACTTACGAGTACTAATTAAATATACGATGTCTTGATCATTATCTTGCTATGTGTGCAGCAAACAATAAACCCACTAGGTCATATGGTTATATTATGATACTATTAGGTGCATGTTTAGATTGCGATATACATGTTTTGGGATCATATGAATCAAAATCATTTTTCATCAACGAAAATGATACTGTTTTATTATGAAATTGTAAATGGTGGGTTTAAACCAAATCTAATTATGCGAATAAACAAGAATTGAATTGGTATATTTCATGACTTAATGATTAGTCATCTTGATGTCTAAATTATCCACTAAAGTATCAATAAAGTTTACTTGTTCAAGCTGGGTTAAAAATACAAAGTATTAACTAGCCATAAAATCACATTCAACCTACATATCAATTGAAGAGTCTATTAGGAGGAGAAGAGACCGGCTAGACCACCAAGGAGATATGCAGCAGAGCTGAAAGAAAAGAGTGAAAACAGAAGGAAGAAGAAGGTTTTCATCCAAATTGTATTTCATTCATGTTCAACAGTAGCCTATTTTGTAGAAAGGCTGATACACATGATTGCGTACTGTTACGCCACATGGAAACAAATTGCTGGTTGAGTTAAAAGTTGTAACTGACTTCCATTTTTTAATAATAAAAAGATTTAATAAGAAGCTTCTATACTTTCATATATTGATTTCCTTTGCTGGCATTTGTTGGTGGCAGGATTCTCTTCCTATGCTATGATCGGTTTCTTGTAGGGATGGTGAATGCACGTTTAGGTCTATCATAGGAGTGACTGTATCATTACTCTCCTCTTGAAAGTCGACCTTGTCCTCAAGGTCATGTGGAGTGGTGAATTCCCACGGTTATGGTGTGGGTGTTACAGCATGCAGATTAGGGCATTGTTTGAGGACGAGATCTGAAAGATAAGGCGTATGCAATCTTCTTGTGGTAGACAAAGATGATACGCAACGAATCGAACCTTTTCAATAATTTTAAAAAGGACAAAGCAGCGCTTGGATAACTTCTGTTGTGGTGAGAGAAGCGAGTACTGGCGGTATGGTTGAAGCTTAATGAATACCCATGAGCCTGCCAAAAATTGTTTGTCTTGCCTGTGCTTGTCCACTTGATTCTTCATGCGAACTTGAGCACGTTGCAAGTTTGTTTTGATTATATGTAGAATTTGGTCTCGTGTCCTTGCCCATTTTTTAGTTCGTGTAGATCAGAGGTTCCCATAATGTAGTCAGAGATAACAGGAGATGCATGACCATATACCGCTTGGAATGGGGACATTCCAATAGAGGAGTGCTTGCATGTATTATACCGAACACTAGCCACCGCCGTCCCCCTGCTCCCACCCGAAGCCTGACTGAAATCCCCTTCAAGACCGAAGCATCTCCAGCCTCAACCATGACTCCACCGGCAACCTACTCTACCATCTTTCTATGCACGGTCCTTTTTTTATTTTGCTTTCTATTTATACATATGTTGTTGTTGAAAGCATATATGTTCATGTGTGTCCTCAAGCACATATATGTGTTTATAATATATATATATATATATATATATATATATATATCGTTTTTTCCCTACGGTGGGTTTTCTTTTTTGTGCTTGTGATATATACGGTATCCTATATATGCGTTGCACATACAATTCGATGGCAGTAGTATCCATTTTTTTGATGTCTGCACCTGTATAGTGTGGCTAAGAATGCATATATATTGATATATTATGTCTGTAGCTGTCATCGGCATTTACTTTGGACTCCACCCTGTCCACCTTATCTTAGTCACCATCAGGTCTTCAAGTCTTTTGAATTGTGCATATATATTAGTATTAATATTATATATATTATTATAGTCGGTTATACACTAATTATTGTTGATTTCCCCTGGTTTTCTTAATTCGAATTTAGAAGTGTGGAAATAGAGCTGCAACTACTTGTGAAACCATGTTTGCTGTCAAGCCCATGGAGTTTGTATGTTATTTTCATATTTTGATGCTTTGCGGTTGTGCTCGATTATGTTCTCAGCCTTGAACTTGAACTATTATTTCCTTTGTTTAAAATGAATGTAAACATGTACCGGTCTAGCTTGACATCCGAGAAAAAGCAAAATGACAATAAACTTTGTGTCTGTGCCTTGAAACTCTATCATGGATCATCATCATACATATAAGAAATGTTCACGGCATCATTTGGATGTCAAAAATAGTTCGTCTCTCTTCTTTCAAACACATTTGTCATTCATATATCTATCAAAAACTTGAAATATTCAACCCCTTTAAATATATACACGTGGAAACTTTGGATTGAAATTGGCACACACTTTGTTGTAATAAAACCAATCTCTAATGTTACGTGCCTATCAATTCATATTTATACATCACTTCTTCAAAATATTTAGCGATCGATCCTATACCGATTTCAAGCCGTCGTTCCTTCTTATAACATGCGAGACAATCCTAACCTAACCTTTATTTCTAAAATAATATCTAACACTAATACTCGCATGGATTATTCGAAACTCTGTAATTGGTTTATTTATATATATTATTGTGAATTTTTTGATCAAACAAATTAATGTTCCATGACCAAACCAATCTCTAATGTTACGTGCCTATCAATTCATATTTATACATTACTTCTTCAAAATATTTAGCAATCGGTACTATTCTAATTTCAAGCCGTGTTCCTTCTTATAACATGCAAGAAAATCCTAACCTAACCTTTAGTTCTAAAATAATGTCTAACACTAATACTCGCATGGATTATTCGAAACTTTGAAATTGGTTTGTTGTATATATATTATTGTGAATTTGCTGATCAAACCAATTAAAGTTCCATAATCTCCTGCCAGTGCTACAAATCCTTTTTCACTATATAAATTTTGCTTGAAAGAGCAGAATCTCTGCTTCGACCCTCTATTTTCATTTTCAACTACATGTTCCTTTCATTTATAGCCATAGCTTTTGATGTTTCTTTCTTAAAGTTAATGGTTCGATATATATTTTCTAAAAGTAATCCAGAAAATAAAACTAGCACTTTGTTCAGCGCTGTGCAAGTTTAATGAATGATACATGGAATAAACTCTGACGAACTTGTGTACATAATCAATGCATATCCAAGTCTTTTAAAGTTCGGTTTGTAACGTTGCATTATCTTATGTGCCTAAAAAATAAACGTTATACTTGCATTTGCATGTCAATGTCAAACACTAAAGTCGGTTATCATCGGGTGGTTAACTAAAACAACTGTATTATCTCACTTCGAAATGTACAATGATATACTATTTTACATGCATACAACGATGCTACCAAGAAGACAATTTCAAAATGAAACAAGCATCTCATGAAATATCAACTAGCATACATTTTAGTTTTGTTAGAGTTAATCATAAAACTAGCTATGCTTTAAAAACTTATTGCAAGAGTAGGCTTAGTTACAAATTTACTTAAATTTTATAAGTGCGAAAATATAAATTCTAACCTAGTTTTTGTGCAATTCAAAATTGCTCAAGTGTAAATTTGAAAATTTGTTTGCACAATTTTAATGTGAGCAAATACGAATCTTCAAACAAGCCCTTTTTTTATAATAAGTTTTCAAACAAACCTATTTTTGCAATATGTATTTTCTAAAAGCCTCTATTAAAGATGTGTCCTCCTCTGTATAAACGATGCTAAATTATTAAACTTTTATCGCTATCTGTCTCGTATAAAAAAACACCTGTAATAATAAGATTTCTTAATTACATGGCGTAAATGTGTCAAATGAGCAACCTCTAAGCATCCTCTTCCACTAACGCTTTCGTGACGACCGCCCTACACCTTCACCATCCAATATAAATGAAGAGTGCGCTACGGTGATGTCCAACCGATGTAGAACGATTGTCGTTAGATTACGATGATATAATATTTTCAAATTAAAAGCAGATTTAGAAAATATTGTTGATTTGGGTGATATTATATTTTCAAGGAAAGAAGATTTATAAGATTCTTGAGATAATGACTTAAATATATTGTCTTTTTTACTGTATTAAAGAAGGCAATGAATTATCTTCATGAAAAGGAGAGTAGTTTGAAGATTAAGTAATCAAACAATTCCCTAATCGGCTGGTTAAAAAAGAAATTGAAAAGTCGGACCGATAAACGTTTTCCATATGAGTAGGATAACTGATGAATTATTGCTTTATAACCATAAATCAATTAATTCAACCATATCTAATAATCTATATATAAAAATAGTCATTCTGTAGAGATTAAAGTTATCATCTCAAGTGGTATTTATTATTCATCTTCTTAGCCTCCATTATCAATTTTACACATCTTCTTAGCCTCCATTATTAATTTTACACATCTTCTTAGCCTCCATTATCAATTTTGTAAAATTCTCTTTTCTTAGAATGTAACAAAATCTTCTTTTTTCAAAGTGAACGCATATTATATCGCGATAGTGGAATCATTATAAATCTATTTGTGAACTCTCTATTTGCTTTATTATGTAATTTTCTCTTTTGTATTCTCCCATTGTTATTTGTTTTATCGCACTACAATACGATCTTATTCCTTCCGCGTTTATTTCGATTGATTTACAGTCATTTTATAAAATTACCCCAACAATTGTCAAAGTTGGAATGTGGTTAAAGCAATTATAGAAACTGTATTATATCTCACAGCACATCGAAAATATAATAATCATCACATATATAAAACCAACAGGACGGTTATAACTAAATGAACCACAAATATCAAAGTGCACGATTTTATAGAGTTACACAAAATAGCAGTAAAGTTTATACAACTAGAAATAAACTCAAGATAATTGTCTCTAAATAAAGTAGCCAACACCATTTACGCTCCATAGTGTCGCACGGTGAAATAAGCAATAGTAAGCCATATATAAATATGAGAAAGCACAATCTCCTACTGTCCATCTGCATAGCACCACCTATCACCCAAACTTGTTATCCTGTGTACTCATTTAAGAGTACCCAAAACAATACTAAGCAAACCATAAAACATCGAGTCAAACAACAGTCTAGTGTGAGCGATAAACAATCTCAAAATGCTATACAAGTTGATATAGAAAGGAACAAAGGTATAAGAGTCATACCCGATATGTCCTTATATACAAAGAGGAAGAAGGAAATGAAAATTGACTGAAGAAACGAAAGAAAGGAATTTTTTTAAACAAATTAAACATTTTCTATTCTTTCTTTGCAAACTGTCCATTTTAGTTCCTTATTAATTTTCAATCAAGTCAATCATCCCCCTTCCATCATGTGGTCGGGAAAGTTTTCGAGAACGTGCAAGAGTGGCTTGCACACCAGCCTAATCCAAGTACGAAACCCAAAAGTCCAAGAATCAAGACAAGCCATGGATCGGTATTGATCCATGTCCATGGATTGGAACTGATCCATGTCCATGGATCGGAACTGATCCACGTCCATGGATCGGAACTGATCCACGTCCATGGATCGGTACCGACCCCAAATGCTTCCCCAAAGTCCATGAAAAGTCACGAAGGACTCCGCAACTAAGGATCTGCATGAGATGGTTCCTCCCACAAGAGGCTTCCACACAAGATAAAGACTTTCACCTTTTGTTCCGCATGAGAGGGTTCCACAAAAGACAACTCATTGCTAACGGAAGACGTTCCACAAGTATCGCATTCGAGAAAGAGCCTTCCGCAAGTAACGGTTCCGCATTGTAGGCCTTCCGCAAGAGGCATCAACTTCATGTAAAAATATTACCTTCCGCAAATCCAATTTGCCACCTCATTCAAAGGAACCTTTCAATGGGATCGAAAGGATGCTTCTACAATAGAAGATCAGAGCATTGAATGCAGGGAAACGCCGGTCAAGCACTTTAGAAGCGCCACTTACCTTTAGAAGACCTGTCGATGGAGTCAAAAGGTTCCCTTCCACATCAAATCAGCTATCCTTCTATCATTAGATCAAAGCTGTGGATGACGCATTCTCACCTTCCGATGGAAACAAGGGCATCCAAATATGTTCATAAGAGCTATAAGCCAACCTTTTGACAATGCCGAAAAGCCTTTCCTTTGCACGAGCTCGGAAGAATGCGAACGAAACCCACCTTCTGGCCCGGTCGCCTTGATCCCTACGGAAGGTGCAAACCCGCACCTATAAATAAGACCCGAGGGGTCCATTCTTGGAATTCGGATTTTAGTTTTCGAAATCACTACTATTTTTTAAAGTTTGTGATCCTAATTTCTAAATAAATTCGGGGCTTTTTCCAGCAGGAATTATTATGTATACTTCAGTTCATAAAAAGAATTTCATATTAGAGATCAATGTTTTCATGTCATTTACGTACTTTAAGGCGATATAATCAAATATCGATCCTCTTTTTTTATTTCATTGGTTCGAAAGGTTCAAGAGCATCCTTCTATAGAATCGAAACCATCAGCTAGTCTTAAGGGGCATTACTTGTGATATACTCCTTACTCCTAAACCTTTCGATGGGGTCGAAACCCCACAGATAATACTAAGGTTACGCTACTGAATTTAAACCTACCTTTCTTCATCCTTTCGACAAAGCCGAATCATTCTTGATCCACCACATTAAACCTATCGCTTGGTTCGAAATCTTCTCTACCAACCGTTTGACGGGGTCGAGACCTAGCATTTCTACATTTTGACCTTTAAAGTAGGTCATATTCTATGGAATCAAGATTCTTTTCCTCATCTCCTTGGGTCCAACTATCTTCCTTAAAGGCTCTACATACCACCATTTCATCTTAAGTCCATCTACTTGGATTCTTTGGGACGTTGACCATAAATTTAGTTAACATCTAGTATTAGAAGTCCATTTAGCCTTCCAAGGACCATATTGAAAAACATTATGTATCAAGTCCTTCAACATGGATTCTTTGAGGTGTTAACCAAAATTTTTGTCAACATTGTTGGGATATTTTCCGTTTGATTTTAAATCATTTAACTGAAATATACAAATTTCAGATTTTCCCAATTCTTCTTCTTTTCAAAATTTAAATCTTAAATTTAAAATAAATGCTTTGTTCTTTTAAATAATTACACTGAAGTTTAAAATTCATTAACTTTCTGTTTATTCAAAATTTCCTTTTCATATACGGAATTTATTTATTAGAATTTTAAAACCACTACTATTCTTATCCAGTTCATTTTTAATTTATTTAAATTTTAAATAATTATTTCTTTTACAAACTCTCTTCCTTTTATTTTCAAAATTCCAATTCTATAAATTTTGATAACTTAATGTATCGAAATATATTCAAGTAAACCCTAGCATCCAATAGTACAACTACCAATAATATTCATTACAGAATATTGAATATTCATAAAAGAGAATATTAAACAATATAAATAATTTTGAGGAATCCAGTTGGATCCCTCCAAACTGTTTTCCCTACATCCACAGACGTTAGCACAATATAAAATACCAATTCCACTTCGAGGTGGAATATTGCGGTATATGGGTTTTTATATAAAATCATCCGCTATTATGCGGCGCATAGGGTCTCAACCGCTATAAAATGCGGGAAATCAATTATTCCAAGATATATTATATACTACTATATATAATATTGCACATCCAATCCAAACAATCAATCAACCAATTATTTAAATTTAACCATTTAAATTAAAATTATAACCAGATGAGTGAGATTAACTCACCTTTAATTTTTTTTTGCAATCCACTTCAATATTGCTTTGGATTTCCTTATGTTTGACCTTGTTGGAAAAACAAACTCAGGAAGTCCACCTCACTCGAATCGCGAAGCACTGCAGCCTCCAAGGTGATTACACGGTTGCAACTTGAGTTCGAGCTCGAAATCCCAAATCGTCGACCTTACCGTGCCTCCACGCCGTATCGCGACTACCCAAAGCCCTAGCAGTTCTAGCCACGACGCGATCAAAATTTCCAGTGCCTCCTCCCACGAAGCCCTCTGCTTTTCTTGCAAGCGTCCCTTCGATTGTCGCCGAACCCCCAGAAATCCAAACCCTAGTTCGCCTCTCTGGTCGAACGCGAACCTCCCCTTCCACTTGAACGAACGTTGCGGCAATAAATCGACTCAGCCCTAGCTTCCTTCGGCATCGAGAGTCTCCCCCGCATCGAAGTCGACATCGCTTTCGATTTCGCCATCGACGACGTGCATGAGTGACCCTCCTTTTTCGTTCACCATTTTTTTTTATTTTTTTTTGAATTTAACTGAGGAGAGGAACGAGGTTCGATGGGTTTTAGAAAATAAACTGAAATGTTTCGACCATTATTCTAAATTTAAAGACGTGTGTGGAAGCTTCAGAAGCAAGATAATGTGTGTCTATATTTCTCAACGTGCTAAAGCTTAGTATAGTGTTCGATTATATTATTTTTTTCAAATTTAAATTGCCCAAAATTTACAACACAAAATTCTGAACTCTTATCGAGGCGTGCCGCTAGGCGTTCATAATGTTATACACCTATTCCGAACACAATGGAAAAGGTTCCGAGTCATAATTTGATCGTATGGAGAAGATAGCTCTTTAAATCGAATTAAAGTATTAAATTTTTGATATTAATTCTAGCGCGTTTATATATCGTATGCTCACACAACAAATCCGATCAATACAAAATTTGAAATCAAATAATAATATAATATTACGGATCCAATGGAACTTGTTTCGTCGAATTCCGAGACTGTGCCTCAGAAGGCTATTTTTAAATAACGATTTAAACGATATATTATTAAAACTAAACAAAACATACCAAATTCAATTTCAACACTTTTACTATCTTCAGTATTATCAATACAAATTTTACAGACCTTTAAATTATATTTTTTACAGGCTTAAAATTCCATATTCAACATCTTACCCAAATTTCCAATAATTAAATTCAATAAATAAATTTCTAAATAATGGTGATATTTGAAATTTAAGTTACAAATTAACTTTTAAATATTTAAAATCCATTAAATATCCCGATTTCAAATGCCTAAAAATTTCGGGCCGTCACATTCCTCTCCCCTTAAAAGAATTTCGTCCCCGAAATTACTAGTTAGGAAGAATGGTCCAATACCCGTTTACCTTTTTCCCAAAACCAAACAGTTTTATTCGCTTGCCATAACATATTTTTTTATTAAAGACCCACTATTACTTCAACCAACTTTCCAAAACCTTCCATAGTTTCCAAATAACTTTACTTATTCAACCATTCAAATTATAATTTGAAACCAAATTTTGTCAAAAAATTTCTAACTCCCTAAATTTTCGAAAATTTTGCTAGCGTCTCCTTTGCGCGGCTAGCTCGGTACAACTACAAAATGCCTGTACGGGATCCCAAATCCCAAAAGAAAACAAAAGCCAAGTGGCTAGATCAAAAACCCACTCAAATTTCATATAGAAATTTAAACACATACCTTTTTAGCCGGGCAATTTAAATTTATCATCTGAAATCAAAACCAATTTTCCTTTTCCCTTATAATACCCGCATATCCTATTTAGCAATAATATAAAATCACAACTTTCAAAACATTTTATTGACTTCCTTACAAAGTGCCAATATTTATTCATTCGAATATTAACTTAGAATATATTTGCAATATCACTTTCCAGTTCAGAATTCACCATTCCTTTCTTAAGTTTAGTATAAGCGTTTTGTATGCATCCTTATTTATTTTCACTTTACCACTATAGTTTATATCTATTTCTATTCAAATTAGTTTTTCCCATTTACATATGAATTCAATTTATCTCCAACTCTAAATATTGAATTTTATCTTCCATTTATAACCGATTCATATCACTATTTAAAATTAGTTTCATTTACTAATTTATTTCAATTTTCAATTTGAAATCGTTTTGTCGTTAACAAAACTTTTCCCAAAAAAATTCAAAATAAATTTTAACTCCCAAAATTTTCGAAAATTTTTGGCAGAGTCTCCTTTGTACGGAGGAGCTTTTGCAATTTGACAAAAGATATAAATATATATACATCGACCCGTCCGGTCGGAAAAACAAAAACAGTTCATATTTCCTATTTTTATTGCGTAGGCGTACCTTATTTAGCATTTATAAGCAAGTGGCTTATTTATTTAGCAGTTAACGTGCCCAAAATCGAGCCAAACGGCTTCCCAGTACCTGTACTTACTCAATTTAAACATGTAAGTGAAATATATATAAAGTTTAACAATATTTCACTTATTTGCAATAGTTAAACACATGAATTCTAACAGTAATGCACACCAAACACTTTCCGTAAGCAATTTATACAGTTTTAATACTAATTCAACTGTTTTTAGTTAATTCATATACCATTTTCATTCAATTTGAATGGTTTACAACCCACTTGCTTATATTCCATTCATTTTTAATTTTAAACTAACCCATATTATTCCAATTGATTTTAAAAATCAATTCTATTCACTTCTGTTAATACATTTACTTTCGTTTACGATAAAATGACTAATTTTCTGTGCAAATTTGATGTTATTCATGCAAATAACAATTACTTAAGCTTATAACCATTTTAAATTGATTCTAACTCAATTTATATTTATTTCCTTCTATTTTAATTCATTTACAACCATTTTATTTAACTCGACACATTCCATTTCAATTTTATTCACGGTCCACTCATTTGCGTTTCATTTCTCATCCGCATTGATTTAAAACCATTCTATTAAACTTGAAAACATTCTATTTTTCTTATTGTCTCTAAGTTATTTCAATTCCTTAACAATTTAAATGGTTTACAATTATTTATTTAAGAATTTCATTCCATTAAATATTATCTGTAACTCACCGAATTTTATTCGATTCAAATTTATTTTCACTTGATTTAAATCCAACCCAATATCATTAAACTTAGTTTAAGTTGAATTCAATTCAGCTCTCCTCCTTCTATTTAGCTTAAATTAATTTACTTCAATTTATTCAATTGATTACAAGGCCATTTTCAATTTTACTACCACCCATCTGGGTTTTATTTGCAACCAAAACAATCCCTACTTTAATCTATTTCCAATCATATTTACTTCATTAACAATTCAAGTCGAATTTAATTTATAACTCGAGTTTTATTTCCAAACTTCATCATTAACTCACAATTCAGCTTCTATTTAACTACATTAGGTTCCATTTACATATTTATTAACTAATTTATTATCTAATTAGTTCTTTCCCTATTTATAATTCAATACCTGATTTTTACTCTCAAAAATCACTTCATTAAATTTTCTTAAGTTCAATTTATTTTATAATTCAAGTTTGGATTTTCATTTTATTTTCCAAATCATCAAACAATATTTATTTTGGGTTTTCTATTCCACTTTCTAGTTTTATAAGTCATAATTTATTACTTTACACATTTCCATTCATTCTAGGCTAGAATATATTCATCTCTATTTTTAACTCGAGCCTTACACTTATTTATATCCCAACACATTTTTATTCCATGGACTTTTAATTCTTTTATAAGTTATTCTAATTCATTTATTCCAATCCAATTCCTATCCAACTTATTTCCATTAATTCAAGGATCTAATTCCATTCAATATCACTCATAGCTCAACTGAATTTTATTCCAATTCAATTCTATTTTATTTTAACTCAGATTCATTTAATTCAATTCGATTCGATTTTCTTTCTCAATCAAAGTTAATTTCATTTTTTACTTTTCACTTTAAATTGAAATTCCAACATTCAAAGCTTATATTCCCTTCCTGATTTAAAAATCATCTCAATTTATAAGCTTACAACCTATATCATCAGGATTTTTAAACACTCCCGACTTTTGGGTTTCAAATCATTTTGAAATCTCAACATCCCAAAATCACACTTCTCAAAATTTTTAAACCAATCCTAGTTTTTATTCTCAACAATTTTCCTTTGAAATTTTCAAAAACAGCTAGCTTTTCTGAACAAATCAATTTTGCGGCAATCCGTCACTTAGAAACTCAAAAATGTACATCGTTGATGCTGCAGTCACCACCGAAGTTATTTTCCAGCAACCGAAGTGAGCTCAGTGCTATATCCCTTCCCAAAATCTTTGAAAATCATTTTCAAACACAAAGGAATTTAATTTTCTAAATTTTCAAATCCTTTTAATCTATATTCAAATATTATTCTGAAATTTTATGTTATTTTTAATTATTAATCGCACTATAATTAACATTTATAGTTTACATTTACAAATCCCATTTATTTTATTAATTTATTCCTTAATCTTTGGTTATTATTTCAATTTCTAGTTAAATTTTTTACACAACAATGATAATACTTTAAATATCATCATTCCTAACATCCAAGCAACCATATATTAGCTAAAATAGTTTACAAAAACTTTTCTTTATATCAAAATATATTTTTGGGTAAAATTATTTCATTCACTCACATTTAAAACAATACCGTGTCAAAGTTCTATTCAAGTGTTTAGAAACCCCTTCGATACAGTTGTCCAGACTGTGCCGACGAAGGTTCATATGCCACTCAATAAACTAATCAACACAATATAAACCATTTTTATATCCATAAACAAATATGCGCTCATATCTATTAATACGGTCAAACTCATTCTAGAGTACTACAGACTCTAACTTAAATGAGTAATTCCCACCAGAGCCAAGGTTATCACCAACCTAAGCTCTGATACCAACTGTGACGACCAGCAAATCCGTACCCCTTGAGTCAACACTATTCTACATCAATCAACTCAAGTTGATCAGAAATACGAACCATTTGGGTTAAAGAAGAAGAGGTAGAAGAAGAGAAACATAAAACAACAACAGAATCTTACCATCGCAGCGGAATAAAATATAATAGGTAATCATAGATCTTTACACAAAAACAAATACTATGTCTGTTTATACATACATCATCAGAGTACATTATCAGAGTTCAACAACATCAATAACATACAACTGGATACATAGCGGAATAATAATAGCAAGTACGGAAGTACATATCGCCATCGAGCTCGTCTCCTGAGCTCCACAACATCCTTTCCTGAATTCTATAATACTCGGTCTGACCCGAGCATTATAGTTAAATAACACCTGAGTCAGTCTGGAATACCAGCGTGAGAAATCACACTCAAATTGATTATTAAAGTTTCAAAAATTCTTTTGAAAACAAAAGCATCTCGTAAGACCACGCCACAAATAAACATGTCGGGTTTTTACCTTATGATAGCTAAAACATTTCTTATTAAAATCCTCTGATATTATAATAGGGTCTATCTACAAATACTTATTAAAATAGCCGAAATTGTTACATCTATTAAATTCCAGCTACTTGCCACAGAGTGGGTAATACGAACAAAACTCATAAAAGGCGCGTAGGGAGAATGGATTTCCAGCTAATGACTAGGCACCGGGGTACCACCTGTCAGAGTACCTAGTCTAAATCAGCGTACCGAGGATCACTCCCGACCCCCTACAACACAAGACCCAGACTATCCCTTACTGGATAATCTCGAGTAAGATCACCCCACAATTGGGATCAACAACCACACCACTAAGCCGAAATAAAAAGGGACATCTAGACAGGGATGACCTTACCCGGAAATGGGTGCTACCCACCAAGCCTTGCTGCATAACCCCTGATTTTCAGTCATTCTCGGTTGATGAGGCTTGAGGCTATGCGTTACCTTTAGGATTGTTTCACTTAGAATGCTCATCGTTACCTTTAGGATATGCGTTACCTTGAGGCTATGCATTCATCCATACAAGTCCGTTCCGGGTTCGAACGGAACCGAAGGAACTATTCCTACTACATCCATTTTGGAAATATCCTCAGGATTAGTAGCGACTAGACCTTGCACTTTACTGCTCCATCTTCGCATCCAAACTCGTTTTCCTACGAAAGTGTATAAACCAGATCGAAATGGTTTTCGAGAAATTAATCCCGATCCCGGTCTCTTCGAAACGATCAACGCATTTGGCCAATATTGATAGTCGGTTATTTAACTATCAATTAACATTCACAACAACCATCCAACATAAATAATTTCACCAAATTATTTATTAAACTCAAATTATCTTCACAAGATATATTTCCACTTTTCAACCCTTAAAAAAATAGTTTCAAACCCCACTCTTCTCATGGAATGAATTTCCAAATAATTATTTCCACTGAAAACACCAAGTACAAAGCTTTAGATTTTTAAAATAATTTAAAACACTTTATAAATAAAGTATATATTTTAACATTTAGATTGAGAACTACTTCAATACTTTATTAAAAATATACACTTTAGGAATATTTAAAATGAGGTTACTTTTATAAAATACAAACTAGATTTTCTCTTTTAAAACAAATACCGAGTCACTTTTAAATAATTACTATTATAATAGATTAAAAGAATATACTTACTTTATAATTTATATATTTTAGAAACGATAAATTTTCCAAAACTTGCTTTTTAAAACAACTTTAAAACTTTTAACTTATATTTAAAAATTTACTTTGAAAATGTACTTGGTTATCCACGGAGAATTTCCAATTTCAATCACTTAAATCATTTTTCCAAATTGACTTTCAATTTACTCCATTTGAAATAAATTTCTTTACTTACTCTATTCATTTCAAAATTCGTTAATTATGGACTTTATTATTATTATTATTTTCCGTTTGATTTTATATCTTTTAACTAAAATATACAAATTTCGGATTTTCCCCATTCTTCTGTATTCGTTTCAAAATTTAAATCTTAAATTTAAAATAAATGCTTTGTTCTTTTAAATAATAACACTGAAGTTTAAAATTCATTAACTTTCTATTTATTCAAAATTTCCTTTTCATATACGGAATTTATTTATTAGAATTTTTAAACCACTAATATTCTTGTCCAGTTCATTTTTAATTTATTTAAATTTTCTATAATTATTTCACTTACAAACTCTCTTCCTTTTATTTTCAAAATTCCAATTCTATATATTTTGATACTTAGTGTATCGAAATATATTCAAGTAAACCCTAGCATCCAATATTACAACTACCAATAA
This sequence comes from Allium cepa, assembly GCA_030765085.1. Taxonomy (NCBI): domain Eukaryota; kingdom Viridiplantae; phylum Streptophyta; class Magnoliopsida; order Asparagales; family Amaryllidaceae; genus Allium; species Allium cepa. Next base: position 658,317,960 of record CM060938.1, on the reverse strand, counting down.
TATTCATTACAGAATATCGAATATTCAAAACAAAGAATATTAAACAATATAAATAATTTTGAGGAATCCAGTTGGATCCCTCCAACCTGTTTTCCTTGCATCCACAGACGTTAGCACAATATAAAATACCAATTCCACTTCGAGGTGCAAAATCGCGGTACGTGCGTTTTTATATAAAATCATCTGCTATTATGCGGTGCATAGGGTCTCTTCCGCTATAAAATGCAGGAAATCAATCATTCCAAGATATATTATATACTACTATATATAATATTGCACATCCAATCCAAACAATCAATCAACAAATTATTTAAATTTAACAATTTAAATTAAAATTATAACCAGATGAGTGAGACTAACTCACCTTTAATTTTTGTTTTGCAATCCACTTTAATATTGCTTTGGATTTCCTGATGTTTGACCCTGTTGGAAAAACAAACTCAGGAAGTCCACCTCACTCGAATCGCGAAACCCCGCAGCCTCCATAGTGATTTCTCGGTTGCAGCTCGAGTTCGAGCTCGAGCTCGAAATCCCAAATCGTCGACCTCATCGTGCGTCCACGCTGTATCGCGACCACCCAATGCCCTAGTAGTACTAGCCACGACGCAATCAAAACTTCCAGTGCCGCCTCCCACGAAGGCCTATGCTTTGCTCGCAAGCGTCCCTTCGATTGTCGCCGAACCCCCAGAAATCCGAACCCTAGTTCGCCTCTTTGGTCGAACGCGAACCTCCCTTCCACTTGAACGAACGTTGCGGCAGTAAATCGACTCAGCCCTAGCTTCGTCCGGCATTGCGAGTCTACCCCGCATCGAAGTCGACATCGCTTTCGATTTCACCGTTGACGACGCGCGCGAGCGACCCCCCTTTTTCATTCGCCATTTATTTTTATATTTTTTTTTGAATTTAACTAAGGAGCGGAATGAGGTTTGATGGGTTTTAGAAAATAAACTAAAATGTTTCGGCCATTATTCTTACTTTAAAGACGTGTGTGGAAGCTTCAGAAGGAAGACAATGTGTGTCTATATTTCTCAACATGCCAAAACTTAGTATAGTGTTCGATTATATTATTTATTTTAAAAGTCAAATTTAAATTGTCCCAAAATTACAACAAAAATTTCTGAACTCTTATCAAGGCGTGGCGCTAGGCATTCATAATGTTATACACCTATTCCGAACATAATGGAAATGGTTCCGAGTCCTAATTCGATCGTATGGAGAAGATAACTCTTTGAATCGAATTAAAGTGTTAAATTTTCGATATTAATTCTAGCGCGTTTATATATCGTACGCTCACACAACAAATCCGATCAATACGAAATTTGAAATCAGATAATAATATAATATTACAGATCAAATGGAACTGGTTTCATCAAAATCCGAGACTGTGCCTCGGAAGGCTATTTTTAAATATCGATTTAAACGATATATTATTAAAACTTAACAAAGCATTCCAAATTAAATTTCATCACTTTTAATATCTTCAGTATTATCAATATAAATTTTACAGACCTTTAAATTATATTTTTTACAGGCTTAAAAATTCCAGATTCAACATCTTACCCAATATCCAATAATTAAATTCAATAATTAAATTTCCAAATAATGGTGATATTTGAAATTTAAGTTACAAATTAAATTTTAAATATTTTAAATCCATTAAATATCCCGATTTCAAATCCCTAAAAATTTTGGGTCGTCACAACCCGAGTTCCCCTACTGAACACTAGCCACCGCCGTGCCCCTGCTCCCACCCGAAGCCTGACCGAAGTCCCCTTTACGACCGAAGCATCCCCAGCCTCAACCAAGACTCCACCTGCAACCTACTCTGCTAATTTTCTATGCACGGTCCTTTTTGATTTTGCTTTCTATTTATACATATGCTGTTGTTGAAAGCATATATGTTCATGTGTGTCCTCAAGCATATATATGTGTTTATCAAATATATATATAGTCTTTTCCCTTGCGGTGGGTTTTCTTTTTTGTGCTTATGATATATATAGTATCCTATATATGCGTTGCACATATAAATCGATGGCAGTAGTATGCATTTTTTTGATGTCAGCACCTGTATAGTGTGGCTAAGAATGCATATATATTGATATATTATGTCTATAGCTGTCATCGGCATTTACTTTGGACTCCACCCTATCAACCTTATCTTAGTCACCATCAGGCCTTCAAGTCTTTTGAATTGTGCATATATATACTTGGATAGTATACATATATTGAGAATAGTTCATTGCTGTAACATATATATGCTGCTCTTTAGGATGAATGTACATTGTAGTAAAAATATATACATGCGGTTATATATATCATATGCCTTATCTTTGCTTTACACTTCATATGTATGTTGTAGTATGTGATATGTATAATATATAGGGTACTTTTGATATAGGTCCTTATTAAGTTTCAAAATTCACGAAAAGTCATTCACTAAATTTTAGTGTAAATTAGGTCCCTGTTTTCTATTCACGATTATTGCAGAGCATGATGCAACATTTCATAAAAGTTGCCGACATTTCCGCAACTTTTCTGTGCACTATGAACATAGTGTATAAAAATTGCTTAAATATCAGCACTTATTTATAAAACTTGCTGACATTTCAGCAACATTTATGTTCACTGTGAACACAGTTTATGAAAGTTGCTGAAATATCAGCACTTATTTATAAAAGTTGCTGACGTTTCAGCAATAATTTTTCTTTGTTTTTACAATGAAACTTTGACAAGGAAAGTTGCTGAAATATCAGCACTTATTTATAAAAGTCGCTGACATTTCAGCAATATTTTTTCTTAGTTTTTGCAATGAAACTTTGACAGAAAAAGTTGCTGAAATATCAGTACTTGTTTATAAAAGTTCCTGACATTTCAATAATAATTTTTCTTCGTTTCCAGAAAACAAGGACCAGCTTTACAATGAAACTTTGACAGGGACCCGCTTTACAATACGAAAGTACGATAGGGATGCCTCCCTAATTTCCACTAATATACATGTGTATTGTATGCACGCATGATGCTCGATGAAATGCACATATATGTATTATGTACCCAATTTTTTTTACAAAAGCTATATGTGCTCGAATTTGAACCTATGCACGTTATATATAATACGTATATAAATTGCTGACAAAATTATACGCGTTGTATATATATATATATATATTTGTTCTTTCCAAAATTTTATAACATAAAAATTATATATACTGCGTATATATATTATTTGACCATGTTGTGTATGTCATTTCTTTCAATTTCCGACAAATTGCATATGTTGTATATATTGCACGTTTGCGATTTGGCGAATTTTTTTTACATGTTGTATATATTTCTTGCGGTGGGTTTTCCTTTTGTGCTTATGATATATATTATATCCTATATATGCGCTGCACATACAAATCGATGGCAGTAGTATGCATTATTTTTTATGTCTGCACCTGTATAGCATGGCCGAGAATGCATAGTCTGTAGCTGTCATCCGCATTTACTTTGAACTCCACCCTGTCTACCTTATCTTAGTCACCATCGTGCCTTCTAGTCTTTTGAATTGTGTATATATACTTGGATAGTATACATATATTGGGAATAGTTCATTGCCGTGACATATACACACACACACATATATATGTATATGTATATGCTGCTCTTTAGGATGAATGTACATTGTAGTAGAAATATATACATGCAGTTATATATGCACATTGTAGTAGAAATATATACTTCCTGTGCCTGTTGTTGCTGTTGGTTTGGTGTTTCTTTTCAGTTTTAAGTTGACTCAGCCTGGTTTAGAACACCAGCAATTTATTATTAACAAACGTGGTGTGCACTGCTACTTGCTGAAATGTTCGAAACAAAACCCAGCAGAACTCACTCGGTTACAAGCATTTCGTTTTCTCTGTTGTATGAAATCATTCATATATTTGTTAATTGACATGCTTCGACAGTTTTGGGATTAATTTAGTCGTTTGAGGAATAAATTAAGATGTTGAGACTGTGGATCTTGTTGACTGTTGAGCTTGTTCCATTGCTGGGTGAATGATGAATGCATTGCTGGGTGAATGGTGACCGTGAGTTTGCATGATGACCGTTTATTTCATATTTGCATACATGTTTGTTCGAACAAAAGCTTTTCATGGTGTACGCAGTCTAAACTCATATATACAAATGCACCCTGATGTGCAGTGTGTGTAGACATGTTTACACGTAGCATTCAGGAATGCTTATACTAGTATTATCATAATATATATATATATATACATATATATATATATATATATATATATTATAGTCGGTTATGCATTAATTAATGTTGATTTCCCCAGGTTTTGTTAATTCCAATTTATTAGTGTGAAAATAGAGCTGCAGCTACCTGTGAAACCACGTTTGCTGAATCAAACTAGGGGAGTTTGTATGTTATTTTCGTATTTTGCTGCTTTGCTGTTATGGTCGATTCTGTTCTCAGCCTTGAACTCATGTTTCTTCAATTGACATGGAAGAAAACAAATAGCCATTCCTTCCATTTATGGTCCCATCAATGACATTCTAGATAGCCCATAACTGATTATAGAAGATGACGTAACCTTCTAATGGGAAATTAAGTCTGTTACATCTTTGTCACCCTTTAATTGGAAATGATGCTGAATAAAGTCTGTTACATCTTTGTTACCCTTTAATGGGAAATGATGCTGAATAAAGTCTGTTACATCTTTGTCACCCTTTAATGCGTTTTTTGCTTTCCATGCCACATGTTTGTGGTCTACTTGCTACAACCAGAAGCATTAAATGCGTGGGATGGATCCATTAGTTTTTTGTTCGTCATTTGTCAACAAATATTAAATTGATGGAATTTTCTGTTTGTTTATTTTGAGCAAGAGTTGATTAATATAAAATGTTTTACACGGTGAACTTTAATGCTAAATGCAATTTCTTTAACGTGGATTATTCATTAACGTATGCTTGGCTCCATTTTATTATTACTATTTGACGTCTTGGGACCAAATATTTGATATTCATGTATAATAGGCTTCCGTAGATGAAAAATTGAACACAAAACAAAACGAAGCAAAGCAGAAGCAGCTGCAGATGCTGCAACGATTGTAAAGGCAGAGCAGAATAACAATGAGTAAACAGGTAAAAAGAGCGAGGAAAAGTTGGCTACAGAGCCACCCAGGAAATACTACATTCATGTAAAGGCGAGATGAGGCCAAGCTACCGATAGCCATAGCCTTGTTGAAGGGGGTAACATTTTGCTTGTCCTTGTTACTTTTACGGTGCATTATAGAGAAAGTTGTAAGTACCATATAGAACTGTTTGTTAAATAAAAAAATAAAAACTATATACTTGAATGTAATAATACTTGGAATGAAATGCTGATGTGAATAATAAAATAACTAGCCTGATAAAACAAGCAAGAAGGGTTATCTGCATGATATATTCCATGACGACTATTATTTTCTAATGAGTATTTTGAAACAACTGTAATTCATGTAATGATTAACATTATTGAGTCCAGACTTTCAGACTTGGATACGATAAAATCAAAATATAATTCACATCAAACTATGAATCCAGTTCACTGTTTTATGAATTTTGCTAAACCAATTATAAGTCAATAGTACGGACATGGTGCATATATGATAAAATCATTTGAGCCTACCAGTTAACTCAAGTCCCACTAGTTGGGATAAAGCAGGCCATTGCAATTTTTAGGGCTATTTGTTTGTAAGTGCACATGTTGTACTGTTGACATTGTTAATTAGCATATCATATTTTTCATATTTGAAACTTAGTTTCAACAAACCAATGGATTGCGACAGTGGATTAAGAGCTTCTGAGTATTGGCTGACCTTGATTTGTTAAAAGCATGGGCCCTCCTTTTTTTTATTCTTGGCCACTGTTTGTTATGTTCTTCTCCATTATTCATCATATTATGACTAGACTACATGAATACTTGTTTATTATCATTTTGCAACGATTAATATTTCCTTATCTGATTAAATATTTTAATAGTTTTCTGGGACGGTACTCTTCATCATCTAAAGTTCCTTTTAAGTCTAATATTCAATGTATTAAAGTATTATACTTATGAGTACTAAAAATAGGTGTCTTGATCATTATCTTGCTATGTGTGCAACAAACAATAAACCCACTAGGTCATATGGTTATATTATGATACTATTAGGTGCTTGTTTAGATTGCGATATACATGTTTTGGGATCATATGAATCAAAATTATTTTTCATCAATGAAAATGATACTGTTATATTATGAAATTGTAAATGGTGGGTTTAAACCAAATCCCTTGCAATATCTGACCAAATTATAAAACCAAATCTAGTTATGCGAATAAACAAGAATTGAATTGGTATATTTCATGACTTAATGATTAGTCATCTTGATGTCTAAATTATCCACTAAAGTATCAATAAAGTTTACTTGTTCAAGCTGGGTTAAAAATACAAAGTATTAACTAGCCATAAAATCACATTCAACCTACATATCAATTGAAGAGTCTATTAGGAGGGGAAGAGACCAGCTAGAGCACCAAGGAGATATGCAGCAGAGCTGAAAGAAAAGAGTGAAAACAGAAGGAAGAAGAAGGTTTTCATGCAAATTGTATTTCATTCATGTTCAACAGCAGCCTATTTTGTAGAAAGGCTGATACACATGATTGGGTACCGTTACGCCACATGGCAACAAATTGCTGGTTGAGTTCAAAGTTGTAACTAACTTCCATTTTTTAATAATAAAAAGATTTAATAAGAAGCTTCTATATTGCCATATATTGATTTCCTTTGATGGCATTTGTTGGTGGCAGGGTTCTCTTCCTGTGCTATGCTCGGTTTCTTGTAGGGATGGTGAATGCACGTTTAGGTCTATCATAGGAGTGACTGTATCATTACTCTCCTCTTGAAAGTCGACCTTGTCCTCAAGGTTGTGTGGAGTGGTGAATTCCCACGGTTATAGTGTGGGTGTTACTGCATGCGGATTAGGGCATAGTTTGAGGACGAGATATGAAAGATAAGGCGTATGCAAGCTTCTTGTGGTAGACAAAGAGGATATGCAACGAATCCAACCTTTTCAATAATTTGAAAAGGACAAAGCAGCGCTTGGATAACTTGTGTTGTGGTGAGCGAAGCGAGTACTGGCAGTATGGTTGAAGCTTAATGAATACTCATGAGCCTACCAAAAATTGTTTGTCTTGCCTATGCTTGTCCACTTGATTCTTCATGCGGACTTGAGCACGTTGCAAGTTTTTTTTGATTACATGTAGAATTTGGTCTCTTGTCCTTGCCCATTCTTCTAGTTCGTGTAGATCAGAGGTTCCCATATATAATGTAGTCAGAGATAACCGGAGATGCATGACCCTCTACCGCTTGGAATGGGGACATTCCAATAGAGGAGTGCTTGCATGTATTATACCGAACACTAGCCACCGCCGTCCCCCTGTTCCCACCCGAAGCCTGACTGAAATCCCCTTCAAGACCGAAGCATCCCCCGCCTCAACCAAGACTCCACTGGCAACCTACTCTACCAGTTTGCTATGCACGGTCCTTTTTTTTTATTTTGCTTTCTATTTATACATATGCTGTTGTTGAAAGCATATATGTTCGTGTGTGTCCTCAAGCACATATATGTGTTTATTAAATATATATATATATATATATGTATGTATGTATGTATATTGTTTTTTCCCTACGGTGGGTTTTCATTTTTGTGCTTGTGATATATATGGTATCCTATATATGAGTTGCACATGCAATTCGATGGCAGTAGTATGCATTTTTTTGATGTCTGCACCTGTATAGTGTGGCTAAGAATGCATACATATTGATATATTATGTCTGTAGCTGTCATCGGCATTTACTTTGGACTCCACCTTGTCCACCTTATCTTAGTCACCATCAGGCCTTCAAGTCTTTTGAATTGTGCATATATATTAGTATTATTGTTAAATATATTATTATAGTCGGTTATACACTAATTAATGTTGATTTCACTAGGTTTTCTTAATTCGAATTTAGTAGTGTGGAAATAGAGCTGCAACTACTTGTGAAACCATGTTTGCTGAATCAAGCCCAGGGAGTTTGTATGTTATTTTCATATTTTACTGCTTTGCGGTTATTGTCGATTATGTTCTCAGCCTTGAACTTGAACTATTATTTCCTTTGTTTAAAATGAATTTAAACATGTACCGGTCTAGCTTGACATCTGAGAAAAAGCAAAATGACAATAAACTTTGTGTCTTTGCCTTGAGGCTCTATCATGGATCATCATCATACATATAAGAAATGTTCACGGCATCATTTGGATGTCAAAAATAGTTCGTCTCTCTTCTTTCAAACACATTTGTCATTCATATATCTATCAAAAACTCGAAATATTCAACCCCTTTAAATATATACATGTTGAAACTTCGGATTGAAATTGGCACACACTTTGTTGTAATAAAACCAATCTCTAATGTTACGTGCCTATCAATTCATATTTATACATCACTTCTTCAAAATATTTAGCGATCGATACTATTCCAATTTCAAGCCGTCTTCTTCTTATAACATGCGAGACAATCCTAACCTAACCTTTAGTTCTAAAATAATATCTAACACTAATACTCGCATGGATTATTCGAAACTCTGAAATTAGTTTACTGTATATATATTATTGTGAATTTGCTGATCAAACCAATTAAAGTTCCACGACCAAACCAGTCTCTAATGTTACGTGCCTATCAATTCATATTTATACATTACTTCTTCAAAATATTTAGCAATCGGTACTATTCCAATTTCAAGACGTCGTTCCTTCTTATAACATGCAAGACAATCCTAACCTAAACTTTAGTTCTAAAATAATGTCTAACACTAATACTCGCATTGATTATTCCAAACTTTGAAATTGGTTTATTGTATATATATTATTGTGAATTTGCTGATCAAACCAATTAAAGTTCCATCATCTCCTGCCAGTGCTACAAATCCTTTTTCACTATATAAATTTTGCTTGAAAGAGCAGAATCTCTGCTTCGACCCTCTATTTTGATTTTCAACTACATGTTCCTTTCATTTATAGCCATAGCTTTTGATGTTTCTTTCCTAAAGTTAATGCTTCGATATATATTTTCTAAAAGTGATCCAGAAAATAAAACTAGCACTTTGTTCAGTGTTGTGCAAGTTTAATGAATGATACAAGGAATAAACTCTAACGAACATGTGTACATAAACAATGCATATCCAAGTCTTTTAAAGTTCGGTTTGTAACGTTGCATTATCTTTTGTGCCTAAAAAATAAACGTTATACTTGCATTTGCATGTCAATGTCAAACACTAAAGTCGGTTATCATCGGGTGGTTAACTAAAACAACTGTATTATCTCACTTCGAAATGTACAATGATATACTATTTTACATGCATACAACGATGCTACCAAGAAGACAATTTTAAATAAAACAAGCATCTCATGAAATATCAACTAGCATACATTTTAGTTTTGTTAGAGTTAATCATAAAACTAGTTATGCTTTAAAAACTTATTGCAAGAGTAGGCTTAGTTACAAATTTACTTAAATTTTATAACTGCGAAAATATAAATTCTAACCTAGTATTTGTGCAATTCAAAATTGCTCAAGTGTAAATTTGAAAATTTGTTTGCACAATTTTAATGTGAGCAAATACGAATCTTCAAACAAGACCTGTTTTTTTGTAATAAGTTTTCAAGCAAACCTATTTTTGCAATATGTATTTTCTAAAAGCCTCTATTTAAGATGAGTCCTCTTCTGTATAAACGATGCTAAATTCTTAAACATTTATCGCTATCTGTCTCGTATAAAAAACACCTGTAATAATAAGATTTCTTAATTACATGGCGTAAATGTGTCAAATGAGCAACCTCTAAGCATCCTCTTCCACTAACGCTTTCGTGACGACCGCCCTACACCTTCACAATCCAATATAAATGAAGAGTGCGCTACGGTAATGTCCAACCGATGTAGAATGATTGTCGTTAGATTACGATGATATAATATTTTCAAATTAAAGCAGATTCAGAAAATATTATTGATTTTGGTGATATTATATTTTCAAGGAAAGAAGATTTATAAGATTCTTGAGATAACGACTTAAATATATTGTCTATTTTACTATATTAAAGAAGGCAATTGATTATCTTCATGAAAAGGAGAGTAGTTTGAAGATTAAGTAATCAAACAATTCCTTAATCGGCTGGTTAAAAAAGAAATTAAAAAGTCGGACCGATAAACGTTTTCCATATGAGCAGGATAATTGATGAATTATTGCTTTATAACCATAAATCAATTAATTCAACCATATCTAATCATCTCTATATAAAAATAGTCATTCTGTAGAGATTAAAGTTATCATCTCAAGTGGTATTTGTTATTCATCTTCCTAGCCTCCATTATCAATTTTACACATCTTCTTAGCCTCCATTAAGAATTTTGTAAAATTCTCTTTTCTTAGAATGTAATAATTTTTTTTTTTCAAAGTGAACGTTTATTATCTCGCGTTAGTGGAATCATTATAAATCGGTTTGTGAACTCTCTATTTTCTTTATTATGTAATTTTCTCTTTTGTATTCTCCCATTGTTATTTGTTTTATCGCACTACAATACGATCTTATTCCTTCCGCGTTTATTTCGGTTCATTTACAGTCAATTTATAAAATTACCCCAACAATTGTCAAAGTTGGAATGTGGATAAAGCAATTATAGAACCTGTATTATATGTCACAGCACATCGAAAATATAATAATCATCACATATATAAAACCGACAGGACGGTTATACTAGTATTATTATAATATATATATATATATATATAGATATATAAATATATTATAGTCGATTATGCATTAATTAACGTTGATTTCCCCAGGTTTTGTTAATTCCAATTTAGTAGTGTGAAAATAGAGCTGCAGCTACCTATGAAACCACGTTTGCTGAATCAAGCCAGGGGAGTTTGCGTTATTTTCATATTTTGCTGCTTTGCTATTATTATCGATTCTGTTCTCAGCCTTGAACTTGAACTATTTGTTCCTTTGTTTAAAATTAATTTAAACATGTACTGGTCTAGCTTGACATCCGAGAAAAAGCAAAATGGCAATAAACTTTATGTCTGTGCCTTGAGACTATCATGGATCATCATCATACATATAAGAAATATTCACGGCATCATTTGGATGTCAGAAATAGTTCGTCTCTCTTCTTTCAAACACATTTATCATTCATATATCTATCAGAAACTCGAAATATTCAACCCCTTTAAATATATACATGTGGAAACGAACTTGTGTACATATTCAACGCATATCCAAGTCTTTTAAAGTTTTGTTTGTAACGTTGCATTATCTTTGGTGCCTAAAAAATAAACCTTATACTTTCATTTGCATGTCAATGTGAAACACTAAAGTGAGTTATCATCGGGTGATTAACTAAAAGAACTGTATTATCTCACTAAGAAATGTACAATGATATACTATTTTACATGCATACAACGTGCTACCAAGAAGAAAATTTTAAACAAAACAAGCATCTCATGAAATATCAACTAGCATACATTTTAGTTTTATTAGAGTTAATCATAAAACTGACTATGCTTTAAAAACTTATAGCAATAGTGGGCTTAGTTACAAATTTACTAAATTTTAAAAGTGCGGAAATATAAATTCTAACCTAGCATTTGTGCAATTCATAATTGCTCCAGTGCAAAATTGAAAATTTGTTTGCACAATTTTAATGTGATCAAATACGAATCTTCAAACGAGACCTGTTTTTTTGTAATAAGTTTTCAAACAAATCTATTTTTGCAATATTTTACTCTAAAATCCTCTATTTAAGACGAGTCCTCCTCTATATAAACGATGCTAAATTCTTAAACTTCTATCGCTATCTGTCTCGAATACAAAACACCTATAACAATAAGATTTCTTAATTACATGGCGTAAATGTGTCAAATGAGCAACCTCTAAGCATCCTCTTTCACTAACGTTTTCGTGACGACCGCCCTACACCTTCACCATCCAATATACATGAAGAGTGCGCTACTGTGATGTCCAGCCGATGTAGAATGATTGTCGTTAGATTACGATGATATAATATTTTCAAATTAAAAGCAGATTCAGAAAATATTGTTGATTTTGATGCTATTATATTTTCAAGGAAAGAAGATTTATAGGATTCTTGAGATAACGACTTAAATATATTGTCTTTTTTACTCTATTAAAGAAGGCAATGAATTATCTTCATGAAAAGGAGAGTCATTGAAGATTAAGTAATCAAACAATCCCCTAATCGGCTGGCTAAAGAAGAAAATGAAAAGTCGGACCGATAAACGTTTTCCATACGAGCAGAACAATTGATGAATTATTGCTTTATAACCATAAATCTATTAATTCATCCATATCTAATAATCTCTATATAAAAATAGTCATTCTGTAGAGATTAAAGTTATCATCTCAAGTGGTATTTCTTATTCATCTTCTTAGCCTCCGTTATCAATTTTGTAAAATTCTCTTTTCTTAGAATGTAATAAAATTTTCCTTTTACAAAGTGAACGTATATTATCTCACGATAGTGGAACCGCTATAAGTCTATTTGTGAACTCTCTATTTGCTTTATTATGTAATTTGCTCTTTTGTATTCTCCAATTGTTGTTTGTTTTTTATCACACTACAATACGATCTTATTCCTTCCGCGTTTATTTCAGTTGATTTACAATCATTTGTGTAAAATTACCCCAACAATTGTCAAAGTTGGAATGCGGACAAAGCAATTATAGAACCTGTATTATATCTCACAGCACATCGAATAAAATATAATGATCATCACATATATAAAACCGACAGGACGATTATAACTAAATGAACCACAAATATCAAAGTGCATGGTTTTACAGAGTTATACAAAATAGCAGTAAAGTTTATACAACTAGAAATAAACTCAAGATAATTGTCTCTAAATAAAGTAGCCAACACCGCTTAGGCTCCATTGTGTCGCACGGCGGAATAAGCAATAGTAAGCCATATATAAATACGAGAAAGCACAATCTCCTACTATCCATCTGCACAGCACCTATCACCCAAATTTGTTATCCAGTGTACTCATTTAAGAGTACCCAAAACAATACTAAGCAAAACCATAAAACATCGAGTCAAACAACAGTCTAGTGTAAGCAATAAACAATCTCAAAATGCTATACAAGTTGATATAGTAAGGAACAAAGTTATAAGAATCATCCTGATATGTCCCTACATACAAAGAGGAAGAAGGAAATGAAAATTGAATGAAGAAATGAAAGAAAGGAATTTGTTTTAAATAAATTAAACATTTTCTATTCTTTCTTTGCATACTGTCCATTTTAGTTCTTTATTAATTTTCAATCAAGTCAACCATCCTCCTTTTTTCGCGTGGTCGGGCAAAATTTCAAGAATCTTCAAGAGTGGCTTGCACACCATCCTTATCCAAGTGCGAAACCCAAAAGTCAAAGAATCAAGACAAAAGCCATGGATCGTTACTGATCCATGTCCATGGATCGGAACCAATCCATGTCCATGGATCAGTATCGACCCCTAATGCTTACCCAAAGTTGCTACATGGTTCGTGCTACACAAAGTTAGAGTGATCCTCAGCCAACACATGACATACAAGATGGTTCCCTGGCCACTCATGATCCAAGCGATAGACGGATAAATCCAAGTTTCAAGACAACTAAATCAATTACTTTTACCCAACCACCAAACCATAAGATTCCTACGATCCAAGAATCATGCCTATACATCTAAGCTCCACAAATGAAGGTACAAGTCGTCCAAGCAACGTCGAAGGATTAGATGAAGACTAAAAGTCATTTTATGGACCGGTACCGGTCCATAGAGCATGGTCTGGTATCGATCCCTAAATTTCGTTTGGCTGGCTACGATCTTCTGAGAGCGGCTCTTTTAGGATGTGGGGAAGAACGTGGTAAAGAGGACTCCGTCCGCCTTCAACTATAAATAGTGGATGATAGGCGTTGTTTAGAGGATCTTTTTGCTTGCACTCTAAATTTTTGTACTTTTATTGTAACCTCTCAGGTTAATAACGATCCACGGACTATCGATTCGTAAGATCACTCTTGTAAAAACCTAATAGAATCATAAACAATGTTCAAGTAGACGTAGGCCAGTAATTAGCCGAACCACTATAATCGTTGTGTGTTTTTCCATCATTTGTTCATTTATTGTCTTCATTTTAGCTTCTATAATATTTTGGGAGTTTGTGCCAATTTTTGGTGTAAACACAAACACCTGTTGTATTCAATTTTCGTAATCCAAAGATTTTTCCACCGTTTTAGCGGTTTAAATTCCTAGGCTAGTTACATACTTAAAACTGACCCATTTAAGTAACAAATTCCATCCAAAAATATAATTTGGCCTAAAACCAAACACAGCTTGGCCGATCGGAGGCGACGCACGTGTGTATGTGTTAACATGCAAGGCCTTCCTCTTCAACCCGTGAGAAAACATTTAGGTGCCCAAAGGTCTCAATCTCTTTCCTATGAAAACTATATTTAAACCAATATAGTTTGAGCTATCCTGCAATATGGAACTATTCAATTTCCATACTTCTCCTCTTCTCTTTCTTTCTTCTTCTCCAAAGTAAAAAAGCTACTCGTAGAAGATTTATTAATTTACACTAACAATGCTCCACCAAATTTAAATACTTTGTCATATACTGTAGAAAAACTAATACATAAGTATATATATTTTATGGATTTAATCTATACATAGTGATAACCTGTCAAAGTATGTCACAATAAAGTAGTTACTAAGTACTGAACTATCAATCTTATGCGATGTATTGGATGTGTTTAACACATTATTTTCTTTCCTTCAAATAGTTTAGAAGACAATATGTGGATTGGCCTTGTCTTTATATCTCGGTTTCATGAAGTGCTCTTAGACTAAGCCACAGTTTCGTAGAATGCGGCACCACTGTTAACACCAAAAATTCACCATCGAAACTAGTTTTCGATGGAGAGTGGAGGTCTCTAAGGACCTTCTACAAGTGCCGAAGAGATGATTCTGGAAAAGCCAATAAGGACTCTACAACTAAGGATCCGCATAAGATGGTTCCGCCCACAAGTGGCTTCCACATAAGAGAAAGACTTTCACCTTTGGTTCCGCATGAGAGGGTTCTGCAGAAGACAACTCGTTGCTAACGGAAGAGGTTCCACATGTAATGGTTCCGCATTGAAGGCCTTTTGCAAGAGGAATCAGCGTCATGTAAAAATATTACCTTCCCCAAATCCAATTTGCCGCCTCATTCAAAGGAACCTTTCAATGGGATCGAAAGGATGCTTTTGCAATAGAAGATCAGAGCATTGAATGCAGGGTAATGTCGGTCAAGCACTTTAGAAGCGCCACTTGCCTTTAGAAGACCTTTCGATGGAGTCAAAAGATTCCCTTCCGCATCAAATCAGCTACCCTTCCATCATTAAATCAAAGCCGTGGATGACGCATTCTCACCTTTCGATGGAGGCAAGAGCAATATCCAAATATGTTCATAAGAGCTATAATCCAACCTTCCGACAATGCTGAAAGGCCTTTCTTTTGCACGAGCTCGGAAGGATGCGAGCGAAACCTACCTTCCGGCCCGGTTGCCATGATCATTGTGGAAGGTGAAAACTCGCAAATATAAATAAGACTCGAGGTGTCCATTCTTGGGATCTAGATTTTAGTTTTTGAAATCACTACTATTTTTGAAAGTTTGTAACCTTAATTTCTGAATAAATTTCAAGATTTTTCCAACAGGTATTATTATGTATATTTCAATTCATAATAAAGAATTTCAGGTGAGAGATCAATGTTTTCATGTCATTTACGTACTTTATGTCGATATAAATAAATATCGATCCTCTTTTTTTATTTCATTGGTTCTGTGACGCCCCACCTCTATACCCACGCTAGCCAAGGACACTACGGTGTAATGCCGTCAACTAGCACGGAGAATAAGGCTGTTGAGGAGCGACCATCCGTGTAATTGCTTCGCGCGAGCATCGATATGTCAGATAGTATAACATGCATTTGTTTATCAAGAGAGAAATCCGACATACCGACACAAACTCAAAGCTACTACACAATGGCTGTAATATCTTCAGAAACAAATATAGAAATAAACATAACATAAATCAGTCACAGATAATTCATATCACAAAGGCGGAAGAAGATATGAATACATAATTAACACATGGAAGTGTATATCAGAGTAGTGGTCAAAAAGATCCACAATAATACAAAATAATAGCAACACGTGCTATACAAAGAATACAACTATGAGTCTATATCTCAAGTGTATACAACGAAATAAACTACTAATCTAAGTAGTTTGCCAAAAGTCAGAGTAATGAATCCCAGAGGGAGAAGTCAAACAGAAGCACCTGTAACATCTCGGTATGACCCAAGTATTATTTAATAAGAAAATAATAAACGGATCAGTCTAACAATAAACATCAGATGAAACGATATAGAATAAGAGATATGACTAAACGTATAATAATCACAATGCCAAGATGTGATAAATAACTAATTGAAAATCAACGAGAGATTAATCAATATCGCAAAGATCTTTTCAAAGATAAAAGGAATGTCATACTCCTAGTTTCGTTCACCAAACCACAAATATTGACGATAATATCAATGTCAATCACAAAAGTCAATGACACACAAATTCACCAATGCACAAATGTTGATAAAACATATCAATGGAAATCACAAAAATTGGTGAAACACAAATTCTAGAAATCATCTCAAGAAATCCAGAAATCACAAAAAGAGGATGGCCAATCCCATAAAAATGAGCCGGAGCTCCTCCAGACAGGGTATAGTCCCCCATTGCGGACATTGAGCCGAAGCTCCTCCTGGTGAGTCAAAACTCCTCCTGACAGGGTATAGTCTCCCATTGCGGACTTTGAGCCGAAGCTCCTCCTGGTGAGCCGAAGCCCTCATGACAGGGTATAGTCCCCCATTGCGGACTTTGAGCCGAAGCTCCTCCTGGTGAGTCAAAACTCCTCCTGACAGGGTATAGTCCCCCATTGCGGACTTTGAGCTGAAGCTCCTCCTGGTGAGCCGAAGCTCCTCAAAAATGAAGTATCGTCCACGACATGGACAAAGAGACATCGCACATTGCTAGTCTAAATCACAAAGATGATCGTCATGATCAACGAGAAGTGTCGATTACAGTAAGCTAGTAAATATATGAGCTTAGCATCATGTCCCATAACCACTAGCTTAACTTAAATATTTACGAACAAATTGTAGGTCTCCACTAGAAAATTGTCACAGGAGTTTCAATCGAACAAGTCCAAGAATTAACCAACAAAGTGAACGTAAGCGTTTCATGCCACTTGTTTTACTAAGTCGTTTAATTGGATTTCTCATACGAGTGAGGTAAAGGTTTTTATATACTAATAGATTAGAAATCGGTTTGAGAAAACGATCTTCGTATTGAATTAGTGTTGAAATCATTTGAAGAAAGAGTTTTAGTATTTACTACTAGTATAGAAAACCTTTATATTTTTAAAGTGACAAATCACAAAGAAGATTGTAGGAACAATCAATCATTAAAATTCACATTCGAAGACGTGAATAAAATCCAAAGAAACCGATAAAGAATCCATTGAAATGGATATTCAAAAATCTCTAAAATGGAGTCATCAGAGTCATAATAAATGATAACAACAAATAGGATCATCACGAATCGATTTAAATTGGAATTCTCAAGCGAATAGGCAAGCAGGCAAAACACTGCTGATTCAGACGTCTGAAACAAGTGGTTCAGACGTCTGAATCTGGAAATATAAAGATTTCCAGAACAAAATTCAGATGTCTAAATCAAGTGTTTCAGACGTCTAAAATAGGCATATTTTGGCCTATTTCCTTTCGGGTTCCAAATGAACCAATTCAGACGTCTGAAACCATATATTCAGACGTCTGAATCTGGGAATAGAAATCTTCCCAGAACAATATTCAAACGTCTGAATATTACGTTTCAGACGTCTGAATCTGGGGTTCTGGGCATTCCCTGAACCTAGGCTAAAAATGGCCAAACGAATATAAAAAACGATCGAACGAGCAAATGGCGATGACTAAGGAATTACTTCGAACAACAACCCAGCGTAAACGGCTCTTCGATACGCCTCATATATCAATATCCAAATATCCATAATAGGATTTTCATAAATTAGACCAAAACACCAAAAATTGGAATATACACGAAATCGATCCAAACCAAAATCAATTGCACATGAATAAACATTAGGAATTCATACCTAACAATCGAATATAATTATAGACATAGATGTGAGATAAAAACCTCACCTTTGAACCCAAATCAATGAAGGAGAAGCTTTAAGAACAAGCTAAGATCAATCCCTCTTCAATCTCAACACTAGAAGCTTCAATCTAAGCTTAAAAGAGAAACATTTTCTAAATTAGGTTTAGGAATTTTCTGAAATCAAAGAGAGAATGAGTTGGAGAAGAAGAAGGAGATGCTTACCAATGGGTTCACTTGAGTTTGGAGCAAGAAGATGGATTTGCTAATGAAGACTAGGGCTTAGGATTTCCTAATTCTTTCTCTCTTCCCCCATTTTTGATGAAGCTTGAATGTATTAGGAAATTATGAAGTAATGAAGAGGAGAAGGGGTTGGGACTGAATACATGTGGCTCAGCCCAAACCAAAGCCCTAAGTACAAAGTAGAAAAAATCAACTTTCTCCAAACGTATCGAAGCTTATACTCAAAAAGGTCGCAAACGGCATTTTGAACTCAATGGGGGTGGTCTCAAGTCCCAATTCGACTGTTTGCAAAAAGTAGCTTTTCGGACCAAAATCCGACGAACGATAAAATATTTAAATATAAAATCGATAAATATGCGGGTTGTTACAGACTTCCCTCCTTAAAGAAATTGCGTCCTCGCAATACTTAAGAAGAAAATAAGAAGTAACAACCATAAAAGCATATTCAATCACAAAAGAAGATTTGAAATAGGAAGTTCACCGTAAAGAGCATGAAAGGGTAAGCCTGAACGGGATCGTTCGATGAATTCCCAGGATTCCCAAGAGCAATCCTTAGGATCTGGGAACCATTGAACTCTCACAAGAAGAATATCTTTATTCCGAAGGCGCTCAACCTCCGAAGCAATGATGCAAATGGAATGTTGCTCATAAGTCAAATCTGGTGAAACTTTAATTTCATCAATAACACCGGGCTCAAGAATAAAATAGGAAACCTAAAAGCATTTCCATAGTTAAAAGACGCAGAAAACGTCAAGAATAGCAGAAAATTGAGCCAGTGCAACGGCGTAGTACAGAAACGGTACGCCCGAGAAACTTCAAACTCGAATAATTTGGAACACCGACGTAGTACAAAAATGGTACGTCCAATGAACCGATAAACCGGAACAACGATGTAGTATAATAATGGTACATCCATTGATCCAAATGAGACAGAACATCGATGTAGTATAATAACAGTACATCCGATGAACTGAACACCATAAAAGAACACCGGACACTAGTCCATAAAAGGAATGAGATAAAGCTCAATAAAACGAAGTATACCAAAACGTCCGATGAACTTGATAAAAAGATAATTCCATTCAGACAACATCAAAGAATCAACCACTTGTTGCTTACGACAAAGCGCATTGGCAACACGATTTCCCTTCCATGAATAAAAAGAATATCAAGATCATAAGATGTTAGGAACTCGAGTCAACATGGAGTTCCATATGAGATAATAATTATCCCAAAGATTTATGATCGGGGTAGAGAACAGATTTCTCATCCAAAAATGATGATGCCAAACTCTAAAAGCGAAAACAATAGCCGCGAGCACTAGATCATGAGTGGCATACCAAGTCTCAATCGGCTTTTAATGATTTAGAAGCACAAGTGATAGCACGTTATCTTATGTAAGAGAACGGTATCCAAACCAATACGACTAGTATCAGTACAAACGGTTAAGTCTTGGTTCCCAACGGGAATCACAAGAATAAGAGTATCGGAAAGAAAGAATTTCTTTTAAATAATCTTCTTTCCTGAAAAGTTAAAACTTTCAAAATTACATCTATCATTATGTAATAATCATTCTAGAAAAATTTACTATTTTCAAGTTAATATAATGTGTCTTATTGTCTCATCAAAGCGTTTAGGAAATTCCTATCGATAACGTTGATCAAGCGCATGGACCAGAATTCTTAAAGCACTCAACGGGCAATACAATCACAAAATCATCTTCTATATGATAAACATGTTTCTCAAAAACCTTTAAGAATATTCTTTGCTCATTTTAAGATCAAAATCCAATTGCACTTATAAATAAATTTTACGAAAAAGATTTACAAAATTTTAAATTTCTATTTTCATCCAAAACCAATAAATACAAGAATGTTCTCATCGAAATATTCATAGAATATTTGATATATAAAATGGATGAAATAAGCTGGACAAATTGAATGACAAAATAAGTCATTCATAAGAACCGTAACGTGTGCGGAATGCGGTAAGTGGAATGCGAACTCCCGCAACTCGTAGCCGAATGAAAATCGGTGACAAGGTCGAACTAGAAAGACCTTAACACCACACAAAAGATTTCTTAGGTGATAATCCTAAGACAAACTCAAAAATACCGGAAAAGTTTCACAAATTATTTAGATAAGAGAAATAACACTTTTCTCATTTTGAGGGCTTAAAGAATAAAATGATGCCTTCAAAAATTTGAAATCGGAATCACAAGAAAAATAGAAATCTGCTTAACAGATAGAAAATGTCGAAGATGAATAGTCCACACTGAAAATAGGATATGAGCTTCACAACGATTAAGCCAATCCTTACAAAAATCAATTCCGAAGCCTAAGTAAAAATATCGGCTCGGAAAGAAAAATCACATATAATAGTTTCGACATCAAAAGAAAGCAAATTGAGTGTTGCGGATCAACCATCCGGATTCGCAACTCTCAAAGAAGTCATCATGCCCAAAATATTCAAAGAAAAGAATCTACAAGTTCTTTTGATATTAAAACAATGAGATGAACCCATATCAAAAAGAACTCAAATAGAAAGTTCACGAAATAAAACAATGCCATCAAGGATTGAATGTAAAATACCTTGACTAAGAGAAGAGTTGCTAGGGGCTTGCAGCTTTCCTTCTCTCCTGCTTTGACGCTTGGGACACGAAGAGATATAATGATCCGCACTTTTGCAATAGCGGCAAGAAATAGGCCTTGGACACCTATTTATATAGTGGTCCCTAGAGCCACAATTGTAGCATTCTCCGCGATTAGGGATGGGAGTATTTGCTATAGAAGTCTCTTGCTTCGCCCTCTTTTTAGGATTAGGACTTTCAAACCTAATAAAGGGATGCCTCTTCTTGTTGTTGTTGGAGTTCGGTTTGGCACTCCCAACCTCGACATCAATTTCTTTATCGGCCTCTTCAAGACGAAGAGCGATATCAATAAGCTGATCAAATGAAACCTCAAGTTTCAGGAGTAATGACTTCTTAAGATTCTTATTCAGGCCATAGACAAATCTCTGATTTTTCTTCAATGGGGTGTTAATGTATTCAACCCTGTATTTGGAAAGAGATTCGAAAGATGCGACATAGTCTGTCACAGAAGATCCACCTTGAATAAGGTCAATAAAACGCCGTGCTAAAGTAACTTTTTCAGCCTCCGACACAAATTTCAATTCGAATCTTTCCCGGAATTGCTCCTAAGTGAGATCCGCCTTAACGATTTTAGAAATTAAAAGCTCATACCAATCAACGCTCTTTCTTGGAGCATGCTAGAAGCCACTTGGACTCGAGGAAGGTCAATAAGGTTCGTGCGAGAAAAGATTCGATCGCATGATTTGAGCCAAGCTTTAATTTCTATAACACTCTCGGATCCTTTGAATGGCCTTCCACCCAAATCGGTATAGTCTCTGCACAAGCGTGCAAAACCGGATCTAGGATGAGTAGGCTCTGGAATGGGTCCTGCAGCTTGAGCGTTCTTCACGAGATCTAAAAGCTGCCGAGCAAACATGAATACTCCATCCTGAGGAGTAGCACTAGATTGACCGGCGCTGGGACGGCCTGGTCTAACCATTTCTCTTCTTTAAGAAAGAAAGAAAGAAAAAAGAGGAAAAAGTTATTCTCAAAATAAATATCAAGCAATCTTGATAGATAAAACAAGGAATCATAAAAGAAAGTAGGATAGAACGGTACGAAGACCCGAATAAAATCCTAACGCACGACTCCTAAGATGGACTTAGGACGATGATCCTTGTTAAAATATTCCATATTGTTCTGAAGTTTGGCTCTGATACCAAGCTGTGATGCCCCACCTCTATACCCACGCTAGCCAAGGACACTACGGTGTAATGCCGTCAACTAGCACGGAGAATAAGGCTGAGGAGGAGCGACCATCCGTGTAATTGCTTTGCGCGAGCATCGATATGTCAGATAGTATAACATGCATTTGTTTATCAAGAGAGAAATCCGACATACCGACACAAACTCAAAGCTACTACACAGTGGCTGTAATATCTTCAGAAACAAATATAGAAATAAACATAACATAAATCAGTCACAGATAATTCATATCACAAAGGCGGAAGAAGATATGAATACATAATTAACACATGGAAGTGTATATCAGAGTAGTGGTCAAAAAGATCCACAATAATACAAAAGAATAGCAACACGTGCTATACAAAGAATACAACTATGAGTCTATATCTCATGTGTATATAACAAAATAAACTACTAATCTAAGTAGTTTGCCAAAAGTCAGAGTAATGAAACCCAAGGGAGAAGTCAAGCAGAAGCACCTGTAACATCTCGGTCTGACCCGAGTATTATTTAATAAGAAAATAATAAACGGATCAGTCTAACTATAAATATCAGATGAAACGATATAGAATAAGAGATATGACTAAATGTATGATAATCACAATGCCAAGCTGTGATAAATAACGAATTGAAAATCAACGAGAGATTAATCAATATCGCAAAGATCTTTTCAAAGATAAAAGGAATGTCATACTCCTAATTTCTTTCACCAAACCACAAATATTGACGATAATATCAATGTCAATCACAAAAGTCAATGACACACAAATTCACCAATGCACAAATGTTGATAAAACTTATCAATGGAAATCACGAAAATTGGTGAAATACAAATTCTAGAAATCATCTCAAGAAATCCAGAAATCACAAAAAGGGGATGGCCAATCCCATAAAAATGAGCCGGAGCTCCTCCAGACAGGGTATAGTCCCCCATTGCGGACATTGAGCCGAAGCTCCTCCTGGTGAGTCAAAACTCCTCCTGACAGGGTATAGTCCCTCATTGCGGACTTTGAGCCGAAGCTCCTCCTGGTGAGCCGAAGCTCCTCATGACAGGGTATAGTCCCCCATTGCGGACTTTGAGCCGAAGCTCCTCCTGGTGAGTCCAAACTCCTCCTGACAGGGTATAGTCCCCCATTGCGGACTTTGATCCGAAGCTCCTCCTGGTGAGCCGAAGCTCCTCAAAAATGAAGTATCATCCACGACATGGACAAAGAGACATCGCACATTGCTAGTCCAAATCACAAAGATGATCGTCATGATCAACGAGAAGTCTCGATTACAATAAGCTAGTAAATATATGAGCTTAGCATCATGTCCCATAACCACTAGCTTAACTTAAATATTTACGAACAAATTGTAGGTCTCCACTAGAAAATTGTCACAGGAGTTTCAATCGAACAAGTCGAAGAATTAACCAACAAAGTGAACGCAAGCGTTTCATACCACTTGTTTTACTAAGTCGTTTAATTGGATTTCTCATACGTGAGGTAAAGGTTTGTATATACTAATAGATTAGAAATCGGTTTGAGAAAACGATCTTCGTAATAAATTAGTGTTGAAATCATTTGAAGAGAGTTTTGGTATTTACTACTAGTATAGAAAACCTTTATATTTTTAAAGTGACAAATCACAAAGAAGATTGTAGGAACAATCAATCACTAAAATTCACATTCGAAGACGTGAATAAAATCCACAGAAACCGATAAAGAATCCATTGAAATGGATATTCAAAAATCCTTAAAAAGGAGTCATCAAAGTCATAATAAATGATAACAACAAATAGGATCATCACGAATCGATTTAAATTGGAATTCTCAAGCGAATAGGCAAGCAGGCAAAACACTGCTGATTCAGACGTCTGAAACAAGTGGTTCAGACGTCTGAATCTGGAAATATAAAGATTTCCAGAACACAATTCAGACGTCTGAATCAAGTGTTTCAGACGTCTGAAATAGGCATATTTTGGCCTATTTCCTTTCTGGTTCCAAATGAACCAATTCAGACGTCTGAAACCATATATTCAGACGTCTGAATCTGGGAATAGAAATCTTCCCAGAATAATATTCAGACGTCTGAATATTGCGTTTCAGACATCTGAATCTGGGGTTCTGGGCATTCCCTGAACCTAGGCCAAAAATGGCCAAACGAATATCGAAAACGATCGAACGTGCAAATGGAAATGACTAAGGAATTACGTCGAACGACAACCCAGCCTAAACGGCTCTTCGACACGCCTCATGTATCAATGTCCAAATATCCATAATAGGATTTTCATAAATTAGACCAAAACACCAAAAATTGGAATATACACGAAATCGATCCAAACCAAAATCAATTGCACACGAATAAACGTTAGGAATTCATACCTAACAATCGAAGATAATTATAGACAAAGATGTGAGATAAAAATCTCACCTTTGAACCCAAATCAATGAAGGAGAAGCTTTAAGAACAAGCAAAGATCAATCCCTCTTCAATCTCAACACTAGAAGCTTGAATCTAAGCTTAAAAGAGAAACATTTCCTAAATTAGGTTTAGGAATTTTCTGAAATCAAAGAGAGAATGAGTTGGAGAAGAAGAAGGAGATGCTTACCAATGGGTTCACTTGAGTTTGGAGCAAGAAGATGGATTTGCTAATGAAGACTAGGGCTTAGGATTTCCTAATTCTTTTTCTCTTCCCCCATTTTTGATGAAGCTTGAATGTATTAGGAAATTATGAAGTAATGAAGAGGAGAAGGGGTTGGGACTGAATACATAAGTGGCTCAGCCGAAAACCAAAGCCCTAAGTACAAAGTAGCAAAAATCAACTTTCTCCAAACATATCGAAGCTTATACTCAAAAAGGTCGCAAACGGCATTTTGAACTCAATGGGGGTGGTCTCAAGTCCCAATTTGACTGTTTGCAAAAAGTAGCTTTTCGGACCAAAATCCGACGAACGATAAAATATTTAAATATAAAATCGATAAATATGCGGGTTATTGTAGGTTCCAAAGGTTCAAGAGCATCTTTCTACTTAGTTCAATCCCCCTCCGAAACCCCTTCAAGTGGTGAATCCTTTTAAGATACAATCTACGAAAATACCTTTCGACAAGGAGTTCATTTAAGATCTAAGCTACAGAATCGAAACCATCATCTAGTCTTATGGGGCATTACTTGGTATATACTCCTTGCTCCTAAACCTTTCGACGGGGTCGAAACCCCACAGATGATATTAAGGTTACACTATTGAATTTAAACCTACCTTTCTTCAGCCTTTCGTCAAAGCCGAATCATCCTTGATCCATCGAATTAAACCTATCGCTGGTTTGAAATCTTCATTCTACCAACCTTTTGACGGGGTCAAAACCTAGCATTTCTATATTTTGACCTTTAAAGTAGGTCATATTCTATGGAATCAGGATTCTTTTCCTCATCTCCATGGGCCAACTATCTTCCTTAAAGGCTCTACATACCACCATTTCACATTAAGTCTATCTACTTGGATTCTTTGGGGTGTTGACCGTAAATTTGGTTAACACCTAGTATTAAAAGTCCATTTAGCCTTCCAAGGGCCATATTGAAAACATTATGTATCAAGTCCTTCAATATGGATTCTTTAGGGTGTTAACCAAAATTTGTGTTAACATTTTGACGCTAAAAGAAAGGCCTGCACCTCCGCTCCTGTTTAATTTTCATCACAGATTAATAGAGTTCTTCATTCAAAAGAAGAAGATGGAAATAACAAAGAATAACAATAATGAAAAAGAATTCATTACAATATGCTCTGGAAATGATATAATCTCGAACTTCAACTTCGAAAATACAGAGATTGGACAACCTTCAACTCTGATAAACAACGAGATTAGAGTTCAGAATTTACAACAACAAATGATAGCAATACGAGAATTGCTTGGAAGGGTTCCATCTCAAGAATAATTAAGGGTTCTGAAAGGAGAAGATGAACCGCCGTCTCCAAATGAAGATCAACATGAGAATCAAGAAATCGGGATAAGAGAACCATTGAGCAATCGAACAGTTTAGCCATAGAGGACAGTGGAGGTCACCATAACAACATTCACAACCAAATCACAGAGGATACAATAAAAAATATACTTAATGAATTAGGGAAACATGTTATCATATAAAAGGCTCATTTGTCAGGAGAAAGGATGGCGGTTAGCATTCTCCCTCACATGTGTAAGGACCTGAAATTTTAACGAATTTTGTATCGTACTTAACTAATTTTACTCAAAATTTTAAAAAATAAAATTGTGGAATAAGATTTGATATTTGAAATGCATCTATTTAATTATCGTAATAGGTAAAATTTTATTAAAAAATATGGAAGTTAATTTATTTGTGATATTTTAAAATATAAATTAATTCAGTACGCATGTTGAAAATTCAATATTTTCAAAATCTGAATATTTTTATATAATAAAAATGTAAATCATTTTCTGAGAGAGACATCGTAATTCGTTCCGTCAAATTTGGACGTCTATAGCTCCATTTATCTTATTTCTGCATTTTGGCAGCTTTTTCGATGGCAGAAAAAATTCGAGTCTTTATAATTTGATTGTATCATTGATATTTATGTACCGTTCTATTCATCTTATTGTGCTGATCTCCGTAGTATATTTAATTTTGTATTATGAGGCCCGGTATGTGACGGAAACAACAAAAAATAGGTGTCGTATCGGTGCCGTATCCATGACTTATTGTTTCCTTTGCCATTTCAAACTACAATCGTGACAGCCAAACAACAATTAATTGCTTTAATTATTTTACCCGATTCAAGTATGTGACCGTTGCCATTTCAGCCATCCTATATATGTCTTTCCACTTTCGCTTGTCGTTCATTCAGAGAGGTATGTTCTCATTGTATTGTATTATATTTTATTTTATTATATTTTTTTTTTGTTTCGTTCTCTCTTTCTTCTCCTCCATATTTCCGTCGAGCTCTCACCCTTATCATTTTCCATTTTCTCGAAGTAATAACTCGAAGCCTCTCCTTGCATGCTCACCTACCTTCATCCCTTCTTCTCACTCAATCCGGGTGCTTGGCCCTCTGACCTATGCCCAGAAAAAAAAAAGCAAAAGCACCGACCACCGTGCCACTTCCCTCCGATCACCAGACCTAGGACAACGTCGAGCGCCTACCCACCACTGTACCTCAACCCTGACTGGGCTGCACCCCACTGTGCCACCACCACTACACGCCGTCCAAAACCAAGAGCGTCTCACCCAATCGTCGACACCCCATCACCCGAGCTCTTCCGACCGACGTGCCCCTACTCCCACTCGAAGCCTGACCGAAGTCCCTTCACGACCGAAGCATCCCCAGCCTCAATCAAGACTCCACTCACAACCTACTCTACCAATTTGCTATGCACGGTGCTTTTTGATTTTGCTTTCTATATATACATATGTTGTTGTTGGAAGCATACATGTTCACGTGTGTCCTCAAGCACATATATGTGTTTATTATATATATCTTTTTTTCCTTGCGGTGGGTATTCTTCTTTGCGCGTGTGATGTATATAGTAACCTATATATGCGTTGCACGTACAAATCGATGGCAGTAGTATGCAATTTTTCTTTATGTCTGCACCTGTATATAATGGCCGAGAATGCATATATATTGATATATTATGTCTGTAGCTGTTATCAGCACTTACTTTGAACTCCACCCTATCCACCTTATCTTAGTCACCATCGGGCCTTCTAGTCTTCTGAATTGTTCATATATACTTGGATTGTATACATATATTGATAATAGTTCATTGTCGCGACACATACATACATACATACATACATACATACATACATACATACATAGATATATATATATATATATATATGCTGCTCTTAGGATGAATGTACGTTGTAGAAAAAGTATATACATGCGGTTATATATAGCATGCGCCTTATCTTTGCTTTACTCTTCATATTTATGTTGCGGTATGTGATATGTATATAAAATATATATGTATTGTATGCACACGTGATGCTCGATGAAATCCACACATATGTATTCTGTACACATATTTTTTTACAAAAGCTATATGTGCTCGGATTTGAACCTATGCACATTATATATAATACGTATACAAATTGTCGACAAAATTATACACGTTTTGTGTGTGTATATATATATATATATTTGTTCTTTCCAAAATTTTATAACACAAAAATATATATACCGCGCATATATATTATTTGACCATGTTGTATATGTCATTTCTTTCAATTTTTTAAAAATTGCATATATTGCATATATTGCACGTGTACGCTTTGGCGAAATTTTTTGTATGTTGTATATAATGGTTCTTTTAAAAATTATAAAATAATGTATGCAAATATTGCATATGTCTATTTTATTTTTTCATTGAATTTCTCGTGCTAAAAATCTATTCTTGCGTGTTGCAGCATATTGACTTATCGTGCATGATTTTTGCCAGTGTCCGTTGCTTTGCACTTTGTCGTAGTTGTTTCCATTATTGTCTAGCCACAAAAGGTACACAATCACTAACGATTAATGTTCATATGCTTATTAAACATGGGAAGTGACAATTTAAATGTGCTGTAAATTAGAATTGTTAATTCATAATTGTTAATATGACCTGTGAAACCACGTTTGCTGAATCAAGCCAGGGGAGTTTGTATGTTACTTCATATTTTGCTGCTTTGTTGTTATTGTTGATTCTGTTCTATCCTTGAACTTGAATTATTATTTCCTTTATTTAAAATGAATTTAAACATGTACTGGTGTAGCTTGACATTTGAGAAAAAGCAAAATGACAATAAACTTTAAGCAATAAGATTATAATTACATGGTGTAAATGTGTCAAATGGGCAACCTTTAAACAAACTCTTCAACCAACGCTTTCGTGACGACCGCTCTACACCTTCAGAATCCCATATACATGAAGAGTGTTTTACTGTGATGTCCAGCCGATGTAGGACAATTGCTGTAAGGTTTCGAAGATATAATATCTCTAAATTAAAGAAGATTCAGAAGATGCTGTTGATTTTGTGATATTATGTTTCCAAGTAAAGAAGATTGGTAAGATATTTGAGATAACAATTTAAATATATTGTCTTTTTTATTGTATTAAGAAAGACATTGAATTATCTTCATGAAAATGAGGGTGACTTGAAGATTGAAATAATCGAACAATTCAGTAATCGGCTGGTTAAAGAAGAAATTGATAAGTCAGACCGATAAACGTTTTCCATATGAGTAGAAATATTGATGAGTCGTTAATTTATAACCATAAATCAATTACTTCAACCCTAACTAATAATTTGCACATATAAAGATGGTTCTTCTGTAGAGATTAAAATTATCCTCTCAAGTTGTATTTCTTATTCATCTTCTTAGCATCCATTAATCTTGTAAAATTCTATTTTCTTAAAAAGTAGTAAAATCTTCTTTTTCCAAAGCGAATGTATATTATCTCGTTATAGTGGAACCACTATAAATCTATTTGTAAACTATCTATTTGCTTTATTATGTGATTTGCACTTTTGTATTCTCCTACTGCTATTAGTTTTATTGTATTACAACATGATCTTGTTGCTTCCACTTTTATTTCGATTGATTTACAGTCATTTGTGTAAAATTACCCCAATAACTATCAATGTTGAAAAGAGGAGAAAGCAATTATATAGAACCTGTATTATATCTCGCAGCGCATCAAAATAAAATATAATAATCATCACATTCTAAAATTGAGAGGACGGTAATAACTAAATGAACAACAAATATCAAAGTGCACGGTTTTACAAAGTTATACAAAATAGTAGTAAAGTTTATACAATTAGAAATAAACTCAAGATAATTGTCTCTAAATAAAATAGCCAACACTGTTTAGGCTCCATAGTGTCGCACGGTGGAATAAGCAATAGTAAGTCGTATATAAATAGGAGAAAGCACAGTCTCCTGCTGTCCATCTACACAGCACTACCTATCACCCAAAGCACCACCTATAACCCAAACCTGTTATCTAGTGTACTCATTTAAGAGTGTCCAAAATAATAATAAGATAAACATAAAACATAGAGTCAGTCAACAATTTGTCATGAGCAATAAACTATCTCAAAATACTATACAAGTCAATATAGTAAGAAACAAATGTATAAGAATCATACCCGACATGTTCCTACATCCAAAGAGGAAGAAGGAAATAAACATTGATTAAAGAAATGAAAGAAAGGAATTTGTTTTAAATAAAAATACATTTTCTGTTCCTTCTTTGCAAACTGTCCATTTTAGTTCCTTATTAATTTTCAATCAAGTCAATCATCCCCTTTCCTTCGCGTGGTCGGGCATGTTTTCGAGAATCTTCAAGAGTGGCTTACATACTAGCCTAATCCAAGTGCGAAACCCAAAAGTCCAAGAATCAAGATTTGTCGTGGATCTGTACTGATCCATGGATCTGTACTGACCCATAATGCATTGCCCAAAGTCGCTACATTGTTAATGCTATACAAAGTTAGAGTGGTCCCCATATAAGATGGTTCGCTAGCTATTCATAACCCAAACGATCAAGGATAAATCCAAGTTTCGAGAAAACTAAACAATTGCTTTTAACCGGCCATCGAACCATAAGATTCCCACAGTCCAAGACTCATGCCAATGCATCTAAGCTGCACTAATGAAGGTACAAGCCATCCAAGCAACGTCGAAGGATCAAATGAAGATTAAAAGTCACCTTATGAATCGGCACCAATCCATAGGGCATGGTTTGGTATCGATCCCTAAATTTTGTTTAGCTGGCTACGATCTTCTGAGAGCGGCATCTTCAGGATGTGTGGAAGGACGTGGTTAAGAGAACTCCGCTGGCCTTCAACTATAAATAGTGGATGATAGGCATTGTATAGGGGATCGATCTTTTTGCTTGCACTCTAAAATTTTGTACTTCGATTGTAACCTTTCGGGTTAATACCGATCCATAGACTATCGATCCGTAAGATTGCCCTTGTAAAAACCTTATAGAATATAAACAAAGTTCGGTAGACGTAGGCCAGTGTTTACCCGAACCACTATAATTGTTTTGTGTCTTTCCATCATTTGTTCATTTATCGTCTTCATTTTATCGTTTATAATATTTTGGGTGTTTATGCCAATTTTTGGCGTAAGCGCCCGCCGTATTCAATTTATGTAATCCAAAGATTTTTCCACCGTTTTAGTAGTTTAAATTTCTAGGCTAGTTACATGCTTAAAACTGACCCATTTAAGTAACAAATCCCATCTAAAAATATAATTTGACCCAAAACCAAACCCAACTTGGCCGATCGGAGGCGATGCATGTGTGTATGTGTTAACATGCAAGGCCTTCCTCTTCAACCCAAGAGAAAACATTTAGGTGGCCAAAGGTCTCAATCTTTATCCTATGAAAACTATTTTTAAACCGATATAGTTTAAGCTATCCTACAATATGGAACTATTCAATTTCCATACTTCTCCTCTTCTCTTTCTTTCTTCTTCTCCAAAGTAAAAAAGCTACTCGCACAAGATTTATTAATTTACACTAACAATGCTCCACCAAATTTAAATACTCTATTGTCGTATATTGTAGAAAAACTCATACATAAGTACAGATATTTTATGAACTTAATCTATACATAGTGATAACCTATCAAAGCATGTCAGAATAAAGTACTTACTAAACATTGAACCATCAATCTTATGTGATGTATTGGATGTGTTTAACACATCATTTTCTTTCCTTCAAATAGTTTATAAGACAATATGTGGATTGGTCTTGTATTTATATCTCGGTTTCATGAAGTGCTCTTAGACTAATCCACAATCTCGTAGAATGCGACATCAAAAATTCACCACCGAAACTAGGTTTCGATGGAGAGTAGAGGTCGATGAGGACCTTTTGTAAGAGCCGAAGAGATGCTTCTGGAAAAGTCAAGAAGAATTTCGCAACTAAGGATCCACATAAGATGGTTCCGCCCACAAGAGGCTTCCACATATGAAAAAGACTTTCACCTTTGGTTCCGCATGAGAGGGTTCCACAAAAGACAAGTCACTGCTAACGGAAGACGTTCCATAAGTATTGCATTCGTGAATGGGCCTTCCGTAAGTAATGGTTCCGCATTGAATGCCTTCCGCAAGAGACATCAGCGTCATGTAAAAATATTACCTTCCACAAATCTAATTTGCCACCGCATTCAAAGGAACCTTTCAATGGGATCGAAAGGATGCTTCTGCAATAGAAGATCAGAGCATTGGATGTAGGGCAACGCCAGTCAAGCACTTTAGAAGCATCACTTACCTTTAGAAGACCTTTCGATGGAGTTAAAAGGTTCCCTTCCGCATCAAATCAGCTGCCCTTCCATCATTAGATCAAAGATGTGGATGCCGCATTCTCACCTTCCGATGGAGACAAGGGCATCCAAATATGTTCATAAAAGCTATAAGCCAACCTTTTGACAATGCCAAAAGGCCTTTCTTTTGCACGAGGTCGGAAGGATGCGAGCGAAACCTCCCTTCCGACATGGTCGCCATAACCCCTACGGAAGGTGCAAACCCACACTTATAAATAAGACCGGAGGGGTCCATTTTTGGGATCCGGATTTTAATATTCGAAATCACTACTATTTTTGAAAGTTTGTAACCCTAATTTCTGAAGAAATTTGGGGCTGTTTCCAATAGGTATTGTTATGTATACTTCAGTTCATAATAAAGAATTTCATGCTAGAGATCAATGTTTTCATGTCATTTACGTACTTTATGTCAATATAATCTAATATCGATCCTCTTTTTTTATTTCATTGGTTCGAAAGGTTCAAGAGTATCTTTCTATTGCATTCAATACCCCTCCCCCCTTCAAATAGTGAATACTTTTAAGATAAAATCTACGAAAATACCTTTCGACAAGGAGTTCATTTAAGATCTAAACTATAGAATTGAAACCATCAGCTAGTCTTAAGGGGTACTACTTGGGATATACTCCTTACTCCTAAACCTTTCGATGGGGTTAAAACCCCATAGATAATACTAAGGTTACACTACTGAATTTAAACCTACCTTTCTTCGGTCTTTCGACAAAGCTGAATCATTCTTGATCCAACGAATTAAACCTATCGCCTGGTTTGAAATCTTCTCTACCAACTTTTTGACGAGGTCGAAACCTAGCATTTCTACATTTTTACCTTTAAAGTAGGTATGGAATCGGGATTCTTTTATTCATCTCCTAGGGTCCAACTATCTTCCTTAAAGGCTCTACATACTACCATTTCACCTTAAGTCTATCTATTAGGATTCTTTAGGACGTTGACCATAAATTTAGTTAACATATAGTATTATAAGTTCATTTAGCCTTCCAAGGACCATACTGAAAAACATTATGCATCAGTCCTTCAACATGGATTCTTTGGGGTGTTAACCAAAATTTTTGCTAAAATTTTTGGTGCTAAAAGAAGGGCCTGAATCTCCGCTCCTCTTAAATTTACATCACATATTAATAAAGTTCTTCATTCAAAAGAATAAGATGGAAAGAATAAAGAATAACTACAATGAAAAGGCTGCAGTACAATCAGCTCTGGACAATGATATAATCCCGCACTTCAACTTAGAAAATACAGATGTTGGACAATTTCAACTCTGATAAACAACGAGATTAGAGTTCGTAATTTACAAGAACGAGAATTGCTTAAAAGGGTTCCATCTCAAGAATCATTAAGGGTTGTGAAAGGAGAAGATGAACCGCCGTCTCCAAATGAAGACCAACGTGAGAATCAAGAAAGTCAGTCTAAGAGAACCATTGAGCAATCAAACAGTTTAGCCATAGAAGACAGTGGAGGTCACCTTAACAACATTCACAACCAAATCACAGAGGATGCAATAAAAAATATGCTCAATGAATTAGGAAAACATGTTATTCTATAAAAGGCTCATTTGTCAGAAGAAAAATGGCGGTTAGCATTTTCCCTTACACGTGTAACGACCTGAAATTTTAACGAATTTTATATCGTACCACTACTAGAAAATACTGCAGTTTCCTATGCAAAATTTTCAACGTCTTTCCTATGCCAAAAGGCGGGGCGTAGGGTAGGCGTAGGAAACTAGTAGAAAGAGGTAAATGCGTAGGGAAGACGTAAGGAAATTTCCTACGCTTCTCCTACGCCAAATTCAACACGTAGAAAAAAAATCCAGGCATAAGTACGGTATAGGAAATCGTCTACACTAAAATGATACTGTAGAAAAGGCGTAGATAATCTCCTACGCCATTTCCACGCCTCTGTTAATTTTATACAATTCCACATTGACGTAGGAAATTTCCCACGCCATCCCTACACATGCAAATTTTTTTTTTTTTTTTTACATTAATCACCGTATACTTCCATTCTCCTAACCTCAGTTTTCACCGAATAAAAAAATACCTAATTCTACAAAAATTATCTTCTCCTCCTTTTATATTTGTTTTGATTGAATTTCGATTCAGGTGCTAGTTTTGGGTTTTCGATTCAGGTGCAATCTCCATGTTGGCGATGCTTGAACCCAAAAAAATTAGGGTTTCAAAAATCAACGCCTTCTAAATAATCATCGCTGCTTACTCGGCTATTCCATATCAGCCATCGTCGGCTCATCCTTGCCTCATACGCGATATTTTCTACTGCTGATTTGAAGACCTACTACAGTCTCTTTATACTGCCACTGCTAAGTAAGTATGTGAATTTCTTGTTCCGAGTTGTCTAATTTTCTAAAATTGAGTCGCCCTTTTACTGCTTTAGATTTCATTAACATTGAAAACGCCTGAAGCTGGCAAGAACATATAAGTATGGAAAATGCCTGAATTTCTCGGTTCTCGATTTGTGACTTATGCTGAAAATATACCATACAAATTAACTTGCACATTTAAATAGTATTAAACATGTGAAGCTGATAAACTGTATCAGAAATTGTATTGTCAGTTAACAATAAAGCTGTAGCAATAAACTTACATCTTAAATTCCAAAAAAATAAAATAAACTTACATCTTCTTCACCTAATGACATTCCAGGTTGACTTGGGGTCACTTAAGCAACCAGGTATTGTTTTTTTGGAAACAAGTATTAATTTCGTTAATCTCTAGTTAAAACAGCTTTTGCTTCCTCTTCTTCCTTTAACCAAGATTACATATTCACTTGACCCTCTTCCAACTGTGTGAAGAACAAGAACATATGATCAAACTTCTACATGCAATAAAATTTATATGACAATAATTGAATATAACTTGTTCAAATACTCATGTACTTAACAAAGAATTAGGCAACAAACTGAAGTATATACAACTGAAAAAATACCTGTTGTTTTAAGTTCCTTATTTCTTCATGAGTAATACCAGATAGTATCCCTTTCTTAACCTGGTCCAGCTCTTCCTTTAAAACTGAAATCTCCTTTTGATACTTTTTTAGCAGTGATTTCTCGTCGATAATCTAATATCAAGGTGAAGAAATAGAAAATTTTGACATAAGAATGTTACGGCCTTAGTGAATGTTTAAGATGAACAGAACTTTACCGTATTACTAGAAGCATAAATCTCAACTCGCTTAGTTCTGTTTGCGAATTTCAACGCGTTTTGTGTTTCTTCCATGTTGCTTGATGCAAGAGTAATTGTGCAGATAGGCTGAAAATGTATTGCACTTAGTATGCTTATATTTGGCAACATGATATCATGTTATACATATTACACACTTGTAAAACCATGAATATTTAAATTAAGCTTTCCGATTTTAAATTAGTGTGTTATTTAAAATTAGTGTGTTATTTAAAATCATCAATGGAGGGAAGGAAATGAAGAAGCGAACAAAGAACAAATAAGCTTTCCGATTTTAAATTAGTGTGTTATTTAAAATCAAATATACCACAATCATTCCAGTGTTCATATGAATGTGCCTTTGTTCTAATTTGGTACAAAATAAACAACCATAAAGTTTCTATTATTCTTGAAATAGTCGGTCGTCATAAAGGCTCAATGTAGAAATGTGTGGATGGTAAATAATAAGGCAAGTTTAAAACATATTAAACTGTGAAACAAAAATCATATTAGTCTAAACTGCATTTGAAAATAATAATAAATTATTGAAATTAGTTGGAGTAGGATCAAGTCATTCTTTGTAAACCCCAAATTGTTTAAAGCTTGAAAATGCACAAGGTGCATAGTTGTAAAACATCTTTTTATTGGTTGTGCAGATCCATGTGTAGGAATGGAAACGGGGCGGGTTGGGGTGGGCTGAGGGGTTTGCGGTGCGTAGGTGTGAATTTAAATATAGACCACTTTCAAACTTATTTACAAATATAGACCTATTTTTCATTTTCTGGACTTTAAATTTCCTAAAATTAAATATAATTTAATTTATTTATAATTATGCAGTAAAAGATGGATTATATGAAAGTTCGAACTTGGATGTATGAGCCTGGATGGAAAAGAGGATCAATATCATTGCATTTTAGAAACGGCGTGGAAGCATTCCTAAAAGTGGCATCTTGTAATAAAACAAAGATGAAAGAAATTCGATGCCCGTGTAAGAAATGTCATTGCATGAAACTTCAAGATTACGAAACTATAACTTTTCACTTGCATAATTATGGTTTTATGCCAAATTATTACGTGTGGAGATATCTGTAACGACCCGCCTTTCATTCCATAGAAAGACGCATCATTAAGAAGAAAGAAAGGGATAGAAAACAGAAAAGAAATGAAAGAAAGAAACAGACAACATCAGAATCTCACAGCGGAACGAATAAATTATAATATATTACGTAAAACTTTACATAGTATCATATACATTAGAGTTAAACAGCTAATACAACACAAACTAGACAGTTATAAACATCTATCTAGCAATTACAATTCAAGTATGTCAGAGAAAACAGATATATCTCAACACACAATGGAACCACTACATATATCTACACGCTGAAGCCTCCTGCTCCATTATCTCCTCCAGAACTCGTCAAAACAATCCTGAAACACTTGACTACTCATACGTAATATGAGTACCCAAGAGTTTAATAAAACAGAAAATAAACACTCGGGTCAGACAGGGGTCTGGTGTGAGTAAACGGGGATAAAAGTTGCTTAACTTTAGAAAATCCTTTTGAAACAAAAGATATCACGTAAGACTTCCCACACATAAACATGGAAAAGTTTTTACCTTACGCTAACCAAAACATTTGATAGGAAATCCAGTGATATTGTAATAGTGTCTAGGGTTTTCAAAATAAAATACAGAAATAGCTAGAATGCTTACATCTCACGTTCCAACATAGTTGGGCACAATCAAAACCGCACAGGCACTTATTGGATTATGGATTCCATCAATGGCAGGGCTACTAGGGTACCGCCCGTCACAGTATGTGGCCAAGATCACCGTACCGAGGAGTACGCCCGCTCCCCTGCAACACAAAGCCGGAACCATTCCTTACTAAACAGTTCCGAACAAGACCACCCCGCAGATTGGCCGTCGCCAACTGCCACACAACCGAATATAAAGGGACCTCTAGACAGGGGTAGATCTTGCTCTCTGGTGGGGGCTACTCACGAAGCCTTGCTGCACCTCCCCTGTTTTAGCCATTCCCGGTTGATGAGGCTTGAGGCTACGATTACCTTTATAGGACACATCAATCTTAGAATGCTCATCGTCCACCTGACGATGTTCTGAAAGCATTCAATCCATACAAGTTCGTTCTGGGTTCGAGCGAAACCAAAGGCACTATCTCGTTGCACTCATTTTGGAATCACCCTTACAGTCAACGACGATAGCCCTTGCACTCTAAATTACCATCTCGAACCTATAAGCACTATTCCGTCAACTCATTACGGAATCACCTATAGAGTTATATTGACGTATAGTTCTTACACATCGAGTCTTCACTTGCTCCATTTGGATTAACGTCCTAACGTTTAATTGGAATCGATGTGGTTTTCGGATATCCAAATATGGAAACCCGATCCCGGTCTCATCGAAACCAAACGCCATCTTAATGTCCAAGTTGTACTTGAGGGTTTTAAACAATTAACTCATTTCATTATTATCCATTTCACAAAGTTAGATAAGCTACATATCACAATAGATAATCATATTCATATCAAAAATAGATAATCTATATCATTATCACAAACAGATAATCATCACAACCGGATAATCCATCACACATCAACATACCTTATCTAAACATCCATATCATACAAATACAACTCATCTCATTACTGAGATCACAACCATTCAATCAATAACATCCATAAGCAATGATATATTAACCAACAATTATAATTAATTTAAAACAAATTAAATTAATTACTTCTATCTTTAATTAAATTAAATTAAATTAAATTAATTACCACATTTAAATCCTGCTTAATATCCAATAATAAATTAACCCAGTTAATTAATCATTCACTAAGTATTTAACTTGACTAAACACCTTGATTAATCATTTACTAATTACAATAAGTAATTAGTCTTTAATTAATTTTCACAAATTAATTAACCTTATTCATAAGTAATTAACATTTAATTACTCATTTATTAATTAACTATAATTAATTATATTTGTCCTTAATTAATTACAATTAATTAATCACTTATTTAGTTATTACTTAATCAAACAATCCTTAATTATGTCATTAATTATAATGATTAATGATCTCTAATTAATATTCAAATAAATTAGTTAATTTAAAAATTAATTACTTTTATTAATTATTAATCACCTTGATTAATATTAAATTCAGTAATTAACTCCCTTAATTACTTGTTAAATAATTAATTCCCAATAATTAATTATCTTTATTAATTAATTCCTTAACTAATTACAAGAGTAATTATCCAAATTACTTTATTAAAATAAATCACCTTCCACTAATTACATTTCAGTAATTTATCATTATTACTTTTCTAAGTAATCCTGCTCCACTAATTACATTAAGTAATTACATTCATTAAATCATCAAATGATTTACTTAAATTAATTAAACTAAATTAATTAACTTAAACAAACACAATATCGAAATTAATTACAATAAGTAATTAATTCCTTAATTACTTATATCAATTAATTATACTTAACAAATTATAATTAGTTATATTCAATTAATTAATCTAGTTAATTATCAAAATTAATTACATTAATTAATTACTAAATTATCCTTGGATAATTATTATTATTTATTTATTAACAACATTTCAATAATTATATACTTAAGAAAATTTATCTTAAATTAATTATCAATAAATCATCTCTAATTAAAAATTAATCTAAACCATTATTCAAAACCAAATGATTAAGTAAATTCTTAATTATCTTAATTATTTTCAAAATAATTTATTTACTTATCAAATGACTTCATTTACATTCAAAATATATTTAAACAATACATTTCTAAATTAAATTCCAAATCCATTTAAAAATCTAATATTTAAAATGTTTAACTATTTAAACATTAATCCAAATTTAAATAATTATAAACCTTAAAATAAAATAAATGTTAAAGAACATTCATTACTTAAATATAAAAGAAAGGTTTAAAACAAAATTACAAAATAAATCAAGCTTTGAGAATAAATTGATTATTTTAACTTTCAAATTTAAATTAACATTTCATATCTTTGATTCAAATATTAAAGGAAATAAATTCTTTCAAGTTAAAAACTTATTTGAAATCAAATTTCATTTCCAAATCTACTTTTAAAACATTTGAATATGTTCATTTTTTTTTAAATTTACAAACTGTTTTGAATTCAAAACCGGTTTCCAAAGTAAACCTGAAAACTGTTTTTAACTTGATTCTAAAACAAATTTAAATCTTGCTTAAAAACATTTGAATCTGTTCATAATTTAAAAACTTACGAAAACTGTTTTGAATCAAAATCTGGTTTTAAAAGTAAACCAGAAACTATATTTAAACTGGATTCAAAACTAAATTTAAATCTTGTTTAAATTTTAAATTTTCACTTCTAAAAACCCTAAATTCAAAATTTCATTTGAATTCAGATTTAACTTGCATTTGAATCAAATTTCAACTTTAAAATATGAATTTCATTTAAATTAAAAAAACTGCAAATCTTCAGGTTTAACCCTACAACACACTAACCCGAGAAACCCTCTTTCCCACTTCGAGTTTCAAACCTACTTACTTCGAGACAGAATCAAAAACTCCTGAGTAACACTTCGAGTCAATCTTCCTGCTTCAACCCCCAAATGCTCACCAGAATTCAAACATGTACGGTGCATATGCACCGTCACCTTGGCAAACTCCAGCCACGCTAACCTACTTCAACAAGTCGCCGACCATCTCCTCACACGATCACGACCATCCAAACCCCCACATATCAGCTTGAAATCAAAATAGGGAAATCAACTGCAACCTGAAACATCACAACAACATATACCCAAACCTGTCAATGCCGAGGAATCCCACCTCTAACCACCATCGTTGACGCGACCTTGGCCATAGCTCCCTCTACACCCCCTCTACAAACTCCCAAAACCCTGACTCACTCGATGCATTACAGAAAAATCAAGAAGCTATCAAAACCCGACCCCTCCAAATTAGGGTTAAAACCTGGAAACACCCATTATCACCTCCTCCCCTTTCTGATCACCTATCACCAAATTTTCCTCCATTCTCACATCCATCCTCCACCTCCTGACAAAATCACATCACCCCAAAATCCCTAGAAAATTAGGTGACCCCAGATTTCCCAATTTTGTTCAATTCAGAAATACTAACCTATCAGTAAACTATAAAATGTAAATATTGTTTTAAAATTCATGATTTCTATCATACATCCCTGTTATAAGCTTGTTTAAATAATTAATGATGTTTGATATCCCGATTTTATTGAAAATACTTACTGTTATAATTATTTCAGGGGTAACAGATTTAAATTTTAACTTATATTAACTAAATCATGATTTTACAGAACCTAAATTTATACTAAAAAAATATATTTTGTTTACACATAAAATTACTAACTGAAACAATTCAAATGATAAAGATTTTCGATTAAACTTAGTTTAACACAGAAACTGTTAATCAGGTTTACTGTAATCCCATATATATATATATATCTATATGTATTCACACACCATATTCATCACAAATAAAATCATACAAGCATACACATTCTTATATATTCACATGCAACAGATAGATTCAACTTTTTGCATTGAGGTTCTCATTTTCAAAAATAACAGAGCAGTTTTAATCAACCAGATTTAATTTATGTGAATTAATACTTGAATTACGGGAAATTCTATTTAGCTTTGATTTAAAAAAATTGTTTTTAAAATAAGAAGTTTACTCACTTTTTTTTAATTGAAGATGCAGAAAATACTCAGATGCATTCATTCCTGGAATCTGACTTGCATCTGCATTTGCAAGTTGATTACTGAAGTTGCATGTTGGATGTGCAATTGCAAGTTGAAGTTGCTTGTTTAAATAGAACTTTTCTTTTGTATTTGTTTATAAAACTTGTGCAATGTTCTGAACTGATGTAGTAAAGCTGACATCAAAATTAATATTTCCACATAAGATATTCACAAAGTAATTAATATTGTCCACATCCCTTTATTGAAGAAAAAATGTGTATGTTTGCTACTTCTTGGAAGAACACAAATAGTTTGCTAGTTGATAGGGTGATTATGCAGTGGGCAATGGTCTATAAAAGCTGATGTAGAGGTATTGATACTGCAAATAAAACATGACTAGAATCTCCTTTTGCAATGGGGTATTTTGTTGCATGTACGTAGAAGCAGGGACTGGTAAGAAAGAAAGGGATGGCAGATTAACAATAGGATGGTGGGTGGTTTTGAGATATATGGGGCAGTGGTTGTGTGGATGATGTATGACTGAAGTGCAGTTTTTGATTGTTAGCAGCAGGTTTAGATGTTGTATGGTGGCTGCGTAGTTTTTGTTTGATATACACGGTAGTTATCATACGGATATTTATACAATATGTACATTAATAATCAATAGTTGAGTGGCTCTGTTCCATCTGGTGGAGCCGCATGCGTTGTTTCACCGGTGTATACGTGCACTGTATGCTTATACTTTAATGTGATGCGAATAATGCCATCTAGCTCCAGAAATAGAATCGCAAGAATAGCATACAATTAATTATATCGATACAATCGTGCGATCATAAATATCATGCGTTGCTCCTGAATGATCCCAAAGCCTTCACCGCACCTGCCCTTAGTACATATTAATTAATGATAATTGCTGCAATCGCTGCACCAATGGATGAACCAACGCAAAAGTTGGGGTGTTCCATTGTAGCTTTTGCCAATATCCTGTTAATAGGATTGTACTGCAGCATTTTGTGAAAAATATTCAAGAAAAATATGATCAGCACTTATAAAGCAAGTTAAATATCGTACCAAAATGATTATAAATTCTAATCTCAAACTAAAAATATCAATATAGATTAACTTTGTGCTGCACCAAGTTATGATTCCAAAAGACGAAATTTGGTTATAAACACTGTTTTTTTTTCCTTG
Organism: Allium cepa; assembly: GCA_030765085.1. Classification (NCBI taxonomy): domain Eukaryota; kingdom Viridiplantae; phylum Streptophyta; class Magnoliopsida; order Asparagales; family Amaryllidaceae; genus Allium; species Allium cepa. The sequence goes on along the minus strand of CM060938.1, from coordinate 658,275,093 downwards.
CTTAACTTATGGTTCCTAACTATATCTAAGGGGTTCAAAACAATACCCTATTTTTTTTCCAGAATTCTTACAAAAATAATATAGCTAGCAACCATTTGAAACTATTAGTATACAAAATGAGACCTCTTTATACTATTTACAACTAAAGCCTTATTGGGAAGTACTTTTGCTGATCTAATTGCACTACTGAAGCGTAATTTATATATAGTTTTTGATTGTTAGCAACATGTCATAAAATGCACAGAAAACAACAAATACAAAACAGAAATTGCAATGCAAATATTTGTTTTATTATTGTTGTATGCTTATTCATCTATAATTATCCTAATCTAGCTCATATGTTATTATTGGTATTGCCATAATAGTGCACTATTTGCTGTACCATTACAGTTATTCTTCTCATCATTTCTAAAATGAATATCATATATGTGCCATACTTAAATTTGATATATCGTTAAAGTTATTCTTCTCATGATTTCTGAAACTGCACAGTGTGAGCATGTATTTATGTTTTTGTTCTTGTATTTGGAAAATCACAAATATAGGCACAATATCAAGCTAGAATTGAAGAATTGAAAAGTCAGGGCACAGTAATTTCGTATGATGTCGAGGAAGAAGTATTCGACAAGCTTACCGGTGCTGTAGCTAAAAGAAAAGACCGTAGGCCATATTATGGAAATATCCCTGGAACAAGTATTTAAACTTTAAACAAAACATTATTTTAATTAGTTTAAAATGCAGAAATTGATGCAATATTTGATAAAATGCAGAAATACAAAGACGCCACTTATAGCATCAATATGGGAGAAGCACAGACTGGAGCCAAACTAGAGGAAAAGGTGGAGCGTCAAGAAGGGGAGATTCAAATGCTGAAGATGCAGTATGAAAAACTCACCGAGATGCTTCGACAGCGATTTGATGAAGAGCCGAATGATCGTCGTGAGGGATGAAGGTATTGAAAACTTTTTAATAGTATCTGTATGATGTCATGTATCATGAACATATTATCATATTATTTTAACATGTAGGAACTTGATTAATATTGTTTGACTTTGTAATATGAATGAGATATTTGTTTTTTGAATTAAAGATGAATGGTTTGACGTTAATATTTTTGTTCGAATGTGTATATATATAAAATAAGTTGATTTTAGTTTCTATTTAATGTGGTGAAATGAAATAGAATAGTAATATATCAAAATTGCTTCAGAATAGACGTAGGGAAGGTGTAGGGAAGGCGTAGGTAAATGAAATATTAATGCAGCAAAAAGTCGTGTGCATGGCGTAGGAAAAACATTAAAAACACAGGCGTAGGTAAACCGTGGATAAATGAATGACGTAGAAAAGACATAGGAAGCGTAATATGTAAGAATGACGTAGGGAAAGCGTAGGAAAACTGGACGTAGGGAAGACGTAGGTAAACGAATGACGCAGGAAAGACGTGAGTACTTAAAGAAGTAAAAAATGTCGTAACAAAACCGTAGGTACAACATGGCGTGGGGAAGGCGTAAGAAAATTATGGCATATGAAAGATGTAGGGAACAACTCCACGGATGGCGTAGGTAAGATGTAGGTGTTTTATTACCTACGCAGGTTTTACCCACGCCAGAATTGGCGTAGGCGTTACGTAGTTGCTGCGTTTACCTACGCCCCGCTTACGCCATATTGGCGTAGGTAAACAGCAGTTTTCTTATAGTGTACTTAACTAATTTTACTCAAAATTTTAAATAAAAAAATTGTGGAATAAAATTTGATATTTGAAATGCATCTATTTAATTATAGTAATTGGTAAAAATTTACTGAAAAATATGGAAGTTAATTTATTTGTGAAATTTTAAAATATAAATTTATTAAGTATGCCTGTTGAAAATTCAATATTTTGAAATTTGAATATTTTTATATAATAAAAATGTAAATCATTTTCTGAGAGAGATTCCGTAATTCGTTCCGTCAAATTTTGACGTCTATAGCTCCGTTTATCTTATTTTCTATGTTTTGACAGCATTTTCGGTAGTGGGAAAATTTCGAGTTTTTATAATTTGATCATATCGGTGATATCTGTTTACCATTCAATTCATTTCATCGTGCTGGTCTCCGTATATATTTATTTTTTGTATTCTGAGGCCCGATACGCGACGGAAACAAGAAAAAACAAGCGTCATATCGGTACCGTATTCGTGACTTTTTGTTTCCTTTTAAACTTCAGCCATGGAAGCCAAGAAACAATTAATTACTTTAATTATTTTACCAGATTCAAGCTTGTGACGGTTGCCATTTCAACCATCCTATATTATATTTTGCCTTTTCACTTTCACTTGCTATTAATTTAGAGAGGTACGTTCTCATTGTATTGTATTATATTTTATTCTATTCTATATTTTTTGTTTTTGTTTCGTTCTCTCGTTCTTCTCCTTCATATTTCCGCTGAGCTCCCACCCGTGTCATTTTCCATTTTCCCGAAGCAATAACTCAAAGCCTCTCCTCGCGTGCTCACCTACCTTCATCCCTGTGCTTCTCACTCTACCAGGGTGCCTAGCCCTCTGACCCACGCCAAAAAAAAAAGCAAAAGCACCACCCACCGTGCCACTTCTCTCCGATCACCAGACCTAGGACAACACCGAGCACCTCCCTACTGCCGCACCTCAACCCTGACCGGGTTGCACCCCACCGCGCCACCACCACTACACGCCGCCTAAAACCGAGAGCGTCTCACCGAATCTCCGGCTCCCCATCACCTGAGTTCCCCTACCGAACACTAGCCACCGCCGTGCCCCTGCTCCCACCCGAAGCCTGACTGAAGTCCCCTTCACGACCAAAGCATCCCCAGCCTCAACCAAGACTCCACCCACAACCTACTCTGCCAATTTGCTATGCACGATCCTTTTTGATTTTGCTTTCTATTTATACATATGCTATTGTTGAAAGCATATATGTTCATGTGTTTCCTTAAGCACATATATGTGTTTATTAAATATAAATATAAATATAAATATATACATATATGTATGTATGTATGTATATCGTTTTTTCCTTGCGGTGAGTTTTCTTTTTGTGCGTGTGATATATATAGTATCCTATATATGCGTTGTACATACAAATCGATGGCAGTAGTATGCATTTTTTTGATGTCTGCACCTGTATAGCGTGGCTAAGAATGCATATATATATTGATATATTATGTTTGTTGCTGTCATCGGCATTTACTTTGGACACCACCTTGTCCACCTTATCTTAGTCACCATCAGGCCTTCAAGTCTTTTGAATTGTGCATATATATACCTGGATAGTATACATATATTGAGAATAGTTCATTGTTGTGACATATATATATATGCTGCTCTTTAGGATGAATGTACATTGTAGTAAAAATATATACATGTGGTTATATATAGCATACGCCTTATCTTTGCTTTACTCTTCTATGTATGTCGTAGTATGTGATATGTATATAAAATATATGTGTGTGTATTGTATGCACGCATGACGCTCAATGAAATGCACATATATATGTAGCCTGTACCCAGATTTTTTAACAAAAGCTATATGTGCTCGGATTTGAACCTATGCACGTTATATATAATACGTATATAAATTGTCGACAAAATTATACACGCTGTATATATATTTGTTCTTTCCAAAATTTTATAACACAAAAATATATATATACTGCGTATATATATTATTTGACCATGTTGTGTATGCCATTTCTTTCAATTTCCAACAAATTGCATATGTTGTATATATTGCACATGTGCGCTTTGACGAATTTTTTTTACATGTTGTATACAATGGTTCTTTTAAAAATTATAAAATAAGTGTATGCATATATTGCGTATGCATATTTTATTTCTTTTCGTTAAATTTCATGTGCTAAAAGTATATTCTTGCTTGTCGCAGCAAATTGACTTATCGTGCCTGATTCGTGCCAGTGTCGCTTTGCTCTTTGTCGTAGTTGTTTCCATTGTTCTCTAGCCACAAAAGGCGAGCAATCACTAACGATTAATGTTCTTATGTTTATTAAATTGATTTCATACGAAGTGACAATTTAAATGTGATGTAAAATTAGAATTGCTAATTAATGACTGTTAACATGACGTGTTATTACTTTAAATTTACCACTTATGTAAATTGACATCATTATATATGTTAACTAATTATTTATTTAAATAGTTATTGATCACATATGCTTAGAATTGTTACGTTATGGTATTGTTATTACTATGGTATTTGAATTAATAATGCTAGGTTGCTATTTCTAATATATTGTGATTGTTAGATTAATAATTTTGGTTGGCTTTTGGACGTCCAATGTGATTATGCATCATTTGCATATACACGAATGAGCAGATTGAATTGCCTTGCTAAGGATGATCTACCTTGATTGTTTGAGACTTATTGAGGTTTCCGAGTGTCTTGGTTCATCGCACTTTTTGTAGTATAGCATTTTTTTTATATAGTTATGTTTTTGGACTTTTTAGGTTCAAGTTTATGTTTATTTTTCCTGTATTTCTTTATTTATTGAGATTAGTTTATTAGCATGGGTGTTTTGTTTTATTTTCATTGTAAGGTGGGGTTTTCACTACATGCTAGGCGGCATGTAAGTAGCTTCATTTTTTGGTGTAAAACAAAATATATGAATGCTCTCTTGCTTGAATAGAAGATCGTCCATTTTTATGATAAAATAGTAGTAGTAGTAGTAATAATAATAATAATAATAATAATAATAATTAACCACTTTCTTTAGTTATCTTTAGTTAAATCAACGTATGACTATTGTACATCGTTTCAATTAATTTTTATACTTCAAATAAGTAATAAAAATGTTACAAAGATTTAACACAACATTTTAAGTTGATTTTACAGTTAATTAACAATATTTATAAATTAATTTTACATTGGTCGACCTCGACAACTAATTAACAAACATGGACCCCCTTGTGTGAATTTGATCATCCATGTTTAATTAATTTAGTACAACATTAGTTGAAGTGCAGCAACGGGCATATTGTCTGGATTGCTCAAAATCCAAATTAAAAGCAGCTTTAATTTAACAGTTCATTTTGGGCTTTGAATTGATAGGGGTGCGCCAGTCCAAGCAGTAGTGCAACACCTGGATGACGCTCAAAAGCCCCAACAGCAAGCTATTGAGATGAGCTTCACCCCACTGAAAAATTAATTTAATATCTTTGTGGCCCAATGGGTCACGTATCAAATATTAAACTAATAAGAACAGATGCTACACTTGATCTTAGCCAAAAGGCCGAGAAAGGTATAAGTTATGATCGTGCATGCGCTCTCTACTTATATTTTATGCTCGGTACGTGCCTGTTTTCTCACATGATGTGGGACTAAAGAAACTCCGCAGAGGCTAAACACGAAAATGCACCAGCGGCACAAATGAAAACCCCTATAATTTAGTATCTTTTCTCTTTCCTTTTGATGGCTGTCAAATAGCAAGAAGAGGTCCCAATCTCTCAGAACCTAACGAATCCAAAGAAGAGTAACTTGCTTGATCTCGACGTTGTTGAAACCATTTCTGATTCCGAGGAATCCTAACCGAAATGGAGATATCGTCGGCCCCGTTGATTCATTACATGATGATCATTAACCGACCGCTTTCTTCCATGTAAATGATGAAGCTAAGAAATTTCATTTATTTCTTTACCGATTTTGAATTCTCAGGATTAATTATGGTTTAAGGTCTTCTGGAAGTGGACGGCGAGGCGAGCTGTTTGCATAAAAAAGTTCGGACTTGTTACACCCAAGAGGTATAATGTTTGTATTCGCTTCCTTGAGTGCTGAAGCTTAAAACACGCTGTAGAACAGAACTTGAAACTCAATTATGCCACTGAGTTGGCTGCAGTTGAAGTGGTGATTGTGTAAGTAATGAAATGACTGGTTCCGAGTAACCAGAATTCAGTCGGCAGTCATATTTAATAGGTGTAAAGTGAGGAAAATGTGATTTTATGCTTAAATGTTTTCAATACTGCCTGTGCCTGTTGTTGCTATTTGTTTGGTGTTTCTTTTCAGTTTTAAGTTGCCTCGGCCTGGTTTAGAACACCAGCAATTTATTATTAACAAACGTGGTGTGCACTGCTACTTGCTGAAATGTTTGAAACAAATCCAGGCAGAACTCACTCGGTTACAAGTATTTTGTTTTCTCTGTTGTATGAAATCATTCATATATTTGTTAATTGACATGCTTCGACGGTTTTCGGATTAATTTAGTCGTTTAAGGAATAAATTAAGATGTTGGGCGCTTGTGGATCTTGGTGACTGTTGAGCCTGTTCCATTGCTGGGTGAATGGTGACCGTGAGTTTGTATGATGACCGTTTATTTCATATTTGCATACTTGTTTGTTCGAACAAAAGCTTTTCATGGTGTATGCAGTCTAAACTCATATATACAACAACACCTTGATGTGTAGTGTGTGTAGACATGTTTACACGTAGCATTCAGGAATGCCTATATTATTATTATTATTATTATTATTATTATTATTATTATTATTATTATTATTATATATATATATATATATATTATAGTCGGTTATACACTAATTAATGTTGATTTCCTCAGGTTTTGTTAATTCCAATTTAGTAGTGTGGAAATAGAGCTGCAGCTACCTATGAAACCACGTTTGCTGAATCAAGCCATGGGATTTTGTATGTTATTTTCATATTAAACTGCTTTGTTGTTATGGTCGATTCTGTTCTCAGCCTTGAAATCATGTTTCTTAACTTGACATGGAAGAAAACAAATAGCCATTCCTTCCATTTATGGTCCTATTAATGACATTCCACACAGCCCATAACTGATTATAGAAGATGACCTAACCTTCTAAACTCTATCAGTATAGGGTATGTTTTTCCCTGAAACATTCACAAGCTATGTCAATGATGTTGAATTTAGTTTGCAAGATTCTTTTTCCCATATATGTTGGCATTCAATGGAGTACAAGAATCCAGGAATGGGAAATGATGCTAAAAAAATTTCTTCTTTTGTCAAATTTGTACTGGTGTGACAGAAGATATGCACTTGCGTGTACAAGGTTAAGTTCAGTTGTTTGTGATATATTTCATGGTAAATTTTGTTACTAGACAATTTTGAGTGGAGCAATTAAAATTTTCACTTTGGCAAAGAAGAGTAAACAACATCCAACTTCAACGGGAATAATGAAATCAGTGAAAGTGAAGGATACATGACCTAAGATGAGTTCTGATTTAGCCTATGAAGACATGAAATTTTGGTGCATCAACAATATTAGAATTTCTATCGCAGATGATATTATCAAGGATTTACTAACCTAGATTTGTTTCTGAGCTGTGGGGAAAGCATAAGAAGCTTTATGTACGTAAAGTTTGCTAAGAAAGCTAAATAAAATCTGGGAACCTTACAAGCTAAATGAAATCTAGCAAAGTTTGCCAACAAAGCAAAGTTGATGTTTTACTATGCTTCTAATAAGAGGCGCAAAAAATGGATTTGGATTTTACGTCGCGAAAGGTTACAAAACATCACAAATACACAAACGCGGCCTAAATTTAAATCGCAAAAAACTTCAACTTTTACGTTGCCGATATGGTTTGTACCAGCTGCATGTTGGCATGGGGAGTTAACCTCCCTGCTCATCTAGTCATCATAAAGGTAAAAACTGAGCTGAACCTACCTTTGATTCTCGTTCATTCAAAAAAAATACCGTTGATTCTACTTCAATTAATTAAAGGCATTGCACATGAATAAAGATTGTTAACTTTGGAGTTTCCTGTTTGTTTATTTTGAGCAAGAGTTGATTAATTAAAAATGTTTTACACGGTGAACTTTAATGCTAAATGCAATTTCTTCAACGTGGATTATTCTTTAATGTATGCTTGGCTCCATTTTATTATTACTGTTTGACGACTTGGGACCAAATATTTGATATTCATGTATAATAGGCTTCCGAAGATGAAAAATTAAACACAAAAAAAAACGAAGCAAAGCAGAAGCAGCTGCAGATGTTGCAACGATTGTAAAGGTAGAGTAGAATAAAAATGAGTCAATAGGTAAAAAGAGCGAGGAAAAGTAGGCTATAGAGCCACCCATGCAATACTACATTCATGTAAAGGCAAGATGAGGCCAAGCTACTGATAGCCGCAGCCTTGTTGAAGGGGTAACATTTTGCTTGTCCTTGTTACTTTTACGGTGCATTATAGAGAAAGTTGTAAGTACTATATAGAACAGTTTATTAAATAAATAAATAAAATATATACTTGAATGTAATAATACTTCGAATGAAATACTGATGTGAATAATAAAATAACTAGCCTGACAAAACAAGCAAGAGGGGTTATCTGCATGATATAGTCCATGACCACTATTATTTTCTAATGAGTATTTTGAAACAACTGTAATTCATGTAATGATTAACATTATTGAGTCCAGACTTGGATACGATAAAATCAAAATATAATTCACATCAAACTATGAATCCAGTACACTGTTTTATGAATTTTGCTAAACCAATTATAAGTCAACATTAGGGACATGGTGCATATATGATAAAATCATATGAGCCTACCAGTTAACTCAAGTCCCACGAGTTGGGATAAAGTAGGCCATTGCAATTTTTAGGGCTATTTGTTTGTAAGTGCACATGTTGTAATGTTGACATTGTTAGCATATCATATTTTTCATATTTGAAACTTCAACAAGCCAATGGATTAAGAACTTCTGAGTATTGGCTGACCTTGATTTGTTAAAAGCATGGGTCCTCCTTTTTTTAATTCTTGGCCACTATTTCCTATGTTCTTCTCCATTATTCATCATATTTTGACTAAACTACATGAATACTTGTTATTATCATTTTGCAACGATTAATATTTCCTTATCTGATTAAATACTTTAATATTTTTTTGGGACGGTACACTTCATCATCTAAAGCTCCTTTTAAGTCTAATATTCAATGTATTACAGTATTAAACTTACGAGTACTAATTAAATATACGATGTCTTGATCATTATCTTGCTATGTGTGCAGCAAACAATAAACCCACTAGGTCATATGGTTATATTATGATACTATTAGGTGCATGTTTAGATTGCGATATACGTGTTTTAGGATCATATGAATCAAAATCATTTTTCATTAACGAAAATGATACCGTTATATTATGAAATTGTAAATGGTGGGTTTAAACCAAATCCCTTGCAACATCTGACCAAAATTATAAAACCAAATCTAATTATGCGAATAAACAAGGAATGAATTGGTATATTTCATGACTTAATGATTAGTCATCTTGATGTCTAAATTATCCACTAAAGTATCAATAAAGTTTACTTGTTCAAGATGGGTTAAAAATACAAAGTATTAACTAGCCATAAAATCACATTCAAGCCACATATCAATTGAAGAGTCTATTAGGAGGGGAAGAGACCGGCTAGAGCACCAGGAGATATGTAGCAGAGCTGAAAGAAAAGAGTGAAAACAGAAGGAAGAAGAAGGTTTTCTTGCAAATTGTATTTCATTCATGTTCAACAGTAGCCTATTTTGTAGAAAGGCTGATACACATGATTGTGTACTATTACGACACATGGCAACTGTTTGCGCCAAAATTGGGCACAAACCCCAAATACCATGAAAGCACCAGTGTATGAACACAAACCAATGATACTCAAGCACAAATCTCAGATCTCAACAAGTATCAAACAGTAATTCAGAAATAATGAACAGAGACACAAGATTTATAGTGGTTCGGCTATCTCCGGCCTACGTCCACTCCAAAGTTTTATCCTTTTATTGATTATCCTTGCTGGTTACAGATGATTACAGCAGTAATAATAAAGAATTTCAAGTACAATAGTTGTATTGAAATATAGAAATGAATCCGACAGAGTCTGTACGTTCAATAGCCCAAAAGCCCCCTTCTTTGTAGGCTTCAAGGTGCTATTTATAGGCGTAGGAGGCTCAGATCTCGCTCAAACTTCGGGAGACTTCTTCTGGCACGTGAGTGGGCCCACGCGACAGGCCTCAGGTAATTTGGGCCCACATTGGGATCGATTCGAACTCCATTCGAATGGATCATAAATTCATCCAATCAAGGTGAAATTTGGCGTGGACATTCTTCAACATGTAAGCAAGCTCCTTGAAAATTTCATTGCATTTGGTTCAACGGTTTAGGAGATATGATCGATTCGAAATTGGGTTCTCCATTGGCTGCCATCTTCGAATCCATTTTCTTCGAATCCAGCACCTTCAACTCCATCTGAAGCACGTGCGCACAATGACGTGGCGCTATCCTCCCGGGTCGATTCGAACTATGCGGCCTGTAGACTCCACTTGGTGCGCCGAGTTGAATGCTTCCTTCCTAGAGACGCGCAAGTATCCACGCTTCATGCTTGCACGTGTCCATCATTCCTTCACGTACTCAACCATTCGCTCTCGTATCGATCGCAAGGGGAGTATTTCGTTTCGATCTGATCGATACGAAAACGTTGAATGCTATCGATACGAATGGAAGGAAAACAGATGAGTACGAAACCATGCACGATGATGGATACGAACGAAGCCTTACCTGATGGATATGAGAATGCCAAAATCCATTTGCTATCGATACGAGAGTATCGATTCGAAGCATGCCATCTCTTCCTATCCTCTGCATGCTTGCCTACCAATCTGAGTGTGTTGCCATCGAGTCGAAATCCACTTAGCCTCCCCATCTGATCGATACGAAGACCATTGAGCCGTGTGCAAGCTGATCGATACGAACGGTATCGATTCGAAGTCATCACTTCCTGGTCGATACGAAGTGCATCGATTCGAACCATCCTTGCGCCATGCCTTCGATCGATGCGAACCTGATGGAGTCGAACTGAACAAAACCTGATGGGTTCGAATCCGATGGTTTCAAAATGAGCACCACCTTGACCCCTTGATGGGTTCGAACAGTATGCCCTTCCTACCTTGTATCGATCATATCTCCTCCATCCGAACTCTGATTGACCTGAAACTTAAAACGTAGCCTCTCCTAATCCTTAACATAATCTCCAATCGATTCCGTCCCTATCGGAGCTCAACCAAATTTTGACGACATCGATCGCAGCCTTGCTTTCAATCGATCTCCAATCCCATTATCCATCATCCCTTGCCAATTTGTTGATATTCAAGTTTTGACCAAAAAGTGGGATAGCACTTTGCCCCCCGAAACATGCCTTGTGATAAGAAGCCGTGTTTTGAATAGTTCCGATTCCAATATCCAAAGTCCATAGCCATACTGCAAGAGTATGTCATCCTTGACTGCTCCGAGTCGATGCCCAATTCCAAATCTAATAACCAAAGCCTTAGCCAATTCCATATCCACCCGAACTCGACAACCGAGTCCAAATCCATCCTTATCCAATAGCCAATAACCGAATCCAGGACCTCTCCGGGTCGATATTCGAATCCATAACCTCTCCGGGCTCTTGTCAAGCGTAATCCACACTTGATGACCTTGGTCCAGTGTCCCTGGACGTTGAGCTAACCTCTCCGGGTTCTTGTCAAGCGCAATCCACACCCGACGACCGTGGTCCAGTGTCCCTGGACGTTGTACAAAGCCATAGCTTAAGTCCTAAGCCGAATCCTGGTCTCTCTGGACCCTTGTTGAGCATAGTCCATACTCAACGACCTGAAAATAACAATTGATAATACAGGGCCTAAGTCCTAGGCCGAATCCTGGTCACTCCGGACCCTTGCCAAGCATAGTCCATACTCGACGACCTGAATGAGTCAATTTACCACGTTCGGGCAAAGTGACTCACCCCTTGCCAGGCATAATCCATACCCGACGACCGTTTATCAAAAACCAGATAAAAATCCAATCAAAATCCAATCCAAAATCCAAATCCAAAATCCAAAACCGAAAACAATCATCCAAAGGAAAATCCAAATCAAAAAAGCAAGCAAAACTAGGAGCTCAATCCAAACTCCAAAACCAAATCCAAAAAGAAAAGCAATGTTCAATCCAAAAGCAAAAGATAAATTTCACAAACCATAGCATCGCAGTTTATCGTCATTCAGAGCATGCCTAGGGGCTATCTCCGTCCCCATACATGTGTAAATGACTTGGTTGCTTGCCTAGTAGTTCGCTACTTATTTCACATTATCTTGATCAGTGGATGATCAATCGACCATCATCCCTGGGCCTCACATCGTCACGATGTGAAGTAGTCGGTGGTTGCTCCTGCTCCACCGTTGCATTCCGAGTTCCGACATATTGCCGTAACTGTCCATTCCTTACATGCTCCTCGATTATATCCTTTAAGTGCCTACAGCTGTTGGTGTCATTTCCATCTAAATCATGGAAGAGGCAGTGCCTTCCTGATGTCCTCTCCCATTCTGATGGTTCTCTCCTAGCCGGCCGCCGGTAGGGAAGGCGATTCTGAGTATCCAGGTATATCCGCTCCAGCGTCTAGTTCAATCCTGTGTATGTGGAAAACTTTGGATCCTTCCATCACTTCCTAGCGTTTCCAGAATCATCGTCCAAATTCCTTTTCCCTTTGTCTTTATCCAAACCTTTGCTGGATGGTCCTCCACCCTAAGTTGCATTAACCTTTTTCACCTTTAAATCCGTACTCGCATCTTCTTGCCGAAGGAACCTTTCTGCCTCGTGAAAGAATTCGTCGAGATCTTGTGGGGGATCTCGTATCAGAGATACCTTGAAATCCGAGTCCTCCCAGACTCCTGATACTGCTGCCATTAAAACCATCGATGGATCAGGCCGATCCACCGAAGCGACTGCCGCACTGAATCGAGTTAGAAAAGCTCTAAGCGATTCATCCATCCTTTGCTTCACCTATGTCAATGTCATCACATTCTTCGTCCTCTTGACGTGAACCCGAAACTGTCCTAAAAACCTTTCCACCAATTCCCTCCAGGTCCTGATAGATCCTTCTCCCAGCTGCCTGAACCACATTGCAGCTAAGTCCGTCAAATACAAAGGGAAGCATCGGGCCATCACTTCCTCTGATGCCGCCAGCACCTCCATGTGTCTGGTGTACCTCATCAAGTGATCAGTTGGGTCTGCCTTGCCATCATATACCTCCACGCTAGGTAGCTTGAAATTAGGTGGATTCTGAGCCATCCTTATTTCCCGAGCGAACGGACTCCTATTCACTCCTTCCAAGTCTCTGTTGGTCAAACCACCTCATACAGTTTTCCTGATGATCTCCATTAATCCAATATTGTCTGTTGGGGGTTGCCACCCATGCCCCCAAGGGAACTACGGCACATACTCTTCGTGTGGCTCACTAGCAGCAATGTTAGCCCCGGCCTGTTGAATTCCTTCCAAAGGTCCTCCTGTGTTGGATCCTGTGGGCCTGCCCCCAAGCCCTTGTTGATTGCTTTCTGGCTCCGCATCCTGTCCTCCATTGGGTTCCACAACCCTAGTTCATTGTCCTGCATCCACCGTGGCTATAGCTGTTCCTAAGTTCTGCATCCCTGCAGCTCTCATTTGCTCAAAGAAAGTCTGCATCATTTCCTGTTGGTTCTTCAACAATCTCTCTTGCAAAGAATTTGCCATAGCTTCCATTTCATCCTGGGTTATGTAGATCGAAGCCTGTCCTTCCCCAGCTCCGTAGGATGCTTGTTGACTTCCTTACTGTTGGCTTTTCTCAGCCCTTTGCCTTCTACTGTTTTGCCTAGTCATTGTCTTCAAACCCAAAACTCCTTAAAATCTGCAAATCTGCACTTCAAATCCGATGTAGCGGGTGCTAGTCCTTCTCAGTGAAAGCACCAAAGTGTTTGCGCCAAAATTGGGCACAAACCCCAAATACCGTGAAAGCACCAGTGTATGGACACAAACCAATGATACTCAAGCACTTATCTCAGATCTCAACAAGTATCAAACAGTAATTCAGAAATAATGAACAAAGACACAAGATTTATAGTGGTTCGGCTATCTCCGGCCTACGTCCACTCCAAAGTTTTACCCTTTCATTGATTATCCTTGTTGGTTACAGATGATAACAGTAGTAGTAATGAAGAATTTCAAGTACAATAGTTGTATTGAAGTATAGAAATGAATCCGGCAGAGTCTGTACGTTCAATAGCCCAAAAGCCCACTTCTCTGTAGGCTTCAGGGTGCTATTTATAGGCGTAGGAGGCTCAGATCTTGCTCAAACTTCGGGAGACTTCTTCTGCCACGTGAGTGGGCCCACGCGACCGGCCTCAGGAAATTTGGGCCCACATTGGGATCGATTCGAACTCCATTCGAATGGATCATAAATTCATCCAATCAAGGTGAAATTTGGTGTGGACATTCTTCAACATGTAAGCAAGCTCCTGCGAAAATTTCGTTGCATTTGGTTCAACGGTTTAGGAGATATGATCGATTCGAAATTGGGTTCTCCATTGGCTGCCATCTTCGAATCCATTTACTTCGAATCCAGCACCTTCGACTCCATCTGAAGCACGTGCGCATAATGACGTGGCGCTATCCTCCCGGGTCGATTCGAACTATGCGGCGTGTTGACTCCACTTGGTGCGCCGAGTTGAATGCTTCCTTCCGAGAGACGCACACGTGTCCACGCTTCATGCTTGCACGTGTCCATCATTCCTTCACGTACTCAACCGTGCGCTCTCGTATCAATCGCAAGGGGAGTATTTCGTATCGATCCGATCGATACGAAAACGTTGAACGCTATCGATACGAATGGAAGGCAAACAGATGGGTACGAAACCATGCACGATGATGGATACGAACGAAGCCTTACCTGATGGATACGAGAATGCCAATGTCCATTTGCTATCGATACGAGAGTATCGATTCGAAGCATACCATCTCTTCCTATCCTCTGCATGCTTGCCAACCAATCTGAGTGTGTTGCCATCGAGTCGAAATCCACTTAGCCTCCCCATCTGATCGATACGAAGACCATCGAGCCGTGTGCAAGCTGATCGATACGAACGGTATCGATTCGAAGTCATCACTTCTTGGTCGATACGAAGTGCATCGATTCGAACCATCCTTGCGCCATGCCTTCGATCGATGCGAACCTGATGGAGTCGAACTGAACAAAACCTGATGGGTTCGAATCTGATGAATTCGAAATGAGCACCACCTTGACCCCTTGATGGATTCGAACAGTATGCCCTTCCTACCTTGTATCGATCATATCTCCTCCATCCGAACTCCGATTGACCTGAAACTTAAAACGTAGCCTCTCCTAATCCTTAACATCATCTCCAATCGATTCCGTCCCGATCGGAGCTCAACCAAATTTTGACGACATTGATCGCAGCCTTGCTTTCAATCGATCTCCGATCCCAATATCCATCACCCCTTGCCAATTTGTTGATATTCCAGTTTTGACCAAAAAGTGGGATATCAGCAACAAATTGCTGGTTGAGTTAAAAGTTGTAACTAACTTCCATTTTTTAATAATAAAAAGATTTAATAAGAAGCTTCTATATTTTCATATATTGATTTCCTTTGCTGGCATTTGTTGGTGGCAGGATTCTCTTCCTATGCTATGCTCGGTTTCTTGTAGGGATGGTGAATGTACGTTTGGGTCTATCATAGGAGTAACTGTATCATTACTCTCCTCTTGAAAGTCGACCTTGTCCTCAAGGTCGTGTGGAGTGGTGAATTCCCACGGTTATGGTGTGGGTGTTACTGCATGCGGATTAGGGCATAGTTTGAGGAAGCACTACTAGAAAATGCCTCATTACCGACAGCTAGGACCGACGGCTTCTGACGGCTAATTTCCGACGGCTTTCGACGGGCCGTTGGCGGCCGTCGGAAGCCGTCGAAAATTTGTGATTATACCTGCAGCCGATCTTTCTTCTTCCTCCTCCTTTCATATGAAAATTATAGCCAAAAACCCCCCAAATCCCTTCTCCAAGCTTCCAATCCCTAATTTCTAGCTTCCGGATCCTCCACGGCTGCCTAATCAAACTCCATTACTCTTAATCTCAGGTATAATTGATGTGCATGTAAATGTGCATATTTTAACCACCATATTTATTCTTTTTAAATTAAATAAATGATCATATTGGGTATTTTAACTTGTTTAAACCAAAATTCATATTATTTGAAATTGTCACATACTCTTCTTCATCCAGGGGCAAAATGGTCATTTTTGTGCATATATTAATTTGAGAACATTTAATTGGAAATTTTTATATTTTTTTGTAGGAAATTACACTCAATTACAAGCGGGTTCATGAAGGAATATGGATGCACAAAATGAATACAAAGGAATGAAGATGGAAATAATTTAAAGTGAAGAACATGGAGGACCCCACCTACCCACTACCTAATGTACAAATTAAAGGCTAATGCACATGCTGAAAGACATTTAAAGCTTCATGTACATTTAAGTGGGGGATTATTAAAGCTAATGATAACTTGGCCACCACACTTCCTCCAAGGGCATTTTGGGTACTCTCCAAAAATATGCATTAGGGTTTCTAACTTGTATAAATACCCCTTATGTTTCATGTAGCCATCTCCCTCTTAGTTAGTTAGTTAGTTTTAGTTTAGAAAATAAATCAAATCTCTCTTTCTTTCCATGACTACTTAGCCATTTCTTCTCTTATGTAATTCTTTTTTTATGCAATGTTAATTATTGTTTCTTTTTAATTACATGTTCATTTCCTTTTATTCAAGTAGTGTAGATTTTCCTTTATGCAATTAGAATAGTTTTCCATTTCACTTTGCTCTCTTTTCCTTTTCTTTTTCTCTTATGTTGCAAGCTACATTTGTTCATATGATAACAAATATGAGATGCTAAACCCCTTCAATTTAGGGGTAATGAAGCTCTCTAATCATGTAGCTTCAACTTAATTTGATGTTTATGCTCTCTTTTTGTGCTTAATGAGAATGATTGAAGTGGTTTAATGATGCTGTTTAGCTTTGAATTTGATAGTCTATGTTGTTTATAACAAATAGGCTATGCTTAGTCAAACAAAACACAAATTGCCTCTTCATCTACATATGATTATGACAAAGAAGTGATTGTTGAAATTAAAATTTGATGGCTTATATTTCTAATTAATAGTTAATAGGTCATGCTTAAAATAGATTTTGCTTTCAACTTTGTTGTCATATTTCATGAGAGTTAAATTTGTATTAGTGGTTGTGTTATAGTTTGATGATTTATATTGAGCTAATTAATAGCACAAATATACCATACTTATGATAAGCACATCAACTAATTCACTAATGACAAGAAAAGAGAGACCATAACTTCATTTTGTTGATTTATATGATCTAGAGAGTGGATTTATCTCTAAATTGTTCTTTTAACTCTCATATTTTTATCATTTTCTTTTGCTAGTTTTTGTTAGTTTCTTACATTTCTATCTATTCACTCTTGACTTCGGTATAATTTGATTGAATAGAATTTTAAAATCATCAATTCCCTATGGATCGACCCGTATTCGCCGCGTGCTACATTCGTACACCGTGCGCTTGCGGTAAATTTTTATTTCAAAATTCATTCGACGGTTTTCTAAACCGATAGAATTTCCGTCGACGAACAATAATCTCTTATTTTTGCGAAAAATTCAGTTTTTACCCTAACTGTAGATTTGCATAAATTGATAAATTAGGGGGAATAAGTGACTGCAATTGCTTTCAATAGCGTAATAACGATTTATAGCATCACATGGTATACCTATTTCATCTTTTATCGTGAAATTGTGAAAAACATGTATAATTTGCGATTGTTCATGTATATGTAAATTGTTGTGTATGCCTTGATTCGACGATTGTATAGGTTATTTGGAATAGGATAAAATGATCGAATGAACTAGGAGTATTATATTGTGCACGTACTTACTTATGAAACAAAAAAAATGCATTACTCTAAATTATAATTGTGTGTATTGAAAAATGACAAAAATGTTAAACCAACCTTAAGTTGATTTAATATGTCGAATAAATGTGTTAAATTAATATATATTTTTGTAAATGTGAACAGTGAGTAAAACTGTATTTTTTCGTAAAATGCGCGCATGTAACTTACAAATGTCCCTTACAGTGTTTTTGGCCCCGTCTGACGAGTGTTGTACATGATCGTTGTATAAATAATCGTTTTTTCGAAAAACGACCATTTATATTCATTTGGTACAATGTTTGTCAGATTTGTCCCTGTATTGGACAAGTTATGAACACAGTAAGCATTTACATTTTGTATACTACTTCGTCTCAAACGGTTCATAAAATTTCGGCCTAACTTTTCTTCTTTGTTTCCTGCGTACACGCATTTGTGTACAATGCAGGGAACAAAAGGGAAATGCTGCCGAAATTTTATTGAATCGTTTGTGACAAAGTAATATACGAAATGTAAATACTTACTGTGTTTGTAATGGGAAGTAGGATGCCTGTCCAATGAAAAAAAAATTATATATATTTTTAACTCGATACGTTGAAAAATAAAATGTGCCCCATTTGAAAATATTTTTAAATTTGTGAAGTTGTTCTTTAAATTCAAAATATTATACGACCATGAAAATAATCTTTTTCGAATTTGTATTCTTCAAAATAAATATTAAATTTTGAACTTCTCATTTTGTCAAATAGGAAAAATGATTGATTATTTTGTTGATCGGAGGAGATGGATGTACCAAAGAAAAGGACTGAGGGGCTCAATAAAAGAAGATTTTTATAATGGTATAAACGTGTTTGTTGAATTCGCTTTAAGTAATAACGAAAACGATCCAGAAATTCGTTGTCCGTATAGTAGGTGTAGACATTTGAAGTATTTGTTACCAGATATTGTGAAAGTTCATTTGTGCCAACACGGTTTCGCACCCAAGTATTTTGTTTGGGATCGGCATGGAGAAGTTGTAGCAAATACTTCTGTAGAGTCTGAAAGTGTCATTAACGAAATAGTTTCAACGACCCGTATAGAAAATATGGTCGAAGATGTAGCACGATCAATGTTTCCTATGGTTGAAGTTGACGACGATGATGGAAATGTTGAAGAACCAAATATTGAAGGAAAAAAATTTATGATTTACTAGATACTGCTAAGAAACCTATTTGGGATGGTTGTAAAAGCGGCACTCAGCTGTCAGTAATCGCAGAATACATTACGATGAAGTCAAAATACAGCATCACTGAAGCTGGGTTTACGGCTGTTGTACAAGCTGCAAAAAGACATATGCCGCCCGATAATCTAATGTGTGAAAATCACTACGAAGTTAAAAAGCTTACGTCGACTTTTGGTTTACCATATCAGAAAATAGATACATGTTTAAAAGGCTGCATGTTGTTTTAGAAAGAAGATGCAAACCTTAGAAATTGTAAAGTTTGTAACCAGGGGAGATACAAACCAAGAAAAAAGAAGGGGAAGGAAGTTCCGTACAAGCGTATGCACTATTTACCCATAACTCCATGACTTCAAAGATTATATGCATCTTCTGTAACTGCATCTAATATGAGATGGCATAGTGTGAGAACGGAGGAAGAGGGTACGTTGACACATCCGGCTGATGGAGAAGCATGGAAGCATTTCGATAAAACGTATCCAAATTTTGCAGCGGAGAATCGAAATGTTAGATTAGGATTATGTATGGATGGTTTTTCTCCATTTTCTCAATTTGGTTCTAAATATTCATCCTGGCCCATTATCGTCACAGCGTATAATTTATCTCCATGGATGTGTATGAAAACGCAATATATGTTTCTTACTGTTGTCGTTCCTGTCCCCGACGATCCGACACAAGGAATCGATGTATATTTACAACCGTTGATTGAGGAGTTAAAAATACCGTGGAACGAAGGAGTAGAAACATACGATGTGTCCAAGAATAAAAATTTTCGTATGTTTGCTTCTTTGTTGTGGACTATAAGTGATTTTCCTTCCTATGCAATGCTTTCAGGATGGAGTACTGCCGGTCGTCTAGCATGTCCATATTGCATGGATGAAACACGAGCGTTTTCTTTACCTCATGGTAAGAAAATTTCATGGTTTGATTGTCATCGATATTTTCTCCATGTAAATCATCCCTTCAGAGGAGACAAGAAAATTTTTTTAGCTAATAGAGTAGAAACAGACAACCACCAACGATATGGTCAAGCGAAGACATATATGAACTTGTTAATGACTATCCAAAGATATATGAAAATGGCGAGCAAACAGAAATTGAAGGCAAATCAGTTGTTCATAACTGGTGCAAACAAACTATTTTTTGGGAGTTGCCGTATTAGAAACATCTTCTGCTTCGCCATAACATAGATGTGATGCACAATGTGAAAATTGTATTTGATAATGTTTTTAACGCAATTTTGAATTTGAAAGGGAAGACGAAGGATGATTTGAAATCAATACGTGATATTGAAGAATTATGCAAACGTCCTGAGCTTCATATGAAACTAAATGACAGTAAAAATCCTAAAGCATGTTACGAACTAGATAATAATCAAGTTAAAGCTGTGTTAAAATGGGTGGAAGGGTTAAGATTTCCTGATGGGATATCATAAAATCTTCGTATATGTGTTGACTTTAAAAATGGTAGATTGAGCGGAATGAAAAGTCACTACTGTCACATAATGATGGAAAATTTATTTCCTGTAATGTTCAAAGAACTACTGCCGTTAAAAGTTTGGAAGGTAGTAACGGAGCTTAGTATGTTTTATAAAGAGCTTTGTTCGACTACTTTAAAAGTGCAACATTTACGTAAACTTGAAGTGGACATTCCTATATTGCTTTGCAAATTACAGAAAATATTTCCGCCAGGTTTTTTTAATGTAATGGAACATTTACCTGTTCATCTCCCATCTGAAGCACGACTTCGAGGTCCTGTCCAATATGGATGGATGTATCGATTTGAGAGGTATGTAATATGTTATAACGTAATTTAATTGCATTTGAAAGATGAAGTCAATATAAATTAATTTTGCATATATATTTGAATCATCTGAAGAAAAAAGTGAGGCAAAAAACACGAGTTGAAGGTTTGATATGCAAATCTTACATCAAAGAAGAAGCTTCGTTCTTTTTCTCTCACTATTTCAGTGACCATGTGAATATTTCATTTCAAATTGTTCCTCGTAATGACGAAGGCGACGAACAAGAGTCCTCTCAAGCAATGTTATCTATTTTTAGACAACATGGTTGGCCTTCTGGAAAATGTGTAGAAATATGGCTAGACGATAGAGATCTTCATGTAGCACACACTTATATTCTTCTAAATTGTGCCGAGGTTGCACCATTTGTTAGGTAATCTGAAATAATAATTTGTGTTTTATTCTTTTCTATAATGCATGCGCGTGTATAACCTAATGTAATAATTTGTTTATATAAACAGTGTTTATGAACGTGAACATCTGAATGGAGATCTCAGTAAAGAATTTTCCGGTTGGTTTTTAGATTACGTTTATGAGCCGACAAATTGTGTAGTTGACGAAGGGTTGAAACATCTTGCGATGGGACCAAAAAGAGTGGTCAAGACATATCCAATATATTTCGTCAATGGATATAAATTTAACACCAAAGAATACGGTGCAGAAAAATTAACAAATAATACTGGTGTATTCGTTAAAGGTAGTGACGATCCAGAAAATCATTTAAATGATTTTTATGGCGTTCTAACACAAATTTTGCAAATGACATATATCTCACGACCCGCGGAGGAGGTGTTTCTATTTAGATGCAATTGGTTTAGCAATGTTCCAAGTTTTGGAATTAATGTGCACAAGGATTATAATCTTATCAAAATAAAGCATACATCGCACTATCAAAAGTATGATCCTTTTGTACTAGCAAAACAAACATTGCAAGTTTATTACGCTCCTTATCCGTCTCTAAAAAGAGATAAAGCAGATTGGTCTGCAGTTTTTAAAACAAAGTCCAGATTCACATTCGATGGGAAGAATATTCTGGACGAACAAGCTTATCAGGCAGATCTTGAGCAAAATAACGAAATAATAATTACAGACGATCATACAGATTTTGGTCCTTTGATCGATGAATCAAATGTTTTGGTACAAGCGTTTGATAGTGCAGAGGAAAATATCGTCGAAAACGAGACCGAATCTGAATCAGAAGACGATGATGAATGATATAAATCTGAATATGTTTTTTTGCAATTGATGTAACTATATTTGATTCTTGATGTATTATGAAATTGATGCAACTATGAAACCAAATCCGTTAACTATTGTTTGCATGTTTTATATTATTTCCTTTTGTCATTTATTTAGCAATTTTTATTAAAAATGCAATGAACTCTGCTTATCGTTGGAAGAGTACACCCATTATGAATCAGGTATAACACACTTCCATTTCTATTTCCATTTCAGTCATTAATTAAGCAATTTATACCGTTGATGTCATTTTCTTATGAAATATATTTCATTATCATGTTATTATTCTCTTATATAATGATGTGTATATGTCACAGGTTTATCATTATGTCATATAGAGGTATGAGCTCTTCCTGATCGTCAGGAGGTGATGGCACTGGCCCATCGCAAGAGCCACAGCGTACAGTTGTATCGTTAGTCCCTAGAGCAGATGGGTAAGAATTAAATTTTATTCAGCATCTTATTTTTTTTATGATATATGTACGTACTTATCTATATCGTACTTAAAAATAGAGGGTTCGACCTACTTCCCTCTAAGGTTGTGCTGGACATCTCTAGAGCTTCTTATCGCAGTAGGATGAGTGCTTGCTGGCCGAAGTGGGATAACATCCCCCCTCACATCATAGAGTGCATATGGCAGGATGTCCTAGTATGTATATTTTTCTGTTTTTTTTAATTTGTTTTTGTCGTTTTTCTACTGTTTATCATTTAAAGTGTAATCTGTTTTTTAACACAGGCTGAGATAGACATCCAGACAGACGATCTGATGTTGGAATAAGCATACTAGATGAAGAAGATGCACAAGAACTATAGGGACACGATATCTGAGATTAAGAAATCTGGTAAGAAACCACGGTGGATGGGAGAGAGCGTGTGGCAAGGTTGGTTGAGATACTGGGAGACGGACAAGGCAAAGGAAAGTATACTAATTTTTTTTTAATTATTAATTTAAGGTGATCGAAAAATAATGTATCAAATTTTGAATGTACAGGCAGAGTCGGATAGAAACTCTGCAAATAGAAATAAGAATACCGTCACTCAACGCGGAGGATCGAATTCGTTTCAGCAGTATCGGCAGGAGTTGGTAAATTTACTGAATAATAAATGTAAATAGTTTATGCTATATGATTTTAAATGTATAATAATTGTATGTAACAATCAACTTCAGGAAGCCGAGGCACATTGTCCTGTCAGCTATATGGACGTGTTCACCCGTACGCATGCTGTCGAGCATGTTAATCCAGACGAAACTGTTTCGTATACATGGCAGGACGATAAATCCAGCAAAAGCCATGTAAGCATATTTCATTTTATTCAGTATTAGTAATTGTTTTAATTGTTAAACTATGATGAAATAAGATATGATATTATTAATTTGTTAATGCAGGAGATGTTTATGGAGCAGCGGCAGAAACTCTTTGCTGATACGGGTCGAGATCAGCTGACGACCGATGAGGAGGACGTTATTTTTGAGTCCGTTATGCATCCAGCAGAGCATGGTCGACGATACGGATTTGGCAATCAGCGGTAAATAATTTACTTTTTTTGAATACTTCAAATATGATATTTTGACCTTTTCAAAACAGTAAACTTGGATTTTATTCATTTTTCAATTATTGTAGGCCAGTAGTCAGAGTAGGGGACGGCGGAGTAGACCTCAGAGCAATCTAGCAGATATAGAAGAATTGCGGACTAGAGTGTCCCAATTGGAGGAGCAGAACCGCCAACAGGCCATGCAGACCGCACAGTTGTTAGAGTCTATGCAGCAGTTTGGTGGCCGCTTTCCTTCCTCGGCTGGCTCTGGATCTGGAGGAGATTGATTCATTGTTTGCTTGCTTGTTCGTTCGTTCATTCAGGTATGTTTAGTTTTAGTTTAGAATGATTTGGTAGACGGCGTAGGTAATTGTTGATTTATGTATAATTATGTTTGATACGCTTGGTTCTGTAGTTGTATGAGGATGTGTATGAGAATATTGATGAATTTGTGTATTAACAACATGGTAGAATAGTTATTGTTAGGATTAATGTTAATGTTCGAATGGTTATGTATATTTTGTATTTTATTTTGATGTAATTTTATTTATTTGTGTGTTTATTGAATATTTTGTAGTTTGGGTTTGGATATTTGGTTGGATTATTGTATGTTGGATTGTGCGGTATTGATATCATAGTGATTGGAGGAGAAATGTGGTTGGAAGGCTATATTTGCAGCAAATTTCAAAAAAAAAAAGCAGATTTCCGACGGCTTCCGACGGCTCTCGGCGGCCTGTAGCACACTATTTTCGACGGTTTCCGACGGATACTGACATCCGTCGGAAACCGTCAGAATCGTGTGTGACAGCTTCTGTCGGAAGCCATCGGAAATACTGCTCCCTGAGGCAGTCATTTTCGATGGCTTTTTCCGACGGCGGCCAACGGCTTCCGATGGCCGCCGACGGTTTTCGGCCTTCGGAAAACGTGATTCGCCTAGTAGTGACGAGATATGAAAGATAAGGCGTATGCAAGCTTCTTGTGGTAGACAAAGACGATATGCAACGAATCCAACCTTTTCTATAATTTGAAAAAGGACAAAGCAGCGCTTGGATAACTTGTGTTGTGGTGAGCGAAGCGAGTACCAGCGGTATGGTTGAAGCTTAATGAATACCCATGAGCCTACCAAAAATTGTTTGTCTTGCCTGTACTTGTCCACTTGATTCTTCATGCGAACTTGAGCACGTTGCAAGTTTGTTTTGATTATATGTAGAATTGGTCTCGTGTCCTTGCCCATTCTTCTAATCCGTGTAGATCAGAGGTTCCCATAATGTAGTCAGAGATAACCGGAGATGCATGACCATATACCGCTTGGAATGGGGACATTCCAATAGAGGAGTGCTTGCATGTATTATACCACCTTTCCGCCCATGGTAAGTATTTTTTCCATTGCTTGAGAAAGTCACCAGTCATTGCACGGAGATAGGTTTCGAGGCAACGATTGACTACTTCCATTTGACCGTCCATTTGTGGATGCTATGCAGTACTTAGTCGGAGTTTGGTACCATGTTACTAGAAGAGTTCGCACCAAAATTGGCTTACGAATAGGCGGTCACGATCAGAGACAATTGAATGGGGAAACTCGTGCAATTTAACATATTCTTGCACAAATGGGTTGCGAGTTGGGATGCGGAAACAAAGGTGGGTGATGCACAAAATTGAGCATATTTTGAAAGGCGGTCGACTAGTACCAATTGCAAATTTTGCCAGATGATGCAGGGAAGTGAGTGATGGAATCCATAGAAATATCTTTTCAAATTTGAGATGGAATGGGTAATGGTTGGAGGAGGCCTTTAGGTAGTGAAGTTACAGATTTAGCTTGTAAACATACGGGACATCGTGCCACAAATTCTTCCACGGTTTCGAACAGATTATGCCAGTAAAAATTAATAAAAGGGCGAGTTGTTGTTCCTTTTGCTCCAGAATGACCCTCTGTCTTTAAGCAGTGATAAGAATCGATCAGTTTTTGCTGGATTTCCATGTTGCAAGGGAGACAATTGATTACCATGGAAAATGAGGCCATCCCTGTAATTAAATTTGGTAGCTGCTGTTGGGTTATCTTGGATTTGCTGAATCAATTTCTAAGCCTGGGCATCATTTTGTATCGCTTGTTAGTTCTTCAGTGATCAAAAAGTGTGGAATGGAGAAAGCAAGTAGTAGAGCTTCTGCGTTCCTAGACAATATAAGTTACATCAACTTATTAAACATCGAAACACTATCATCATATTAGTTTAACATTTGATTTCATGAAACATGATGATAATATGATTCAAATACTTATCATCTAAGTTTGATCCCATTGCATCGCATAAGTCAAATAAGAATTAAGAAAATAAATAAGCACTAATGTGCAATTGGTCATTAGTCAAGCTAATGGCCGTAATGATCTCTTTCATAATCAGATTCTATTTTAAGTCTGTGTGCTTCCTCCTTTTGCATTAATCCAAATCGAGTTACAAATAAAAGAAAATTTTAATAAATTGATTTAGGGTTACAAAGATTTGATTTGCTATGAAATGAGAAAGAGAATTTAGAATTCCAAAATCCAAACCCCAAACTCGGGCCTCGAGGATCATATTTATAGATTCAGGTTGACCCCCTTTCGCGCCCATTCTTTCGCTTCAGTCGAAATGCCTTTATGAAAAGGGACAGCGCATTAAGGATCTTAAGGCTAATTTCAAACTAAAGGGGGGAGGTGGTGAATAGTGTTTAATGAATTCTAAGACTTAGATGAACTAGAAATTATGACACAAACAAATGCAGAAATTAACCACAGAACAATCACAGAATCAAACACATATGCAGAAAGTAAATAAAAAGCAGTAAAGGGAAAGTACGCACCGGATTTTATACTGGTTTAGAGTTACCCTACATCCAGTCCTGTACCAAGGCAAACTACCTCATACGTACTTTTATTAAACTGGTGTCGAGATTACACTCCTCAATTTATAAAGGCCTTTGGTACCCTCCTGTCTCACAAGTCCGGGACAAACTCTCTTGATTTACGGGCCACAAGATTACCCAATTGATTTCCAGGCACAACCACACCTTATAAAGAGACTCGATAAACTTTTGATTACAAATTGATCCTATAACTCTGAATAACACTTTGATCTTTCGAGAGAGGGCAGAGAATCAAACAAGAATGAGTATCTAATTTGATTCACTTAAGAATTCGGCAGAATTTCAGCACGATCTTAAATGTATGATAATTATAGAACGTCGATTTGTGGAGAAGAAGAAGAGAATAAAATATAAGAATAGTATGTTAAAAAATTCGTTTGAGAAGGCTATTTATAAAGCACCAACGGTCATAACCATTCGTGAAGAGATATAAACGAATAGACACTTCTTTTGAAAATTGAAACTTTTGAATTCAACGGCCACCATGTCGACATGAGGTATCCCATAATGTCGACATCCCCTTGTTAAAAATAATGTAAAATTTGTTGTTGCTGTTGGTTTGGTGTTTCTTTTCAGTTTTAAGTTGTCTCGGCCTGGTTTAGAACACCGGCAGTTTATTATTAACAAACATGGTGTGCACTGCTACTTGCTGAAATGTTTGAAACAAAACCCAGCAGAACTCACTCGGTTACAAGTATTTCATTTTCTCTGTTGTATGAAATCATTCATATATTTGTTAATTGACATGCTTTGACAGATTTTGGATTAATTTAGTCGTTTGAGGAATAAATTAAGATGTTGAGACTGTGGATCTTGTTGACTGTTGAGCTTATTCCATTGCTTGGTGAATGATGAATGCATTGCTGGGTGAATGGTGACCGCGAGTTTGCATGATCACCGTTTATTTCATATTTTCATACTTGTTTGTTCGAACAAAAGCTTTTCATGGTGTATGCAATCTAAACTCATATATACAACTACACCCTAATGTGCAGTGTGTGTAGACATGTTTACACGTAGCATTCAGGAATGCTTATACTAGTATTATTATAATATATGTGTATATATTATAGTCGGTTATGCATTAATTAATGTTGATTTCCCCAGGTTTTGTTAGTTCCAATTTAGTAGTGTGAAAATAGAGCTGCAGCTACCTGTGAAACCACGTTTGCTGAATCAAGCCAGGGGAGTTTGTATGTTATTTTCATATTTTGCTGCTTTGCTATTATGGTCGATTCTGTTCTCAGCCTTGAACTTTAATTATTTTTTCCTTTGTTTAAAATGAATTTGAACATGTACCGGTGTAGTTTTACATATGAGAAAAAGCAAAATGACAATAAACTTTGTGTCTGTGGCTTGAGACTCTATCATGGATCATCATCATCATCATGCATATAAGAAATATTCACGGCATCATTTGAATGTCAGAAATAGTTTGTCTCTCTTCTTTCAAATACATTTGTCATTCATAGATCTATCAGAAACTCGAAATACTCAACCTTTAAATATATACATGTGGAAACGAACTTGTGTACATATTCAACGCATATCTAAGTCTTTTAAAGTTCTGTTTGTAACGTTGCATTATCTTTGGTGCTTAAAAAATAAACCTTATACTTGCATTTGCATGTCAATGTCAAACACTAAAGTCGGTTATCATCCGGTGATTAACTAAAACAACTGTATTATCTCACTTCGAAATGTACAATGATATACTATTTTACATGCATACAACGATGCTACCATGAAGACAATTTTAAACAAAACAAGCATCTTATGAAATATCAACTAGCATGCATTTTAGTTTTATTAGAGTTAATCATAAAACTGGCTATGCTTTAAAAACTTATTGCAAGAGTGGGCTTAGTTACAAATTTACTATATTTTAAAAGTGCGAAAATATAAATTCTAACCTAGCATTTGTGCAATTCATAATTGCTCAAGTGCAAAATTGAAAATTTGTTTGCACAATTTTAATATGAGCAAATACGAACCTTCAAACGAGACCTATTTTTTCGTAATAAGTTTTCAAACCAATCTATTTTTGCAATATATTTTTTCTAAAAGCCTCTATTTAAGACGAGTCCTCCTCTATATAAACGATGCTAAATTCTTAAACTTCTATCACTATCTGTCTCGTATACAAAACACCTGTAACAATAAAATTTCTTGATTACATGAAGTAAATGTGTCAAATGAGCAACCTCTAAGCATCCTCTTTCACTAACGCTTTCGTGACGACCGCCATATACCTTCACCATCCAATATACATGAAGAGTGCGCTACTGTGATGTCCAGCCGATGTAGAATGATTGTCGTTAGATTTCGATGATATAATATTTTAAAATTAAAAGAAGATTCAAAAAATATTGTTCATTTGGTGATATTATATTTTCAAGGAAAGAAGATTTATAAGATTCTTAAGATAATGACTTAAATATATTGTCTTTTCTACTGTATTGAAGAAGGCAATGAATTATCTTCATAAAAAGGAGAGTGATTTGAAGATTAAGTAATCAAACAATTCCCTAATCGGCTGGTTAAAGAAGAAATTGAAAAGTCGAATCGATAAACATTTTCCATATGAGCAGGACAATTGATGAATCATTTCTTTATAACCATAAATCAATTAATTCAACCATATATAATAATCTATATATAAAAATAGTCATTCTGTAGAGATTAAAGTTACCATCTCAAGTTGTGTTTCTTATTCGTCTTCTTGGCCTTCATTATCAATCTTGTAAAAGTCTCTTTTCTTATAATGTAATAAAATCTTCTTTTTTCAAAGTGAACATACATTATCTCGTGATAGTGGAACAGTTATAAATCTATTTGCGAACTCTCTATTTGCATTATTATGCGATTTGCTCTTTTGTATTCTTCCATTGTTGTTTGTTTTATCGCACTACAATACGATCTTATTCCTTTCGCGTTTATTTCGGCTGATTTACAATCATTTGTGTAAAATTACTCCAACAATTGTCAAAGTTGGAATGTGGACAAAGCAATTATAGAACCTGTATTATATCTCACAGCACATCGAGTAGAATATAATAATCATCACATATATAAAACTGACAGGACGGTTATAACTAAATGAACCACAAATATCAAAGTGCATGGTTTTACAGAGTTTTACAAAATAGCAGTAAAGTTTTATACACGAGAAACAAACTCAAGATAATTGTCTCTAAATAAAGTAGCCAACACCGTTTAGGCTCCATGGCGTCACACGGCGGAATAAGCAATAGTAAGCCATATATAAATACGAGACAGCACAATCTCCTACTGTCCATCTGCACAGCACCACCTATCACCCAAACTTGTTATCCAGCGTACTCATTTAAGAGTACCCAAAACAATACTAAGAAAAATCATAAAACATCGACTCAAACAACAGTCTGGTGTGAGCGATAAACAATCTTAAAATGCTATACAAGTTGATATAGTAAGGAACAAAGTTATAAGAATCATACCTGATAT
Source organism: Allium cepa (assembly GCA_030765085.1). Lineage (NCBI taxonomy): Eukaryota > Viridiplantae > Streptophyta > Magnoliopsida > Asparagales > Amaryllidaceae > Allium > Allium cepa. Next base: position 658,245,117 of record CM060938.1, on the reverse strand, counting down.
GTCCCTACATATAAAGAGGAAGAAGAAATGAAAATTGATAGAAGAAATGAAAGAAAGGAATTTGTTTTAAATAAATTAAACGTTTTCTATTCTTTCTTTGCAAACTGTCCATTTTAGTTCCTTATTAATTTTCAATCAAGTCAACCATCCCCCTTCCTTCGCGTGGTCGGGCAAGTTTTCGAGAATTTTCAAGAGTGGCATGCGCACCAGCCTAATCCAAGTGCGAAACCCAAAAGTCCAAGGATCAAGACAAGCCATGGATCGAAACCGATCCATGTCCATGGATCAGTATCGACCCCTAAAGCTTACCAAAGTTGCTATATGGTTTATGCTACACAAAGTTAGAGTGATCCTCAGCCAACACATGCCTTACAAGATGGTTCCCTGGCCACTCATGATCCAAGTGATAGATGGATAAATCCAAGTTTCAAGACAACTAAATCAATTTCTTTTACCCAACCACCAAACCATAAGATTCCTACGATCCAAGAGTCATGCTTATACATTTAAGCTCCACAAATGAAGGTGCAAGCCGTCCAAGCAACGTCGAAGGATCAAATGAAGACTAAAAGTCATTTTATGGACCGATACCGATCCATAGAGCATGGTATCATATGGATCCCTAAATTTTGTTTAGCTGGCTACGATCTTTTGAGAGCGGCTCTTTCAGGATGTGGGGAAGAACGCGATTAAGAGAACTCTGTCCGCCTTCAACTATAAATAGTGGATGATAGGCATTGTTTATAGGATCGTTTTGCTTGCACTCTAAATTTTTGTACTTCTATTGTAACCTCTCGGGTTAATACCAATCCATAGACTATCGATCCGTAAGATCACCCTCGTAAAAACCTTATAGAATCATAAACAAAGTTCAAGTAGACGTACGCCAGTAATTAGCTGAACCACTATAATTGTTGTGTCTTTTTTCCATCGTTTTCTCATTTATTGTCTTCATTTTATCTTCTATAATATTTTGGGTGTTTGTGCCAATTTTTGGCGTAAACACCTACCGTATTCAATTTTCGTAATCCAAAGATTTGTCCACCGTTTTAGTAGTTTAAATTCCTAGGCTAGTTACATGCTTAAAACTGACCCATTTAAGTAACAAATTCCATCAAAAAGTATAATTTGACCCAAAACCAAACCCAGCTTGGCCGATCGGAGGAGACGCATATGTGTATGTGTTAACATGCAAGGCCTTCCTCTTCAATCCAAGAGAAAACATTTAGGTGCCCAATGGTCTCATTCTCTCTCCTATGAAAACTATATTTAAACCGATATAGTTTAAGCTATCCTACAATATGGAACTATTAAATTTCCATACTTCTCCTCTTCTCTTTATTTCTTCTTCTCCAAAGTAAAAAAGCTACTCGGACAAGATTTACTAATTTACACTAACAATGCTCCACCAAATTTAAATACTTCATTGCCATATATTGTAGAAAACTCATACATAAGTATAGATATTTATGGACTTAATCTATACATAGTGATAACCTATCAAAGCATGTCAGAATAAAATAGTTACTAAGCATTGAACCATCAATCTTATGCGATGTATTGGATTTCTTTAACACATCATTTTCTTTCCTTCAAATATTTTATAAGAAATATGTGGATTGGCCTTATATTTATATCTCGGTTTCATGAAGTGCTCTTGTACTAAGACACAGTCTCGTAGAATGCGGCACCACTGTTAACACCAAAAATTCACCACCGAAACTAGGTTTCAATGGAGAGTAGAGGTCGCTGAGGACCTTCCGCAAGAGCCGAAGAGATGCTTCTGGAAAAGTCAAGAAGAATTTCGCAACTAAGGATCTGCATGAGATGGTTCCACCCACAGGAGGCTTCCACATATGATAAAGACTTCCACCTTTGGTTCCGCATGAGAGGGTTCCACAAAAGACAAGTCACTGCTAACGGAGAACGTTCCATAAGTATCGCATTCGTGAAAGAGCCATCCGCATATTTATATAGTTTAAGCTATCTTGCAATATGGAACTATTCAATTTCCATACTTCTCCTCTTCTCTTTCTTTCTTCTTCTCCAAAGTAAAAAAGCTACTCGTACAAGATTTATTAATTTACACTAACAATGCTCCACCAAATTTAAATACTCCATTGCCATATATTGTAGAAAAACTCATACATAAATATAGATATTTTATGGACTTAATCTACACATAATGATAACATGTCAAAGTATGTCGCAATAAAGTAGTTACTAAGCATTGAACCATCAATCTTATGCGATTTATTGGATATGTTTAACACATCATTTTCTTTCCTTCAAATAGTTTAGAAGACAATATGTGGATTGGCCTTGTCTTTATATCTCGGTTTCATGAAGTGCTCTTAGGCTAAGCCATAGTTTCGTAGGCTGCGACACCACTGTTAACACCAAAAGTTCACCACCGAAACTAGATTTCGATAGAGAGTAGAGGTCGCTGAGGACCTTTTGCAAGAGCCGAAGAGATGCTTCTGGAAAAGTCAAGAAGGACTCCGCAACTAAGGATCCGCATGAGATGGTTCCGCCCACAAGTGGGTTCCACACAAGATAAAGACTTTCACCTTTGGTTCTGCATGAGAGGGTTCCACAGAAGACAACTCATTGCTAACGGAAGAGATTCCACAAGTAATGGTTCCACATTGAAGGCCTTTTGCCAGAGGCATCGGCGTCATGTAAAAATATTACCTTTCGCAAATCCAATTTGCCTCCTCATTCAAAGGAACCTTTCAATGAGATCGAAAGGATGCTTCTGCAATAGAAGATCAGAGCATTGAATGCAGGGTAACGCTGGTCAGGCACTTTAAAAGCGCCACTTACCTTTAGAAGACCTTTCGATGGAGTCAAAAGATTCCCTTCCTCATCAAATCAGGCACCCTTCCATCATTAGATCAAAGCTGTGGATGACGCATTCTCACTTTTCTTTGGAGACAAGAGCATCCAAATATGTTCATAAGAGCTATAAGCCAACCTTCCGACAATGCCGAAAGGCCTTTCTTTTGCACGAGCTCGGAAGGATGTGAGCGAAACATACCTTCTGGCCCGGTCGCCATGATCCCTATGGAAGGTGCAAACCCGCACCTATAAATAAGACCCGAGGGGTCCATTCTTGGGATCCGGATTTTAGTTTTCGAAATCACTACTATTTTTGATAGTTTGTAACCTTAATTTCTGAATAATTTTGGGGCTTTTTCCAACTAGTATTATTATGTATACTTCAGTTCATAATAAAGAATTTCATGTTAGAGATCAATGTTTTCATGTCATTTACGTACTTTATGTCGATATAGTCAAATATCGATCCTCTTTTTTTATTTCATTGGTTCGAAAGTTTCAAGAGCATCTTTCTACTTGATTCAATCCCCCTTCGAAACCCCTTCAAATAGTGAATTCTTTTAAGATACAATCTACGAAAATACCTTTCGACAAGGAATTCATTCAAGATCTAAGCTACAGAATCGAAACCATCATCTAGTCTTAAGGGGCATTACTTGGTATATACTCCTTACTCCTAAACCTTTTGACGGGGTCGAAACCCCACAGATAATATTAAGGTTACACTACTGAATTTAAACCTACCTTTCTTCATCCTTACGACAAAGCCAAATCATCCTTCATCCACTGGATTAAACCTATCGCTGGTTCAAAATCTCCATTCTACTAACCTTTTGACGGGGTTGAAACCTAGCATTTCTACATTTTGACCATTAAAGTAGGTCATATTCTATGGAATCAGGATTCTTTTACTCATCTCCGAGGGCCAACTATCTTCCTTCAAGGCTTTACATACCACCATTTCACATTAAGTCTATCTACTTGGATTCTTTGGGGTGTTGACCATAAATTTGGTTAACACCTAGTATTAAAAGTCCATTTAGCCTTCCAAGGGCCATATTGGAAAATATTATGTACCAAGTCCTTCAACATGGATTCTTTAGGGTGTTACCCAAAATTTGTATTAATATTTTGACGCTAAAAGAAAGGCCTGAACCTCCGCTCCTGTTAAATTTTCATCACAGATTAATAGAGTTCTTCATTCAAAAGAGGAAGATAGAAAGAACAAATAATAACAACAATGAAAAAGGCTTCATTACAATATGCTCTGGAAAATGATATAATACTGAACTTCAACTTAGAAAATACAGAGATTGGACAGCCTTTAACTTTGATAAACAACGAGATTGGAGTTTAGAATTTGCAACAACAAATTATAGCAATACAAGAATTGCTTGGAAGGGTTCCATCTCAAGAATCATTAAGGGTTCTGAAAGGAGAAGATGAACCGTCGTCTCCAAATGAAGGTCAACATGAGAATTAAGAAAGTCGGGCTAAGAGAACCATTGAGCAATCGAAAAGTTTAGCCATAGAGGACAGTGGAGGTCACCATAACAACATTCATAACCAAATCACAGAGGATACAATAAAAAATATACTCAATGAATTAGGGAAACATGCTATCATATAAAAGGCTCATTTGTCAGAAGAAAAGATGGCGGTTAGCATTCTCCCTCACATGTGTAACGACCTGAAATTTTAACGAATTTTATCCCGTACTTAATTAATTTTACTCAAAATTTTAAATAATAAAATTGTGGAATAAGATTTGATATTTGAAATACATCTATTTAATTATCGTAATTGGTAAAAAATTATTGAAAAATATGGAAGTTAATTTATTTGTGAAATTTTAAAATATAAATTTATTCAGTATGCATGTAGAAAATTCAATATTTTCGAAATCTAAATATTTTTATATAATAAAAATGTAAATCAATTTTTGAGAGAGACATCGTAATTCGTTCCATCAAATTTGGACGTCTATAGATACATCTATCTTATTTTATGCGTTTTGGCAGCTTTTTCAATAGCAGCGGAAATTCGAGTCTATATAATTTGATCGTATCATTGATATCTGTGTACCGTTCTATTCATGTTATTGTGTTGATCTCCGTAGTATATTTATTTTTGTATTATGAGGCCCGGTACGTGACGAAAACAACAAAAAACGGGTGTTGTATCGGTACTGTATCCATGACTTTTTGTTTCCTTTGCCATTTCAAACTACAATCGTGAGAGCCAAGCAACAATTAATTGCTTTAATTATTTTACCCGATTCAAGCTTGTGACCGTTGCCATTTCAGCCATCCTATATATATTTTGCCTTTCCACTTTTGCTTGCTGTTCATTCAAAGAGGTACGTTCTCATTGTATTGTATTATATTTTATTCTATATTTTTTTGTTTCGTTCCCTCTTTCTTCTCGTCCATATTTCTACCGAGCTCTTACCCTTGTCATTTTCCATTTTATCGAAGTAATAACTCGAAGCCTCTTCTCACATGCTCACCTACCTTCATCCCTTGCTTCTCACTTAACCCGGGTGCCTAGCCCTTTGACCAATGCCCCAAAAAAAAAAAAGCAAAAGCACCAACCACTATGCCACTTCCCTCCGACCACCAGACCTAGGACAACGCCGAGCGCCTCCCCATCGTCGCACCTCAACCATGACTGCGCTGCACCCCACCGTGCCACCACCACTACACGCCGCCCAAAACCGAGAGCGTCTCAACCAATCGTCGGCACCTCATCACCCAAGTTCCCCCGACTGACCACTAGCCACCGTCATGCCCCTGCTCCCACTCGAAGCCTGGCTGAAGTCCCCTTCATGACCGAAGCATCCCCAGCCTCAACCAAGACTCCATCTGCAACCTACTCTACCAATTAGCTATGCATGGTACTTTTTAATTTTGCTTTCTATATATACATATGCTGTTGTTGGAAGCATATATGTTCATGTGTATCCTCAAGCACATATATGTGTTTATATATATATATATATATATATATCTTTTTTCCTTGCGGTGGGTTTTCTTCTTTGTTCTTGTGATGTATATAGTATCCTATATATGCGCTGCACGTACAAATCGATGGCAGTAGTATGCAAATTTTTTTGATGTCTGCACTTGTATAAAATGGCTGAGAGTGCATACACATTGATATATTATGTCTGTAGCTATCATCAGCACTTACTTTGAACTCCACCCTGTCCACCTTATCTTAGTCACCATCGAGCCTTCTAGTCTTTTGAATTGTTCATATATACTTGGATAGTATACATATATTGATAATAGTTCAGTGTCATGACACACACACACACACACACACACATATATATATGTTGCTCTTAGGATGAATGTACATTGTAGAAAAAGTATATACATGCGGTTATATATAGCATGCGCCTTTTCTTTGCTTTACTCTTCTTATGTATGCCGCAGTATGTGATATATATATATAAAATATATATGTTTTGTATGCACACGTAATGCTCGATGAAATCCACACATATGTATTCTGTACACATATTTTTTTACAAAAGCAATATGTGCTCGGATTTGAACCTATGCACATTACATATAATACGTATACAAATTGTCGACAAAATTATACACGTTGTATATATATATATATATATATATATATATATATATATTTGTTCTTTCCAAAATTTTATAACACAAAAATATATATACCGTATATATATTATTTGATCATGTTGTATATGTCATTTCTTTCAATTTTCGAAAAATTGCATCTATTACATATATTGCACGTGTACGCTTTGGCGAAATTTTTTGTATGTTGTACATAGTGGTTCTTTTAAAAATTATAAAATAAATGTATGCATATATTTCATATGCATATTTTATTTTATTTTCGTTAAATTTCTCGTGCTAAAAATCTATTCTTGCGTGCCGCAGCAAATTGACTTATCGTGCATGATTCTTGCCAGTGTCCATTGCTTTGCTCTTTGTCGTAGTTGTTTCCATTGTTGTCTGTTGAATATGCGCTTTGCGCTTATATGATTTTTGTTTGATGATAATAAATATATATACATTCATTTAAATGTATTTGGTAATGTACTATTTTGGTTTTCACAGATTAAATAAATATTTGTTGAATAAAATTAAATAACACAGAATTTGAATTCAAACGAATATTTTATTCAAACTAATATTTATTACAATTTTAAATAGTACAATTTCATGCTATCACTATACATATACAATTAATCACATTTCATATTTATAGTTCACCTCACTACATATCACTCACACTCATATTTTGTTTTCAACTGCATTCCAGTTTGAATCCAGCATCTGAGCAATCTGCAAAAATATAAACTAACGCAGTAAAATTGAAAAAGAAATATTTTTTGCAATATAAAATGAAAGATAATTTTTGAAAATATGATTGCCTCAGTTATTTGGGTTGTTCGTCATAATTTAAATTTGAATTCATCATACACGAACAACTTGTGACATACACAGTGTATTACTGTATATGCCACAAGGCCGTGCACGCCGATATATATACTTGATTGATTTACAGGGACAGGTAAGCACAGGTCAAACCCAAATGGAAAAAAAAACCGGGTTTAACTCACGTGCAATAACATTGAAAATCAGGACACGAGCACAGGGTCAAACCCGAGTTTTGAAACTGGATTCAACTCAAGTGAAATTTCAAAAATCAATATGAAATGATCAAGAATCAGATCAGAGACCAAGTACAAGGCACAGTGCTTCACTGACCAGAATGCAACAACAAGAAAGATGAATCACCAGCCACAAGTATACACAACAAACTCAGTGAACATGCACAATAATCAACACAGCGAAGAACATGGATGTCAAAGTGTACATGGAACAATGTTACAGCTCGACCAAATGGCCAACATGATCAAGAAATATAACATGCAGTTTGCTGTGTCACAATGTTCAATCCAACAGTATCAAACTCATATATGCACAGCAAGTACATGAATGCGAGCTACAGGAATGCATTGAAGACCAAAATCAGGCAACAGTGAATGGGAAGACATACATGAACATGAAGATATAAACAACATAAGCAACAACATGAACCAACTATATGAAGTACACAATAGCCCGAGTTTCAAGACACTAAGCAGCAGCAACATGAATGTCACAAATATACAACAATATGCATCAGAGTGCAAAGAGCTCGAGCACAAGAACATGACAGCAAACAGAAGTGCACAGCAACAGTAAGGCAATGCGCAAATACAACAGAATCAAGTGAAGCATTTCTGTCAAAAGTATAGCAACTACAAGAATATAAACAAGTGATACAGTGAAGTCAAACAGAGGCATCAACTAAGACAACATCAACAGCACAAAGATGGGTCGAAGCAGTGTCAAAGCAAATGATAAATAATTTTTACAGTGTCAAGCTCATGTATGCAACAGATAAAGTGCACCAGTGATGCAAGCTATGAAGCAATGAACAGAGTAACCAAAATCAACAATGCAACATTTTCATAATGCAATGAAGCATGTTCATGGAACACAGCAACAACAGCCAGTACCAACATGGACACAAGGCAGTGAAACTCAGAGCAATGATCAAGTGCAGACAAATGAACACATGTATATAAGTGCAAATTCCAAAAGCAATGAAAAAAACATCAACATGGTCAAAACAACAAATACAAGGCTAACTGGCACTCAGGAAAGTGCATCCAAACAAATGCATGCAACAATGTGCACTACAATATCAAGTGCAAGTGCAGTCAGTTCATGTTAAACCGATCAGAAGATGGCCAGAGATTACAGTTCACAGTGAAGTCGAAAAGCAGTAAACAAGCTATAGTTTAAATCACGAAATCAATGCTACAGTGGAAGAACGCAAAGATGGCCGAAGCAAGCACATGAATTCACAAATCAAAGCCGTGATCGAAATCAAAGTTGAACAGGTCAGAGGCGTGGTGGTAAAAAAAAGGGCAAAGTCAAAAATCAACACCGTGATGATCACGGCAATTCAAAGCCGTGGGGATCAAGCATCAGAATACGAAATTGAAAAAGTCAGAATTCATCGCAAACATCCAACAATAATCGAACGGCAAAGAAAGAAATTTTGAAGCAATCAGACGAACACAAATCTAGGGTTACAAACCCTATATAAATCATCATCATCGGCAATCTCAAATCCATCGAGTTCAAGTACGAAAGATTAGAAGAAGCAAAAAGCATAAATTACATACCGAAGCAATCGAACTCGATCAAGGAGGAGAAGCCGCAAACAATTGAAGCAAGCAAACCGAATCATCAACCATCAAGGGGCAATTCCTCCCGAAGCCCTAATTTGGAACAAAGAGCGCAAGGGACGAAGCCCAAAATTTGCAAGAGGAACAGAGCGGCCACTTTCACAAAGAAGCAAAGGAACGTACCAAGCAAAAAGGAATAGGACCGGTCGAATTTTAAAAGGGCTTTAGTATAATTTTAATTAGGGTTATTTTAATTAGGGTTATTTATGTGTCTTTTAATTATTGTTTTTATTTTTCGAATCAAAACTTTGTAAATCACCACCTAGGGTTTAGGTAGTGTCAGATTGTCTAGTTAGAATTAGTTCAGTGAGCAGGGTGTGCGAGTTTGCAAAGCTGTATAGGCGGGAGCAGAGTTTGCGAGTAAGCGAAGCTCTATAGGCGGGAAGCAAAGTTTGCGAGTAAGCGAAACTCTATAGGCGGAGCAGGGTGTGCGAGTCTAGTAGAGTGTTTGTGAGCGGGAGCAAATGTCTGCGAGTCTAGTAGAGTGTTTGTAAGCGTGATACTGTTTAATTCTAATAGAAATCTGTGAATGCAGCAGTAGGCAGGGGTTGCCGAAGCTGGGAAATTTTGTGTGTGATTTACTTTTCAGCATATTTATTTTTGCAGTTTATTTCTGTGTTTAAATCAAGAAAATTTGCTATAACCCTATTCACCCCCCCTCTAGGGTTAATCTAGATCCTACAAGTGGTATCAGAGCGAGGTTTATTTTTTATTTAACTCTAGAGTCATGAGTCTACAAAATAATGCTTTTTCTGAGGGGCAATCTATTGCTAGGCCACCCATGTTTAACGGGAACGATTATGCTTATTGGAAAGTTCGGATGGGTATCTATCTTAGTTCTGTTGATTATGATGTTTGGGATATTATTGAAACTGGCTATAAACCTCCCACTATAATCGTTGGTGATACTGATATTCCTAAACCTAAGGATAGGTGGGATGCTAACGATAAGAGATTGAAAACGACAAATGCTAAAGCCATGAATGCTTTGATATGCGCTCTTGATAAAAACGAATTTAATAGAATTTCTCATTGTACAACAGCACAGGAAATTTGGCATACTTTGGAGGTGACACACGAAGGAACTTCTCAAGTCAAGGAGTCTCGTCTAGCCCTATTCAGCAACGAATACGAAAACTTTATGATGGACAAAGGCGAGAGCATAAAAGACATGTTTGGACGTTTTTCAACCTTGGTATACAACGCTAGAGCGCTTGGGAAGGTCTTCACTGAGGTAGAGCTTGTACGGAAGATACTACGAGTCTTACCGATGAACTTTGAGGCAAAAGTCACGGCAATCCAAGAATCAAAGGATTTGAGCAAACTAAGCATGGAGGAGTTGATTGGCAACTTGATGACATATGAGCTTGAGCTAAAAGCAAAGGTAGAACGCAACAACTCCGAACCAAAGAAGAAGACGATTGCCTTAAAGAGCAAAGAAGAAAGCGATGAAGATGAAGAAGATCCAATTGAAGAGCTTGCAATGGCTGTCAATAATCTTAGAAAATGGTCGAGATTCAAGCCACGCAAGAAGAAAACAAGTCGTAATAGGCCAAAAGATTCTGAAAATTCCGATGATGAACTGACGTGTTATAACTGCAACAAGCCTGGCCACATCAAACCAAAATGCCCACTCCTCAAAAACAAAAAAGGAAAGAAAAAGAAAACGAAGGCCTTTGCTGCAACTTGGGATGATGAAGAAGGAGAGGAAGTTTCAGATAGCAGCTCAGAGGAGGCTAACTTATGTCTTATGGCAAAATCAAATTCAGAAGCAAGCTCCGACGAATCTAGTGAGGCAGGTGAGTATTCCTATTGAGATCTTGTTTTTATGTGCTTAGATCTTACTAAAACAATTGATAGTCTTGAATCTAAAATTGAAAAACTGAAATCTGATAAGAGAGAATTTGCTCGTGAAAATTTTAGGTTAAAAACTGAACTTGAAAATATTCAAAACCTAGAATGTAAAAAATGTAAGATTTTAGATTCAGAAGTATCAAAAATTAGGAATAACCTTCAGAGTCTTGAAAAAGAAAACTTGAATCTTAAGGAAAACATTGACACTAGGAAAAAGGATTTTATAAATCGATGCACTTCACTTGTCACTGAAAACTCAACATTAAAGACCAAAGTCCAAAATCTTGAGAAATCCCTGAATAACTTTTCAAAAGGAGAAAAATCATTCAAAATGTTATTGGGAAATCAAATTTTTGCTAACAATAGAAAAGGACTAGGCTTTGGGAAATCACAAGATGATGATAAAGGTAAAAGTGTCTTTGCACAATCTGAAATAATTGGACATCATAGGAACACAAAATTTAATCAAGTCAATTTAATGTGCACGATTTGTAGAAAATTCGGACATAATCAAAATAATTGTTGGTATAGACCCAAACACGTGAAAACTATACCAATTTGGGTTCCAAAAGGCACAAATATAAAATCTTTGAAAGTCAAACAAATTTGGGTGCCAAAAGGAACATATATAAATAGTTTTGGGTCTCCACAAACATATGTTTCATATTCTACCACTAACAATCATGGACCTATAAAAACAAATAGGTCACATAAATCTTTCATCGTGTAGGTGTGGTGGCAAGCTAAGGAACAACAACAGTGTTCTTTGGATTTTGGCTGTTCCAGAAACACAACGGGCGACAAAGCAAAGTTCCTTAGCCTAGTACAAAGGTGATAGAATCACAATGGACAACAACGAAAAATTATCGTAAAGGTAAAACAGGTAAAATTGTTTTGAATGATATATTAAATGTGATAATCTGCACCGTATTCTGAATGAAATCAGCCGAAGATTGTGATGTTGAAAAAAGATGATTTTTTAATTCTGACATATTCTTAACTGATATGATTTTTTTTTGACTTGTTCTTACTTTGATTTGTGCTTAAAAATAGACCAACCATCCTTTCACCATTGAACTTAATCTGTTTGGTCAAATTATGACATTGATTTGTGCTTAATTGATGACCAATCAGATTTTCAATTTTGAACTAATTTATATAAATTTGTTCGGTTAAATGATGGTTACTCATGCTACACGTAGATATATTGGTTTTGATATTTTGGTCACTGCTTGTAAATTTGCACGATTTCAATTTTCATGTGAAAGTTGTTGAAAAAGAACTTTATGAAATTGCTGAAACTTCAAGAAATTGTTTTGAAATAATAATGAAGTTTTAATGACTGTTGATAGTTGTTCATCCTATGGCATCTAAGATTGACACTATGATATGTTTTTGATTGTTAACACGGCTTCAATTCAAATTCAAAAGAATGTCATTTAAATTGATGTTAAGTTTGAAATTCTTGGTGCACATTTCATGGTTTGATTCAACGAGTGAATATTGAGTGAAATTTAAATTCAGATGCAGATTACACTGGTAATATAGTTGATAGAAAAATTACTCGTGGAAAGTGATTAATTTTTTGAAACATTCATTTGCTGCATCGTTTTTTAGAAGAAAATATCTGCATATTTTTCACTTGAAATAATTTTCAAATGGCAGAAAATTTTCTTATAAAACCCCCTCGAGAAAATCATGTTTGACCATATTTACAGATTAGTCATTTTAAAAAAAATTGATTTTATAATTTTTAAATTTGATTTTAAATGACTATTTTGACTAATCTAACTCCCTTTGATTATCGAAAAGGTGAATAGTGATTGAAAAAGTGATGAGTGTTGATATTTATCATATATTATAACTCGAGAAAGTATAATTAGAAAATTTCTTTAGAATCTCATAACAAGAGTTATAAAAACTTTTTGTTGGGTAAAAATTCCATGATCATTTCTATTTCTATCATCTTTCTATCGACCATCACTCATCAAAATCATACACAGTATGCAAATTTGTGGTAGTTTACAAAGGAAATCATTCGTTCTTCAATATCTTTAAATTTGTGAAGAAAATTATTTGTGCTTCAATTTATTATATTTGGCAATAAAAATAAATATCCAAAGTATTCACTCTCATTTAAAAGTCCTCACGGTTATGCATGGGTGAATTACTGGGATTTTTGATTATGTGCTTCCATGCTCATTTAAAAGTCCTCACGGTTATGCATGTATGGAACGCATATCAAAATTAATTGATTTAAATAGACAAGTTGATTCTAATCCCATTTAAAAGTCCTCACGGTCATGCGTGGTTAGAAGATACTTGATTTCATATTTTTAAATTAAATTGGAATACTACTAATCTCATTTAAAAGTCCTAACGGTTATGCGTGGTTAGTAGATATTCAAATTTCCTGAAATAAATATACCACAAATAGACATAACTATTTGAATTTTTGATGATTTTATCCCCATCACTTCTGAAAGTGGAATATGCGCCTAACAAGGGTAATTATGATTTTTATTTGAGTTTTATTGAAATTTGATATTTATATTCAATTGAGTTAAATGTTTGGTTCATGTCTGTCACTTCATCCCTATTTTTATAACACTGTTATTCTTTTGCTGATAACAAAAGGGGGAGAGAAAAGTTAAGATTTTGTCAAATAGAATCAAGCAAAGGTCAAATAATTTTCCATTTGCATATAGGCTCATTCATATATTTCTATTTGTATGCATATATGTAGGGGGAGCATCATGTAAAGATGGGAGCATTCAAATAAGGGGAGCAAATTGAACGATCAAATACATTTAATACATTCAAAATCTTAAAAATATGTCTGTTATCATTAAAAGGGGGAGATTGTTGAATATGCGCTTTGCGCTAATATGATTTTTGTTTGATGATAATAAACATATATACATTCATTTAAATGTATTTGGTAATGTACTATTTTGGTTTTCACAGATTAAATAAATATTTGTTGAATAAAATTAAATAACACAGAATTTGAATTCAAACGAATATTTTATTCAAACTAATATTTATTACAATTTTGAATAGTACAATTTCATGCTCTCACTATACATATACAATTACATCACATTTCATATTTATAGTTCACCTCACTACATATCACTCACACTCATATTTTGTTTTCAACTGCATTCCAGTTTGAATCCAGCATCTGAGCAATCTGCAAAAATATAAACTAACGCAGTAAAATTGAAAAAGAAATATTTTTGCAATATAAAATGAAAGATAATTTTTGAAAATATGATTTGCCTCAGTTATTTGGGTTGTTCGTCATAATTTAAATTTGAATTCATCATACACGAACAACTTGTGACATACACAGTGTATTACTGTATATGCCACAAGGCCGTGCACGCCGATATATATACTTGATTGATTTACATGGACAGGTGAGCACAGGTCAAACCCAAATGAAAAAAAAAACCAGGTTCAACTCACGTGCAATAACATTGAAAATCACGACACGAGCACAAGGTCAAACCCGAGTTTTGAAACTGGATTCAACTCAAGTGAAATTTCAAAAATCAATATGAAATGATCAAGAATCAGATCAGAGACCAAGTACAAGGCACAGTGCTTCACTGACCAGAATGCAACAACAAGAAAGATGAATCACCAGCCACAAGTATACACAACAAACTCAGTGAACATGCACAATAATCAACACAGTGAAGAACATGGATGTCAAAGTGTACATGGAACAATGTTACAGCTCGACCAAATGGCCAACATGATCAAGAAATACAACATGCATTTTGCTGTGTCACAATGCTCAATCCAACAGTATCAAACTCATATATGCACAGCAAGTACATGAATGCGAGCTACAGGAATGCATTGAAGACCAAAATCAGGCAACAGTGAATGGGAAGACATACATGAACATGAAGATATAAACAACATAAGCACCAACATGAACCAACTATATGAAGTACACAATAGGCCGAGTTTCAAGACACTAAGCAGCAGCAACATGAATGTCACAAATATACAACAACAAGCATCAGAGTGCAAAGAGCTCGAGCACAAGAACATGACAGCAAATAGAAGTGCACAACAACAGTAAGGCAATGCACAAATACAACAGAATCAAGTGAAGCATTTCTATCAAAAGTATAGCAACTGCAAGAATATAAACAATTGATACAGTGAAGTCAAACAGAGGCATCAACTAAGACAACATCAACAGCACAAAGATGGGTCGAAGCAGTGTCAAAGCAAATGATAAATAATTTTTACAGTGTCAAGCTCATGTATGCAACAGATAAAGTGCACCAGTGAGGCAAGCTACGAAGCAATGAACAGAGTAACCAAAATCAACAATGCAACATTTTCATAATGCAGTGAAGCATGTTCATGGAACACAGCAACAACAGCCAGTACCAACATGGACAGAAGGCAGTGAAACTCAGAGCAATGATCAAGTGCAGACAAATGAACACATGTATATAAGTGCAAATTCCAAAAGCAATGAACAAAACATCAACATGGTCAAAACTACAAATACAAGGCTAACTGGCACTCAGGCAAGTGCAACCAAACAAATGCATGCAACAATGTGCACTACAATATCAAGTGCAAGTGCAGTCAGTTCATGTTAAACCGATCAAAAGATGGCCAGAAATTACAGTTCTCAGTGAAGTCGAAAAGCTGTAAACAAGCTATAGTTTAAATCACGAAATCAATGCTACAGTGGAGGAAAGCAAAGATGGCCAAAGCAAGCACATGAATTCACAAATCAAAGCCGTGATCGAAATCAAAGTTGAACAGGTCAGAGACGTGGTGGTAAAAAAAAATGGGCAAAGTCAAAAATCAACACCGTGATGAACACGGCAATTCAAAGCCGTGGGGATCAAGCATCAGAAAAATACGAAATTGAAAAAGTCAGAATTCATCGCAAACATCCAATAATAATCGAACGGCAAAGCAAGAAATTTTGAAGCAATCAGACGAACACAAATCTAGGGTTACAAACCCTATATAAATCATCATCATCGGCAATCTCAAATCCATCGAGTTCAAGTACGAAAGATTAGAAGAAGCAAAAAGTATAAATTACATACCGAAGCAATCGAACTCGATCAAGGAGGAGAAGCCGCAAACAATTGAAGCAAGCAAACCGAATCATCAACCATCAAGCGGCAATTCCTCCCGAAGCCCTAATTTGGAACAAAGAGCGCAAGGGACGAAGCCCTAAATTTGCAAGAGGAACAGAGCGGCCATTTTCACAAAGAAGCAAAGGAACGTACCAAGCAAAAAGGAATAGGACCGGTCGAATTTTAAAAGGGCTTTAGTATAATTTTAATTACGGTTATTTTAATTAGGGTTATTTATGTGTCTTTTAATTATTGTTTTTATTTTTCGAATCAAAACTTTGTAAATCACCACTTAGGGTTTAGGTAGTGTCAGATTGTCTAGTTAGAATTAGTTCAGTGAGCAGGGTGTGGGAGTTTGCAAAGCTGTATAGGCGGGAGCAGAGTTTGCGAGTAAGCGAAGCTCTATAGGCGGGAAGCAAAGTTTGCGAGTAAGCGAAACTCTATATGCGGAGCAGGGTGTGCGAGTCTAGTAGAGTGTTTGTGAGCGGGAGCAAATGTTTGCGAGCAGGGTGTGTGAGTCTAGTAGAGTGTTTGTGAGCGGGAGCAAATGTCTGCGAGTCTAGTAGAGTGTTTGTAAGCGTGATACTGTTTAATTCTAATAGAAATCTGTGAATGCAGCAGTAGGCAGGGGTTGCCGAAGCTGGGTAAATTTTGTGTGTGATTTACTTTTCAGCATATTTATTTTTGCAGTTTATTTCTGTGTTTAAATCAAGAAAATTTGCTATAACCCTATTCACCCCCCCTCTAGGGTTAATCTAGATCCTACATTGTCTAGCCACAAAAGGTGAGCAATCACTAAAGATTAATTTTCTTATGCTTATTAAACATAGGAAGTGACAATTTAAATGTGCTGTAAATTAGAATTGTTAATTAATAATTGTTAATATGACCTGTGGAACCACGTTTGCTGAATCAAGCCAGGGGAGTTTGTATGTTACTTCATATTTTGCTGCTTTGCTGTTATTGTCGATTCTGTTCTATCCTTGAACTTGAACTATTATTTCCTTTAATTAAAATGAATTTAAACATGTACCGATGTAGCTTGACATTTGAGAAAAGCAAAATGACAATAAACTTTAAGCAATAAGATTATAATTACCAGGTGTAAATGTGTCAAATGGACAACCTTTAAGCAAACTCTTCCACCAAGCTTTTGTGACAACTGCTCTACACCTTCAGCATCCAATATACATGAAGAGTGCGTTACTGTGATATCCAACCGATGTAGGACAATTGTTGTAAGATTTCAATGATATAATATCTCCAAATTAAAGAAGATTCGGAAGATGCTGTTGATTTTGGTGATATTATGTTTCTAAGTAAAGAAGATTTGTATGATATTTGAGATAATGATTTAAATATATTGTCTTTTGATTGTATTAAGAAATACAATGAATTATCTTCATGAAAATGAGGGTGACTTGAAGATTGAAATAATCAAACAATTCACTAATCGGCTGGTTAAAGAAGAAATTGATAAGTCGGACCGAAAAACGTTTTCCATATGAGTAGAAATATTGACGAGTCGTTAATTTATAACCATAAATCAATTACTTCAATCCTAACTAATAATCTGCATATATAAAGATGGTTCTTCTGTAGAGATTAAAATTATCCTCTCAAGTTGTATTTCTTATTCATCTTCTTAGCAACCATTATCAATCTTGTAAAATTCTATTTTCTTAGAAAGTAATAAAATCTTCTTTTTCCAAAGCAAATGTACATTATCCCACGATAGTGGAACCACTATAAATCTATTTGTAACCTCTCTATTTGCTTTATTATGTGATTTGCTCTTTTGTATTCTCCTACTGCTATTAGTTTTATTGTATTACAACACGATCTTATTGCTTCTGCTTTTATTTCGGTTGATTTACCGTCATTTGTGTAAAATTACTCCAATAATTATCAACGTTGAAAAAGGAGAAAGCAATTATAGTACCTGTATTATATCTCGCAGCGCATCAAAATAAAATATAATAATCATCACATATAAAATTGACCGGATGATAATAACTAAATGAACAACAAATATCAAAGTGCACGGTTTTACAGAGTTGTACGAAATAGTAGTAAAGTTTATACAATTAGAAATAAACTCAAGATAATTGTCTCTAAATAAAATATCCAATACTGTTTAGGCTCCATGGTGTTGCACGATGGAATAAGCAATAGTAAGCTGTATATAAATACGAGAAAGCACAATCTCTTACTGCCATCTACATAGCACCACCTATCACCCTAAGCACCACCTATAACCCAAACCTGTTATCTAGTGTACTCATTTAAGTGTGTCCAAAATAATAATAAGATAAACAAAAAACATAGAGTCAGTCAACAATTTGTCGTGAGCAATAAACAATCTCAAAATAGTACACAAGTCAATATAGTAAGAAACAAATGTATAAGAATCATACCCGACATGTCCCTACATCCAAAGAGGAAGAAGGAAATAAAAATTGATTGAAGAAATGAAAGAAAGGAATTTGTTTTAAATAAAAAAACATTTTCTATTCCTTCTTTGCAAACTGTCCATTTGAGTTCCTTATTCATTTTCAATCAAGTTAATCATCCCCTTTCCTTCGCGTGGTCGGGCAAGTTTTCGAGAATCTTTAAGAGTGGCTTGCATACTAGCCTAATCCAAGTGCGAAACCCAAAAGTCCAAGAATTAAGACAAGCCGTGGATCTTTACTGATCCATGTCCATGGATCTGTACCGACCCATAATGCTTGCCCATAGTCGCTACATGGTTCATGCTATACAAAGTTAAAGTGGTCCCTATATAAGATGGTTCGCTAGCTATTCATAACCCAAACGATCGTGGATAAATCCAAGTTTTGAGAAAACTAAATCAATTGCTTTTATCCGGCCATCGAACCATAAGATTCCCATAATCCAAGACTCATGCCAATGCATCTAAGAAGCACTAATGAAGGTACGAGCCATCCAAGCAACGTCGAAGGATCAAATGAAGATTAAAAGTCATCTTATGAATCGGTACCGATTCATAGGGCATGTTTTGGTATCGATACCTAAATTTTGTTTAGCTAGCTACGATCTTCTGAGAGTGGCTCCTTCGGATGTGGGGAAGAACGTGGTTAAGAGAACTCCATCGGCCTTCAACTATAAATAGTGTATGATAGGCATTGTATGGGGGATCTTTTTGCTTGCAGTCTAAAATTTTGTACTTCGATTGTAACCTTTCGGGTTAATACCAATCCATAGACTATCGATCCGTAAGATCACCCTTGTGAAAACCTTATAGAATCATAAACAAAGTTTAGTAGACGTAGGCCAGTGTTTAGCCGAACCACTATAATTTTTTCGTGTTTTTCCATCGTTTGTTCATTTATTGTCTTCATTTTATCTTTTATAATATTTTGGGTGTTTATGCCAACTTTTGGCGTAAACACCCGCCGTATTCAATTTACGTGATCCAAAGATTTTTCCACCGTTTTAGTAATTTAAATTTCTAGCTAATTACATGCTTAAAACTGACCCATTTAAGTAACAAATTCCATCCAAAAATGTAATTTGACCAAAAACCAAACCCAGCTTGGCCGATCGGAGGCGACGCATGTATGTATGTGTTAACATGCAAGGCCTTCCTATTCCATCCAAGAGAAAACATTTAGGTTGCCAATGATCTCATTCTCTCTCCTATGAAAACTATATTTAAACCGATATAGTTTAAGCTATCCTACAATATGGAACTATTCAATTTTCATACTT
The DNA here is from genome assembly GCA_030765085.1 of Allium cepa. Classification (NCBI taxonomy): domain Eukaryota; kingdom Viridiplantae; phylum Streptophyta; class Magnoliopsida; order Asparagales; family Amaryllidaceae; genus Allium; species Allium cepa. The sequence continues at coordinate 658,225,266 of CM060938.1, read as the reverse complement.
CTCCTCTTCTCTTTCTTTCTTCTTCTCCAAAGTAAAAAAGCTACTCGGACAAGATTTACTAATTTACACTAACAATGCTCCACCAAATTTAAATACTCCATTGCCATATATTGTAGAAAACTCATACATAAGTATAGATATTTATGGACTTAATCTATACATAGTGATAACCTATCAAAGCATGTTAGAATAAAATTGTTACTAAGCATTGAACCATCAATCTTATGCGATGTATTGGATGTGTTTAACACATCATTTTCTTTCCTTCAAATAGTTTATATGAAATATGTGGATTGGCCTTGTATTTATATCTCGGTTTCATGAAGTGCTCTTGTACTAAGCCACAGTCTCGTAGAATGCGGCACCACTGTTAACACCAAAAATTCACCACCGAAACTAGGTTTCGATGAAGAGTAGAGGTGCTGAGGACCTTCCGCAAGAGCCGAAGAGATGCTTCTGGAAAAGTCAAGAAGAATTTCGTAACTAAGGATCCGCATGAGATTGTTCCACCCACAAGAGGCTTCCACATATGATAAAGACTTCCACCTTTGGTTCCGCATGAGAGGGTTCCACAAAAGACAAGTCACTGCTAACGGAAGACGTTCCATAAGTATCGCATTCGTGAAAGAGCCATCCGCAAGTAATGGTTCCGCATTGAAGTCCTTCTGCAAGAGACATCAGCGTCATGTAAAAATATTTCCTTCCACAAATCCAATTTGTCACCGCATTCAAAAGAACCTTTCAATGGAATCAAAAGGATGCTTTTGCAATAGAAGATCAGAGCAATGGATGCAGGGCAACGCCGGTCAAGCACTTTAGAAGCGTCACTTACCTTTAGAAGGCCTTTCGATGGAGTTAAAAGGTTCCCTTCCGCATCAAATCAGCTGCCCTTCCATCATTATATCAAAGATGTGGATGCCGCATTCTCACCTTCCGACGGAGACAAGGGCATCCAAATATGTTCAGAAAAGCTATAAGCCAACCTTCCGACAATGCCAAAAGGCCTTTCTTTTGCACGAGGTCGAAGGATGCGAGCAAAACCTCCCTTCCGGCATGGTCGCCATGACCCCTACGGAAGGCGCAAACACGCACCTATAAATAAGACCCGAGGGGTCCATTCTTGGGATTCGGATTTTAGTATTCGAAATCACTACTATTTTTGAAAGTTTGTAACCCTGATTTCTGAAGAAATTTGGGGCTGTTTCCAACAGGTATTATTATGTATACTTCAGTTCATAATAAAGAATTTCATGTTAGAGATCAACGTTTTCATGTGGTTTACGTACCTTATGTCAATATAATCAAATATCGATCCCCTTTTTTTATTTCATTGGTTCAAAAGGTTCAAAAGCATCTTTCTACTAGATTCAATACCCCACCCCCTTCAAAAAGTGAATCCTTTTAAGATAAAATCTACGAAAATACCTTTCGACAAGGAGTTCATTTAAGATCTAAACTATAGAATTGAAACCATCAGCTAGTCTTAAGGGGCACTACTTGGGACATACTCCTTACTCCTAAACCTTTCGATGGGGTCGAAACCCCACAGATAATACTAAGGTTACACTATTGAATTTAAACCTACCTTACTTCAGCCTTTCGACAAAGCCGAATCATTCTTGATCCATCGAATTTAACCTTTCGCCTGGTTCGAAATCTTCTCTTCCAACTTTTTGACGAGGTCAAAACCTAGCATTTCTACATTTTGACCTTTAAAGTAGGTCATATTCTATGGAATCGGGATTCTTTTCGTCATCTCCTAGGGTCCAACTATCTTCCATAAAGGCTCTACATACTACCATTTCACCTTAAGTCTATCTACTTGGATTCTTTGGGACGTTGACCATAAATTTAGTTAACATCTAGTATTAGAAGTCCATTTAGCCTACCAAGGACCATATTGAAAAACATTATGTATCAAGTCCTTCGACATGGATTCTTTGGGGTGTTAACCAAAATATTTGTCAACATTTTGGCGCTAAAAGGAGGACCTGAATCTCCGCTCCTATTAAATTTTCATCACATATTAATAGAGTTCATCATTCAAAAGAATAAGATGGAAAGAAAAAAGAATAACAACAATGAAAAGGCTGCAGTACAATCAGCTCTGGACAATGATATAATCCCGAACTTCAACTTAGAAAATACAGATATTGGACAACCTTCAACTTTGATAAACAGCGAGATTAGAGTTCGGAATTTACAACAACAAATGATAGCAATACGAGAATTGCTTAAAAGGGTTCCATCTCAAGAATCATTAAGGGTTGTGAAAGGAGAAGATGAACCGCCGTCTCCAAATGAAGACCAATATGAGAATCAAGAAAGTCAGGCTAAGAGAACCATTGAGCAATCAAACGGTCTAGCCATAGAAGACAGTGGAGGTCACTTTGACAACATTCATAACCAAATCACTGAGGATACAATAAAAAATATGCTCAATAAATTAGGGAAACATGTTATTCTATAAAAGGCTCATTTGTCAGAAGAAAAATGGTGGTTAGCATTCTCTCTCACATGTGTAACGACTTGAAATTTTAACGAATTTTATATCGTACATAACTATTTACTCAAAATTTTAAACAATAAAACTGTGGAATAAAATTTGATATTTGAAATGCATCTATTTCATTATAGTAATTGGTAAAAATTTATTGAAAAATATGGAAGTTAATTTATTTGTGAAATTTTAAAATATAAATTTATTAAGTATGCCTGTTGAAAATTCAATATTTGAAATTTAAATAATTTTATATAATAAAAATGTAAATCATTTTCTGAGAGAGACGCCGTAGTTCTTTCCACCAAATTTTGACATCTATAGCTCTGTTTATCTTATTTTCTACGTTTTGGCAGCATTTTCGGTAGTGGGAAAATTTTGAGTTTTTATAATTGATCGTATCGGTGATATCTGTCTACCATTCTATTCATCTCATCGTGCTGATCTCCATAGTATATTTATTTTTTGTATTCTGAGTCCCGATACGCGATGGAAACAACAAAAAACAGGTGTCATATCGGTACCATATCCGTGACATTTTGTTTCCTTTGCCATTTTAAACTACAGCCATGGCAGCCAAGCAACAATTAATTGCTTAATTATTTTATCCGATTCAAGCTTGTGACCGTTGCCATTTCAGCTATCCTTTATTATATTTTGCCTTTCCACTTTCGCTTGTTGTTCATTTAGAGAGGTACATTCTCATTGTATTGTATGATATTTTATTCTATTCTATATATTTTTTTTGTTTCGTTCTCTCGTTCTTCTCCTCCATATTTGTGCCGAGCTCTCACCCATGTCATTTTCCATTTTCCCGAAGCAATAACTCAAAGCCTCTCCTCGCGTGCTCACCTACCTTCATCTCTGTGCTTCTCACTCAACCAGGGTGCCTAGCCCTCTGACCCACGCCCAGCAAAAAAAGCAAAAGCACCACCCACCATGCCACTTCCCTCCGATCACCAGACTAGGACAACGCCGAGCACCTCCCTACCGCCGCACCTCAACCCTGACCGGGTTGCACCCCACCGTGCCACCGCCACTACACACCGCCCAAAACCACGAGCGTCTCAGCCAGTCGTCGGCTCCCCATCACCCGAGTTCCCCTACCAAACACTAGCCACTGCCGTGCCCCTGCTCCCACCCGTAGCCTGACTGAAGTCCACTTCACGACCGAAGCATCCCCAGTCTCAACCAAGACCACCTGCAACCTACTCTGCCATTTTTCTATGCACGGTCCTTTTAGATTTTGCTTTCTATTTATACATATGCTGTTGTTGAAAGCATATAAGCTCATGTGTGTCCTCAAGCACATATATTTATCAAATGTATATATCAATATATATCATTTTTTCCTTGTGGTGGGTTTTGTTTTTTGTGCTTGTGATATATATAGTATCCTATATATGAATTGCACATACAAATCAATGGCAGTAGTATGCATTTTTTGATGTCTGCATCTGTATAGCGTGGCTAAGAATGCATATATATTGATATATTATGTCTGCAGCTGTCATCGGCATTTACTTTGGACTCCACCCTGTCCACCTTATCTTGATCACCATCATGCCTTGAAGTCTTTTGAATTGTGCATATATATACTTGTTTGCACAAAAAATGGGCAAACACCTCCAAGTCGTATGATTTAGTTGATTATATGTTGTTCTTAGTGGTTTGGGTGATTTATGCAAATTTGTAAAAAGCAGGGACTAAACTGTAAAAGACACGCAGATTTATAGTGGTTTGGCCAGAACGTGCCTACGTCCACTTTATATGTTATTCTCCTTTACTAGTGAGATTACAAGAACAAATCTTTGATTACAAGTGCATGAAAATTGTTTGAAAGTTCTATCCATGCGTGAGCTCTCAAACTTGTCCGCCATTGTTGTGCCCCTGCCCCTCTATTTATAGAGTGAGGCTGGGGGCATGGGTCTTGGATGTATATAGCTACTGGTGGGTCTGGGCTGATGTAATCTGGTCTGGCAGTGTTGGTCCGGTACGCCTTGGTCCGGTGGTGAGTAGGTGGAGTTTGGTTCGGTGGGACTTGGTCTGGTGGTGAGTCGATGGAGTTTGGTTCGTTGGGACTTGGTCCGGTGGTGAGTGGATGGAGTTTGGTTCGGTGGGACTTGGTCCGGTGGTGAGTGGATGGAGTTTGGTTCGGTGGGACTTGGTCCGGTGGTGAGTGGATGGAGTTTGGTTCGGTGGGACTTGGTCCGGTGGTGAGTGGTCAGGTATTTGGTTCGGCTATGTAGGGGAAGTGTGTTGGCACGGCTATGCAGGGAAGTGGAGTTGGACCGGTAGTAGGTGGAAACGGGATTGGTTCGGCTATGCATGGAAGAGGGGTTGGCTCGGGAGTGCTTAGGAAAGGGGTTGGTTCGGTGGTGGTAGAAACTCACCCAACATTTGCCCCCCAAAGTGGGACATATGCCATCATATGTCGTGCTTTGTTTTCTCGCAGTTTGGATGGCTTCATTCGGTCCTAAGCGTCGAACCAATCGGTCCGGTCGTGTCTATTTGCCTATAAGTATGGGCCATATGCTTTTGTCATTCCTTACTAGTTGAAATAGCCGAATCTGATTCCCTCCTGCCGAATCAAACGCACTGCCGAATCATGTTAGATTACCGAATCAGGTGATTTAGCCTTCTCTCGCCGAATGGCTTTTATGTTTGTGGACTACCGAATGAATCTGGGGATTTCGAGGGCCGAATGAACTTAAATACTTGACTTGCCGAATGAACCCGGAGATTCCGAGTACCGAATGATCTTTCGGCCTTGAATTCCCGAATGACCATGGGGAGTATGATTGCCGAATGAACCTTATGCCGGAACTGCCAAATGAGATCTTTGCTTTGCACTACCGAATGAACTCGGGGATTCTGAGTATCGAATGATCTTTCGGCCTTGAATTCCCGAATGACCATGGGGAGTATGATTGCCGAATGAGTTTGGGAGTTTGAATGCCGAATGAACCTTATGCCTTTTATGTTTTAACTTATAAATGAAATTCTAGATTTCATGCACTTGCTTGTTTACTTCCCTCATTCTAACGATGTACTTTTTTTGTTTGCAGATAAATGTCTCGTAAAGTGGAAACTCGATTAGATAAGAAGAAATCCAAGGACAGAGAAGAGTCCTCCATAGTGCCCCCAACTCAGTCAGGATCGGGACGTCATGGACCTCCCCCGAGATCACTAGTAGATGGGTACGGCCCTCAGGAGCTCCTGAACTCGCCACCTGACTGCTTTTCTAGCTCCCTTAAAAAGGAGCAGCTTGATGTTATATCTCGTTCTTTCGGGATTGACAGAGCACACATGGTGCTGCCAGGGAATGGAGTTATGCCGTATGACCCTCTTGAAGGATATTTTGCTTATAGCAGGTACCATTGTATGTGTGAGGCCATTCCCCCGATCAATGCTTGGATAGTCAGCTTCATTACCTATTTGAAGGTGGCCCCTTTCCAGCTTCAGCCCAACTCTTATGCTATCTTGGTGAGTCTATTTATTATCTTCCAGAGAAAGTACGGGCGTCCCCCCTCTAGCCGGGAGATTCACCTGTACAATTTGAGAGGCTACAAGAAGGGGTCTCCCTACATTAGCTTAGAATCGGTCGTGTCCTTCAAGCCGGTCCTGGACTTATATTCGAAGTTCCGCATGTTCAAGAAGGAATGGTTTTTCGTCTAGAATGACTCTGTTTCTATCCGTCGCTTCCCCTCTGGCTATAAGTTGAAGCTTATTTATAATTTCTGTTCTGACTGCAATGCTTCTTCTTATGCGCTTTTATTTCTTGCTAGCGACAGGTGGCTTTGCGGTTGTGGAGAACGATCGCCTGGTTCAGATGGCTGTGGAAATAGAAGCCATTTCGGGAAGGGAGAGGTCAGCTTCTTACTTGATCAGGAATGCTACTTTTCTGGGGCACAATTTGATTCTACCACGTCAGTTTGTGGTCAAGCAGAGAGACACAGCTAAGGAGAGGGCTGGTAAGGCTAAAGGAGGGGATGCGGCGAAGGGCAGCAAAAGGAAACCCTTCTCAAAACCTCCAATTGTCCGGGGAAAGAAGCTTAAGAAGTCCGATGGACCCTCCCCCAGCACATGTCCAGACATCCCAGAGGAGGAAGATGTGGAGGAGGAAAGAGGCAAGGAGGAGAGCGGAGGTGATGGAGAAGGTGATTATGATGATGGTGGCGAAGGACAGAGCGGTGATGGCGCCGGGGCTTTGTCCTCTGGGAAAGCAGGGGAGATCCAAGAGTGGACAGATGATGCTTTCCGCTAGGCTTTTGAGGGGTTGGAGGGAGGATCAGCCTTGGTGGAGAAGCCAAAGAAAACTGATAAGGTCGGGACTGGTGCCGATTCATCTTCCAAGAGCATTTCAGCTAGGGCAACTCCGGCGATTCAAGGTGAATTTTTGACTCCTCTTTACTCTTTTTAACTTCACATGTTTCTTGGATTATAATCTCATGCATGCTTGTAACACTTGGTTTTTATTCCAGGAACGGGTAAGGTAGCCAAGACATCAAACATTCGGCACGGTCTCGAACAATTCAAACTCCTCAAAGCTTCCGCTAAACCAAAGCCTCCGACCTACCGTTCCGAGGACGTAGTTGGCTACCGTCCTCTTCTCGGAGTTATTGAAGAGGATATTCATAAGAAAAAGAGGAGTCTCTCCTTATTCGAACCTTCACTGGTCCTCAGCCCCCAACCCAGCCTCTTCATGATATCATGGAGGAGGATACTGAGTTCATACCCTCTCCGCATCCGTCTGATAGTCCTACCGTTACTCAGATTGATTGTCCCAGCTTGGCTCATAATCCATTTACGGGTCATCCAGATCTGGATTTGGGTTCTCATGATATTTCCTTTGACGAGGTTACTGGTGAGCACCTTCTCCCTCGCAATCCAATGGTAAGGGTGCTTGATGAGGCCAAGTCCCTGGACCTTGATTTGCTTACTACTCGGATTGTAACTATGGGGGATGAATCTAAGGCAAACATCGACGGAGTTGCTGAGGAGACCAGGAAGTTGATGGGGTATCATGCCCGACTGGTCAAGGCCGGGGAGGAAATTGGGAGTGCTAACATAAGATTGCGGTTAGTGGTTTCCGACCAGGCCAAGCAACTCGCCGATCAGGCCATCCAGATCTCTCAGCACGAGGCTGCCTCCAGACGACTAAAGAAAACCATGGAAGAGGCTAGCAGAGCCGAGCTACGGAAAATGGAGGCCACCTGCAAGGAACGAATCGATATGGCTATTGCAACGGTGGATGAGGTTCGGAAAGCGGATCTCGAGCGGGTAGAGGAGTTATTTGGGAAGCTTGAAGCCGCAGAGCTTGCTCAAGCCAAGCTGAAGGAGGAGATGGAGGCGATGAGGAAATCCCTTCAGGCTGATCGCTCGTGATACTGATCGGAGAGGGATGTTGCCGTTGCAAAGCTGTTGGCTTCTGAGGTCCGAATGAGGGAGTTTGAGGAGAACGAGGGGATGATAGATGAGATGCTCCAGGACATGTATTTCCGTACTTGGAAGCAGGGCAACTTATCCTGGATGGATGATTATCCCTGGATCATGGCCAGGATTTATCTCCGGGCTCTAGAGGAGGCCAAGGCTGATGCAGATAAGGAGGGTGGTGTGGCCTTCCGGATGGATGTAGTCACGGCCCAGTTTACCGAGGAAGAGAAAGTGGTGGTGAAGGTGGGTATGCGGCTGCTCGCCGCTGAGGAGGTAGGTGTGCAGTTGGAGGATGGCGATCAAGGAACAAATGCTGGTAAGTCTTCCCTTTTAGACTTCTCATAACTTGGTTACCTATTGCTTATTCAATGGATTCTTTCCTGAATTGTATAGGCGGAACCTCTGGAGCACCAACTACCTCTGGCCAGCATGTTGAGAGCTCCGACCCTGTGGCTAAGTAGATCTTGGAGGGCCGGTAGGATAGAGGCGAAGCCCCGATGCAGCCGACTCCTTGGCTTGATCTAGACATTTTTTGGGTTTACTTGACATTGCTGTCTGTGTTAGTCTTAAAACATTAGTGTAATTTTCAGGCTGTAATTATGTAACGAACAACTTGATTTTTGGCATGTAACTTTTAACTTAGACTGATTCTGCTACATTTGAATGCTTTTGTTATTTTGATGTGTTGCATAAGAAATACAGCTGTGCACATGTCTGTGATTCAATCGTGTTTGATGCTAAGTTCTTGCTTAAAATATAATTTCATTTCTTGCAATGTTTGTGTGATGTGCGAATAAATTATAGCTACGTATTTATATACAAGAGGAAAAGGTACCGCCCCTCATGTCTTAGTTGTAGATGGTAGCTTTGAATGTCTTGTGTAGCTGAGAATGGAATGCAGCTGAGTGACATGTCATTCAGTTGTGAGTTCCTATTTCCATTGGCGAGCGTCTCCTATTTTGTGTCCTGTACTTTTAGGGATTGTTATAGAGGATAGGAGGAGAAGTTTTCAAACAAAATAGAAATATAAGAAATAGTAAAACTTCCAATCATGGAAGGCCTTCGATGCGCTTAAGTTCGTGGCAAACGGGCTTTGTAGTCATTTTCCTTAGCTGTGGGTCTTGGAGACATTTGTCACCCATCTTACGCCTCTGCGGGGAGTTTTCTTTTTTACCACAGCCGTACTTAAGACACATCGGAGCCGAGATCGCGCACGGTAACTACCCGGGCCATTATGGCCCGTAATCGTGGGTATTATTCGATTCACCGTGGCCGGCTAGCGCGGGTGCCGATCGTCAACCGTGAACTGCCCCTTGCTGGCCACACCTTATGTTGGGGCTTATAATCGATTCACGGTTGCCGGTGAGCCGAACGCCGTAATGAGCATCCTAGGCTATGGTTGGCCTTCTCGGTGGCTTATAGTCGGCTCATTATAGTTGGCTTTAAGGGCCGTCACGAGCAACGAGTTAACCCACAGCAGAGGGATGCTGGAGCAAAAGTGTCTCATTGGCGAGGGCATAGATTCGTATAATACCTGTTAGGTTTTGTCCAGGTGAAGTTGTGCTGTGATGCCCTGAATGGAGATGCCGTCTACACAGAATTTTGTTCAACAGAAAAGGATAAAGCTCAGAAAGTAGCCAAGATATAAAGGAACAAGTTAAAAAAAGAGACAAGTTTTTAAAGTGGTTCGGCACGAAAATGCCTACGTCTACTGATTCTCTTTGTTAATTCACTTTATATGGGCAATACAAGTTAAGAAAAGTATCGACTAAGGTGTTGGATGTTCCATGCCCTCTAGAACACCTCTCCGTCCACTGTTGACAAAATATAAGCTCCGTTGTGGAGATCTTTATGAATTACATATGGTTCATCCCAGATTAGATCTAGCGCTCCGGGGCGCAGGAAGATTCGCTTGAGGACAAGATCTCCTTCTTGTAAGCTGTGATGCTTGACTTTGGAGTTGTATGGTGCTGCCACTTTTTTCTTGTGAGCTGCTGCTTTGTGTGCTGCATCATTTCTTCTTTCTTCGATTAGATCCAAAGATATGTGGAGGAGTTCTTCGTTCTCTTCTGGGTTGTAGTGGATCCTACGGTGGGATGGCACTATAGTTTCAATTGGGAGCATGGACTCCGATCCGTATGCCGAAAAGAAAGGAGTATGCCCTGTTGATGTTCTGAAAGATGTGCGGTAGGCCCAAAGTGCCGTAGGAAGTTCATCCACCCAAGCGCCTTTCGACTTTTCAAGCTTCTTCTTGATTAGTGTTTTAAGAATTTTGTTGACAGCTTCGACTTGTCCATTTGCTTGGGGATAAGCCACAGATGAGAAGCTTTTGTGAATTCCGTGCTCTTGGCACCATTCGGCGAACTCCTCGCTGTCAAACTGAAGTCCATTATCGGATATGATTTTGAGTGGAACCCCGTACCTTCATAGAACATTTTTGATCAAGAAGTTAATAACTTTTGCCAAAGATATTTTATTTATAGGTTCCGCTTCCACCCATTTGGTGAAATAGTCGACTGCCACTATAGCATATTTGGCTCCGCCTCGGCCCATCTGCAGTTCGCCAATCAAGTCAATTCCTCATACTAAAAAGGGCCAAGGGCTGGTCATTTGATTAATCTCATTTGTTGGTAGTCGAGAAATCTTAGCAAATTTCTGACATCTGTCACATCTTTTGACGAAGTCTAAGGCGTCTTTGTTTAAAGTGGGCCAGTAATATCCATATCGGAGTGTCTTCTTTGCCAGAGTCTGCCCACCAGTGTGATCTCCGTAGCTCCTTTGATGGATGTTGGATAAGATTTTCTTGGCTTCCCTTCCAGCAACACACCTTAATAAGGGGTTAGAGAAGCCGCGTCGATAGAGGATGCCTTCTTGTATTGTGTAGCGGGAAGCTCTCCTCAAGATTTTCCTGACTTCGTTACGCTCGTTGGATAGTGTGCCATCTTGTAAGTATTTCCGGGTAGGAGTCATCCAAGTTTCTTCTTCGATTGCAGCTAGCAGATCCACTTGTTCGAAACTTGGGGCTAGTTGTTTTGAGATGGCTACTGTTCCGAAAATGGTGCTATTCTTCATGCTAGCTTGCTTTTCCAGTTCGTCGGCCTCTCGGTTCTCCTCTCGAGGAATGTATTTGATTAAATAGTGGTCCAACTGATCGAGTAGCAGCTTGGTTTTCTTTAGATATGTTGTGAGTCGTTCTCCTCGAGTCTGAAACTCTCCTAGTAATTGGTTTACGATAAGTTGGGAATCACTATGAAGACATAAAGAACCGACTCCAATTTCTAAGGCAAGTTCTAATCATGCTATTATTGCTTCATATTCTGCATCGTTGTTGGTGGCAGCGAATTCCAACCTTAGGGCATAGTGCAGCTTCCCTCCCCTGGGGGTGATTATCACAATACCTGCCCCTGAGCCTTGCTCGTTTGATGCTCCATCTACAAAGAGATTCCACTTGATATCTTCTGCTATTTCAGATTGCTCCTTACCTTCGTTGGTAGTGAATTCGACAATGAAATCGGCCATGGCTTGTCCCTTGATGGCGGTGCGAGGATGGTAGGTGATATCATATTGACTCAGTTCAATGCACCATTTAAGTAGTCGCCCAGAAGTGTCGGGGTGATGGAGTACCTGCCTTAGCTGTTGATCGGTCAAAACTCTGATGGAATGAGATTGGAAATAGTGTCGCAGTTTCCGTGACGTGATTAGCAAACAGTATGCTAGCTTCTCAAGTTTAGGGTATCTGGCTTCTGCCCCCGTAAATCTCTTGCTTACAAAGTATACGGACCGTTGCGCGCGGTTGTCTTCTCGCACCAAAGCGGCGCTTAGAGCGTGGGGCGATACAACAAGGTATAGGTATAGTTCTTCGCCTTAATTTGGAGTTGAGAGTACTGGTGGTCTCTGGAGGTGTTCGATTAGGTTAAAGAATGTTGTTGAGCATTCGTCAGTCCGTTCGAACTTTCTTTTGTCTTTCTTTAGGGCTTCTAAGAAAGGGATGCATTTGTCGGTTGCTTTAGAGATGAATCTTCTTAGGACGGCCACCTTCCCATTTAGGCTTTGCATCTCTCTTCGAGTGGATGGTATCTTGATATCTTGCAAAGCCCGGACTTGTTCGGGGTTTGCTTCAATCCCCCTGGCAAGGACGATGAATCCCAAGAACTTTCCCGACGATACTCCGAAGGAGCACTTTAGAGGATTCAGCTTCATTCCATATTGGTGAAGTACTTGAAACATCTCGTCCAGGTGGCTTACATGATCGTTGGCTTTCCTCGATTTTACCAGCATGTCATCCACATAAACTTCCATAGTTCGTCCTATTAGTTCCGAACATCTTGTTGACGAGGCGCTGATAAGTAGCTTCGGCATTTTTAAGTCCAAAAGGCATTACTCTGTAGCAGTACAATCCCCGGTCAGTGATGAAACTAGTGTGGTCTTGATCGGGGGCGTGCATAGGAATTTGGTTATTTCCTGAGTATGCGTCCATAAAAGATAAGAGTTCGTGCCCGGCTGTGCTGTCCACGAGTTGATCGATTCGGGGGAGTGGGAAACAATCCTTCGGGCAAGCGTCATTTAAGTTGAAGAAGTCAATGCATGTTCGCCACTTCCCATTAGCCTTCTTTACCAGTACCAGGTTGGCGATCCATTCTGGGTAGATGGCTTCTCGTATGAAGTTATTGGCAAGTAGGTTCTTTACTTCTTCCTCGAGGGCTGCTGAGCGTTCTGACCTCATACTTCTCTTTTTCTGCTTTACTGGCACCTTGGTGGGATCGATGTTCAGTATGCGGCATGCTACATCTGGGGAGATTCCAGTCATGTCAGCGTGCGTCCATGCAAATACATCCAATTATGGCGAAGAAAATCGACGAGTTGATCCTAACACTCTGCTCTTAACTGAGACCTGATTCTCAGCAGTCTACTTGGGTCGTGTTTGTCTACAGATACAAATTTCATAACCTCTGCAGGCTCGGCGGTGGCATCCTCCTCTTTGTCCCTGGGGTCTAATTCATTGAAAGGATCACTGGTATATCGAAGAGGAGGGGCTTTCTTTAGTTGCTATGCTTCCAAGTTTTTCTTGCAGAGAGTGGTCTCTGCATCCTTCCCGTTATCCTTCCTGCGGTTATTGCAAAGTTCAGCTACATAGCAATCTCGAGCGGCGTCTTGATTTCCTTCTACTTCCCCTATCCTATTATCTGTTGGAAATTTCATCTTCAGGCACCAAGGGGCCAGGACAATCTGGAAGTCAGACAAGGCTGGTCTTCCCAAAAAGGCGTTGTAAGCCGAGTGGTTATCTATTAGCACAAATGTTTGTTTCCGCATAACGGAGCGGGGATGACTTCCTATTTCAACAAAGAGGTCCAATTGCCCGAGGGGCATCATCGCATCTCCAATGAAACCGTGTAGTGGTTCGTTACAGGGAGACACATCCTTCATTGACAGCTTCATTTTGTCGAAAGCATGCTTGAATAGAATGTTTACGGAGCTTCCAGTATCTACCAGAATTCGAAAAACTTCAGCTGGGCCGAACCAGGCAGAGATGACCATAGGATCCATGTGAGGGTACTGCCTTCCTTCTAGGTCTCGCCTACTGAATGTGATGTCATTATCCTCTTTCCGCTTCGGGCGGTGTTCTTCTATTACAGAATTGATGCAGTCTTCATTGTTTCTAAGTGACTTTCCATATCTTTACATTTCTGCCCAATTTCTGTCGGCGATGTGTGGTCCTCCCGATATTGTATGGACCACTATCTTCTCTTGACTGGAACCGCTGGTGTTATGATTTCTTCCGCCTGTCTCTGGATGGAGTTACCCTGGGTTCTCCTTGGTAGGAGCTGGAGTCCTGTCCAGACCCTTTACATAGTGTTCCAATCTCTTCTTTATGATGTGTTCTTCAATCAGGTCCCGGAGATGACGGCATTCATTGGTATCATGTCCATGGGATTCGTGGAAACAGCAGAACTTTCCAGACTTGATTGCGTGATCTGATTCCTTCTTGTACGGGGGGCGCTTGTATTTAAGCTCATCTTGGGTGGCCAGGAAGATGTTTTCGACTGTTTCATTCAAAGGAGTGTAAGCGTCGAATCTTGGTCCTGGCCGATACGGGCGTTTTTCTCCCTTCCTGCCCCCAGCATTGTCTCGAGAGTCATTTCTTACGATGTCCTTTGCTGCAGCGGGTGCGTTGCCATGAGCTGCCTTGGCTTGTTGCCCTGTCTGCCTTTCGGTGGCCGCGTCTTCAAGTCTCATATACTTTCCGGCTTCATGGAAGAAATCGGGTAAGGTAGCTGGTTTTTCTTTCGTTATTCTTCTAGCAAACTGGGTATCCGAATGTACGCCACTACAAAGAGCCATTAGGATAAGTTTCTCATCGGCATCTTGGACTGCGGCTGCTACGGCGTTGAATCGGGTTAGATATTGTTGCACTGTCTCTCCGGGCTTCTGTTTGATATTAGATAGGGAATAAGCGTCCTTGGGTTGTTCCACATGAATGCAGAACTGGCTGATGAACTTTTCTTTCAACATTTTCCATGAGCTGATGGATCCTTGGGGTAGATGGCAGAACCAGGAGGTAGCTAGATCTGCCAAGAATAGTGGGAAGCATTTACACAACACTCCCTCTGTTGCTCCGCTCATGAGCATATGCTGTGTGTATCTCTACAAGTGTACAACTGGGTCAGAGGTTCCCTTATAAGGTTCCATTGTTGGCATTTTCCATTCCCGGGGGGTGATGGCAGTTTCGATATTGCAGGTGAAGGGGCTGGTTACCCTAGCGCCTATCTCCCAATCCCTTTGGTCCCGTTGGACGCACTCTCTGAACAATCACGTCATCCTTTCATCAGAACATGGAGCGAATAGAAATGAGTTTGGTTCTTCTCTGCGGGATTGATTCCATCCAGATGACCTATAGGGATGGTATCGTCTATTACTCCTAACATTTTCCGGTGGCTGTCTTCGGTCTTCTGGGAGCATGCTGGGGTCAGCCATAGTTGGCCCTTGCCTTGATCTTCCACTGCTGTGCTCTGTTCTAAGCATTCCCTCGGGTCCAACTTCGGGATGGACTCCATCTCGGCCCCGTCCATTGGTGTTCCCATGGTTAGGTAGCATGACAGGCTCAGCCATATCCGACCCCTGCCTGGTACCTCCCCCGTTGGGTTCGGTTCAAGTGTTTCCTCGGGTCGGAATTCGGGCTGTGTAACGACGCGGATTTTTCGCGCTCAAAAATTGACATCCATACTTTACATCGTATTCGAATGCCATAGATTCGACCGTTCAAATCCGATTCGCCGGAGCTTATAACAACACTAAGTAAATAACACAACGGAATAATAAGAATAATACATTGATATACAACATTGATACAATATCTGATACAACAGATGATACAATAGATATCAATATACATCAAAGATACAAGAAAATAGCAGCGGAAAGAAATATAGATAATGCTAGCAGCGGAATAATATAACTCTAAGATAGTCTTCAAGGAAGAACTCCAAAAACTGCAACTCCATTTCCAAGAACCAATCCAACAATAGCTCGAACTCCCAAAAACGATGCGCATAGATAAGCAACTGCAGTCTGATCCAAAGATTGAACTAGCTCCAGACAATCTGTTAAATCTAGCTATTTGAAAAACCCAACTCTAGACTGCTCGTGTAGAAAGTAATGAGCACCCAGAGTTTAGGAAAGAAACAATAAACTCCGGATCAGTCGTGGGGCTGGTGTAAGCAACAAAAACAGTTTATCTTTTAAAAACAAACAAAGGAATGTTTTAAAGTTAATTCGCAATGCTTTTAGAAATGAGACTACCATAAGGCCTCCCGCACACACACACAATGCAAACGCAGAATCGGAGGAGATTTCTCCTTATGATAGTCAAAGATGCTTGATACGCATTAAAAAGAAATATTTGATATTATTACTAGTGCATAGTGTAGGAAAAATCATTTCGAAAGTAAAGATATAAACCTTAGCCAACATAGACATTTCGAACTATGCCTACTATAGCTACCATCCAAACAGTGGGGTGCCACCATAAGTAGATGGTAGGTAATACAACTAAAACCGTACAAGGTACGTATTTGAAGAATGGATTTCCAACAAATGGTCGGGCAAAGGAACTTCCCAAACCCCGAAATGGAACGCCTCTGGAAGGACGTCCCCGAGCATCCCAAATGGATCTCTGCCAAACAAGGCCGGCTACCCCTTTCCCAGGGAGTAAGAAACATCAGATATACCACCCCCGGTCCTTTTGGACCTTTATACGAGGCCTCGATTCCAACAACACCACACAGTAATAGATATAGTGTATCCACATGAGTAAGTATCTAGGCTCCATACCACGATACTACCCCTTTCTAGAAGGAATGGTCCTACCCTAGGGAAGCTACCCCTGAAACCTTGGCGCCAGATTCCTGTTTCGACCATTACCGGGTTGTGAGGCTTGACGAAGTCTCGTCCACAAAGCCATACTTTGGTACAAAGCCATGCTTTGGGTCAACAAATTATCAAAGTAATGATCACAAAGATAAATGATCAAACAAATGATCATATCACAAATGATCAACAATGATCATTTCATAGCAACACTCAGCATGTCACATTACCAAATTGGGAATATATCGCTGATAACCTTCAACTACATAACCTCTGAGCTCGTACGTCTCAGAAAAGGGTGTTAAGCTAAGAGAATAAATTCTCCGCCACCAACAGAAATATATTTGAAAGAAATCAGCTTTATATCTCAAATTGTAATGTCAGACATAACAATCCATACAAGTCTGTTCTGGATTTAGAACAGAACCGAAGGCACTTCCAATGAAGCCCTTGCAATCTGGGTATTCACAATCCCGATTGGACTTCCCATCACTTAGGGAGTCTCTATACCGTTGCAACTCAGTGCAGAGACAATCGATAGGTCATACTATCGTTCTTGCAAATACCCGGTCTTCACCACCGGTCTTCAAATGCTATCCATAACGACGTATCACATATTCGGAATGGGTTATACGACCCAAAGGTCCTTTCCCGGCTAACCCGAATAGTGAGCGCAACATTTAAAACATATGGATATGAGGTTTCAATTAAGTCACAACTTAAAAATCCAAAGTTTTTCTTTCAAATGGTTTAACAAATTACCATTTCCAATCTTTTAAAACAAAAAGATTTATTTCATAAAGTTCACCTAGTTTCTCAAAGATTCATTCCTGGATTTCAAAACAATTCCATTTCAATTGGATTTAATTCATTAAATCTTTAAATCAAAGATTTGTTTCATAGCTTTCTAATCGTTCCCAAATATTCTCTTTCAAAATTCGTTTCCAAATTTTCATCTATAACTTGAAAAATTATTTCAGTTTAAATTTGAAATCCCTTTTATACAATTTGAAATTCATTTCTCTTATGAAAGCTTTTTATCATTTAGAAACAACCTTATTTCGAAAAAACCCGATTTCATTTATACAAGTTATAATCTTTGGGTTAAATCAATTTCCCAAAAGAACAATACTTAAAAAATGGTTCGACTTATATATAACTAGTATAATATCATTAATCCCTAGTTTCAAATCATAGAATTCAATTTTTAAGTATTGAATTCAAATTGAAATCAAACTATTTAAATTCCAAATCTTAATCAAGTTATTCAAAATAACTTCATCTTTGAAATTCTATTTCAATTTCTTTTCACTTTAAACCCAATCCATTTTCAAAACATTTGAATTCAAATATTCAACTTTAAAAATCATTTCAAAAACTGTGACTTAACCGATTTCCTCGTGAAATCCATATTTGGTGTGTGTATAAGTGTGGTCAAGGGGTTTAACACAATAGTGCAACATCATGCAATCATCACAGATCAAACACAGAAATATAGTTGATAAGCGATATACCTATAAAGCTTATCGCCCATTCACAGATTCACATATAATATACAAATGTAAATAAATGAATAATCATACACGGCTCAATCTACAGAACAAAATATCACAGATCGGATAGGATAATCAATTCAAGGCAACTCATTCAATACAATCATTCATAAGTAAGGTCAAGTATCTAATAATCATTTATAAACAGGATTAATTTATCATTTAATCCTAATCAATACAATTTATTTCCAAGTAAATTTATTACTTATGAATTTAATTATCCAATCCTGATTTATTTTACATATCATTTGATATAAATTTATTTATCTAACACTTTAACTAATTAAATTATTCTTAATTAATCATATTTAATTAATTTAATCTTTAAACCAATTTCATAATTAATCATTCAAATTAACTTAAGTAGTTAATAACAAATTTATCAATCACTTAAACATTATTAATTCAAACTCTAATTATTATTTTAAAGTAATCCGTCTTAATTAATTTCCAAAATAAGTAATCAATATCAATTAGTCATATTAATTGGTTACAACCATTTATTTACTTTAAATTAATTACAAGATTAATTAATTCTAAATTAATAAACATCCCTTAATAACTTAATTAATTCAAATCATAAATTAATTAACTTATTAATTTAACCATTTAATTACCTTAAAAATTAGATGGATTATAAATCATTAAACCTTAATTAACTTTAAGATAAAACATCGTTTTAGTAATGATTTAATTATCATACTCAAACACATTTAAAAACATGTTGTTTCAAATTCACTTTTAAATTCTATTTCATATTAAAAGAATCTGAAATAACTACAAATTTAACTTTACAATTTTAACCAAGTTAAAACTCTTTTTAAAATTAAATTTTATAAAACATTTATCTTTATACAGAAATTTATACTAGAGTTTAAATCAATCATTTAAATTCAAAACATTTTAAATTAATACTTTAACCCCGTTTTAAAGTAGTTCAAATATTTATATTTTTATAAAACATTCTTTAATTCAAACTAGGATACAAAAATAAATTTGGATTCATCTTTCAAATTCTAGTTTTAAACATTATATTAAAAACCTGGCTTCAAATCTTCAAAATTTGTTTAAATTCAAACAGACAAGTTTAATTAAAAACCTGTAACATTTCAAATGACCCGAGGCAATTAAATTTTGCTTCGAGTCCATCCCCTTCCTGCTTCGAGCAAAACGCAGGAATCACTCGAGATAAACTCGCGTGCAACCCTGTTCCACCCAGCTTCTTCCCCACTTCCCAAATTTTCCAGACCTCCAAAACAATTGCACGGTGCACGTGCACAGCCCCTCTGGCCAACTCCGGTCATCGTCGACGTCATCAACAAGTCGACCATCATCCCCCAATCTGACAATGACCATCCAAACCCCTCATGTTCGACTCGAACTCGAATTCGAGTATAAAGAAAAACCTGGAAACGCAACAGTGATCCACCTCAACCCTGTCAACGCCGTTCGCTCGACACTCCGACCACCGGAGGCCACCAAACTCCGGCCGACGCCTCGTCCATCTCCCCTCTACCTTCTCGCAAAGCCGCGTGACACTCGATCACTCCTCGGCGACGAACGAACCAAAAAAAAACACAGCCGGTCAAAACTAGGTTTAAAATTTTCAAACCCAAATTCCACAACCCACATAGCATGATTCTTCGATCCAATAATTTTTATAGCTTCCCTGATCACTCCTTTAACCCCCGAACCAATCTCGACTTCTCCGATCAAGTTTGTTCCCCGAGGCAACCCCATCTTCCTAAAATGATCAACACAACCATGCCACTTCTACTCGTTACAAAAAAAATATGAATTGAGCTTTAAAAATCCTATTTATGATTAAGCAATCAGTTCCTAAACTTGAATCAGCAATTCAAGATGTTTAAAATTTTGACTTATGTTAAGTATTACTGTTCTATGCTTATTCCCAGAGCAGCTCAACCTTTTTGTTATGAATTTAAATTTTTGAAATCCACTTTATACTTCCCTAAACATAATTTGTTTATATACTTTACTCTAACAATCAATAGATTGAGCATACATGATTTTTGAAGCAACTTAGGCTGTTGGAATGTATAAACAGAGGCAATATATGTATATGTATATGCATATCAAAGCAACTCCAGATTTCAAACTTAACAAACAACAACTAATTATATTAAGTTAAATATGGAGTTGTTTACTCACAGATTCACGGCATTGAATTCAAGAACTGGTTCTAAAACTTAAAGTTGCTCGCCTTTCTTTGAAAAGAAAGAACAGAGTACTGGAATTGAAGAGCAGAGAAGAACAGAGACCAGAAAAACCAGCAAAACCTAGAAATGGAAACTTGGATTTGAACTTTTGATCAGTGGCTTTGAAACTGAGCATTTTGATTTTGAAAACCTTTATCTTTGGTCTGATACTTGATATTCACATTGAGTTGAATCTTTGCATTTGATTTGTTTTTAAACTTTGCTTGATCTTCCTGCTTCTTTTCTGACTTTGCTTAGTTATGTTTTGAATAAACTAAAATAAAGAGGAAATTTGAGATATATAGAGGAGAAGTTACAGGGTTGCATGTTTTTTTTTTGTACAGGGTATTAGGTATGGTAGAACATCAGAGACCCTTTTTTTTTATTACTTTACTCCTTGTTTCGGCTGATAGAAAATATGTTATGCTGAGGAGATGTTTTGTGCTTGGGTATTAAATGCAAGAGTCCTTGATTATAAGCTTATACTATTTGAATCATGTATGTACATATGTGAAGCAACTGTTTTATCCCTAGCCTGCATACTTGTCCTTGTTTCAGCTGAGAGATTGTTTTCTTTTAGCATTTTGTTTAAATACTTTAAGTCTTTTCTTTAATTCTTTTGTACATGTTTGTACAGTTTACTTGTACACAAATGTTTGAATTGTAGACATTTCTCTTTGTTTTTGTTGCTTTACGTAAGTACATGACAACCTTGTTTATTTATTTTCTTGCTTGCATATCTTTTGGTTTTTTTATTTAAGTATTTATATTTATTCTTATAATTCTATAGTCTTTAAATGCCTAAACTTGGTTTCTATTTATATTGAGAGAATTTAGTTTTATTTTAAACACTTTATTTATAATTCAATTCAACTGAAAATATTTAATTTGAGTTTCAAATCAAAATTTAAAAGCAAATAAGTATACATTCTCATTAAATTTGAAAAATTCAAACAAATCCATAATTTAATCCAAAATTTTAATTAAATTACAAATTTAAATTCGTCATTAAAACTGGGATCGTTACAGACTTCCTCCCTTAAAAGAATTTCGTCCTCGAAATTCGCAGGCACGAAAATAACACAGAGATAGACTCAATCTCTACAATTTCTCAATTACAAGATATGGATTCCAAATTCAAGTCGAAATATCTCAAAATATATACCAATTTGTCCCTCTTCGGACTTTGGTATTTACAAGAAATTACAACAGAAATTCAAATTTGGGTTTAAACGAAACCATTTTATCGATTCAATTCAAATTTAGCTCTATATTTTATTAATCAATTTTAACTCAAATTAAAATTTCCAATTTATTCAAAATTTCCAATTTATTCATTAAGGTTTAAATCAAAAATTGATAAGAAATCGATGAAGATACGAAGTAAGGATTTTCTACAACGATTCGTACGGCATCACCGCATCGAAACTTCTTCTTGCAACTGCCACGAGGCAAATCAAAAGAATTTGGAAAGATGAATCGAAAGAGATTGATAGAGAAAGTTATTTCCACTGTTGCAGGGCGTCGACCATTTATAGTCGTATTTCCCTGTCCCCTATCTCGTTCTCTTCTTACACTCATACTCACTATCAGTGGATAGTAAGCGAACTTACTGAGACATTCGAACAGATATCTTAGGGATTATACTCATTCTAGGGTATACTTCACCCTATCTCTAATGAGCTACTTAATGTGTTATACTCCTGAGCTAAGGTGTTTAACCCTCAGCTCTGATACCAAATGTAATAGTCGACGACAGCGGTCACAACCGGTAGGCTTTTCAACCATCCCAGCCCCACCGTGGCTTACATTGATATCCCAGACTTGCTTTTAAGGCCAGCCTCTCGACTGTCTCAGCTTACGCCTAACCAACCCCCTAAAAAAGGACGTGTGGGGGCAAGAGTCTCCCGTTCGCCACCTAACCGCGAAGCGAGAACCCCCCATCACATAGCCCTAAGCTCAGCAAGACTGGTGTGAGCAACAAAAATACTTTATCTTTTAAAAACAAACAAAGAAATATTTTAAAGTTAACTCGCAATGCTTTTAGAAATAAGACTACCATAAGGCCTCCCGCACACACACACAATTAAAACGCAGAATCGGAGGAGATTTCTCCTTATGATAGTCAAAGATGCTTGATATGCATTAAAAAGAAATATTTGATATTATTACTAGTGCATAGCGTAGGAAAAATCATTTTGAAAGTAAAGATATAAACCTTAGCCAGCATAGACATTTCGAACTATGCCTACTATAGCTACCATCCAAACAGTGGGGTGCCACCATAAGTAGATTGCAGGCAATACAACTAAAACCGTACAAGGTACGTATTTGAAGAATAGATTTCCAACAAATGGTCGGGCAAAGGAACTTCCCAAACCCCAAAATGGAACGCCTCTGGAAGGACGTCCCCGAGCATCCCAAATGGATCTCTGCCAAACAAGGCCGGCTACCCCTTTCCCAGGGAGTAAGAAACCTCAGATATACCACCCCCGGTCCTTTTGGACCTTTGTACGAGGCCTCGATTCCAACAACACCACACAGTAATAGATATAGTGTATCCACATGAGTAAGTATCTGGGCTCCATACCATGATACTACCCCTTTCCAGAAGGAATGGTCCTACCCTAGGGAAGCTACCCCTGAAACCTTGCCGCCACGATTCCTGTTTCGACCATTACCGGGTTGTGAGGCTTGACGAAGTCTCGTCCACAAAGCCACGCTTTGGTACAAAGCCATGCTTTGGTACAAAGCCATGCTTTGGGTCAACAAATGATCAAAGTAATGATCACAAAGATAAATGATCAAACAAATGATCATAAATGATCAACAATGATCATTTCACAGCAACGCTCAGCATGTCACATTACCAAATTAGGAATATATCGCTGATAACCTTCAACTACATAACCTCTGAGCTCGTACGTCTCAGAGAAGGGTGTTAAGCTAAGAGAATAAATTCTCCACCACCAACAGAAATATATTTGAAAGAAATCAGCTTTATATCTCAAATTGTAATGTCAGACATAACAATCCATACAAGTCTGTTCTGGATTTAGAACAGAACCGAAGGCACTTCCAATGAAGCCCTTGCAATCCGGGTATTCACAATCCCGATTGGACTTCCCATCACTTACGGAGTCTCTATACCGTTGCAACTTAGTGCAGAGACAATCGATAGGTCATACTATCGTTCTTGCAAATACCCGGTCTTCACCACCGGTCTTCAAATGCTATCCATAACGACGTATCACATATTCGGAATGGGTTATACGACCCAAAGGTCCTTTCCCGGCTAACCCGAATAGTGAGCGCAACATTTAAAACATATGGATATGAGATTTCAATTAAGTCACAACTTAAAAATCCAACGTTTTTCTTTCAAATGGTTTAACAAATTACCATTTCCAATCTTTTAAAACAAAAAGATTTATTTCATAAAGTTCACCTAGTTTCTCAAAGATTCATTCCTGGATTTCAAAACAATTCCATTTCAATTGGATTTAATTCATTAAATCTTTAAATCAAAGATTTGTTTCATAGATTTCTAATCGTTCCCAAATATTCTCTTCCAAAATTCGTTTCCAAATGTTCATCTATAACTTGAAAAATTATTTCAGTTTAAATTTGAAATCCCTTTTATACAATTTGAAATTCATTTCTCTTATGAAAGCTTTTTATCATTTAGAAACAACCTTATTTCGAAAAAACCCGATTTCATTTATACAAGTTATAATCTTTGGGTTAAATCAAAATCCCAAAAGAACAATACTTAAAAAATGGTTTGACTTATATATAACTAGTATAATATCGTTAATCCCTAGTTTCAAATCATAGAATTCAATTTTTAAGTATTGAATTCAAATTGAAATCAAACTATTTAAATTCCAAATCTTAATAAAGTTATTCAAAATAACTTCATCTTTGAAATTCTATTTCAATTTCTTTTCACTTTAAACCCAATCCATTTTCAAAACATTTGAATTCAAATATTCAACTTTAAAAATCATTTCAAAAACTGTGACTTAACCGATTTCCTCGTGAAATCCATATTTGGTGTGTGTATAAGTGTGGTCAAGGGGTTTAACGCAATAGTGCAACATCATGCAATCATCACAGATCAAACACAGAAATATAGTTGATAAGCGATATACCTATAAAACTTATCGCCCATTCACAGATTCACATATAATATACAAATGTAAATAAATGAATAATCATACACGGCTCAATCTAAAGAACAAAATATCACAGATCAGATAGGATAATCAATTCAAGGCAACTCATTCAATACAATCATTCATAAGTAAGGTCAAGTATCTAATAATCATTTATAAACAGGATTAATTTATCGTTTAATCCTAATCAATACAATTTATTTCCAAGTAAATTAATTACTTATGAATTTAATATCCATTCCTGATTTATTTTACAAATCATTTGATATAAATTTATTTATCTAACACTTTAATTAATTAAATTATTCTGAATTAATCATATTTAATTAATTTAATCTTTAAACCAATTTCATAATTAATCATTCAAATTAACTTAAGTAGTTAATAACAAATTTATCAATCACTTAAACATTATTAATTCAAACTCTAATTACTATTTTAAAGTAATCCGTCTTAATTAATTTCCAAAATAAGTAATCAATATCAATTAGTCATCTTAATTGGTTACAATCATTTATTTACTTTAAATTAATTACAAGATTAATTAATTCTAAATTAATAAACATCCCTTAATAACTTAATTAATTCAAATCATAAATTAATTAACTTATTAATTTAACCATTTAATTACCTTAAAAATTAGATGGATTATAAATTATTAAACCTTAATTATCTTTAAGATAAAACATCGTTTTAGTAATGATTTAATTATCATACTCAAACACATTTAAAAACGTGTTGTTTTAAAATTCAATTTTAAATTTTATTTCATATTAAAAGAATTTGAAATAACTACAAATTTAACTTTACAATTTTAACCAAGTTAAAACTCTTTTTAAAATTAAATTTTATAAAACATTTATCTTTATACAGAAATTTATACTAGAGTTTAAATCAATCATTTAAATTCAAAACATTTTAAATTAATACTTTAACCCCTTTTTAAAGTAGTTCAAATAATTAAATTTTTATAAAACATTCTTTAATTCAAACTAGGATACAAAAATAAATTTGGATTCATCTTTCAAATTCTAGTTTTAAACATTATATTAAAACCTGGTTTCAAATCTTCAAAATCTGTTTAAATTCAAACAGACAAGTTTAATTAAAAACCTGTAACATTTCAAATGACCCGAGGCAATTAAATTTTGCTTCGAGTCCATCCCCTTCCTGCTTCGAGAAAACGCAGGAATCACTCGAGATAAACTCGCGTGCAACCCTGTTCCACCCAGCTTCTTCCCCACTTCCCAAATTTTCCAGACCTCCAAAACAATTGCACGGTGCACGTGCACAGCCCCTCTGGCCAACTCCGGTCATCGTCGATGTCATCAACAAGTCGATCATCATCCCCCAATCTGACAATGACCATCCAAACTCCTCCTGTTCGACTCGAACTCGAATTCGAGTATAAATAAAAACCTGGAAACGCAACAGTGATCCACCTCAACCCTGCCAACGCCGTTCGCTCGACACTCCGACCACCGGAGGCCACCAAACTCCGACCGACGCCTCGTCCATCTCCCCTCTACCGTCTCGCAAAGCCGCGTGGCACTCGATCACTCCTCGGCGATGAACGAACCAAAAAAAAAACACAACCGTCAAAACTAGGTTTAAAATTTTCAAACCCAAATTCCACAACCCACATAGCATGATTCTTCGATCCAATAATTTTTAAAGCTTCCCTGTTCACTCCTTTAACCCCCGAACCAATCTCGACTTCTCCGATCAAGTTTGTTGCCCGAAGCAACCCCATCTTCCCAAAATGATCAACACAGCCATGCCACATCTACTCGTTACAAAAAAATACGAATTGAGCTTAAAAATCCTATTTATGATTAAGCAATCAGTTCCTAAACTTGAATCGGCAATTCAAGATGTTTAAAATTTTGACTTATGTTAAGTATTATTGTTCTATGCTTATTCCCAGAGCAGCTCAACCTTTTTATTATGAATTTAAAATTTTAAAATCCACTTTATGCTTCCCTAAACATAATTTGTTTATATACTTTACTCTAACAATCAATAGATTGAGCATACATGATTTTTGAAGCAACTTAGGCTGTTGGAATGTATAAACAGAGGCAATATATGTATATGTATATGCATATCAAAGCAACTCCAGATTTCAAACTTAACAAACAACAACTAATTATATTAAGTTAAATTTAGAGTTGTTTACTCACAGATTCACGACATTGAATTCAAGAACTGGTTCTAAAACTTAAAGTTGCTCACCTTTCTTTGAAAAGAAAGAACAGAGTACTGGAATTGAAGAGCAGAGAAGAACAGAGACCAAAAAACCCAGCAACACCTAGAAATGGAAACTTGGATTTGAACTTTTGATCAGTGGCTTTGAAACTTAGCATTTTGATTTTGAAAACCTTTATCTTTGGTCTGATACTTGATATTCACATTGAGTTGAATCTTTGCATTTGATTTGTTTTTAAACTTTGCTTGATCTTCTTGCTTCTTTTCTGACTTTGCTTAGTTATGTTTTAAATAAACTAAAATAAAGAGGAAATTTGATATATATAGAGGAGAAGTTACAGGGTTGCATGTTTTTTTTGTACAGGGTATTAGGTATGGTAGAACATCAGAGACCCTTTTTTTTATTACTTTACTCCTTGTTTCGGCTGATAGAAAATATGTTATGCTGAGGAGATGTTTTGTGCTTGGGTATTAAATGCAAGAGTCCTTGATTATAAGCTTATACTATTTGAATCATGTATGTACATATGTGAAGCAACTGTTTTATCCCTAGCCTGCATACTTGTCCTTGTTTCAGCTGAGAGATTGTTTTCTTTTAGCATTTTGTTTACATACTTTAAGTCTTTTCTTTAATTCTTTTGTACAAGTTTGTACAGTTTACTTGTACACAAATGTTTGAATTGTAGACATTTCTCTTTGTTTTTGTTGCTTTACATAAGTACATGACAACCTTGTTTATTTATTTTCTTGCTTGCATATCTTTTGGTTTTGTTTATTTAAGTATTTATATTTATTCTTATAATTCTGTAGTCTTTAAATGCCTAAATTTGGTTTCTATTTATATTGAGAGAATTTAGTTTTATTTTAAACACTTTATTTATAATTCAATTCAACTGAAAATATTTAATTTGAGTTTCAAATCAAATTTTAAAGGCAAATAAGTATACATTCTTATTAAATTTGAAAAATTCAAACAAATCCATAATTTAATCCAAAATTTTAATTAAATTACAAATTTAAATTCGTCGTTAAAACTGGGATCGTTACAGGCTGAGTCTGGGCTCGGCTCCTACCATTGCTGTTTCTGCTGTTAGCCTCTTCGAAGAAGAAAGATCTTTGTCGCCTCCCAGACCCTCCAGGCTGGGACTCACCCCATGATTCAGTGTTGCGGTTGGATTCTTCAGCATCCCTTAAGCGTGACATGAGTTGGTCCACCAAGGCTTCTTGTTGAGATACGAAGCGGTTAGTTACTTCAGCCACAACCCTGTCCAGATATGCCCTAGTAATTGGTTGTTCCGTAGCGGGGGCTGTCGGATTTGCCTGATTTCCATTTGCTGTTGGAACAGGACGATTCTCTTGATCAGTGATCACTGGATCTGGAATACTGCTAGTTGTGATGTTCTTCCCTTTGTTAGCATCTTTCTTCTGCCTGGGAGGCATGTTTTTCGAGCAATGAGCGATGCTGATAGGAAAAAGGTTAAGTGGGAGAAGCTGAAGCTTCGAGCTCCGTTCTCAGTGAAAGCACCAAAAATGTTTGCACAAAAAATGGGCAAACACCTCCAAGTCGTATGATTTAGTTGATTATATGTTGTTTTAGTGGTTTGGGTGATTTATGCAAATATGTAAAAAGTAGGGACTAAACAGTAAAAGACACGCAGATTTATAGTGGTTCGGCCAGAACGTGCCTACGTCCACTTTATATGTTATTCTCCTTTACTGTTCAGATTACAAGTACAAATCATTGATTACAAGTGCATGAAAATTGTTTGAAAGTTCTATCCGTGCTTGAGCTCTCAAACTTGTCCGCCATTGTTGTACCCCTGCCCCTCTATTTATAGAGTGAGGCTAGAGGCAGGGGTCTTGGATGTATATAGCTGCTGGTGGGTCTGGGCTGATGTAATCTGGCCTGGCAGTGTTGGTCCGGTACGCCTTGGTCCGGTGGTGAGTGGATGGAGTTTGGTTCGGTGGGACTTGGTCCGGTGGTGAGTGGATGGAGTTTGGTTCGGTGGGACTTGGTCCGGTGGTGAGTGGATGGAGTTTGGTTCGGTGGGACTTGGTCCGGTGGTGAGTGGTCCGGTAGTTGGTTCGGCTATGTAGGGGAAGTGTGTTGGCTCGGCTATGCAGGGAAGTGGAGTTGGACCGGTAGTAGGTGGAAACGGGATTGGTTCGGCTATGCATGGAAGAGGGGTTGGTTCGGGAGTGCTTAGGAAAGGGTTGGTTCGGTGGTGGTAGAAACACACTGTAACGACCCAGGATTTTTGTGAATTTAAACTGATAATTTAAATAAAGTTTTGAATTAAAAAATTGTAAAATTGATTTTAAATGGCAGCGAGTTTCCCCGATTCAAATAGAAGTAAAATAAATATTTGAGTTATAAATAGAGATAAATAAAAGTTAACTATGGAACCAAACAAACATATACATTCAAATAAGAAAGGAAAACATCTATGTACAAACAAAGTTATAGAATAAATATAAAGCAAAAGAAGAAATACCAACAAACAAAAATATACACATTTTCAGCAGAGACAAAGTAAAAAAGAACAAGTAAAAGAAAGGCAAGATAAGTACAAACAAAACATAAACAAAAGAATGCAAGACAGCAATAAATTTGAACACAAAATAAAAGAAAAGAGATAAGTATAAAACATAAAGTACTAAGCAAGTAATTCCATTATCATCAGCCTGCATAAAGGTAAAAAAATCAAATTTGATATGGAAGAGTAGCTTGCAAATGAAGTACCCAGGCAATTAATGCAACATGCCTCTAGCATTTAATGCAAGCCTCTTCACCCATGCCTATTATACAAAATAACATCACCCTGTCACCTTCTTTTCTTTTATATATATCAACTTCATTCCAATTTTGTTCACTATTATAACTGAGAAAAGAAAAAAAAACCAAAGTAATATCATCATCATTTAAACAAACATCTCAGATTTAAAACATCAAACCCATTCATCAAACCTGAGATCAAGTGAGGACTTCCAGCTAGCAAACTCAAACCAGATTTCGACTTTGTAAATTCAAAAAAAAAATCAAAACAACATGCTCTGTTCATCTTCTCAGATCAAGGTGAGTAGCATCACTGTTAAAATTTTAAGTTTATGAAATAAGGTTGCATGATTAATATATAAAGCTAAATATGTTTGTATGTATATAGTAGTGAAATTTTGTGCATATTCAGGTGAAATATGAATGCATGCCTGACACCCTGTTCCCAGTTTCAAATCTAAGATCTGATTTGAAAAGTTCTATTCCTTGATCTAGTTATCATTAGGATTCAAACAATTCATGTTTGTTTAAGTATAAAGTAAGGTAAAAAAAATTAATTAAGTTAAATAGATTGGTATATGGCTCTGGAAACCTGGATAACAGACCAAAACTTTAATATAGTAAAAATTTAAGTTTCTTGTATTACAAATTCATATATACAATTTGAATACTTACACTTAAACATGATTTTTAAAGCTAAAATCACAAACTTTAGATTTTGGGTGAAAGAACAGTTTGAGTTTGCCTGATCTTCTTTGATTTGGTGTTCGGTGGCGATGCATTGTGTTGTAGGGGTTGGGTTTTTGTTTGGGGATGGAGTGATGAACGGGGTTTCCAGGAAAAATCGTGAAAGAAGGTGAAGTTGGATGTGGAGGCGACGGCAAGGGGTTTAAATTTGTAAACCTAATTTTTAGAATGGCCAGGAAATTGAACGAGGCGGCTTCTCTCGTGCATCGAGTTGCACGAGACTGAGGGTGATGGAGGCTGGGGTGTAGATGAGGCGGTGGCCGGAGTTGCACGAACTCCGGTGGTCGAGGCGTCGAACACGAACGGTTGCCAGGTTTTGAATGGAAGTGGAACTGTTTGTTCCAGGTTTGGGTTCTTGACTCGAATTCGATTTCGAGCCCACCTGGAAGCGAACTGATGATTAGGTCGAAGTTTGGTGATGTTAGTGGGTGGGGGATGATCGCCGTTGATGGTCGGAATCGCCCACAGCCATTGTGCACGTGCACGAGCACGTTACTTTTGACCTGGGGTTGTTTTGCAGTGTGTTCTCGAGTTTTACTCGAGTAAGTGGGGTTTTGGACTCGAAGGGAAATGGTATGGCCTCGGGTCATTTACATTGTGATAGGTTTCAGAAAACTGTCTGTTCGGTTTTCTTTTAAAACAGAAAAAAAAAAATTGAAACCTGATTTTAATATAAAGTTAAAATCAGAATTTGAGATATGGATCCAAATTAGTCTTTGTATCCTAATTTGAAAAATAAAGAAAGTTTTATAAAATTTAATATTTAAACAATTTAAAAAGGGTTTAAGAATAATTTAAATTGTTTTGAGTTTAAATGATTGATTTAAACTCTAGTATAAATTTCTGTATAAAGATAAATGCTTTATAAAATTTAATTTTAAAAAGAGTTTTAACTTGGTTAAAATCGTAAAGTTAAATTTGTAGTTCTTTCAAATTCTTTTAATATGAAATAGAATTTACAAGTGAATTTGAAACAACATGTTTTTAAATGTATTCGAGTATAATAATTAAATCATTACTAAAATGATGTTTTATCTTAAAGATAATTAAGGTTTAATGATTTATAATCCATCTAATTTTTAAGGTAATTAAATGGTTAAATTAATAAGTTAATTGATTTATGATTTGAATTAATTAAGTTATTAAGGGATGTTTATTAATTTAGAATTAATTAATCTTGTAATTAATTTAAAGTAAATAAATGGTTGTAACCAATTAAGATGACTAATTGATATTGATTACTTATTTTGGAAATTAATTAAGACGGATTACTTTAAAATAGTAATTAGAGTTTGAATTAATAATGTTTAAGTGATTGATAAATTTGTTATTAACTACTTAAGTTAATTTGAATGATTAATTATGAAATTGGTTTAAAGATTAAATTAATTAATATGATTAATTAAGAATAATTTAATAATTAAAGTGTTAGATAAATAAATTTATATCAAATGATTTGTAAAATAAATCAGGATTGGATAATTAAATTCATAAGTAATTAATTTACTTGGAAATAAATTGTATTGATTAGGATTAAACGATAAATTAATCCTGTTTATAAATGATTATTAGATACTTGACCTTACTTATGAATGGTTGTATTGAATGAGTTGCCTTGAATTGATTATCCTATCTGATCTGTGATATTTTGTTCTGTAGATTGAGCCGTGTATGATTATTCATTTATTTACATTTGTATATTATATGTGAATCTGTGAATGGGCGATAAGCTTTATAGGTATATCGCTTATCAACTATATTTCTATGTTTGATCTGTGATGATTGAATGATGTTGCACTATCGTGTTAAATCCCTGGACCACACTTATACACACACGGATATGGATTTCACAGGGAAATCAATTAAGTCACAGATTTTGAAATAGTTAAAGTTGAATATTTGAATTCAAATGTTTTGGAAATGGATTGGGTTTAAAGTAAAAAGCTTTTGAAATGGAATTTCAAAGATGAAATTTATTTGAATAACTTAATTGAGTTTTGAAATTTAAATATTTTGATTTAAATTTGAATTCAATATTTGAAATTGAATTCTATGATTTGGAAACTAGGGTTTAAAAGGGATATTCAACTTATGAATGAGTTTATATGGTTTAAACTATTTTAAAGGTATTGATTTGAGAATTTGAATTTAAATTCAAAGGCTTTAACTCGTGTGAATAAGATTGGATACTTCTGAAGTGAAACTATTCATTTTCAAATAACGAAAGCTTTCATTTAAGAAGTGAACTTTCGAATTGTGTTAAAAGGGATTTCAAGTCAAAAAAAAAAAGATTTTTCCAAGTTATGGAAACGGTTTGAAAGCTATAAGTTGAATCTTTGATTTAAAGATTCAACAAGTTAATCGAATTTTGAAAGCTATGAAATAAATCTTTGATTCAAAGACCGAATGAGTTAATCCAACTTGAATTAAAATTGTTTTTGAAAGGCTATGAATGAATCTTTGGAAATGATTTTGAAAGCTATAAGTTGAATCTTTGATTTAAAGATTCAACAAGTTAATCAAATTTTGAAAGCTATGAGTTAAATCTTTGATTTAAAGATTTAACGAGTTAATCCAAAGGAAATGGAAATTGTTTCAAAATCCATAAATGGAATTTTGTGAAATAAATCTTTTGTTTAAAAAGATTTGAAATGGTAATTTGTTTAAACCATTTGAAAGAAAAGTTTTAGATTATTAAGTTGTGACTTAATTGAAATCCCTTATCCATATGTTTTAAATGTTGCGCTTACTATTCGGGTTAGCCGGGAAAGGACCTTTGGGTCGTATAACCCATTCCGAATATGTGATATGACGTTATGGATAACATTTGAAGACCGGTGATGAAGACCGGGTATTTGCGAGAACGATAGGATGACCTATCGATTGTCTCTGCACTGAGTTGCTCCGGTATAGAGATTCCCTAAGTGATGGGAAGTCCGATCGGGATTGTGAATACCCGGATTGCAAGGGCTTCTTTGGAAGTGCCTCCGGTTCTGTTCTAAATCCAGAACAGACTTGTATGGATAGTATGTTAGACATTACAAATTGAGATATAAAGCGGATTTCTTTCAAATACATTTCTGTTGGTGGCGGAGAATTTATTCTCTTAGCTTAAAACCCTTCTCTGAGACGTACGAGCTCAGAGGTTATGTAGTTGATGGTTATCAGCGATATATTCCCAATTTGGTAATGTGACATGCTGAGTGTTGCTAAGAAATGATCATTGTATGATCATTTGTGATATGATCATTTGTTTGATCATTTATCTTTGTGATCATTACTTTGATCATTTGTTGACCCAAAGAATGGCTTTGTACCAAAGCGTGGCTTTGTGGACGAGACTTCGTCGAGCCTCACAACCCGGTAATGGTCGAAACAGGAATCGTGGCGGCAAGGTTTTCAGGGATAGCTTCCCTAGGGTAGGACCATTCCTTCTGGAAAGGGGTAGTATCATGGTATGCAGCCCAGATACTTACTCATGTGGATACACTATATCTATTACTGTGTGGTGTTGTTGGAATCGAGGCCTCGTATAAAGGTCCAAAAGGACCGGGGGTGGTATATCTGAGGTTTCTTACTCCCTGGGAAAGGGGTAGCCGGCCTTGTTTGGCAGAGATCCATTTGGGATGCTCGGGGATGTCCTTCCAGAGGCGTTCCATTTCGGGGTTTGGGAAGTTCCTTTACCCGACCATTTGTTGGAAATCCATTCTTCAAATACGTACCTTGTACGGTTTTAGTTGTAGAACCTATCATTCACTTATGGTGGCGCCCCACTGTTTGGATGGTAGCTATAGTAGGCATAGTTCGAAATGTCTATGTTGGCTAAGATTTATATCTTTACTTTCGAAATGATTTTTACTACACTATGAACTAGTAATAATATCAAATGTTTCTTTTTAATGCGTATCAAGCATCTTTGACTATCATAAGGAGAAATCTCCTCCGATTCTGCGTTTGCATTGTGTGTGTGTGCGGGAGGCCTTATGGTAGTCTCATTTCTAAAAAATCATTGCGAATTGATTTTAAAATATTTCGTTGTTTGTTTTTAAAGATAAACTGTCTTTGTTACTCACACCAGTCCCATGACTGATCCGGAGTTTATTGTTTCTTTCCTAAACTCTGGATGCTCAAAAATTTTCTACACGAGCAGTCTAGAGTTGAGTTTTTCAGATAGTCGGGTTTAGTAGGTTATCTGGAGCTAGTTCAGTCTTTGGATGTGGACGAGACTTGCTTATCTTTGTGCATCGTTATTGGGAGTTCGTGCTACTGCTGGAGTTCTTCCTTGAAGACTATCTTAGAGTTATATTTTTCCGCTACTAGATGTTATCTATTTTCCTTTTCCGTGGCTATTTTATTGTATCATATCTCTAATGTATATTGATATCTATTGGATCACATGTTGTATCAGATATTGTATCAAAGGTGTATATCAATGTACTATTCTTTTTATTCCGCTATGTTATTTACTTAATGTTGTTATAAGCTCCGGCGAATCGGATTTGAACGGTCGAATCTACGGCATTCGAGTACGATGTTAAGTATGGATGTCGATTTTCGAGCGCGAAAAATCCGCGTCGTTACACACACCCAACAATACTTGGATAGTATACATATATTGAGAATAGTTCATTGCTGTAACATATATTTGCTGCTCTTTAGGATGAATGTACATTGTAGTAAAAATATATACATGTGGTTATATATAGCATACGCCTTATCTTTGCTTTCCTGTTCATATGTATGTTGTAGTACGTGATATGTATAATATATATGTGTATTGTATGCACGCATGATCACATATATGTATTATGTACTCAGATTTTTTAACAAAAGCTATATGTGCTCGGATTTGAACCTATGCACGTTATATATAATACGTATATAAATTGTCAACAAAATTATACACGTTGCGTATATATATATTTTTTCTTTCCAAAGTTCTATAACATAAAAATATATATACCGCGGATATATATTATTTGACCTTGTTGTGTATGTCATTTGTTTCAATTTTCGACAAATTGCATATGTTGTATATATTGCACGTGTGCAATTTGGCGAATTTTTTTTTACATGTTGTATATAATGGTTCTTTTATAAAATAAATGTATTCATATATTGCATATGCATATTTTATTTGTTTTCGTTAAATTTCTTATGCTAAAATTATATTCTCGATTGTCGCAGCAAATTGACTTATCATGCCTGATTCGTGCCAGTGTCTGTTGCTTTGCTCTTTGTGTTTATTTCGGTTGATTTACAGTCATTTGTGTAAAATTACCCCAACAATGACCAAAGTTGAAAAGTGGACAAAGCAATTATAGAACCTGTATTATATCTCACAGCGCATCAAATAAAATATAATAATCATCACATATATAAAATTGACAGGACGGTAATAACTAAATGAACAACAAATATCAAAGTGCATGGTTTTACAGAGTTATACAAAATATTAGTAAATTTTATACAACTAGAAATAAACTCAATATAATTGTCTCTAAATAAAATAGCCAACACCGTTTATGCTCCATAGTGTCGCACAGTGGAATAAGCAATAGTAAGCCGTATATAAATACGAGAAAGCACAAACTCCTACTGTCCATCTACACAGCACCACCTATCACCCAAACTTGTTTTCCAGTGTACTCATTTAAGAGTACCCAAAACAATAATAAGCAAAACATAAAACATCGTGTCAAACAACAGTCCAGTGTGAGCGATAAACAATCTCAAAATGCTATACAAGTTGATATAGTAAGGAACAAAGGTATAAGAATCATACCCGATATGTCCCTACATACAAAGCGGAAGAAGGAAATGAAAATTGAGTGAAGAAGTGAAAGAAAGGAATTTTTTTTAAATAAATAAAACTTTTTCTATTCTTTCTTTGCAAACTGTCCACTTTAATTCCTTACTAATTTTCAATCAAGTCAATCATCCCCCTTCCTTCGCGTGGTCGGGCAAGTTTTCGAGAATCTTCAAGAGTGTATTGCACACCAGCCAAATCCAAGTGCGAAATCCAAAAGTCCAAGAATCAAGACAAGCCATGGATCTATAACGATCCATGCGCATGGATCGGTTCCGACCCCTAATGCATACCCAAAGTTGCTACATGGTTCGTGCTGCACATAGTTAGAGTGATCCTCAATCAACACATGCCATGTAAGATGGTTCGCTAGCCACTCAGTATCCAAACGATAAATGGATAAATCCAAGTTTCAAGACAACTAAATCAATTTCTTTTACCCAACCATCGAACCATAAGATTCCTATGATCCAAGAGTCATGCCGATACATCTAAGCTCCAGAAATGAAGGTACAAGCCATCCAAGCAACGTCGAAGGATCAAATGAAGATTAAAAGTCATTTTATGGATCGGTACCGATCCATAAGGCATGATTTGGTATCGATCCCTAAATTTCGTGTAGCTGGCTACGATCTTCTGAGAGCGGCTCCTTCAGGATGTGGGGAAGAACATGGTTAAGAGAACTCTGTCAGCCTTCAACTATAAATAGTGGATGATAGGCATTGTTTATGGGATCTTTTTACGTGCACTCTAAACATTTGTACTTCTGTTGTACCCTCTCGGGTTAATACCAATCCATAGACTTTCGATCCGTTAGATCACCCTTGTAAAAACCTTATAGAATCATAAACAAAGTTCAAGTAGACGTAGGCCAGTGATTAGCCGAATCACTATAATTGTTGTGTGTTTTTTGCATCTTTTGCTCATTTATTGCCTTCATTTTATCTTCTATAATATCTTGGGTGTTTATGCCAACTTTTGATATAAACACCTTCCGTGTTCAATTTTCGTAATCTAAATATTTTTCCACCATTTTAGTAGTTTAAATTTCTAGGCTAGTTACATGCTTAAAATTGACCCATTTAAGTAACAAATTCCATCCAAAAATATAATTTGACCCAAAACCAAACCCAGCTTGGCCGATCGGAGGCGACGCACGTGTGTATGTGTTAACATGCAAGGCCTTCATCTTCAACCCAAGAGAAAACATTTAGGTGCTCAAAGGTCTCAATCTTTCTCCTTTGAAAACTACATTTAAACCTATATAGTTTAAGCTATCCTGCAATATAGAACTATTCAATTTCCATACTTCTCCTTTTCACTTTCTATCTTCTTCTCCAAAGTAAAAAAGCTACTCGCATAAGATTTATTAATTTACACTAATAATGCTCCACCAAATTTAAATACTCCATTGCCATATATTGTAGAAAATCACATACATAAGTATAGATATTTTATGGACTTAATCTATACATAGTGATAACCTGTCAAAGCATGTCAGAATAAATTAGTTGCTAAGCATTGAACCATCAATCTTATGCGATGTGTTGGTGTTTAACACATAATTTTCTTTCCTTTAAATAGTTTGAAAGATTATTTGTGGACTGGCCTTGTGTTTATATCTCGGTTTCATGAAGTGCTCTTAAACTAAGCCACGGTCTTGTAGAATGCGACACCACTGTTAACACCAAAAATTCATCATCGAAACTAGGTATCGATGGAGAGTAGAGGTCGCTGAGGACCTTCTGCAAGAGCAGAAGAGACGCTTATGGAAAAGTCAAGATGGATTCCGCAACTAAGGATCCGTATGACATGGTTACGCTCACAAGAGGCTTCCACATATGATAAATACTTTCACCTTTGGTTCCGCATAAGAGGGTTCCATAGAAGACAACTCACTGCTGACGGAAGACGTTCCACAAGTATCGCATTCGTTAAAGAGCCTTATATAAGTAATGGTTCCTCATTGAAGGCCTTACGCAAGAGACATAAGCGTCATGTAAATATATTACCTTCCGCAAATCCAATTTTCCACCTCATTCAAAGGAACCTTTCAATGGGATCGATAGGATGCTTCTGCAATAGAAGATCAGAGCACTAGATGCAGGGCAATGTCGGTCAAGCACTTTAGAAGCGCCACTTACCTTTAGAAGACCTTTCGATGAAGTCAAAAGGTTCCCTTCCGCATCAAATCAGCTTCCCTTCCATCATTACATCAAAGCTGTGGATGTCACATTCTCACTTTCCGATGGAGACAAGGGCATCCAAATATGTTTATAAGAGCTATAAGCCAACCTTCCGACAATGCCGAAAAGCCTTTCTTTTGCACGAGATCGGAAGGATGTGAGTGAAACCTACCTTCCGGCACGGTCGCCATGACCCGTACGGAAGGAGCAAACCCACACCTATAAATAAGACCCGAGGCGTCCATTCTTGGGATCCAGGTTTTAGTTTTCGAAATGACTACTATATTTTAAAGTTTGTAACCCTGATTTCTGAATAAATTTGGGGTTTTTTCCAACAGGTATTATTATGTAAACTTCAGTTCATAATAAAGAATTTCATGTTATAGATCAATGTTTTCATGTCATTTACGTACTTTATGTCGATATAATCAAATATCGATCTTTTTTTTATTTCATGGGTTCAAAAGATTCAAAAGCATCTTTCAACTGGATTCAATCCTCCTTCGAAACCACTTGAAATAGTGAATCCTTTTAAGATGCAATCTATAAAAATACCTTTCAACAAGGAGTTCATTTAAGATCTAAACTACAGAATCAAAACCATCATCTAGTCTTAAGGGGCATTACTTGGGATATACTCCTTACTTCTAAACCTTTCAACGGGGTCGAAACCCCATAGATAATATTAAGATTATACTACTAAATTTAAACCTACCTTTCTTCAGCCTTTCGACGAAGCCGAATCATTCTTGATCCACCGAATTAAACTTATCGCCTGGTTCGAAATCTGCATTCTTCCAACCTTTTGACGGGGTCGAAACCTAGCATTTATACATTTTAACCTTTAAAGTAGGTTATATTCTATGGAATATGGAATCAGGATTCATTTCCTCGTCTCCGAGGGCCCAACTATCTTCCTTAAAAGCTCTACATACAACATTTCACCTTAAGTCTATCTACTTGGATTCTTTAGTGTGTTGACCATAAATTTGATTAACACCTAGTATTAGAAGTCCATTTAGCCTTCCAAGGACCATATTGGAAAACATTAGGTATCAAGTCCTTCAATATGGATTCTTTGGGATGTTAACAAAAATTTGTGTTAACATTTTGGCGCTAAAAGGAGGGCCTGAACCTACGCTTCTGTTAAATTTTCATCATAGATTAATAGAGTTCTTCACTCAAAAGAAGAAGATGGAAAGAACAAAGAAAAACAACAATGAAAAGGTTGCAGTACAATCATCTCTGGAAAATGATATAATCTCGAATTTCAACTTAGAAAATATAAAGATTGTACAACCTTCAACTCTGATAAACAACGAGATTAGAGTTTGGAATTTACAACAACAAATGATAGCAATAGGAGAATTGCTTGGAAGGGTTCCATCTCAAGAACCATTAAGGGTTGTAAAGGGAGAAGACGTACTGCCATCTCAAAATGAAGACCAACATGAGAATCAAGAAAGTCAGCTAAGAACCATTAAGCAATCAAACAATTTAGTCATAGAAGACAGTGGAGGTCACCACAATAAAATTCACAACAAAATCACAGAGGATAAAATTAAAATATACTCAATGAATTAGGGAAACATGTTATCCTATAAAAGGCTCATTTGTCAGAAGAGAAGATGGTAGTTAGCATTCTCCCTCACAAGTGTAACGACCTGAAATTTTAATGAATTTTATACCATCTTCACCTAATTTTATTCAAAATTTTAAAAAATAAAATTGTGGAATAAAGTTTGATATTTGAAATGCATCTATCTATTTAATTATAGTATTTATTGAAAAATATGGAAGTTAATTTATTTGTGAAATTTTAAAATATAAATTTATTCAGTATGTGGGTTGAAAATTCAATTTTCAAAATCTGAATATTTTTTATATAATAAAAATGAAATCATTTTCTGAGAGAGGAGTCGTAATTCGTTCCGTCAAATTTTGATGTCATAGCTTCGTTTATCTTATTTTTTGCGTTTTGGCAGCATTTTCGGTAGCGGAAAAATTCGAGTTTTTATAATTTGATCGTATCGTTGACATCTGTGTATCGTTCTATTCATCTCAGCGTGCTGATCTCTGTAGTATATTTATTTTTGTATTCTAAGTCCCGTTACGCGACGGAAACAAAAAAAGGTGTCGTATCGATACCGTATCTGTGACCATTTGTTTCCTTTGTCATTTCAAACTACAGCCGTGATAGCCAAGCAACAATTAATTGCTTTAATTATTTTACCAGATTCAAGCTTGTGCCCGTTGCCATTTTAGCCATCCTATATTATATTTTTCCTTTCCACTTTTGCTTGCTGTTAATTCAGAGAGGTACTTTCTCATTGTATTATATTTTATTGTATTCTCTATTTTTTTTGTTTTTGTTTCGTTTTCTCGTTCTTCTCCTCTATATTTCCACCGAGCTCTCACTCGTGCCTTTTTCCATTTTCCCGAAGTAATAACTCGAAGCCTCTCCTCATGTGCTCACCTACCTTCATCCCTTTGCTTCTCACTCAACCTGGGAGCCTAGCCTTATGACCCACGCCCAGAAAACAAAAAGAAAAAAGCACCACCCATCGTGCCACTTCCCTCCGATCACCAAACCTAGGACAACGCGAGCGCCTCCCCACCGCCGCACCTAAACCCTGACCGGGCTGCACCCCACCGCGCCACCACCACTACACGTCGCCCAAAACCGAGAGCGTCTCACCCAATCGTCGGTACCCCATCACCCGAGTTCCCCCAACCGAACAATAGTCACCGCTGTGGCCCAGCTCCCACCCGAAGCCTGACCGAAGTCCCCTTCATGACCGAAGCATCTCCACCTACAACCTACTCTGCCAATTTGCAATGCACGATCCTTTTTGATTTTGCTTTCCATATATACATATGCTGTTGTTGGAAGCATATATGTTCTCGTGTGCACTCAAGCACATATGTGCGTTTATTTCATATATATATATATATATATATATATATATATATATATGTATGTATGTATGTATGTATGTATTTCTTGCGGTGGGTTTTCTTTTTTGTGCTTATGATATATATTGTATCCTATATATGCGCTGCACATACAAATCGATGGCAGTAGTATGCAAATTTTTTTATGTCTGCACCTGTATAGCATGGCCGAGAATGCATAGTCTGTAGTTGTCATCCGCATTTACTTTGAACTCCACCCTGTCTACCTTATCTTAGTCACCATCTTGCCTTCTAGTCTTTTGAATTGTGCATGTATACTTGGATAGTATACATATATTGGGAATAGTTCATTGCCATGACATACACACACACACACACAGATATATATATATATATATATATATATATATATATATATATATGCTGCTCTTTAGGATGAATGTACATTGTAGTAGAAATATATACATGCGGTTATATATACCATTCGCCTTACCTTTGCTTTACTCTTCATTTGTATGCTGTAGTATGTGATATGCATATAAAATAAATATGTATTGTATGCACGTGTCAATGATGTCGAATTTTGTATAGGGTATGTTTTTACCCTGAAACATTCACAAGCTATGTCAATGATGTTGAATTTAGTTTGCAAGATTCTTTTGCCCATATATGTTGGCATTCAATGGAGTACAAGAATGCAGGAATGGAAAATGATGCTGAATAAAGTATGTTACATCTTTGTCACCCTTTAATGCATTTTTTGCTTTCCATGCCACATGTGTGTGGTCTACTTGCTACAAACAGAAGCATTAAATGCGTGGGATGGATCCATTAGCTTTTTATTCGTCATTTGTCAACAAATATTAAGTGATGAAGATAAGAAATTTCATTTCTTTCTTTACTGATTTTGAATTCTCAGGGTTAATTATGGTTTAAGGTCTTCTGGAAGAGGACGGCGAGGCGAGCCGTTTGCATAGAAAAGTACGGACTTGTTACACCCGAGAGGTATAATGTTTGTATTCGCTTTCTTGAGTGCTAAAGCTTAAAACACGCTGTAGAACAGAACTTGAACTCAATTATGCCATTGAGTTGGCTGCAGTTGAAGTGGTGATTGTGTAAGTAATGAAATGACTGGTTCTGAGTACCAAGAATTCAGTCGGCAGTCATATTTAATAGGTGTAAAGTGAGGAAAATGTGATTTTATGCTTAAATGTTTTCAATACTTCCTGTGCCTGTTGTTGCTGTTGGTTTGGTGTTTTTTTTTCAGTTTTAAGTTGTCTCGGCCTGGTTTAGAACACCAGCAATTTATTATTGACAAACATGGTGTGCACTGCTACTTGCTGAAATGTTTGAAACAAAACCCAGCAGAACTCACTCGGTTACAAGTATTTAGTTTTCTCTGTTGTATGAAATCATTCATATATTTGTTAATTGACATGCTTCGACAGTTTTGGGATTAATTTAGTCGTTTGAGGAATAAATTAAGATGTTGAGACTGTGGATCTTGTTGACTGTTGAGCTTGTTCCATTGCTGGGTGAATGGTGACTGTGAGTTTGCATGATGACCGTTTATTTCATATTTGCATACTTGTTTGTTCGAACAAAAGCTTTTCATGGTGTCTGATTTATCTTTGGTGCCTAAAAAATAAACCTTATACTTGCATTTGCATGTCAAGGTCAAACACTAAAGTCAGTTATCATCCAGTGATTAACTAAAACAAGTGTATTATCTCACTTCGAAATGTACAATGATATACTATTTTACATGCATACAACGATGCTACCATGAAGACAATTTTAAACAAAACAAGCATCTCATGAAATATCAACTAGCATACATTTTAGTTTTATTAGAGTTAATCATAAAATTGGCTATGCTTTAAAAACTTATTGCAAGAGTGGGCTTAGTTACAAATTTACTAAATTTTAAAAGTGCGGAAATATAAATTCTAACCTAGCATACACCATGAATAAAAAGATACCAACTTAATTTATACATTGTTTAAGCAAGCTTAAAAAGCATTTCGATTATTTCCTGTGTAGTGGGTTTACTCGGGGATTGATAATGGATTCCATCCTTTATGGTCCCATCAATGACATTCCTTCCATTTATGGTCCCATCAATGACATTCCAGACAGCCCATAACTGATTATAGAAGATGACCTAACCTTCTAAAGTCTATCAGTATAGGGTATGTTTTTCCCCTGAAACATTCATATGCTATGTCAATGATGTTGAATTTAGTTTGCAAGATTATTTTGCCCATATATGTTGGCATTCAATGGAGTACAAGAATGTAGGAATGGGAAATGATGCTGAGTAAAGTCGGTTACATCTTTGTCACCCTTTAATGTGTTTTTTGCTTTCCATGTCACATGTTTGTGGTCTACTTGCTACAACCAGAAGCATTAAATGCGTGGGATGGATCCATTGGCTTTATATTCGTCATTTGTCAACAAATATTAAATTTATTAGTCAGTTTGAAAAAGATTTGTAACATTCCTGAATTTTGAACAAGATAATTTGACAATTTATTTAATTTTTGGAATTAAATTATTAAATTTTTGTAGTTAATTTTTTTTTTTTTAGAATTAAAAGTTGAATCAATTGGAAGATTTACAGAATAAATAATAATATGCATTTTTAGATTGAATTTGGAATTTAAAAGATTTGAGATTTTATTGTGAATTTAATTATGAAAGTTTTAAAAAAATAAGTGTTTGTTAATAAGTTGAACATCTTAAGTTTATAAATATAGATGTATTGAAAATAAATACAATATAAAGTTATGTTTAAAACTATTTAAATTGTTTAAAGATGAACATAAGTATTTAACTTAAAACAAAGGTTAAAACAAAGAAAATATGTATACAAATGTAAACATATACATACATGCACATGGGTTTGGAGTGAAGAGATTAACAAAACTTTATATCATGATGATTTCTAACAAGTGGCCTTCAATGCAATTAATTAAATAAAAAAAATTACAAAAACCCTTCCATTTTCCCATATGCAATTATGCAACTTTCCAACAAATCTGAAAAAATAGTAGAAAAAGATTTGGCTTCACATCTTTCAAAGCCATAAAGCTGTTCAAAACATAAGATAAGAAGAAAAAAAACAATTCAGTTTGAACTCAAAATAAAAG
Source organism: Allium cepa (assembly GCA_030765085.1). Classification (NCBI taxonomy): domain Eukaryota; kingdom Viridiplantae; phylum Streptophyta; class Magnoliopsida; order Asparagales; family Amaryllidaceae; genus Allium; species Allium cepa. The sequence continues at coordinate 658,181,222 of CM060938.1, read as the reverse complement.
AAAAACCCAAATCGCATTTTCACAAACCATATACAAGTCTGCATCTCCCATTTTCAAATCTGCAACCATGAAAATCTCATTTTCAAATAAGACTGTAGCTCCTCTTTTCAAAACCAAAATACTATCTGCATTTCAATTTTAAAAGCAAGAAAAGAAGCCTGCATGTTAGAAACAAGTGAAAGCCCTGCATTTCAAATCTGAAACCAAACAACTCCTCTTTTCCTAAATTTCTGCCTGCATGTTTTTGCATATGAAAACAAATCTGCAATTCCAAGTTAGAAGGCCAGCATGCATTCATTTTTAAACCCTGGAACATGCATGTATGAATCAAGAAGCTCTGCATTTCTTTGCATCTGCAAATTGCAAGCAAGGCCTGCATGCATCAAGTAGAAGCTGCATGTTTTTAAAAAGCATTCAAGCCTGCATTTCATAACTCTGGAACAAGAAGCTACTGCAGAGAAGCTTTTTCTGTTGTATGGAAATTTAAACTGTAAGTAAAATCAAATATGTTTGTAATTGTTGAAGTAAATACAATAGAAAGTAAGCAAGGTTTCTTCTTACAATTTACAGATATAAAAACTCCAAGATTTAAAGAAGGAAAACAAAAGAAAAAATATACACAGGCTCAAAAAGAAATTCTTCTCTTCTCTGTTCTTGTTTCTGCTGCCAATACCCAGGTGAGCAATCTAGCCCTGAATTTGTTCTCTGTCTTGATGAATGCTTGAATGACTTGTCTTCTCTGATATGTGATGATTCTGAAATAGAAATATGTTTACATGTGTATGTATATATGTGATGCATGTTTGGGAAACACAACAAAGCTTGCTTTTGTTCATTCATTCCAGATCTCAAGAACCTGGTTGCAAATTAAAAAAAAAATGACTGAGACATTATCTGGTTATGTGAGTAACTCTTCTTTTATAAAACTGTTTTTATAGGTAAATTATGCATGTTTATAAATTACAAATAAACATATATGAAAGTACTTGCAAGTTGTGACTGTAAACAAGTTAGTGGCTGTGCATGTGTGCTCTTCAAAATTTCAAAACCTATGTCTTGATTTCTGAAATTTCTTTTGACTTTGTTTACTGAATTTAACTTAATGCTTGAACAAATTATGTTTGTTTAGAATGTATGAGTTCTAATTGTATATGAACTAAATATGATATCTGGAATCTGAAAAATCAAATTATACAAAACTAATTTGACTAGGATGATAAATTTAAGCTATATGATGAAATGTTCCAGGTTTATTAATGGAATCAGTAATTAAACTCAAGAATTTTAGATCAAAAATTTAAGTTTATAGTGTCAAGAATAAAGTGCAGTTTCAAATTTACTACATTTTCATTTTGGCCAAGTTCTGTTGAACCTTGCAATGGATTCGGTTGAAATTGTTTATGAGGATAGTGAATCCATCAGGGATTATGGGAAAATTAGAAATCTGGATTAATTGTCATTATTGGGGTTGTAAATTGGATATTGCAGTATTGAACCCTAGTTGACTGGGTTTAGGTAAATTTTTGGTGAGGCAGCTTCATTTGTGAATCGAGTTCACTGATACTTTGGGAATTGGTAGATGGTGTAATATTGGAGTTGTCGCCGGAGTATGGATGTTGATGGTGGTCGGAGGCGCGTATGGTCACCGTTGACAGGTTGAGGGGGAAACTGGGTTGCTTTGTTCCAGGTTTTGATGTTGTTTAGATTGCAGTGTTTTTAGTCTCGGGATTGACTCGGGATTTCTGTGAGAAAACTCGAAGTAAATGCTGTATTGACCCGAAGTAGAATTTTTGTTGCATGAGTTTGCATTGTTTCAGGTTTATCAACAGAGCAGTTCTGTTTTAAGAATTTTTAAAAATAAAGATTAAATGAAATCTGAAATTTTGAACTTAGAATCAAACTTGAAGCTAAGGATGAATTCAAATAGTTTGAATTTAAATTTCTTTGAAATAATTAAGGGAATTTTGTGTGTTTTGTTTCAGGACTAAGAAACAGAATTATTTTCCAGGTTTTTAAAAGAATAAAGTTGTAGTAATAATAGGAATCTAAACTTGAAATTTGAATTCAGTTGGAACCTGAATTTAGTATAGATTCAAATAATTCAAACATGAAATTTGAAAACATTTTAAATTCAAGAATGTAAAGGGTTTTAAATTTGACAGAAACTGTTTACTGTTTTCTTTAGTAAAAAAAAAATGTAAACTAAATTTGGACTTAGGCTTTAATAAACTGAATTCAAATATGAATTCAAATATGTGAATTCTGTGCCTTTTGAAATAATTTAAAATTTCAGTAAATTTTAAAGTTTGGTTTCCAAATTAAACAGAAATTGTTCTTCTGTTTTAAAATGTAAAAGGGTAAGTTTAAGTTTTTAAGTGAGATATAAACTGAGTTATATCTGAAATTTGAATATGAATTCAAATTTTGACTGTCTGAAATTTAAAATCAATTATGTTTTTAAATTTAAATTTGATTTTTAACTCTCAAGTATAAAATGCATTGTTGTTTTGCATTTGAATTAAAGGTTAAGTATTTAATTTAGGAATTCAGATGAATTCAAATCTGAAGTTTTAAAATCTGGATTTTAAATTTAAACTTCAGTTTTAAAGTAAAGATTTAAATTTAAATTGCTTTCAAATGATTTTCATTTGAATTAAAGGTGTAAATTATAGAAAGAGTTTTAAAGAATTTAAAACTAAAATGAGAATGAAAGTTGTTTTTCAATTTTGAAGTTTTAAAGTAATTTTTAAAATTGATTTGAATTTGATTTGAATTGAAATTTAAATCCTTTTCAACTTATTAATAAAGTATATGTTTCTTTTAAACATATAAGATTAAGTTGTGTATTGTTTTAAACTCTTATTTAAGACAAATTTGAGTCTTAAGTTTAAAGAAAATGTTAAATGGAATTTAATGTAAATTTAAAAACATTTTGTTTTTAAATGCATAATTTAAATAAGGAATGTTTATCTAAAGATAAAGAAAAGTATAATGATTTGTAATTCATTTAATTATTAAGGTAGTACAAATTGATAATTAATATAATTAATTAATTAATGAAGTGGATAATTAGTTAAAGTAATTAAGGGTTTTAAATTGATTAATTAAAGTTTAAGATTTATTTTTCTTAGAATAATTAATTTGTAATTAAGGAATCATTAATTGAATGATATTAGATTTTAAATTGATAATTGAAGATTTATTAATTGAATAAATATGGATAGTTAATTAATTAGGACTAATAAATGAAAGTAATCATGTAGGTAATAAATTTAAAACCACCCAGTTTATTCATCTTAATTGTAGATGCTGGTTGTTATTGAATGTTGTGTGATGAATCGATATATTTGATATGTGATGTGATGCTATGTGATACTTTGTGCTGATCTGCTATATTTGTGATGAATATACTGTTGTATGAATATGAAACCCTTTGACCCGTAAAACAACCCTTTGACCCGTAAAACGACATTTGAGTTTCGATGCGACAGGGAGTCGGATTCCAGTTGGTTATCCGAAACCCACATCGAATCATATTAGTGATTTTTTGTGATTGATAATTTACTTTATCTATGAATCTGTGAATATAGATAAGCGTTATGGGTTATACCGCTTATCTTTATGATTGAATCTGTGATGTTGATGTTGTGCACTATTGTGTTGAACCCCTAGACCACACTTATACACACACAAATATGGATTGCACGTGGAAATGGGTTAAGTCACAGATTTTGAAATTGTTTTAAAATTTGAATTTTTGAATCCAAATTAGTTTTGGAATTAGAATTGAAGCTTTTGAAAAATATGAATTTCAAAAATAAAAGTTATTTTGAATAACTCGATTGAGTTTTGAAATTTAAATAATTTGAGTTAAATTTGAATTCAATAATTGAATTGAATTCTATAATTTGGGAACTAGGGTTTAAAAAGTTATCCAACTTATAAATGGATTTATATGGGGTTTTAAACCATTTTAAAAGGTGATGTTTTGGAATTTAAATTTAAACCAAGATTTCAACTTGTATAAATCGGACTTTTCTGAAACGAAAACTATTGTTTTCAAATAATAGAAGCTTTCATATAAGAAATGGTTTTCCAATGTGTGTTAAAAGGAATTCAAGTTTTGAAATGAAAATGGTTTTCCAAGTTATGAATAAATCTTTGGACGTGTTTTGAAAGCTATAAATTAAATCTTTAATTTAAAGATTTATTGAGTTAATCCAATTGAAATGGAAGTTGTTTTGAAATCTATGAATAGATCTTTGTGAAACTAGGTGAAACTTTGTGAAATAAATCTTTTTGTTTAAAGATTTAAAATGGTAATTTGTTTAACCATTTGAAAGAAAAGTTTTGGATTTTATAAGTTGTGACTTAACTAAAATCCCATATCCATATGTTTTAAAATATGGCGCTCATTATTCGGTTTAGCCGGGGGAGGACCTTGTGTCATATAGCCCATTCCGAATAGTGATACGACGTTATGGATAGCAATTGAAGACCGGTGGTGAAGACCGGATATTTCCAAAAACAAAAGGATAACTCATCGATTGTCTCTGCACTGGCTGATCCCCGGTATAGAGATCTCCATATGTGATGGGAAGTCCGGACGTGATTAGGGATTATCTGGATTTGCAAGGGCTTCTTCGGAAGTGCCTTCGGTTCTGTTCGAACCCGGGACAGACTTGTATGGTTGTATGTCCGACATTACACTTTGAGATATTAACTGATCTCTATCAAATACATTTCTGCCTGGTGGCGGAGAATTTATTCTCTCAGCTTAACACCCTTCTCTGAGACGTACGAGCTCAGAGGTTATGTAGTTGATATTTATCAGTGATATATTCCCAATTTGGTAATGTGGCATGCTGAGTGCTGCTGTGTGATGATCATTGGATGATCATTTGTGATATGATCATTTGTTTGATCATTTATCTTTGTGATCATTGCTTTGATCATCTGTTGACCCAAAGCATGGCTTTGTGCCAAAGCGTAGCTTTGTGGACGAGACTGCATCAGGACCTCACTCCCCGGAAATGGTCGAAACAGGAAAGATGCGGCAAGGTTATGAGGGTCGCTCCCTTTAGGGTGTGTCATTCCCTTCTGGTAAAGGGTGGTATCAGGTATAGAGCCCTGGTATTTAACCTATGTGGTTGCTCCAATCTCATTTACTGTGTGGTTGTTGCTTTGAGGCGCCTCGGATAAAGGTCCCAAAGGACCGGGGGATGGCATATTCGTGTAGTAGTTACCTAGTTACAGAGGTAACCCGGCCTTGTGTTGGCAGAGATCTAACCGTAACGTTAGTTTCTCGGGACGTCCCACCAGAGGCGATCCCATGTGGCAGTAGGAAGTTCCTTAGCCTGACCATTTGTTGGAAATCCAATCAAAACACTACGCGCCCTGTACGGTTTTAGTTGTATAACCTGCCATGGAATGTGGCGGTAACCTGCTATTGAACATGGTAGCTATAGTAGGCATACGGCGAAGAGTTGTATGCTGGCTAGGATTTATATTCTACTTTCGAAATTGTTTTCTACACTATGCACTAATAATAATATCAAAAATGATTTGATTTTTGCGTAGTAAGCATATTTGACTATCATAAGGAGAAATCTCCTCAAGTCTGCGTTTGCATTGTGTGTGTGGCGGGAGACCTTATGGTAGTTTCATTTTCTAAAAAGCATTGCGGATTTCAAATTTAAATTTCTCTATCTGTTTTAATAGACCAAATGTTTTTGTTTGCTCATACCAGTCCCACGACTGACCTGGAGTTTATTGTTCCTTTCCTAAACTCTGGGTGCCCACTATTTCCCACACGGGCAGTCTAGAGTTAGGATTTTCAGATAATCTATAGTAGGTGTAGATTCGATAGCTTTCAGCCTTAGGATTTGGCTCTAGAGTTGCTTCTGTTCATCTTGATTGGGAGTACAAGCTATTTCTGGATTGGTGCTTTGGAGATGGAGATTAGTGATGCTGAAGTTCTTTCTTGAAGACCACATTGGAGATTTTGTTCCGCTGCTAGTGTTATCTTTTTATTTCCGCTGCTATTCTTTGTATCTCTGATAATGTTGATATCTATTGTACCATCCTGTTGTATCATTCATGTTGTATCAGTTATTGTATCAAATGCTGTATATGAAATATATTATTCATTTCTTCCACTGTGTTATTTACTTAATGTGTTATAAGCTCCGGCGACTCGAATTTGAACGATCGAATCTGCGGCATTCGAGTACAATGTTAAGTATGGATGTCGATTTTCGAACGCGAAAAATTCGAATCGTTACAAGATTTCTCTTTTGTGGTCTTCTTTTTTTGATTTCTCTTTTGTCAAAATTTTTCTTCTTTTGTCAAATTTGTACTGGTGTGACAAAAGATATGCACTTGCATGTATCACAAGGTTAAGTTCAGTTGTTTGTGATATATTTCATGGTAAATTTTGTTACTAGACAATTTTGAGTGGAGCAATTAAAAATTTCACTTTGGCAAAGAAGAGTAAACAACATCCAACTTCAACAGGAATAACAAAATCAGTGAAAGTGAAGGATAGTACCTGACCTAAGAGGAGTTCTGATTTAGCCTATGAAGACATGAAATTTTGGTGTGTCAACAATATTAGAATTTCTATCGCAGATGATATTATCAAGGATTTACTAACCTAGATTTGTTTCTGAGATGTGGGGAAAACTTGAGAAGCTTTGTCTACGTAAAGTAAAGTTTGCTAACAAAGCTAAATAAAATCTGGGAACCTTACAAGCTAAATAAAATCTGGCAAAGTTTGCCAATAAAGCAAAGTTGATCTTTTACTATGCTTCTAATAAGAGGCGCAAAAAATGGATTTTACGTCGCGAAAGGTTACAAAACATCACAAATACACAAACGCGGCCTAAATTTATATCGCAAAAAACTTCATCTTTTACGTTGCCGATTTGGTTTGTACCAGCTGCATGTTGGCATGGGGAGTTAACCTCCCTACTCATCTAGTCATCATAAAGGTAAAAATTGAGCTGAACCTACCTTTGATTCTCGTTCTATTAATTAAAGGCATTGCACATGAATAAAGATTGTTAACTTTGGAATTTTCAGTTTGTTTATTTTGAGCAAGAGTTGATTAATTAAAAATGTTTTACACGGTGAACTTTAATGCTAAATGCAATTTCTTCAACGTGGATTATTCTTTAACGTATGCTTGGCTCCATTTTATTATTATTGTTTGACGACTTAGGCCAAATATTTGATATTCATGTGTAATAGGCTTCCGAAGATGAAAAATTGAACACAAAACAAAACGAAGCAAAGCAGAAGCAGCTGCAGATGCTACAACGATTGTAAAGGCAGAGTAGAACAACAATGAGTCAATAGGTAAAAAGAGCGAGGAAAAGTAGGCTACAGAGCCACCTAGGAAATGCTACATTCATGTAAAGGCGAGATGAGGCCAAGCTACTGATAGCCACAGCCTTTTTGAAGGGGTAACGTTTTACTTGTCCTTGTTACTTTTATGGTGCATTATAGAGAAAGTTGTAAGTACTATATAGAACAGTTTATTAAATAGATAAAAATATATACTTGAATGTAATAATACTTCGAATGAAATACTGATTTGAATAATAAAATAACTAGCCTGGCAAAACAAGCAAGAGGGTTATCTGCATGATATAGTCCGTGATGACTATTATTTTCTAATGAGTATTTTGAAACAACTGTAATTCATGTAACGATTAACATTATTAAGTCCGGACTTTCAGACTTGGATACGATAAAATAAAAATATAATTCATATCAAACTATGAATCCAGTTCACTGTTTTATGAATTTTGCTAAACCAATTATAAGTCAATAGTATGGACATGGTGCATATATGATAAAATCATATGAGCCTACCAGTTAACTCAAATCCCACGAATTGGGATAAAGTAGGTCATTGCAATTTTTAGGGCTATTTGTTTGTAAGTGCACATGTTGTAATGATGACATTGTTAGCAAATCATATTTTTCATATTTGAAACTTAGTTTCAACAAGCCCATGGATTGCGACAGTGGATTAAGAGCTTCTGAGTATTGGTTGACCTTGATTTGTTAAAAGCATGGGTCCTCCTTTTTTATATTCTTGGCCACTGTTTCTTATGTTCTTCTCCATTATTCATCGTATTATGACTAAACTACATGAATACATGTTTATTATCATTTTGCAACGATTAATATTTCCTTATCTAATTAAATATTTTAATATTTTTTTGGGACGGTACACTTCATCATCTAAAGCTCCTTTTAAGTCTAATATTCAATGTATTAAAGTATTAAACTTACGAGTACTAATTAAATATACGATGTCTTGATCATTATCTTGCTATGTGTGCAGCAAACAATAAACCCACTAGGTCATATGGTTATATTATGATACTATTAGGTGCATGTTTAGATTGCGATATACATGTTTTGGGATCATATGAATCAAAATCATTTTTCATCAACGCAAATGATACTGTTGTATTATGAAATTGTAAATGGTGGGTTTAAACCAAATCCCTTGCAATATCTGACCAAATTATAAAACCAAATCTAATTATGCGAATAAACAAGAATTGAATTGGTATATTTCATGATTTAATGATTAGTCATCTTGATGTCTAAATTATCCACTAAAGTATCAATAAAGTTTACTTGTTCAAGCTGGGTTAAAAATACAAAGTATTAACTAGCCATAAAATCACATTCAACCTACATATCAATCGAAGAGTCTATTAGGAGGGGAAGAGACCGGCTAGAGCACCAAGGAGATATGCAGCAGAGCTGAAAGAAAAGAGTGAAAACAGAAGGAAGAAGAAGGTTTTCATGCAAATTCTATTTCATTCATGTTCAACAGTAGCCTATTTTGTAGAAAGGCTGATACACATGATTGGGTACTATTACGCCACATGGCAACAAATTGCTTGTTGAGTTCAAAGTTGTAACTAACTTCCATTTTTTAATAATAAAAAGATTTAATAAGAAGCTTCTATATTGTCATATATTGATTTCCTTTGCTGGCATTTGTTGGTGGCAGGGTTCTCTTCCTATGCTATGCTCGGTTTCTTGTAGGGATGGTGAATGCACGTTTAGGTCTATCATAAGAGTGACTGTATCATTACTCTCCTCTTGAAAGTCGACCTTGTCCTCAAGGTCGTGTGGAGTGGTGAATTCCCATGGTTATGGTGTGGGTGTTACTGCATGCGGATTAGGGCATAGTTTGAGGACGAGATATGAAAGATAAGGCGTATGCAAGCTTCTTGTGGTAGACAAAGACGATATGCAACGAATCCAACCTTTTCAATAATTTGAAAAGGAAAAAGCAGCGCTTGGATAACTTGTGTTGTGGTCAGCGAAGCGAGTACTGGCAGTATGGTTGAAGCTTAATGAATACCCATGAGCCTACCAAAAATTGTTTGTCTTGCATGTGCTTGTCCACTTGATTCTTCATGCGAACTTGAGCACGTTGCATGTTTGTTTTGATTATATGTAGAATTTTGTCTCGTGTCCTTGCCCATTCTTCTAGTTCGTGTAGATTATAGGTTCCCATAATATAGTCAGAGATAACCGGAGATGCATGACCATATACCGCTTGGAATGGGACATTCCAATAGAGGAGTGCTTGCATGTATTATTCCGAACACTAGCCACCGCCGTTCCCCTGCTCCCACCCGAAGCCTGACTGAAATCCCCTTCAAGACCGAAGCATCCCCAGCCTCAACCAAGACTCCACCGCCAACCTACTCTACCAGTTTGCTATGCACGGTCCTTTTTTTATTTTGCTTTCTATTTATACATATGCTGTTGTTGAAAGCATATATGTTCATGTGTGTCCTCAAGCACATATTTGTGAAATATATATATATGTGTGTGTGTGTGTGTATATATATATATATATATATCGTTTTTTCCCTACGGTGGGTTTTCTTTTTTGTGCTTGTGATATATATGGTATCCTATATATGCGTTGCACATACAATTCGATGGCAGTAGTATGCATTTTTTTGATGTCTGCATCTGTATAGTGTGGCTAAGAATGCATATATATTAATATATTATGTCTGTAGCTGTCATCGGCATTTACTTTGGACTCCACCGTGTCCACCTTATCTTAGTCACCATCAGGCCTTCAAGCCTTTTGAATTGTGCATATATATTAGTATTATTATTATATATATTATTATAGTCGGTTATACACTAATTAATGTTGATTTCCCCAGGTCTTAATTCGAATTTAGTAGTGTGGAAATAGAGCTGCAACTACTTGTGAACATGTTTGCTGAATCAAGCCCGTGGAGTTTGTATGTTATTTTCATATTTTGCTGCTTTGCGGTTATTGTCGATTATGTTCTCAGCCTTGAACTTGAACTATTATTCCTTTGTTTAAAATGAATTTAAACATGTACCGGTCTAGCTTGACATTCGAGTAAAGAATAATGACAATAAACTTTGTGTATGTGCCTTGAGACTCTATCATGGATGATCATCATACATATAAGAAATGTTCACGGCATCATTTGGATGTCAGAAATAGTTCGTCTCTCTTCTTTCAAACACATTCGTCACTCATATATCTATCAAAAACTCAAAATATTCAACCCCTTTAAATATATACATGTGGAAACTTCGGATTGAAATTGGCACACACTTTGTTGTAATAAAACCAATCTCTAATGTTACGTGCCTATCAATTCATATTTATACATCACTTCTTCAGAATATTTAGCAATCGATACTATTCCAATTTCAAGCCGTCATTCCTTCTTATAACATGCAAGACAATCCTAACCTAACCTTTAGTTCTAAAATAATATCTAACACTAATACTCGCAGGGATTATTCGAAACTCTGAAATTGGTTTATTGTATATATGTTATTGTGAATTTGCTGATCAAACCAATTAAAGTTCCATCACCAAACCAATCTCTAATGTTACGTGCCTATCAATTCATATTTATACATTACTTCTTCAAAATATTTAGCAATCGGTACTATTCCAATTTCAAGACGCCGTTCCTTCTTATAACATGCAAGACAATCCTAACCTAACCTTTAGTTCTAAAATAATGTCTAACACTAATACTTGCATGGATTGTTCGAAACTTTGAAATTGGTTTATTGTATATATATTATTGTGAATTTGTAGATCAAACCATTTAAACTTCCATGATCTCCTGCCAGTGCTACAAATCCTTTTTCACTATATAAATTTTGCTTGAAAGAGCAGAATCTCTGCTTCGACCCTCTATTTTGATTTTCAACTACATGTTCCTTTCATTTATAGCCATAGCTTTTGATGTTTCTTTCTTAAAGTTAATGGTTCGATATATATTTTCTAAAAGTGACCCAGAAAATAAAACTAGCACTTTGTTCAGCGCTGTGCACGTTTAATGAGTAATACAAGGAATAAACTCTAATGAACATGTGTACATAATCAATGCATATCCAAGCCTTTTAAAGTTCAGTTTGTAACGTTGCATTATCTTCTGTGCCTAAAAAATAAACGTTATACTTGCATTTGCATGTCAATGTCAAACACTAAAGTCGGTTATCATTGGATGGTTAACTAAAACAACTGTATTATCTCACTTCGAAATGTACAATGATATACTATTTTACATGCATACAACGACGCTACCAAGAAGACAATTTGAAATAAAACAAGCATCTCATGAAATATCAACTAGCATACATTTTAGTTTTGTTAGAGTTAATCATAAAACTAGCTATGCTTTAAAAACTTATTGCAAGAGTAGGCTTAGTTACAAATTTACTTAAATTTTATAAGTGCGAAAATATAAATTCTAACCTAGTATTTGTGCAATTCAAAATTGCTCAAGTATAAATTTGAAAATTTGTTTGCACAATTTTAATGTGAGCAAATACGAATCTTCAAACAAGACTTTTTTTGTAATAAGTTTTTAAACAAACCTATTTTTGCAATATGTTATTTCTAAAAGCCTCTATTTAAGATGAGTCCTCATCTGTATAAACGATGCTAAATTCTTAAACTTTTATCGCTATCTGTCTCGTATAAAAAACACCTGTAATAATAAGATTTCTTAATTACATGGCATAAATGTGTCAAATGAGCAACCTCTAAGCATCCTCTTCCACTAACGCTTTCGTGACGACCGCCCTACACCTTCACCATCCAATATAAATGAAGAGTGCGCTACGGTGATGTCCAACCGATGTAGAATGATTGTCGTTAGATTACGATGATATAATATTTTCAAATTAAAAGCAGATTTAGAAAATATTGTTGATTTTGGTGATATTATATTTTCAAGGAAAGAAGATTTATAAGGTTCTTGAGATAACGACTTAAATATATTGTCTTTTTTACTGTATTAAAGAAGGCAATGAATTATCTTCATGAATAGGAGAGTAGTTTGAAGATTAAGTAATCAAACAATTCTGTAATCGGCTGGTTAAAAAAGAAATTGAAAATTCGGACCGATAAACGTTTTCCATATGAGCAGGATAATTGATGAATTATTGCTTTATAACCATAAATCAATTAATTCAACCATATCTAATAATATATATATATAAATAGTCATTCTGTAGAGATTAAAGTTATCAAGTGGTATTTGTTATTCATCTTCTTAGCCTCCATTATCAATTTTACACATCTTCTTAGCCTCCGTTATCAATTTTGTAAAATTCTCTTTTCTTAGAATGTAATAAAAACTTCTTTTTTCAAAGTGAACGTATATTATCTCTCGATAGTGGAATCATTATAAATCTATTTGTGACCTCTCTATTTTCTTTATTATGTAATTTTCTCTTTTGTATTCTCCCATTGTTATTTGTTTTATCGCACTACAATACGATCTTATTCCTTCCGTGTTTATTTCGGTTGATTTACATTCATTTTATAAAATTACCCCAACAATTGTCAAAGTCGGAATGTGGATAAAGCAATTATAGAACCTGTATTATATCTCACAGCACATCGAAAATATAATAATCATCACATATATAAAACCGACAGGACGGTTATAACTAAATGAACCACAAATATCAAAGTGCACGATTTTACAGAGTTATACAAAATAGTAGTAAATTTTATACAACTAGAAATAAACTCAAGATAATTGTCTCTAAATAAAGTAGCCAACACCATTTACGCTCCATAGTGTCGCACCGTGAAATAAGTAATAGTAAGCCATATATAAATATGAGAAAGCACAATATCATAATGTCCGTCTGCATAGCACCACCTATCACCCAAACTTGTTATCCAGTGTACTCGTTGAAGAGTACCCAAAACAATACTAAGCAAACCATAAAACATCGAGTCAAACAACAGTCTAGTGTGAGCGATAAACAATCTCAAAATGCTATACAAGTTGATATAGAAAGGAATAAAGGTATAAGAGTCATACCCGATACGTCCTTATATACAAAGAGGAAGAAGAAAATGAAAATTGATTGAAGAAACGAAAGAAAGGAATTTTTCTAAACAAATTAAACATTTTCTATTTTTTCTTATCAAACTGTCCATTTTAGTTCCTTATTAACAAGTCAATCATCCCCCTTCCATCATGTGGTCGGGCAAGTTTTCGACAATGTTCAAGAGTGGCTTGCACACCAGCCTAATCCAAGTGCGAAACCCAAAAGTCCAAGAATCAAGACAAGCCATGGATCGGAACTGATCCATGTCCATGGATCGAAACTGATCCATGTCCATGGAACAATCCCGACCCCTAATGCATCCCTAAAGTTGCTACGTGGTTCGTGATACACAAAGTTAGAGTGATCCTCAACCAACATATGCCATATAAGATGGTTTCCTGGCCACTCATGATCCAAGCGATAGGTGGATAAATCCAAGTTTCAAGACAAGTAAATCAATTGCTTTTACGCAACCACCAAACCATTATATTCCTACGATCCAAGAGTCATGTTGATACATCAAAGCACCACAAATGAAGGTACAAGCCGTCCAAGCAACGTCGAAGGATCAAATGAAGACTAAAAGTCGTTTTATGGACCGGTACCGATCCATAGGGCATGGTGTGGCATCGATCCCTAAATTTTGTTTAGCTGGCTACGATCTTCTGAGAGTGGCTCCTTCAGGATGCGGGGAAGAAGCGGTTAAGAAAACTCCTCGGCCTTCAACTATAAATAGTGGATGATAGACATTGTTTAGGGGATCTTTTTGCTTGCATTCTAAATTTTTGTACTTCTATTGTAGCCTCTCAGGTTAATGCCGATCCATAAACTATCGATCTGTAAGATCACCCTTATAAAAGCCTTATAGAATCATAAACAAAGTTCAAGTAGACGTAGGCCAGCAATTAGCCGAACCACTATAATTGTTTGTGTTTTTTCCATCGTTTATTCATTTATTGTCTTCATTTTATCTTCTATAGTACTTTGGGTGTTTGTGCCAACTTTTCGCGTAAACACCTGCCGCATTCAATTTTCGTAATCCAATGATTTTTCCACCCTTTTAGTAGTTTAAATTTCTAGGCTAGTTACATGCTTAAAACTGACCATTTAGGTAACAAATTCCATCCAAAAAAATAATTTGACCTAAAACAAAACCCAGCTTGGCCGATCGGACGCGACGCACGTGTGTATGTGTTAACATGCAAGGCCTTCCTCTTCAACCCAAGAGATAACATTTAGGTACCCAAAGGTCTCAATCTCTCTCCTATAAAAACTATATTTAAACCGATATAGTTTAAGCTATCCTGCAATATGGAACTATTCAATTTCCATACTTCTCCTCTTCTCTTTCTTTCTTCTTCTCCAAAGTAAAAAAGCTACTCATACAAGGTTTATTAATTTACACTAACAATGCTCCACCAAATTTAATACTCTTTTGTCATACATTGTAGAAAAAATCATACATAAGTATAGATATTTTATGGACTTAATCTATACGTAGTGGTAACCTATCAAAGTATGTCAGAATAAAGTAGTTACTAAGCGTTGAACCATCAATCTTATGTGGTGTATTGGATGTGTTTAACACATCATTTTCTTTCCTTTAAATAGTTTAAAAGACAATATGTGGATTGGCCTTGTGTTTATATCTCGGTTTCATGAAGTGCTCTTAGACTAAGCCATAGTCTTGTAGAAAGCGGCATCACTGTTAACACCAAAAATTCACCACCGAAACTAGGTTTCGATGGAAAGTAGAGGTCGCCGAGGACCTTCTACAAGAGCCGAAGAGATGCTTCTTGAAAAGTCACGAAGGACTCCGCAACTAAGGATCTGCATGAGATGGTTTCGCCCACAAGAGGCTTCCACACAAGATAAAGACTTTCACCTTTGGTTCCTCATGAGAGGGTTCCATAGAAGACAACTCATTGCTAACGGAAGATGTTCCACAACTATGCATTCGAGAAAGAGCCTTCCGTAAGTCATGGTTCCGTATTGAAGGCCTTCCGCAAGAGGCATCAACTTCTGTAAAAATATAACCTTCCGCAAATCCAATTTGCCACCTCATTCAAAGGAACCTTTCAATGGGATCAAAAGGATGCTTCTACAATAGAAGATCAGAGCATTGAATGCAGGGCAACGCCGGTCAAGCACTTTAGAAGCGCCACTTACCTTTAGAAGACCTTTCGATGGAGTCAAAAGGTTCCCTTCCACATCAAATCAGCTACCCTTCTATCATTAGATCAAAGTTGTGGATGACGCATTCTCACCATCCGATGGAAACAAGGGCATCCGAATATGTTCATAAGAGCTATAAGCCAACCTTTAGACAATGCTGAAAGGCCTTTCTTTTGAACGAGCTCGGAAGGATGCGAACGAAACCCACCTTCTGGCCCGGCCGCCTTGATCCTTACGGAAGGTGCAAACTCGCACCTATAAATAAGACCCAAGGGGTCCATTCTTGGGATTCGGATTTTAGTTTTCGAAATCACTACTATTTTTTAAAGTTTGTGACCCTAATTTCTAAATAAATTTAGGGCTTTTTCCAATAGGAATTATGATGTATACTTCTGTTCATAATAAAGAATTTCATGTTAGAGATCAATGTTTTCATGTCATTTACGTACTTTATGTCGATATAATCAAATATCGATCCTCTTTTTTTATTTCATTGGTTCGAAAGGTTTAAGAGCATCCTTCTATAGAATTGAAACCATCAGCTAGTCTTAAGGGGCATTACTTTTGATATACTCCTTACTCCTAAACCTTTCGATGGGGTCGAAACCCCACAGATAATACTAAGGTTACACTACTGAATTTAAACCTACCTTTCTTCATCCTTTCAACAAAGGCGAATCATTCTTGATCCACCACATTAAACCTATCGCTTGGTTCGAAATCTTCTCTACCAACCGTTTGACGGGGTCGAGACCTAGCATTTCTACATTTTGACCTTTAAAGTAGGTCGTATTCTATGGAATCAAGATTCTTTTCCTCATCTCCTTGGGTCCAACTATCTTCCTTAAAGGCTCTACATACGACCATTTCACCTTAAGTCTATCTACTTGGATTCTTTGGGACGTTGACCATAAATTTAGTTAACATCTAGTATTGGAAGTCCATTTAGCCTTCCAAGGACCATATTGAAAAACATTATGTATAAAGTCCTTCAACATGGATTCTTTGAGGTGTTAACCAAAATTTTTATTAACATTTTGTCGCTAAAAGGAGGGCTCTCTTAATAAATTTTCATCACATATTAATAGAGTTCTTCATTCAAAAGAATAAGATGGAAAGAATAAAGAATAACAACAATGAAAAGGCTGCAGTACAATAAGCTCTGGACAATGATATAATCCCGAACTTCAACTTAGAAAATACAGATATTGGACAACCTTCAGCTCTGATAAACAACGAGATTAGAGTTCGAAATTTACAACAACAAATGATTGCAATACAAGAATTGCTTAAAAGGGTTCCATCTCAAGAATCATAAAGGGTTGTGAAAGGAGAAGATGAACCGCCGTCTCCGAATGAAGACCAACATGAGAATCAAGAAAGTCAGGCTAAGAGAACCATTGAGCAATCAAACAGTTTAGCCATAGAAGATAGTGGAGGTCACCTTAAATAATCGCGACCAAATCACAGAGGAGACAATAAAAAATATGCCCAATGAATTAGGGAAACATGTTATTCTATAGAAGGCTCATTTGTCCGAAGAAAAATGGCGGTTAGCATTCTCTCTCACATGTGTAATGACCTAAAATTTTAATGAATTTTATATCGTACATAACTAATTTTGCTCAAAATTTTAAACAATAAATTTGTGGAATAAAATTTGATATTTGAAATGCATCTATTTAATTATAGTAATTGGTAAAAAATTATTGAAAAATATGGAACTTAATTTATTTGTGAAATTTTAAAATATAAATTTATTAAGTATGCCTGTTGAAAATTCAATATTTTGAAATTTGAATATTTTTATATAATAAAAATGTAAATCATTTTCTGAGGGAGATGCCGTAATTCTTTCCGCCAAATTTTAATGTCTATAGCTCCGTTTATCTTATTTTCTACGTTTTGGCAGCATTTTCGGTAGTGGGAAAACTTTGAGTTTTTATAATTTGATCGTATCGGTGATATATGTTTATCATTCTATTCATCTCATCGTGCTGATCTCCGTAGTATATTTATTTTTTGTATTCTAAGGCCCGATACACGACGGAAACAACAAAAAAAGGTGTCATATCGGTACGGTGTCTGTGACTTTTTGTTTCCTTTGCCATTTTAAACTACGGCCATGGCAACCAAGCAACAATTAATTGCTTTAATTATTTTACCGGATGCAAGCTTGTGACCGTTACCATTTCAGCCATCCTATATTATATTTTGCCTTTCCACTTTCGCTTGCTGTTCATTCAGAGAGGTACATTCTCATTGTATTGTATTATATTTTATTCTATTCTATATTTTTTTGTTTTGTTTCGTTCTCTCGTTCTTCTCTTCCATATTTCCGCCGAGCTCTCACCCGTGTCATTTTCCATTTTCCTGAAGTAATAACTCAAAGCCTCTCCTCGCGTGCTCACCTACCTACATCTCTATGCTTCTCACTCAACCAGGGTGCCTAGCCCTCTGACCCACGCCTAGAAAAAAAGGAAAAAGCTCCACCCACCGTGCCACTTCCCTCCGATCACCAGACCTAGGACAATGCCGAGTACCTCCCTACCGCCGCACCTCAACCCTGACCGGGTTGCACCCCACCGCGCCACCACCACTACACGCCGCCCAAAACTGAGAGCGTCTCACCCAATCGTCGGCTCCCCATCACCCGTGTAACGACCCACAAATCCGTACCCCTTGAGTCAACACTATTCTACATCAATCAACTCAAGTTGAATAGAAACACGAACCATTTGGGTTAAAGAAGAAGAGGTAGAAGAAGAGAAACAGAAAACAACAACAGAATCTTACCATCACAGCGGAATAAAATATAATAGGTAATCATAGATCTTTACACAAAAACAAATACTACGTCTGTTTATACATACATCATCAGAGTACATCATCAGAGTTCAACAACATCAATAACATTCAACTGGATACACAACGGAATAATAATAGCAAGTACGGAAGTACGTATCGCCATCCAGCTCGTCTACTTAGCTCCACAACATCCTTTCCTGAATTTTATAATACTCGGTCCGACCCGAGAATTATAGTTAAATAACACCCGAGTCAGTCTGGAATCACACTCATATTGATTATTAAAGTTTCAAAAACTCTTTTGAAAACAAAAGCATCTTGTAAGACCACGCCACAAATAAACATGTCGGAATTTTACCTTACGATGGCTAAAACATTTCTTATTAAAATCCTCTGATATTATAATAGGGTCTATCTACAAATACTTATTAAAATAGCCGAAATTGTTACATCTATTAAATTCCAGCTACTAGCCACAGAGTGGGTAATACAAAAAAACTCGTAAAAGGCACGTAGGGAGAATGGATTTCCAACTAATGACTAGGCACTGGGGTACCACCTGTCACAGTACTAGGTCTAGATTAGCGTACCGAGGATCACTTCCGACCCCCTGCAACACAAGACCCGGACTATCCCTTACTGGATAATCCCGAGTAAGATCACCCCACGGTTGAGATCAGCAACCGCACCACTAAGCCAAAATAAAAAGGGACATCTAGACAGGGATGACCTTACCCGGAAATGGGTGCTGCCCACCAAGCCTTGCCGCATAACCCCTAATTTTCAGTCATTCCCGGTTGATAAGGCTTAAGGCTAAGCGTTACCTTTAAGATCGTTTCACTTAGAATGCTCATCGTCCACCTAACGATGTTCTGAAAGCATTCATCCATACAAGTCCATTTCGGGTTCGAACGGAACCGAAGGCACTATTCCTACTACATCCATTTTGGAAATATCCTCAGGATTAGTAGGCACTTCACTGCTCCATCTTCGCATCCAAACTCGTTTTCCCACGAAAACGTACAAACCGGATCGAAGTGGTTTTCGAGAAATTAATCCCGATCCCGGTCTCTTCGAAACGATCAGCGCATTTGGCCAATATTGATAGTCGATTATTTAACTATCAATTAAAATTCACAACAACCATCCAACATAAATAATTTCACCAAGTTATTTATTAAACTCAAATTATCTTCACAAGATATATTTCCACTTTTCAACCCTTAAAAAAATAGTTTCAAACCCCACTCTTCTCATGGAATGAATTTCCAAATAATTATTTCCACTGAAAACACCGAGTACAAAGCTTTAGATTTTTAAAATAATTTAAAACACTTTATAAATAAAGTATATATTTTAACATTTAGATTGAGAACTACTTCGATACTTTATTAAAAGTATACGCTTTAGGAATATTTAAAATTAGGTTACTTTTCTAAAATATAAACTAGATTTTCTCTTTTAAAACAAATACCGAGTCACTTTTAAATAATTACTATTATAATAGATTAAAAGAAAATACTTACTTTAGAATTTAAATCTTTTAGAAATAATAAATTTTCCAACACTTTCTTTTTAAAACAACTTTAAATCTTTTAACTTATATTTAAAAATTTATTTTGAAAATGTACTTGCTTATCCAAGGAGAATTTCCAATTTCAATCACTTAAATCAATTTTCCAAATTGATTTTCAGTTTACTCCATTTGAAATAAATTTCTTTACTTACTCAATTCATTTCAAAATTCGTTAATTATGGACTTTATTATTATTATTATTTTCCGTTTGATTTTAAATTTTTAACTAAAATATACAAATTTCAGATTTTCCCAATTCTTCTTTATTCTTTTCAAAATTTAAATCTTAAATTTAAAATAAATGCTCTGTTCTTTCAAATAACACTGAAGTTTAAAATTCATTAACTTTCTGTTTATTCAAAATTTCCTTTTCATATACGGAATTTATTTATTAGAATTTTAAAACCACTACTATTCTTATCCAGTTCATTTTTAATTTATTTAAATTTTCTATAATTATTTCACTTACAAACTCTCTTCCTTTAATTTTCAAAATTCCAATTCTATAAATTTTGAAAACTCAGTGTATCGAAATATATTCAAGTAAACCCTAGCATCCAATATTACAACTACCAATAATATTCATTACAGAATATCTAATATTCATAACAGAGAATATTAAACAATATAAATAATTTTGAGGAATCCAGTTGGATCCCTCCAACCTATTTTCCCTGCATCCACAGACGTTAGCACAATATAAAATACCAATTCCACTTCGAGGTGGAATATCGCGGTATATGAGTTTTTATATAAAATCATCCTCTATTATGCGGCGCATAGGGTCTCATCCGCTATAAAATGCGAGAAATCAATCATTCCAAGATATATTATATACTACAATATATAATATTGCACATCCAATCCAAACAATCAATCAACCAATTATTTAAATTTAACTATTTAAATTAAAATTATAACCAGATGAGTGAGATTAACTCACCTTTAATTTTTGTTTTGCAATCCACTTCAATATTGCTTTGGATTTCCTTATGTTTGACCTTGTTGGAAAAACAAACCCAGGAAGTCCACCTCACTCGTATCGCGAAACCCTGCAGCCTCCATGGTGATTACACGGTTGCAACTCGAGTTCGAGCTAGAGCTCGAAATCCCAAATCGTCGACCTCACCGCGCCTCCACGCCGTATCGCGACCACCCAAAGCCCTAGCAGTACTAGCCACGACGCGATCCAAACCTCCAGTGCCTCCTCCTACGAAGCCCTCTGCTTTGCTCGCAAGCGTCCCTTCGATTATCGCCAAACCCCCAGAACTCCAAACCCTAGTTCGCCTCTCTGGTCGAACGCGAACCTCCCCTTCCACTTGAACGAACATCGCGGCAATAAATCGACTCAGCCCTAGCTTCATCTGGCATCGCGAGTCTCCCCCACATCGAAGTCGACATCGCTTTCGATTTCGCCGTCGACGACATGCATGAGTGACCCCCCTTTTTCGTTCGCCATTTTTTATTTTTTATTTTTTTTGAATTTAAATAAGGAGAGGAACGAGGTTCGATGGGTTTTAGAAAATAAACTGAAATGTTTCGGCCATTATTCTTACTTTAAAGACGTGTGTGGAAGCTTCAGAAGGACGACAATGTGTGTCCATATTTCTCAACGTGCCAAAGTTAGTATGGTGTTCGATTATATTATTTATTTTCAAATTCAAATTTAAATTGTCCAAAAGTTACAACAAAAAATTCTGAACTCTTATCAAGGCATGCCGCTAGGCGTTCATGGTGTTATACACCTATTCCGAACACAATGGAAAAGGTTTCGAGTCCTAATTCGATCGTATGGAGAAGATAGCTCTTTAAATCGAATTAAAGTATTAAATTTTCGATATTGATTCTAGCGCGTTTATATATGGTACGCACACACAACAAATCCGATCAATACGAAATTTGAAATCAGATAATAATATAATATTACGTATCCAATGGAACTTGTTTCATTGAATTCCGAGACTGTGCCTCGAAAGGCTATTTTTAAATATCGATTTAAACGGTATATTATTAAAACTTAACAAACATTCCAAATTCAATTTCAACACTTTTACTATCTTCAGTATTATCAATATAAATTTTACAGACCTTTAAATTATATTTTTTACAGGCTTAAAATTCCAGATTCAACATCTTACCCAAATTTCCAATAATTAAATTCAATAACTAAATTTCCAAATAATGGTGATATTTGAAATTTAAGTTACAAATTAACTTTTAAATATTTGAAATCCATTAAATATCCCGATTTCAAATGCCTAAAAATTTTGGGTAGTCACATTCCTCCCCCTTAAAAGAATTTCGTCCCCGAAATTACTAGTTAGGAAGAATGGTCCAATGCCCGTTTACCTTCTTCCCAAAACTAAACAGTTTTATTCGCTTGCCATAGCATATTTTTTTATAAAAGACCCACTATTACTTCAACCAACTTTCCAAAACCTTCCATAGTTTCCAAATAACTTTACTGATTCAACCATTCAAATTATAATTTGAAACCAAATTTTGAATTATCAAAATTTTCTCAAAAATTTTCTAACTCCCTAAATTTTCGAAATTTTTTGCCAGCGTCTCCTTTGCACGGCTAGCTCGGTACAACTACAAAATGCCTCTACGGGATCCCAAATCCCAAAAGAAAACAAAAGCCAAGTGGCTAGATCAAAAACCCAATCAAATTTCATACAGAAATTTAAACACATACCTTTTTAGTCGGGCAATTCAAATTTATCATCTGAAAACAAAACCAATTTTCCTTTTCCCTTATAATACCTGCATATCCTATTTAGCAATAATATCCAATCACAACTTTCAAAACATTTTATTGACTTCCTTACAAAGTGCCAATATTTATTCATTCAAATATTAACTTAGAATATATTTGCAATATCAATTTCCAATTAAGAATTCACCATTACTTTCTTAAGTTTAGTATAAGCGTTTAATATGCTTCTTTATTTATTTTCACTTTACCACTATAGTTTATATGTATTTCTATTCAAATTAGTTTTTCCCATTTACATATGAATTCAATTTATATCCAACTCTGAATATTGAATTTTATCTTCCATTTATAACTGATTCATATCACTATTTCAAATTAGTTTCATTCACTAATTTATTTTAATTTCCAATTTGAAATAGTTTTGTCGTTAACAAAACTTTTCCCAAAAATGTTCAAAAAAATTTCTAACTCCCAAAATTTTCGAAATTTTTTGGCAGAGTCGCCTTTGTACGGAGGAGCTTTTGCAATTTGACAAAAGATATAAATATATATACATCGACCCACCCGGTCGGAAAAACAAAAACAGCTCATATTTTCTATTTTTATTGCGTAAGCGTACCTTATTTAGCATTTATAAGCAAGCGGCTTATTTATTTAGCAGTTAGCGTGCCCAAAATCCAACCAAACGGCTTCCCGGTACCTGTACTTACTCAATTTAAACATGTAAGTGCAATATATATAAAGTTTAACAATATTTCACTTATTTGCAATAGTTAAACACATGAATTCTAAGAGCAATGCACACCAAACACTTTCCGTAAGCAATTTATACAGTTTTAATACTAATTCAACTGTTTTCAGTTAATTCATAAACCATTTTCAATTTGAATGGTTTACAACCCACTTGCTTATATTCCATTCATTTTTAATTTTAAACTAACCCATATTATTCCAATTGATTTTAAAAATCAATTCTATTCACTTCTGTTAATACATTTACTTTTGTTTACGATAAAATGACTAATTTTTTTTGCAAATTTGATGTTATTAATGCAAATAACAACTACTTAAGCTTATAACCATTTTAAATTGATTCCAACTCAATTTATATTTATTTCCTTCTATTTAACTTCATTCACAACCATTTTATTTAATCGACACATTCCATTTCAATTTTATTCACGGTCCACTCATTTGCGTTTCATTTCTTATCCGCATTCATTTAAAACCATTCTATTAAACTTGAAAACACTCTATTTTTCTTATTGTCTCTAAGTTATTTCAATTCCTTAACAATTTAAATGGTTTACAATTATTTATTTAAGAATTTCATTCCATTATTATTATCTGTAACTCACCGAATTTTATCCGATTCAAATTTATTTTCACTTGATTTAAATCCAACCCAATATCGTTAAACTTAGTTTAAGTTGAATTCAATTCAGCTCTCCTCCATCTATTTAGCTTAAGTTAATTTACTTCAATTTATTCAATTGATTACAAGGCCACTTTCAATTTTACTACCACCCATCTGGGTTTTATTTGCAACCAAAAAAATCCCTACTTTAATCTATTTCCAATCATATTTACTTCATTAACAATTCAAGTCGAATTTAATTTATAACTCGAGTTTTAGTTCCAAACTTCATTATTAACTCACAATTCAGCTTCTATTTAACTACATTAGGTTCCATTTACATATTTCATTAACTAATTTATTATCTAATTAGTTCTTTCCCTATTTATAATTCAATACCTGATTTTTAATCTCAAAAATCACTTCATTAAATTTTCTTAAGTTCAATTTATTTTATAATTCAAGTTTGGATTTTTGTTTTATTTTCCAAATCACCAAACAATATTTATTTTGGGTTTTCTATTCCAGTTTCTAGTTTTATATGTCACAATTCATTATTTTACACATTTCCATTCATTCTAGGCTAGAATATATTCATCTCTATTTTTAACTCGAGCCTTACACTTATTTATATCCCAACACATTTTTATTCCATGGACTTTTAATTCTTTTATAAGTTATTCTAATTCATTTATTCCAATCCAATTCTTATCCAACTTATTTCCATTAATTCAAGGATCTAATTCCATTCAATATCACTCATAGCTCAACTGAATTTTATTCCAATTCAATTTTATTTTATTTTAACTCAGATTCATTTAATTCAATTCGATTCAATTTTCTTTCTCAATCCAAGTTAATTTCATTTTTAACTTTTCACTTTAAATTGAAATTCCAACATTCAAAGCTTATATGTAACGTATAGGGATTTTCGTTGCCGAAAAACCGAATAGTTATGGGTTTTAAAAAGAAAAGAAAAGAAAGAAGAGAGAAAAAGAAGAAAGAAAAAGAAAAATAGAGGGAAAAGAAGATAGACAATTTTTTAGAAAACAGAGAAAGAAAAAGAGAATAGAGGAAAAAGAAAACAAAAGACAGAAAAGAAAATAGAGAATTTGAAAATAGAAGATAGAAGCATTTTAATAATAGAACAGACAGAAAGGAAACAACAGAACAACAACAGAATCTCACAATTCGCAGCGGAACAACATATAATAATAAATGAATAATCTTTAAACAAAGAACTATCAGTTATTACATTTCATTTCATTACATCACATCATATCATCAGAGTGTACAACATCATACAAACAATAAACAGTGCAGCGGAAAAAGAAATACTATATAAACTAGTAATACGCCATGCCATCCAGCTTGCCTCCAGCAACTCCAGAATATCCAGAATATCCTGATAAACCTAACTCTTAACTGCCCGTGTGGAAATTGGTGGGCACCCAGAGTTTAGGAAGGAAACAATAAACTCCGAGTCAGTCATGTGACTGGTGTGAGAACTCAAAACAGTTTATTTATCTTTAAAATCAAAATAGAGGAATATTTTTAATCAATTCGCAATGCTTTTTAAAAATGAGACTACCATAAGGCCTCCCGCACACACACACATGCAAACGCAGAATCGGAGGAGATTTCTCCTTATGATAGCCAAAGATGCTTGATACGCATTTAAAATAACATTTTATATTATTACTAGTGCATAGTGTAGGAAAAATTCATTTCGAAAGTAGAATATAAATCTTAGCCAACATAGACATTTCGAACTATGTCTACTATAGCTACCATCCAAACAGTGGTGACCACCATAAGTGAATGGCAGGTTCTACAACTAATACCGTACAAGTTTCGTATTGGGAATTGGATTTCCAACAAATGATCAGGCCAAGGAACTTCCCATTGCCACTGAGAATGCCTCTGGATGGACATCCCCGAGAACCAAACCGGATCTCTACCAACACAAGGCCGGGTTACTCCTAACTGAGTAACAACTGACCGAATATGCCATCCCCCGGTCCTTTGGGACCTTTATCCGAGAGCGCTCTCTAATCAATTCACACAATCATAACAAAGTGTTTTCAACATGAGTAAGTATCTGGGCTCCATACCATGATACCACCCTTTTCCAGAAGGAAATGGACATATCCTAAAGGGTGCTACCCCTCATAACCTTGCTGCTTCTTTCCTGTTTTGACCATTCACGGGGTGTGAGGCTCGACGAAGTCACGTCCACAAAAACATACTTTATACAAAAGCCATGCTTTGGGTCAACAAATGATCAACACAATGATCACAAGGATAGACGATCAAATAAACGATCCTATCACAAATAATCAACACAATGATCATTTCAGCATCACTCAGCATGTCACATTACCAAATTGGGAATATATCGCTGATAACTTCAACTATATAACCTTTGAGCACATACGTCTCAAAGAAGGGTGTTAAGCAAAGAATAAATTCTCCGCCACCAACAGAAATATATTTGAAAGAAATCGGCTTTATATCTCAACTTGTAATGTCAGGCATACAATCCATACAAGTCTGTTCCGGGATCGAACAGAACCGAAGGCACTTACAAAGAAGTCCTTGCAATCCGGATATTCACAATCCTGATCGGATTCACCATCACATATGGAGAACTCAATACCGTAGCTACTCGGTGCAGAGTCAATCGATAGTTCATCCTATCACTCTCGCAAATACCGGTCTTCAACACCGATCTTCAAATGCGATTCACAACGACGTATCACATATTCGGAGTGGGTTATACGACCCCATGGTCCTTTCCCGGTTAACCCGAATAGTGAGCGCTTATTCAAAAATAAGTGTGCATTCAAATTCAATCAAATCACATCAAATACCCATTCAAAGGGAAATATTGATAGTCGGCTATTGAACTATCAATGGATATGCACACATCACCAGATTCCAAATAATTTTCAAATTTATTTATTTTCCAAGATATCTTTACTAGATATATAGTTTCAACACTTCAAAAATAAATCAATATTTATTTTTAACCAATTTCACTTTTCACATATAAATTCCATAATGAATTTATATTTCAAAATATTCGTGCATATACGATTTCAATAATTCATTTCCATTTATCCTCCAAAAAGATAAATTCTAATTATTCACTTCATATTGGAAAACATTTCCATACTTATTTATTCATAAGTAATTCACAAATTCCTTTTATTTTCAACACTTAGAAAATATTCAATATACTTAAAGCGAATTAAGTATATAATTCATTCTTTAAGAAAATCATTCTCTTAAACATATTTACTTGGGCCAAAACGAATGTTGCGTAAAACATCGTTACGACAACCCAAAATCACTAGTATATGGATTCGAAATTAAAATAGATATATAAATCCCAATATTATTCTAAACATTTCCTTTCGGAAATCATTTACTATAACAACAGTGTTATAGTCCACCATTTCCTTTTATTTCACGAAACATCTATTTCAACAATGAATGTTGAAATCTATGGTTTCGAATCTCAACACCTTTTAAAACATCGTTAGATCGTTTTAATTCTATTTAAAATATCACATTCAAAACATTTCTTTAACGTCTTATTCACTATTCAAAGACGTGAATATACTATGTTCACAAATTCCATTATTTCTATTCTTTTTAACTTAAAGGATTATTCACTGTTTACAAAGTGAATATAACTCCATTAATAGGTTATAACAATTAACTTATCAAAATAAGTCGTTTGCGGATTTATAAAACAACGTTTATAAATTCTATTTCTATTTATATATAAAAACTTCCTTTTACAAATTCCTTTATTAACCTATTCCAGTTTATAACTCAATTTTAGATTAAAAGTTCATATTATAAGTTAACTACTTATAAACGATTATTTCACAAAATCATTCCTTAGAGTTTCATAATTATAAATCTTATAACTTATAAGATTCATTTATTTAACCCAATCTATTCTTCAAATAACTTCATAAAATTTATAAATCTACTGTTTATAAATTTCGTTTACAACTTCACCATTTATAATTCTATTGATTTCATTCTTTAATGAAATTCATTTTCAATTCATTCAAACACTTATAAAATCTCATTTTATAATCCCAACGTTTTAATTTACAAATATTCATTTGTAAATCCTTTAATATAAATCAATCTATATTATTCTTTAAAACGTCTTTAATTTCCTTTAAAAAAACTTCACCATTCTGATTTATAAAATAATTAAATTTTATAAATCCTATATTTAACTTTTTATAACAAGTTCAGAATCCCAATTTAAACTCTTTTATAAAGTCATTAATTCCTTATTTTCAAAAATCAGCTTTTAACTATATTTCTTAAAAATCAAAATTTTTATAACATTAAAAATTATAACGTTTATTTATTTGAAATGGATCAATTCCAAAGATATTTTATCTTTTCAAAAATCACTTTAAAAACATTTTAAAATCCCAAAATCTGGGTCCAATGATGCTACACACCAAATAGTCAATCACGACTACAACGATCCATCATATATCGATATGATAATCCATCAAATATCAAAATATCTGAAATAAAATAAATACTGTTGAGGAATCCAGTTGGATCCCTCCAACCTGTTTTCCTGCATCCAAAAACATTAGCACAATACCAATTTCGCTCCAGTACGAAATTATCGCGGTACATGTTCTTATTAAATATTATCCGCTTAATAACGGCGTAATAGGGTCTCATCCGCTAAACAAAAAATGCGGGAAATCAATCAACTCCAATATATATATATGCCAATATATATATATTGATATTATATATAATACCAATTTCACTGTTTATGAAATATTCGCGGTATATGTTTTTACTAAATAACATCCGCTTACTAACGGCGCATAATGTCTATTTTAACAATCAATAATTTACAGTCATCATTCAAACATGCATTCAAATATTTTAAATCTAACTATTTAAAATAAAATCGAAATCTATTCGATTGAGTGAGAAGTTCTCACCTTGGTTTTAAATTCCGTTTTAGCTTTTATTTCGAATAAAATTAAACGCGCGTTTAATTTTACCCGAAATTCTCACTAACTCCAAACGACTCCAAACCAACTCCATCGCGTAGTGCTCGTCCATACGATTCCAACGCAACTGAGTTTGCATTTTTTCGACCTCGTATGAAAAAGTTATGCATTTTATAAGTTTGCACGTATTTTTTATAACTTAATTACAACATTTATTTTAAAACTTTAACCTCAAACTAATCCTAGCCCTTGGATCCTTAGCCCACACCATCAGGCCGTCCCTCATCATCTTCTACCTCACGTCTTTCTACAGGAAGCAAGGCCGAACTCCTAACCCATTCAACATAGATTAGGGTTTGATAATACTCCATCTATACACAACGAAACTCGATCACACCAACGCCAACGCGAAGCTCTCGAAGCAAGCTACCACCACCAGCCACCATTGGAAGTTCGGCCACCCATAGGCACGCGCGCACGTCCCCCTACAGCCCACGCACGGCCACCATTTGCTCCGCCATCGTTACTCCATTCCCGATCATATCCGTATGGATTTAAAGCTCATCTCGTGCTCTTCGATTCTTTAGTTAACAACTTTTTCTAAAAACGAGTGGATTGAGAGATTTTGATGAATGAAAGAGGATGATTTCTGGCCCTAGAATCTAAAAGTGGCGGCTACTACTTTAGGGTTAGGGTTTTGTGATGTTTTATCAAATTATGAAGAGGTAGGGGCTATTTATAAGGAACGAGCGACACTATTCATCCCGGATTTTCCGAACTCCGATTTAGACGCCGTAACCAGCGTACCTAGGGTTTATCCCGCATTCCGGACACAATGGAACAGGTTTCGGAAGCTAATTCGGAAGTATGTGCGAGTTATGGCTGAAAACGTTCAATTTGAATTAAACCGATTTAAATCGATTTCTAGGCGTTTTAATTTGTACCGGACAAACGGTAAATCCAATTGACTTGAAATTTGAAACCTTACAATAATATCACATTACGGATCCGATGAAACTAGTTTCGTCGAAATCCGAGACTTTTTGAAAAATGGCTATTTTGACTCGCCAAATTTAAATTAAAAACGATTCGATGCGTTTCGAGCTGCCACGATCAAACGATAACTCCGATTGACACGAAAATTGAAATCCGGTAATAACTAACTATTACGGATCCAATGAAACTGGTTTCGTTCAATTCTGAGACTGTTCAAAAATTGGCTATTTTACAGTCAATTATTAAATATTAAAATATTCAATTTTCACAAATTAACTTTTAATTCGATTTTAAAAGTTCTAAAATATCGTTCTAACTTCAACATGATAAAATAAAATTTTACAAATTATTTTCAATCATATTTAACTCGATTTTCAATTATTTCCATAATTTAACATATTAAATTTATCGATTTAATAATCCAATTAAATCCAATAATTCAAATAAAAATTTATTTGACTTATAAATTCACTTATAAATATTTAAAATAAATTAAATATTCAAATTTCAATTAAATAAAATTTTGGGTCGTTACATTATATTTCCTTCCGGATTTAAAAATCATCTCAATTCATAAGCTTACAACCTCTCTCGTCAGGATTTTTAAACACTCCCGGCTTTTTAGTTTCAAATATTATTCTGAAATTTTATCTTATTTTTAATTATTAATCACATTATAATTCACATTTATAGTTTACATTTACAAATCCCATTTATTTTATTAATTTATTCCTTAATCTTTGGTTATTATTTCAATTTCTAGTTAATTTTTTACACAACAATGATAATAATTTAAATATCATCATTCCTAACATCCAAGCAACCATATATTAGCTAAAATAGTTTACAAAAACTTTTCTTTGTATCAAAATATATTTTTGGATAAAATTATTTCGTTCACTCACATTTAAAACAATACCGTGTCAAAGTTCTATTCAAGTGTTTAGAAACCCCTTCGATGCAGTTGTCCAGACTGTGCCGACGAAGGTTCATATGCCACTCAATAAACCAATCAACACAATATAAACCATTTTTATATCCACAAACAAATACACGCTTATATCTATTAATACGCTCAAACTCATTCTAGAGTACTACGGACTCTAATTTAAATGAGTAATTCCCACCAGAGCCAAGGTTATCATCAACCTAAGCTCTGATACCAACAGTAACGACCCGCAAATCCGTACCCCTTGGGTCAACACTATTCTACATCAATCAACTCAAGTTGAACAGAAATACGAACCATTTGGGTTAAAGAAGAAGAGGTAGAAGAAGAGAAACAGAAAACAACAACAGAATCTTACCATCGCAGCGGAATAAAATATAATAGGTAATCATAGATCTTTACACAAAAACAAATACTATGCTCGTTTATACATACATCATCAGAGTACATCATCAGAGTTCAACAACATCAATAACATACAACTGGAGACACAGCGGAATAATAATAGCAAGCACGGAAGTACGTATCGCCATCCAGCTTGTCTCCTGAGCTCCACAGCATCCTTTCCTGAATTCTATAATACTCGGTCTGACCCGAGCATTATAGTTAAATAACACCTAAGTCAGTCTGGAATACCAGCGTGAGACATCACACTCAAATTGATTATTAAAGTTTCAAAAATTCTTTTGAAAACAAAAGCATCTCGTACGACCACGTCACAAATAAAAATGTCGGGTTTTTACCTTATGATAGCTAAAACATTTCTTATTAAAATCCTCTGATAATATAATAGGGTCTATCTACAAATACTTATTAAAACAGCCGAAATTGTTACATCTATTAAATTCCAGCTACTAGCCACAGAGTGGGTAATACAAATAAAACTCGTAAAAGGCGCGTAGGGAGAATGGATTTCCAACTAATGACTAGGCACCGGGGTACCACCTGTCACAGTACCTGGTCTAAATCAGCGTACCGAGGATCACTCCCGACCCCTTGCAACACAAGTCCCGGACTATCCCTTATTAGATAATCCGGAGTAAGATCACCCCACGGTTGGGATCAGCAACCGCTCCTCTAAACCGAAATAAAAAGGGACATCTAGACAGGGATGACCTTACCCGGAAATGGGTGCTACCCACCAAGCCTTGCTGCATAACCCCTGATTTTCAGTCATTCCCGGTTGATGAGGCTTGAGGCTAAGCGTTACCTTTAAGATAGTTTCACTTAGAATGCTCATCGTCCACCTAACGATGTTTCGAAAGCATTCATCCATACAAGTCCGTTTCAGGTTCGAACGGAACCGAAGGCACTATTCCTACTACATCCATTTTGGGAATATCCTCAGGATTAGTAGCGACTAGCCCTTTCACTTCACTGCTCTATCTTTGCATCCAAACTCGTTTTCCTACGAAAATGTACAAACCGGATCGAAATGGTTTTCGAGAAATTAATCCTGATCCCGGTCTCTTCGAAACGATCAACGCATTTGGCCAATATTGATAGTCAGTTATTTAACTATCAATTAACATTCACAACAACCATCCAACATAAATAATTTCACCAAATTATTTATTAAACTCAAATTATCTTCACAAGATATATTTCCACTTTTCAACCCTTAAAAAAATAGTTTCAAACCCCACTCTTTTCATGGAATGAATATCCAAATAATTATTTCCACTGAAAACACCAAGTACAAAGCTTTAGATTTTTAAAATAATTTAAAACACTTTATAAATAAAGTATATTTTTTAACATTTAGATTGAGAACTACTTCAATACTTTATTAAAAATATACACTTTAGGAATATTTAAAATGAGGTTACTTTTATAAAATATAAACTAGATTTTCTCTTTTAAAACAAATACCGAGTCACTTTTAAATATTTACTATTATAATAGATTAAAAGGAAATACTTACTTTAGAATTTAAATATTTTAGAAATGATAAATTTCCAAAACTTGCTTTTTAAAACCACTTTAAAACTTTTAACTTATATTTAAAAATTTACTTTGAAAATGTACTTGGTTATCCAAGGATAATTTCCAATTTCAATCACTTAAATCAATTTTCCAAATTGATTTTCAATTTACTCCATTTGAAATAAATTTCTTTACTTACTCAATTCATTTCAAAATTCGTTAATTATGGACTTTATTGTTATTATTATTATTATTATTTTCTGTTTGATTTTAAATCTTTTAACTGAAATATACAAATTTCAGATTTTCCCAATTCTTCTTTATTCTTTTCAAAATTTAAATCTTAAATTTAAAATAAATGCTTTGTTCTTTTAAATAATAACACTGAAGTGTAAAATTCATTAACTTTCTGTTTATTCAAAATTTCCTTTTCATATACGGAATTTATTTATTAGAATTTTAAAACCTCTACTATTCTTATCCAGTTCATTTTTAATTTATTTAAATTTTCTATAATTATTTCCCTTACAAACTCTCTTCCTTTTATTTTCAAAATTCCAATTCTATAAATTTTGATAAGTCAGTGTATCGAAATATATTCAAGTAAACCCTAGCATCCAATATTACAACTACCAATAATATTCATTAAAGAATATCGAATATTCATAACAGAGAATATTAAAGAGTATAAATAATTTTGAGGAATCAAGTTGGATCCCTCCAACCTATTTTCCCTGCATCCACAGACGTTAGCACAATTTATAATACCAATTCCACTTCGCGGTGGAATATTGCGGTATATGGGTTTTTATATAAAATCATCCGCTATTATACGGCGCATAGGGTCTCATCCGCTATAAAATGCAGGAAATCAATCATTCCAAGATATATTATATACTACTATATATAATATTGCACATCCAATCCATATGAGTGAGGTCAACTCACCTTTAATTATTGTTTTGCAATCCACTTTAATATTGCTTTGGATTTCCTGATGTTTGACCTTGTTGGAAAAATAAACTCAGGAAGTCCACCTCACTTGAATCGCGGAACGTCGTAGCCTCCATGGTGATTTCACAGTTGCAGCTCGAGTTCGAGCTCGAGCTCGAAATCCCAAATCGTCGACCTCACCGCGCCTCCATACTGTATCGTGACTACCCAAACCCCTAGCAGTACTAGCCAGGTCGCGATCAAAACTTCCAGTGCCGCCTCCCACGAAGCCCTCTGTTTTGCTCGCAAGCGTCCCTTCGATTGTCGCCGAACCCACAGAAATCCGAACCCTAGTTCGCCTCTCTGGTCGAACGCCGACCTCCCTTCCACTTGAACGAACGTTGCGGCAATAAATCGACTCGGCCCTAGCTTCGTCCGGCATCGCGAGTCTCCCCCGCATCGAAGTCGACATCGCTTTCGATTTCGCCGTCGACGACGCGCGCGAGCGACCCCCCTTTTTCATTCGCCATTTATTTTTATATTTTTTTGAATTTAACTGAGGAGAGGAACGAGGTTCGATGGGTTTTAGAAAATAAACTGAAATATTTCGGCCATTATTCTTACTTTAAAGACGTGTGTGGAAGCTTCAAAAGGAAGACAATGTGTGTCTATATTTATCAACGTGCCAAAACTTAGTATAGTGTTTGATTATATTATTTATTTTCAAAGTCAAATTTAAATTGTCCAAAAATTACAACACAAAATTCTAAACTCTTATCATGGCGTGGTGCTAGGCATTCATAATGTTATATACCTATTCCGAACACAATGGAAAAGGTTCCGAGTCCTAATTCGATCGTATGGAGAAGATAGCTCTTTGAATCAAATTAAAGTATTAAAATTTTGATATTAATTCTAGCACGTTTATATATCGTACGCTCACACAACAAATCCGATCAATACGAAATTTGAAATCCGATAATAATATAATATTACGGATCCAATGGAACTTGTTTCGTCGAATTCCGAGACTGTGCCTCGGAATGCTATTTTTAAATATCGATTTAAACGATATATTATTAAAACTTAACAAAACATTCCAAATTCAATTTCAACACTTTTACTATCTTCATTATTATCAATATAAATTTTACAGACCTTTAAATTATATTTTTTACTGGCTCAAAATTCCAGATTCAACATCTTACCCAAATTTCCAATAATTAAATTCAATAATTAAATTTTCAAATAATGGTGATATTTGAAATTTAAGTAACAAATTAACTTTTAAATATTTAAAATCCACTAAATATCCCGATTTCAAATGCCTAAAAATTTCGGGTCGTCACAACCCGAGTTCCCTTACTGAACACTAGGCACTGCCGTGCCCATGCTCCCACCCGAAGCTTGACCGAAGTCCCCTTCACGACCGAAGCATCGCCAGCCTAACTTAAGACTCCACCTGCAACCTACTTTGCCAATTTTCTATGCACGGTCCTTTTTGATTTTGCTTTCTATTTATACATATGCTGTTGTTGAAAGCATATATGTTCATGTGTGTCCTCAAGCACATATATGTGTTTATCAAATATATATATATATATATATATATATATATATATATATCATTTTTTTCCTTGCGGTGGGTTTTCTTTTTTGTGCTTGTGATATATATAGCATCCTGTATATGCGTTGCACATACAAATCGATGGCAGTAGTATGCATTTTTTTGATGTCAGCACCTGTATAGCGTGGCTACGAATGCATATATATATTGATATATTATGCCTGTAGCTGTCATCGACATTTACTTTGGACTCCACCCTGTCCACCTTCTCTTAGTCACCATCAGGCCTTCAAATCTTTTGAATTGTGCATGTATATACTTGGATAGTATACATATATTAAGAATAGTTCATTGCTGTAACATATATATGCTGCTCTTTAGGATGAATGTTCATTGTAGTAAAAATATATACATGCGGTTATATATAGCATACGCCTTATCTTTGCTTTACACTTCATATGTATGTTGTAGTATGTGATATGTATAATATATAGGGTACTTTTGATACAGGTCCTTATTAAGTTTCAAAATTCACGAAAAGTCCTTCACTAAATTTTAGTGTAAATTAGGTCCCTGTTTTTTATTCACGATTATCGCAGAGCATGATGCAACATTTCATAAAAGTTGCTGACATTTCCACAACTTTTATGTACACTGTGAACATAGTGTATGAAAATTGTTTAAATATCAGCACTTATTTATAAAACTTGCTGACATTTCAGCAACATTTATGTACACTATGAAAACAGTTTATGAAAGTTGCTGAAATATCAACACTTATTTATAAAAGTTGCTGTCGTTTCAGCAATAATTTTTCTTTGTTTTTACAATGAAACTTTGACAAGGAAAGTTGCTGAAATATCAGCACTTATTTATAAAAGTTGCTGACATTTCAGCAATAAATTTTCTTTGTTTTTACAATGAAACTTTGACAAGAAAAGTTGCTGAAATATCAGCACTTGTTCATAAAAGTTGTTGATATTTCAGCAATAATTTTTCTTCGTTTCCAGAAAACAAGGACCCGCTTTACAATGAAACTTTGACAGGGATCCACTTTACAATATGAAAGTTCGATAGGGATGCCTCCCTAATTTCCACTAATATATATGTGTATTGTATGCACGCATGATGCTCGATGAAATGCACATATATGTATTATGTACCCAATTTTTTTTACGAAAGCTATATGTGCTCGAATTTGAACCTATGCACGTTATATATAATACGTATATAAATTGCTGACAAAATTATACATGTTGTGTGTGTATATATATATATATATATATATATATATTTGTTCTTTCCAAAATTTTATAAAAAAATTGTATATACTGCGTATATATATTATTTGACCATGTTGTGTATGTCATTTCTTTCAATCTCCAACAAATTGCATATGTTGTATATGTTGCACGTGTGCGATTTGGCGAATTTTTTTACATGTTGTATATAAAGATGCTTTTAAAAATTATAAAATAAATGTATGCATATATTGCATATGCATATATTATATTTTGAATATAACGATATCATATTGTTTTGGGCTTTAAAATGATATCGTATCTATAGTTTTGAAATGGAAATGATTATTCTGGTTTAAAGTATAAACTGTTTTTAAATGGCCACAGGTTATAATAACGTTTGGTTGGCAAAGAGACCGGGATCGGATATGGACATACTCTCTGTCGATACCGAAAACCACTTTGACTAACCATGTACACGGTGGAGATTCCAGAATGAAGTAGGATGGTGGTGACGGTTTCTTGAAAGGTATATACGTGGACCCGACTCCCGTGAGTTGGCTTAAGGTGGCTAAAACAGGAGCGATTCTCGGATTAATGAGGTAGCTCCTCTGATCGAACGCACTTCTTCGTATACCATTCTATTGCTTATGTGATTGTTTGGGTGCACCTTTGATTTGGGAGTGTTGTTCGAGGTGGGCGGTTGCTGCGGCTTCGCGTTACCACCGGTCCGGATAGCAATTGGTATATCTACCCTGGCATTGCCTAGTTGTGCCGTGTCACCTACCATATCGAGCCTTGTACGAGTTTGGTTTTCTCCCGTAGCCCGTGTGGTATCCTCTAGTTGCTTCCCGAGTAGGAGGAGCTATGATATTGGATGGACTACTGGGACTATTACGTGTTAAGGTGGAAAATGTAAAGCCTTAATGCTATTTAAAAGTATGTTTATTTTACCGTAGACACTATTATAATAGCGCAATATACTACATAGTAAATAGTTTAACGGATCCTTAGAGGATGGGCGATCCCAAGCATCCTTTAAGTTACTCGCTATATATTACAGTACACTTGATTTAGCTTACATTATATAAGTATGTATGTCCTGACTCGAGTGTTTTGTTTTATTGTACGCTCGGGTCAGCCTGAGTTGCAGTTTCAGTTTCTCTCCGAA
The DNA here is from genome assembly GCA_030765085.1 of Allium cepa. Taxonomy (NCBI): domain Eukaryota; kingdom Viridiplantae; phylum Streptophyta; class Magnoliopsida; order Asparagales; family Amaryllidaceae; genus Allium; species Allium cepa. The sequence continues at coordinate 658,143,379 of CM060938.1, read as the reverse complement.
GCTAGGACACTCAGTAGAACATTCGTGCTGCTGGAAGTTGTTTCAGCCTTTATCCTTTCTGGAATTCAAGACTTTGAAGACTCTATCTCTATTTATGTCTTAAATTTGTATTGAGGATTATAGACAAAGTAAGTTCTGTTTTTGTAAAGTTGTATCAGTGGCTTCATGAACCACTAAATTTTTAATTTCCGCTGCGAGATTCTGATATCTGTGTCTGTAATTCTGTGATTTATTTACTGTATATCCTGAGTTTTGCCAAATTTATTTTACAACGCAGTATTTTGAACACTTCAAGTCCGACAATGTGCGGATGCGAAGGGTTGAAAATACTGGGTCGTTACACTATATGTGCTCGAATTTGAACCTATGCACGTTATATATAATACGTATATAAATTGCTGACAAAATTATACATGTTGTGTGTGTATATATATATATTTGTTCTTTCCAAAATTTTATAAAAAAATTGTATATACTGCGTATATATATTATTTGACCATGTTGTGTATGTCATTTCTTTCAATCTCCAACAAATTGCATATGTTGTATATGTTGCACGTGTGCGATTTGGCGAATTTTTTTACATGTTGTATATAATGATGCTTTTAAAAATTATAAAATAAATGTATGCATATATTGCATATGCATATTTTATTTGTTTTTCATTAATTTCTTGTGCTAAAATTTTATTCTTGCTTGTCGCAGCAAATTGACTTATCATGCCTGATTGGTGTCAGTGTCCGTTGCTTTGCTCTTTGTGTTTATTTTGGTCGATTTACAGTCATTTGTATAAAATTACCCAGCAATGATCAAAGTTGAAAAGTGGAGAAAGTAATTATAGGACGTGTATTATATCTCACAGCGCATCAAATAAAATATAATAATCATCACATATATAAAATTGACAGGACGGTAATAACTAAATGAACAACAAATATCAAAGTGCATGGTTTTACAGAGTTATACAAAATAGTAGTAAAGTTTATACAACTAAAAATAAACTCAAGATAATTGTCTCTAAATAAAATAGCCAACACTGTTTAGGCTCCATAGTGTCGCACAGTGGAATACGCAATAGTAAGCCGTATATGAATAAGAGAAAGCAAAACTCCTACTATCGATCTACACAGCACCACCTATCACCCAAACTTGTTATCCAGTGTACTCATTTAAGAGTACCCAAAACAATAATAAGCAAAACATAAAACATTGAGTCAAACAACAGTCTACTGTGAGCGATAAATAATCTCAAAATGCTATACAAGTTGATATAATAAGGAGCAAAGCTACAAGAATCATACCTGATATGTCCTTACATACAAAGAGGAAGAAGGAAATGAAAATTTATTGAAGAAATGAAAGAAAGGAATTTGTTTTAAATAAATAAAAAAATTCTATTCTTTCTTTGCAAACTGTCCACTTTAATTCCTTACTAATTTTCAATCAAGTCATCATCCCCCTTCCTTAGCGTGGTCAGGCAAGTTTTCGAGAATCTTCAAGTATGGCTTGCACACCAACAAAATCCAAGTGCGAAACCCAAAAGTCGAAGAATCAAGACAAGCCATGGATCGATACCGATCCATGCCCATGGATCGGTTCCGACCCCTAATGCTTGCCCGAAGTTGCTACATGGGTCATGCTGCAAATAGTTAGAGTGATCCTCAATCAACACATGCCATATAAGATGCTTCACTAGCCACTCAGTATCCAAACGATAGATGGATAAATCCATGTTTCAAGACAACTAAATCAATTGCTTTTACCCAACCACTGAACCATAAGATTCCTATGATCCAAGAGTCATTCCGATACATCTAAGCTCCACAAATGAAGGTACAAGTCATCCAAGCAACGTCGAAGGATCAAATGAAGATTAAAAATCATTTTATGGATCGGTACCGATCCATAAGGCATGATTTGGTATCGGTCCCTAAATTTTGTTTAGCTGGCTACAATCTTCTAAGAGTGGCTCCTTCAGGATGTGGGGAAAAACATGGTTAAGAGAACTCCATTAGCCTTCAACTATAAATAGTGGATGATAGGCATTGTTTATGGGATCTTTTTGCTTGCACTCTAATCTTTTGTACTTCTATTGTAACCTCTCGGGTTAATACCGATCCATAAACTATCGATCCGTTAGATCATCCTTGTAAATAACTTATAGAATCATAAACAAATTTCAAGTAGACGTAGGCCGGTGATTAGCCGAACCACTATAATTGTTGTGTGTTTTTTCCATCGTTTGCTCATTTATTGTCTTCATTTTATCTTCTATAATATTTTGGGTGTTCATGCCAACTTTTGGTGTAAACACCTTCCGTGTTCAATTTTCGTAATCCAAATATTTTTCCACCATTTTAGTAGTTTAAATTTCTAGGCTAGTTACATGCCTAAAAGTTACCCATTTAAGAAACAAATTCCATCCAAAAATATAATTTGACCCAAAACCAAACCCAGCTTGGCCGATCGGAGGCGACACACGTGTGTATGTGTAAACATGCAAGGCCTTCATCTTCAACCCAAGAGAAAACATTTAGGTGCTCAAAGTTCTCAATCTTTCTCCTTTGAAAACTATATTTAAACCTATATAGTTTAAGCTATCCTGCAATATAGAACTATTCAATTTGCATACTTCTCCTCTTCTCTTTCTATCTTCTTCTCCAAAGTAAAAAAGCTACTCGCACAAGATTTATTAATTTACACTAATAATGCTTCACCAAATTTAAATACTCTTTTGTCATATATTGTAGAAAAACTCATACATAAGTATAGATATTTTATGGACTTAATCTGTACATAGCGATAATATGTCAAAGCATGTCAGAATAAAGTAGTTACTAAGCATTGAACCATCAATCTTATGCGATGTGTTGGTGTTTAACACATAATTTTCTTTCCTTTAAATAGTTTGAAAGACAATATGTAGATTGGCCTTGTGTTTATATCTTGGTTTCCTGAACTGCTCTTAAACTAAGCCATAGTCTCGTAGAATGCGGGACCACTGTTAACACCAAAAATTCATCATCGAAACTAGGTTTCGATGGAGAGTAGAGGTCGCCGAGGACCTTCTGCAAGAGCCGAAGAGATGCTTATGGAAAGGTCAAGAAGGATTCCGCAACTAAGGATCCGTATGAGATGGTTATGCCCACAAGAGGCTTTCACATATGATAAATACTTTCACCTTTGGTTCCGCATAAGAGGGTTCCACAGAAGACAACTCACTGCTAACGGAAGACGTTCGACATGTATCGCATTCGTGAAAGATCCTTCCGCAAGTAATGGTTCCGCATTGAAGGCCTTCCGCAAGAGACATCAGCGTCATGTAAAAATATTACCTTCCGCAAATCCAATTTGCCACCTCATTCAAAGGATCCTTTCAATGGGATCGATAGGATGCTTCTGCAATAGAAGATCAGAGCACTGGATGCAGGGCAATGCCGGTCAAGCACTTTAGAAGCGCCACTTACCTTTAGAAGACCTTTCGGTGAAGTCAAAATGTTCCCTTCCGCATCAAATCAGCTGCCCTTCCATCATTACAACAAAGCTGTGGATGTCACATTCTCACTTTCCGATGGAGACAAGGGAATCCAAATATGTTTAGAAGAGCTATAAGACAACCTTCCGACAATGCCGAAAAGCCTTTCTTTTGCATGAGATCGGAAGGATGCGAGCGAAACCTACCTTCCGGCACGGTCGCCATGACCCCTACGGAAGGTGTAAACCCGCACCTATAGATTAGACCCGAGGGGTCCATTCTTGGGATCCAGATTTTAGTTTTCGAAGTCACTACTATATTTTGAAGTTTGTAACCCTAATTTCTGAATAAATTTGGGGTTTTTTCCAACAGGTATTATTATGTAAACTTCAGTTCATAATAAAGAATTTCGTGTTAGAGATCAATGTTGTCATGTCATTTACGTACTTTATGTCGATATAATCAAATATCGATCCTTTTTTCTATTTCATGGGTTCAAAAGGTTCAAGAGCATCTTTCTACTAGATTCAATCCCCCTCCGAAACACCTTGAAATAGTGAATCCTTTCAAGATGCAATCTACGAAAATACCTTTCGACAAGGAGTTAATTTAAGATCTAAACTACAGAATCGAAACCATCATCTAGTCTTAAGGGGCATTACTTGGGATATACTCCTTACTTCTAAACATTTCGACGGGGTCGAAACCCCACAGATAATATTGAGGTTACACTACTGAATTTAAACCTACCTTTCTTTAGCCTTTCGACGAAGCCAAATCGTTCTTGATCCACCGAATTAAACCTATTGCCTGGTTCGAAATCTTCATTCTTCCAACCTATTGACGGGGTCGAAACCTAGCACTTATACATTTTAACCTTTAAAGTAGGTTATATTCTATGGAATATGGAATCAGGATTCATTTCCTCATCTCCGAGGGCCCAACTATCTTCCTTAAATGCTCTACATACAACATTTCACCTTAGGTCTATCTACTTGGATTCTTTGGTGTGTTGACCATAAATTTGATTAACACCTAGTATTAGAAGTCCATTTATCCTTCCAAGGACCATATTGGAAAACGTTATGTATCAAGTCCTTCAGCATGGATTCTTTGGGGTGTTAACAAAAATTTGTGTTAACATTTTGGCGCTAAAAGGAGGGCCTGAACCATGCTCCTGTTAAATTTTCATCACAGATTAATAGAGTTCTTCATTCAAAAGAAGAAGAAGGAAAGAACAAATAAAAACAACAATGAAAAGGCTGCAGTACAATCAGCTCTGGAAAATGATATAATCCTGAATTTCAACTTAGAAAATACAGAGATTGGACAACCTTCAACTCTGATAAACAACGAGATTAGAGTTTAGAATTTACAACAACAAATGATAGCAATACGAGAATTGATTGGAAGGGTTCCGTCTCAAGAATCATTAAGGGTTGTGAAGGGAGAAAATGAACCGCCGTCTCCAAATGAAGACCAACATGAGAATCAAGAAAGTCAGGCCAAGAACCATTGAGCAATCAAACAGTTTAGTCATAGAAGACAGTGGAGGTCACTATAATAACATTCACAACCAAATCACATAAGATAAAATAAAACATATACTCAATGAATTAGGGAAACATGTTATCCTATAAAAGGCTCATTTGTCAGAAGAAAAGATGGTAGTTAGCATTCTCCCTCACATGTGTAATGACCTGAAATTTTAACGAATTTTATATCGTACTTACCTGATTTTATTCAAAATTTTAAAAAATAAAATTGTGGAATAAACTTTAATATTTGAAATGCATATATCTATTTAATTATAGTAATTGGTGAAAATTTACTGAAAAATAAGGAAGTTAATTTATTTGTGAAATTTTAAAATTTAAATTTGTTCAGTATGTGTGTTGAAAATTCAATATTTTCAAAATCTGAATATTATTTATATAATAAAAATGAAATCAATTTCTGAGAGAGGAGTCGTAATTCGTTCCGTCAAATTTGGACGTCTCTATAGCTTCGTTTATCTTATTTTCTACATTTTGGCAGCATTTTCGATAGCGGAAAAAATTCGAGTTTTTATAATTTGATCGTATCGTTGATATCTGTGTACCGTTCTATTCATCTCATCGTGCTGATCTCCGTAGTATATTTATTTTTGTATTCTAAGGCCCGGTACGCGACGGAAACAAAAAAAATAGGTTCCATATCGATACCGTATCCGTGACCTTTTGTTTCTTTTGTCATTTCAAATTACAGCCGAGATAGCCGAGCGACAATTAATTGCTTTAATTATTTTACCAGATTCAGGCATGTGCCCGTTGCCATTTCAGCCATCCTATATTAATAGGAAACAAGATTGTCTCTTGGATGTTTGACATCTCGTCCTATATTAATATGAATATCAAAGTCATTTCCTCTGTCCAATCTACGATATAACGGACGGAGCTGCAAGTTTCATGGATCGACGATTTGCAAGAAAATTAAAAAAAATAGAGATTGCGGATAATAATGCTATACAAATACTTTAGAATGTAATAATGACATTCTTAATTATAGAACATGAATCTTGCTTTCAGTTTAATCAAGTCACGATGTGATATGCTTCCGCTGCAGAAACCACAAACTAATAAAAAAATTCCCAGTTCCAACTTTCAAGTCCATTGTCAAGAGCACGATTATTATTTTTAGATGAATCATCCTTGGTTTTCAATAAAACCGTTGGTTATAAAAGTACTGCGTCCCATAAAGTCTACGTATTATTGTTATAGATTGTGCATATAAGTATACATAATAATGCACAACATTTATTATGATGATCATTTTAGTGGTTCCTTTCCTGTACATACGATCTAGGTAAGCATGAAGATATGAATGCCTGTTTTTCAAATAAAATAGAAAGCTTATGATGGTTGAAATATTGAACATGGTTTGTATTACCGTTAGAAAGTGTGTTCACTGAGTGGTCTTTTTTTTAAAAAAAAATTGTTTTTCGTCTCCAAAACTGCAACAATAATATAAACGGATATACACCAAACAAAAAGGCTGGGTGGCACTGAACGAGCATCTTATTCTTGCCTCCAATTGGAGATAAGAGAATTATCGTGACTTCTCTTTTACAATGTAACCTGTTAAAGTAAAGGGCTTCATCATCCCAACCATCAATGCCACATCTAACGGTTGACAGGAGGCCTCTGCATTTCTGTGGTATTTAGCATCTTGGGCTGTCTCTTCTCAAGGCCCAATTACACTTGTATATATTACAACAGTATCGTGTACATTTCATTATTCTGAAAAAAAAGAAACAATTGTATCAAACATTACAATATCTTTTGTAATACAATTTGTAGTAAAGCTATTTCTCTTCATTCAGATATTCTCTGTAATCTCAAATTTTAACTTGGTATCGGAGCAAATCAAGGCCTAACAGCCAATCATAGTTTGAAATTAACTCATCAGAGAAAATTCATCATCTGAGTTTAATCGCTCATTAGTAGACAGAGTCTCATCATCTGAATGAAGGTATTCATCTGAGTAAATCAAGTGCCACGCCAAGTTCAAGAACTGGACTGCATCAGGATTATCTCATCATACCCATACAGAAATCAAATCAAGAAAAGCTTCAGAAAACAGCAAAGAAATAAAGAATCATCACAAGAGAGAAAGTGCCATACAACAAGACTTATCAGAACTGAAAAGCAAAACAAAGGAAAGGCTTACTCATCATTTAAGTCTTGTCGATGCATTTAATCTGGTTGTGAGCAATTCTTGGTTCTTAATTCTTGATTTCTGTCTCTGTTTAATTTGTTGATCTCTAGTTTTACCATCATTCTGTCTGTATATAATTTGAAATCATCATGACTGATGATACTGCCTCTGCCACATCTGTAAGTGTGAGCAATAATCATCAACCCAACACTACAGTTGAAAAACTTGTGAATACTGTAGTGAGTCCTCAAACTAATCTTGTGACAGCACACTTGAGCGAAGATAATTATCTTCTCTGGAAACTGCAGATTGAAACTGCAGTTCAAGGGTATGGACTAGAAGGTCATCTTCTTGGAACAATTCCAATTCCCCCCAAATATGTAACTGTTGAAGAAAACAAAACAATTAATAATGAGGAGTATAATAAATATCACAGACAAGACAGGCTTATCTGTTCTTGGCTACTATCTTCGATAAATACAAATTTATCGTCGCATGTTATTGGATGCAAGACAGCAAATGACATATGGTCAACAATTGAAAAAGTGTTTAACACACAATCAGAAGCCAAAGTTATGTACTACAAGAAGCAATTACACAACATGAGGAAAGATAACAGTACAATGAGGGAATATCTTTTCAAAATCAAAACAACTTGTGATCATTTAAGTGCTGCAAATCATAAAGTATCAGAATCTGAGCAAATCTTGACCATTCTAAATGGATTGAGTGATGAATATGAATCAGTGGTGGCTGTTATTGCATCACAGAAAGAGTTACCATCTATAGATGATGTCCACTCCATACTGCTTGCTCATGAACCCAGAATTGACAACAAGAAACCACAAGACACTGACTTCAACATCAACTATACCACTCATTACAAGAACAAAGGTCAAAACAATAATAAGTCAGAATAGAACATACAAAGAGGAGGAAGTTCCAACAGATCAAGAGGTAGGGGGAGATGGAACGACACTAATAGAGCCAGATGTCAGATATGTGAAAAAGTAGGTCATACTGCTGTAAAGTGCTACTTCAGATACTCAAATCAAGCCAATGGTCGAAGAAATAATAATCCCAGTGCCAATGTTGCTCAGGTCAACACAGAAACACAGACAAACTGTGATAAAAATCATAATTCTAATGACACTGCAAGGCCAGAAAATGTACAGGATGACTGTTGGTACCCAGATTCTGGTGCAACAAATCATATCACAAATAATCTTGATAATTTGAATCTTGGCAACAGGGAGTACAGAGGTAAACAGTCAATTTGTATGGAAAATGGTAAGTGTATCAACATCACTCATATTGGCAATGCTTGTATTAAGGGCAAAAAGCAACTGTTCTTATATAATTTATTAAGAGTTCCCAAAATTAAGAAAAATCTTATAAGTGTGTCTCAATTTGCCAGTGACAATAAAGTTTATTTTGAATTTTATCCAAAATACTATTTGGTTAGAGACATACTAACTAAAGATATTTTATTGCAGGGTAATGCAGAAAAAGGATTTATATAATTCAAATCTGCCAATAGCAATGTGTACTCTGGCAACCAGAAGTACTGTAATATGTGTGTTGAAAAAGATTCCAAAAGTGTATCTGATGTATGGCACTACAAGCTTGGCCATCCTAGTGTAAAAGTTGTGCAACTGGTTCTTAATGAAAATAGAATACCTTTTAATAATGCTTCATTACCCTATGTCTGTACATATTGTCAATTAGGCAAGAGTCACAAGTTGCCATTCAATGACTCTTCATCTATTTACCCAAAACCATTAAAATTGATTGCAGCATACTTATGGGGACCTGCACCCATAAGCTCAGATTTTGGGTATAAGTACTATATTTCTTTTGTTGATGCACACACTAGACACACTTGGATCTATTTTTTAAAAGCCAAAACTGAAACCTATAATGCTGTTATAAATTTTATTGTCATGGCTGAAAAGCAAACTGGAAATCAAGTTAAGATATTTCAATCAGATGGGGGAACTGAGTTCAAAACTTTGAGTAACTACTTTAAGGAAAAAGGCATAGTACATAGAATAACATGCCCATATACTTCTGAACAAAATGGGTTAGTAGAGAGGAAACATAGGCATATAGTTGAGACTGGACTTACTTTACTAGCTCATGCATCATTACCACTAAAATTTTGGCCTGAGGCCTTTAATACTGCTGTATATCTCATCAACAGGTTACCAACAAAAACAATTAATGGAATAAGTCCATTAGAGAAACTATGTGGGGGTAAAACCTGATTATTATGGTTTGAGAATCTTTGGTTGCTTGTGTTTTCCTTATCTACGACCTTACAATGCAAATAAACTGAATTTTAGATCTAAACCCTGTACATTTATAGAATATGGTATTAATCAGAAGGGTTACAAATGTTTGGATGAAAATGGAAGAATTTTCATCAGTAGGCATGTGGTATTTAATGAAAATATTTTTCCCTATAGTAATTCAGAAATAAAAACAACAAATAAAGTGTACAACCCAAAATTTTCAATACCTGACTTACCAATTTACTCTGGAAATGAGAATCAGAATGAAGGAGTGAGGTCTACTAAGGATCACTACACTCAACCCACTGTGTCCAGTCAAGATAATTCTGAATGGGCAAGTGATCCCAGTCATGCCAGTCACTTCCCTACACAAACAGAACATGGGAAAAATCAGACAGAGGAAGATAATCAATCAAGCAACACAAGAGATATGGCAAATCAAGTAAATGAGGAAAGCTCACCTCACACTGAAACTCATACAAGACCCAGTCACCCAACGATTACCAGGGCTAAAAGTGGCATCTTCAAACCAAAGATATATAATGCCAGCATTATTCCACAAGAACCAGAAACATATGAGCAAGTTGCAAAAGACAAAAACTGGACAGCAGCTATGGATGAAGAATACAAGGCACTCATAAACAACAATACATGGACTCTTGTAGACCCTCCAAACAACAAAAACATAATTGGGTGCAAATGGACATACAAGATTAAGAAGAACCCTGATGGCACAATTAACAGATACAAAGCAAGACTAGTTGCCAAAGGATATACTCAGGAATATGGGTTTGATTTCAAGGAGACATTCTCCCCAGTAATCAAACCATCCACTATAAGACTTATTCTTACAATTGCTTTGCACAAAGGATGGTGCATAAAGCAATTAGATGTCAATAATGCATTTCTCAATGGCATCTTATAGGAAGATGTATATATGCATCAACCACCAGGATATATCAAGCAGCCAGATTATGTGTGCAAGCTAAATAAAGCAATATATGGACTCAAACAAGCACCAAGAGTCTGGTTTGACAGACTAAAAGCAGCATTAACAATTATGAAATATCAGTCTATCAAAACAGACAATTCACTTTTTGTTAAAATTAATGATTCATTAACAGTTTACATACTTATATATGTTGATGACTTGATTGTTACAGGGAGTAGCAAGGATGAAATCAACAATGTCATCAATTATCTAAACAAAGAATTCTCAATTAAAGATCTGGGTGACATCAACTACTTTCTGGGAATAGAAGTTCTGAGAAAAGAAAATTCAGAACTAATGTTATGTCAGAAAAAATATATTCAGGATCTATTTGTTAGAACAAAAATGGACAATGCAAATCCACAACCAACTCCTATGGTCAGCAATCATCAATTATCTAAAAACAGGGGAGAAGCCATACATAATGTCAAACAATATAGAAGTGTTATAGGAGCATTACAGTATGCAACTATAACACGACCAGACATAGCTAACAGTGTTAACAAAGTGTCTCAATTTATGCAGGATCCTTAAGATGAGCACTGGAAGGCAGTCAAAAGGATACTCAGATATCTCAAAGGGACAATTAACTATGGACTATCATTTAAAGCATGCAGCAATCTAAACATAACTGGATTTTCAGATGCAGATTGGGCTGCTGATCCAGATGACAGAAAGTCAGTTAGTGGATATTGTATATACATTGGAGACAATGTAATATCATGGTGTTCCAAAAAGCAAACTACAATATCTAGGTCAAGCACTGAAGCAGAGTACAGAAGTATAGCTAATGCTACAGCGGAAGTGATGTGGTTACAGTCAATACTCAAGGAATTAAGAATAGAGAATAAAGCAAAACCAGTGCTATGGTGTGATAATCAGAGTACAGCGTATATGACTGCCAACCCAATACTGCATTCAAGAACCAAGCACATAGAAATCGACATATTTTTTGTTCGTGATCAGGTTCAAAAAGAAAATTTGCAAATCAATCATATACCTGCTGCTTTCCAGATGGCAGACACATTCACTAAAGCTCTAAGCATGAAGAACTTCGTGAAGTTCAGATCTGATCTTCAAGTGAAGTCCATCGAAGACAAAGCACTCAACAAGCAGCTGAACTCAAATAACTCTTCAAAGATCTCCAAGATCTGAGTTGAGTTCAGCCTTATTCAAGCTGATGTTCAATTCTTACTGCACGATTCATCTTTAAGGCTCAAACTTGCAGTGAATCATAGAATCAATACATCGAATAGAGCTGCGTAAAGCTAATCTTGCCAATTTCTTTCTTTTCGAATCAAATCTGGTACAGATCTCTCCGATCGCTTTCAAACCCTAACCCTAGATGCTTTGGGTTTGAGGGGGGCAATTGGAGATATGAGAATTATCGTGACTTCTCTTACAATGTAACCTGTTAAAGTAAAGGGCTTCATCATCTCAACCATCAATGCCACATCTAACGGTTGACAGGAGGCCTTTGCATTTCTGTGTTATTTAGCATCTTGGGCTGTCTCTTCTCAAGGCCCAATTACACTTATATATATTACAACAGTATCATGTACATTTCATTATTCTGAAGAAAAAAGAAACAATTGTATCAAACATTACAATATCTTTTGTAATACAATTGGTAGTAAAGCTATTTCTCTTCATTCAGATATTCTCTGTAATCTCAAATTTTAACTCCTCCACCTAACCTACTTTATATAACCTATGAACGCGATTTCACTGATAAGAGTCCATCCATCGAATGATGTGAAATCCACTGCGCCTCTTCAAAGATCAAATCCACTGAGCATGCCATTGTAAAAAAGCTTGCAGTTTTCAGCCCAAGTTTGCTACCTACGTCGTAAGCCCAAGTTAACATCGCATCGTAAACCGACGCATGAACCGGTTGATTAGCCGACCGAAATGACTCAATCTACTCGGTTAATCTGTCCGAGCCAACAATTTCTAAGCGGGCAAGGTAGTCTTTGATAGTGGAAGCGGATGCAAACCCGAACTGGTCGAACCCGTCCGAGATGGTAACGATGGAAACTGGGCCGGGTTTGGGCTGGGTTGAGCTGGAAATGTAGCGGGTTATGGCTAGGCTGGTTTTTATGCCATGAGAGGATAGACGTTTGGCGAACTGGAACATCGGGTTTATGTGACCTAGGTTTGGATATGGAAGGAGGAGCACATGTGGTTCTCTCTTTTGCTCCATTGCTTGAAGCCTTTTTGTTGTAGGATTATACATGTAATGTCATTGAAGAACCACCGTGTATGTATTGAGGATAAGAGGAAATAATTAAAGTCACAACTAGGACGAGATGTCCAACATCCAAGAGACGGCTAACAGTTTCCCGAAGTAATAATTCGAAGCCTCTCCTTGTGTGCTCACCTACCTTCATCCCTTTGCTTCTCACTCAACCTGGGATCCTAGCCCTCTGACCCACGCCCAGAAAACAAAAACCAAAAACCACCACCCACCGTGCCACTTCTCTCCGATCACCAGCCCTAGGACAACGCGGAGCGCCTCCCCACCGCCGCACCTAAACCCTGACCGGGCTGCACCCCACCGCGCCGCCACCACTACACGTCGCCCAAAACCGAGAGCGTCTCACCCAATCGTCGGTCCCCATCACCCGAGTTCCCCCGACCGAACAATAGCCACCGCCGTGCCCCTGCTCCCACCCGAAGCCTGACCGAAGTCCCCTTCACGACTGAAGCATCCCCACCCTCAACCAAGACTCCACCTGCAACCTACTCTACCAATTTGCAATGCACGGTCCTTTTTGATTTCCTCAGGTTTTGTTAATTCCAATTTAGTAGTGTGGAAATAGAGCTACCCGTGAAACCACGTTGGCTGAATCAAGCCAGGGGAGTTTGTATGTTATTTTCATATTTTGCTGCTTTGCTGTTATGGTCGATTCTGTTCTCAGCCTTGAACTCATGTTTCTTCAATTGACATGGAAGAAAACAAATAGCCATTCCTTCCATTTATGGTCCCATCAATGACATTCCAGACAGCCCATAACTGATTATAGAAGATGACCTAACCTTTAATGGGAAATGAAGTCTGTTACATCTTTGTCACCCTTTAATGAGAAATGATGCTGAATAAAGTCTGTTACATCTTTGTCACCCTTTAATGCAAAATGATGCTGAGTAAAGTCTGTTACATCTTTGTCACCCTTTAATGCGTTTTTTGCTTTCAATGCCACATGTTTGTGGTCTACTTGCTACAACCAGAAGCATTAAATGCGTGGGATGGATCCATTAGCTTTTTATTCGTCATTTGTCAACAAATATTAAATTGATGAGTCAGTTTGAAAAAGATTTCTCTTTTGTGGTCTTCTCTTTCTGATTTCTCTTTTGTCAAAAAATTTCTTCTTTTGTCAAATCTGTACTGGTGTGACAAAAGATATGCACTTGCGTGTATCACAAGGTTAAGTTCAGTTGTTTGTGATATATTTCATGGTAAATTTTGTTGCTTGACAATTTTGAGTGGAGCAATTAAAAATTTCACTTTGGCAAAGAAGAGTAAACAACATCCAACTTCAACAGGAATAACAAAATCAGTGAAAGTGAAGTATAGTACATGACCTAGGAGGAGTTCTGATTTAGCCTATGAAGACATGAAATTTTGGTGTGTCAACAATATTAGAATTTCTATCGCAGATGATATTATCAAGGATTTACTAACCTAGATTTGTTTCTGAGCTGTGGGGAAAACTTGAGAAGCTTTGTCTACGTAAAGTTTTCTAACAAAGCTAAATAAAATCTGGCAAAGTCTGCTAACAAAGCAAAGTTGATCTTTTACTATGCTTTTAATAAGAGGCGCAATATGAAACATGATGATAATATGAAAATTTGACCATCAGCATGTGAAGCTCGTCAATTGTTCAACGTGGTTGGAAAGGGTGTATTTTCTGGTTTACTACGTTCTTAGATGCATTGGATGCATCCAAACTGGAATCAAGTAATTATTATCCATGAACACTCTGTATACACACATGCGAGTGTAAAATTGTCCTAAAATAATAACCAACATACTTGCCCAAAACCGTTTATTAAGATGGATTTTAATGCATAATATATGCAGTGGTATCTTTACCATTTGTGGTAGCATAATCTCTTCTGCAATGGTTTTGAGACATTAAGTACCTATAATATCAGTTTACTAAATAAGATTGAAAATGTTTGTGTGCATTAAAATTATTATCTTGGAGGATTTGCCGTGAATACCAAAGCTATAAAGATTCTCTCTTTACTGCTTTTCATTTACTGTTATAAGTTGGATACAAATTACAACTGCCTTCCATATTTGCAATATGACGTCCAACAATAGATAGTTTCAATTAATTCTGTATTTCCCCATTATTGACCCTCATACTCGTATTGACATTAACAAACTCGAGTGGAATATTGCTTTTGATATTTAAATATGGATTTCAATCTTATCTCAATTCTTGATACCGGCACTACTTAGTTGATGAAGAAACTTTAAATACAGAAACATGCACCGACCTTCCAGTGATAAAATCATCTGTATATTCTAGGGAAAAAAACATTTTTTCATAGACTTTTATAGTTTCTTTGTGTCCTTCAAATGCCACTTTTACTATTGTTATTATAACGTTGTTTTCACCAAAATGTTCTATTCAACTAGTTGTGTTGGATGTCTGTTATAGGCATAACATACTTATAAATCTCTCTATGGCTCATCTAGCATTCCGACGCTTTCTCAATCAAAAATAACATGTAAATCCGTAAAATTTTGTAACATTTCATTGGTTTTCTATGTTTTTCCATACTTTAGGAGTGATACTGAAATTTCTTGAGAAGAAGAATTCAGGATCATGATTAGATATATAACACAAACATCGCATACAACTAAACCAGAAACTAACAAATTAAGATTTATAATCAAAATAAGTATAAGAAAAACATACACTGCTCTAAAGTTCTTCAAATCACATAAAGGTTGAGATGAGCGAGAGGCAATATAGACAGCAATTTCCACTATAACATCTTCCGGAAGCGGAAGAGAACCCATTGAAATCTAGAATGAACAAGAAAGAGTGTAGAAAAGAAATAAGCATGAGAAGAAGGAAAGATTAGAGGTGGCTCCAATATATAGAAGATGAAGGTGATCAAAAAATAAAAAACGTGGAAAAAAGACAATGAAGTGTCACAAGTTTCTATTTTAAAAAATGATAAAAGGAAAAAGATAAAAGGAGAATTTTAAAACTTCAAAAACCGCCTTGATATCATCCATAAGTTTTTATTTATATATTTGTTTTTTCTCTTGGACCAAATATTTAGAAATAAACATATGGCTGATATCAGGGCTACAAATAATGTTATACAAAGAGGACCTTTGTTGTATATATTTATATTTATATAAAAATATAAATGTACTTCACTTCATTTCTTGGGAATATGTGTCTGTGCACGTGTACGATGGCACACCGTGCATCAGACACGATTTAGTTTGATATATTATCTCATTGGATACATAAGAGTATATGTTATGGATGATTTGTATTTGGTAATGGTTGAAATATTTTATAGTATAATTCTTATTTTTAAAGATTAAATATATATCGCTTGATTTTATTTTGAAATTAAATTTGAATCAAAGAGTTTATCATTTTAGATAATTGAATAAATAAACTTATTATTTTAAAATTCCTAAAGACATATTTGAAATATTTTGAAATGAAATTTCTATTCTTAATGGTTAAATTCGAATTATTTAGTATTATTTTGGATTTAAACTTGGATTAAAAGAATAAATCCTTGTTCAATAATTCAAAATACGCTTTGATTGGACTAATATGAATTGGTGTGAGTTTATACCTGTTTAGATGAATTTGGGCGATTTCAATGCAGAATGTAACATTTGAGAACATATTTGTGGCTTGATGCAGAACTCCTCTTAGTTGTGAAAGGCTTCGACCTGTTCGAAAGGCTGAGTTATACTTTCGAAGGGGTTGTTCTAACAAAGCATCTTTCTGAGTAATTTGAATGAAGACGAAACTTTCAGTTTCGAAAGGTTTTTGCGCGCATGTAGGTGGCTTTTATTTGATGCTTTCGAACGGTATTCCTCAACTTATTCGAAACGTATTCATGCAGGCGAAATCATCTGTTTTGAAAGGAAGCAATTGAAGCGCAAGAGTGCGTTCGATCCTTTCAACCCCTTTGAAAGCGTGTAACACTTCCGACCCTTGGCTGTAGCATACCTTCGACTCTTTCGAAAGGCTTTGTTGATACTATTATCTCTCGTACATCCTTCTCTTCAATTCATCTTGGCTTCGACAGTGTTGAAGTGAGAATTGGTTGTAACAATATATTTGTATATTAGATGAGCTAAAATGTCCGTTATAGTATAAATTTCAGCACTTATATACATGTATGTTATGCCTTACGAGGATTGCTATGTCACACCTGCACATAAATATTTATTTGTATATGATACACGTATATATAATAGTTACATAATATAAGAATATGTTACTGATTTAAATGAAATAATGATTTTATTTAAATGAAATTTAAAAATTTACCAAATAAGTTAGACTTCATGGGCTCAATAAGGATCCAATATGGTATATATAAAAATTAAATTCACCCATGAACCTCGTAGCGGGCTAGCCTAAATGTCGTTCTAACATTTCATCATGCCTTTGCTTCGTTATTTCTAATCGGTTGTCCTTGGTCAAATGTTAGTCCCGTTTAGTTTGTCGTTTTAAGTTTTGGGTTTTAGTTCGAACTAAAAGCGCACGGTGCATGCATTTTTTGAAAAACAACCAATTTAAAAAATAAATTTACAATACAAAACGGAAAACAAATTTATTTTGGTTTTCGTATTTTGGGAAACAACAAAAACACGAAAAACGATTCATTCCTCCACCGTCCCTCCATCCCCTTTGCCGTCCCGTCGTCCCCACCATTGTCTCTCCATAATTATCTACTCTTCTCGAATTTTGTAATGACTTTTTAAAATGCAAAACATAAATCAATCAGACCATATTTTTCGTGTTTACAACCTTTAAATTAAAATTGCGCCTTCAAAGTTTGAAGCAATCCTAAGTTCCTCTACCACTAAAATCGTAGAGCTAATGATGCTCAAGTCATTAACATGTTGTTCTTGTTATTGCTAATGGTTGTCTGCTTGTTATTATCTGTATTATTGCGATAGTTACACCTATAAGCAAGCAGATTCGGTCCCAAAATTTGATAATATAATAATGTTCAGCCAGTTCAATCTCCTGTTTAAGCTATATATAGATTCTAATATTACATCTTAGGCATATTTGCTGAACATATAATGATGTATGTAACATGTTATTAAGCTATGAAAAATAGGCATTTAGTTCTCATTGCAGTTCTGTATGATAATGGAGTCTGCTTAAACTAACTAATATGCCTTTCTTTTTGTACATGAATTATTGGAACACCGTTCTTTCACTGAAACTCATGTTTCTTCAATTGACGTGGAAGAAAACAAATAGCCATTCCTTCCATTTATGCTCCCATCAGTGGCATTCCAGACAGCACATAACTGATTATAGAAGATGACCTAACCTTCTAAACTCTATCAGCATAGGGTATGTTTTTCCCCTGAAACATTTACAAGCTATGTCAATGATGTTGAATTTAGTTTGCAAGATTCTTTTGCCCATATATGTTGGCATTCAATGGAGTAAAAGAATGCAGGAATGAGAAATGATGCTGAATAAAGTCTGTTACATCTTTGACACCCTTTAATGCGTTTTTTGCTTTCCATGCCACATGTTTGTGGTCTACTTGCTACAACCAGAAGCATTAAATGCGTGGGATGGATCTATTAGTTTTTTATTCGTCATTGTCAACAAATATTAAATTGATGAGTCAGTTGGACAAAGATTTCTCTTTTGTGGTCTTCTTTTTCAGATTTCTCTTTTGTCAAAATTTTTCTTCTTTTGTCAAATTTGTACTGGTGTGACAAAAGATACGCACTTGCGTGTATCACAAGGTTAAGTTTAGTTGTTTGTGATATATTTCATAGTAAATTATGTTACTAGACAATTTTGAGTGGTGCAATTAAAAATTTCACTTTGGCAAAGAAGAGTAAACAACATCGAACTTCAACAGGAATAACAAAATCAGTGAAAGTGAAGGATACATGACCTAAGAGGAGTTCTGATTTAGCCTATGAAGACATGAAATTTTGGTGTGCCAACAATACTAGAATTTCTATCGCAGATGATATTATCAAGGACTTACTAACCTAGATTTGTTTCCGAGCTTTGGGGAAAACTTGAGAAGCTTTGTCTACGTAAAGTTTGCTAACAAAGCTAAATGAAATCTGGGAACCTTACAAGCTAAATAAAATCTGGCAAAGTTTGCTAACAAAGCAAAGTTGATCTTTTACTATGCTTCTAATAAGAGGCGCAAAAAATGGATTTTACGTCGCGAAAGGTCACAAAACATCACAAATACACAAACGCGACCTAAATTTATATCGCAAAAAACTTTAACTTTTACGTTGCCGATATGGTTTGTACCAGCTGCATGTTGGCATGGGGAGTTAACCTCCATGCTCATCTAGTCATCATAAAGGTAAAAATTGAGCTGAACCTACCTTTGATTCTCGTTCAATTAATTAAAGGCATTGCACATGAATAAAGATTTTTAACTTTGGAATTTTCTATTTGTTTATTTTGAGCAAGAGTTGGTTAATTAAAAATATTTTACATGGTGAACTTTAATGCTAAATACAATTTCCTCAACGTATGCTTGGCTCCATTTTATTATTGCTGTTTGACGACTTGGGACCAAATATTTGATATTCATGTATAATAGGCTTCCGAAAATGAAAAATTGAACACAAAACGAAGCAAAGCAGAAGCAGCTACAGATGCTGCAACGATTGTAAAGGCAGTGCAGAATAACAATGAGTCAACAGGTAAAAAGAGCGAGGAAAAGTAGGCTACAGATCCACCCATGCAATACTACATTCATGTAAAGGCGAGATGAGGCCAAGCTACTGATAGCCACAGCCTTGTTGAAGGGGTAACATTTTGCTTGTCCTTGTTACTTTTACGGTGCATTTTAGAGAAAGTTGTAAGTACTATACATAGAACAGTTTATTAAATAAATAAAAATATACTTGAATGTAATAATACTTCGAATGAAATACTGATGTGAATAATAAAATAATTAGCCTGACAAAACAGGCAAGAGGGGTTATCTGCATGATATAGTCCATGACCACTATTATTTTCTAATGAGTATTTTGAAACAACTGTAATTCATGTAATGATTAACATTATTGAGTCCGGACTTTCAGAAATCAAAATATAATTCACATCAAACTATGAATCCAGTTCACTGCTTTATGAATTTTTCTAAACCAAATATAAGTCAATAGTACAGACATGGTGCATATATGATAAAATCATATGAGCCTACCACTTAACTCAAGTCCCACGAGTTGGGATAAAGTAGGCCATTGCAATTTTTAGGGCTATTTTTTTGTAAATGCACATGTTGTAATGTTGACATTGTTAGCATATCATATTTTTCATATTTGAAACTTAGTTTCAACAAGCCAATGGATTGCGACGGTGGATTAAGAGCTTCTGAGTATTGGCTGACCTTGATTTGTTAAAAGCATGGGCCCTCCTTTTTTTTATTCTTGGCCACTGTTTCTTATGTTCTTCTCCATTATTCATCATATTATGACTAAACTACATGAAAGCTTGTTTATTATCATTTTGCAACGATTAATATTTCCTTATCTGATTTAATATTTTAATATTTTTTTGGGACGGTACACTTCATCATCTAAAGCTCCTTTTAAGTCTAATATTCAATGTATTAAAGTATTAAACTTACGAGTACTAAATATACGATGTCTTGATCATTATCTTGCTATGTGTGCAGCAAACAATAAATCCACTAGGTCATATGGTTATATTATGATACTATTAGGTGCATGTTTAGATTGCAATATACATTTTTTGGGATCATATGAATAAAAATCATTTTTCATTAACGAAAATGATACTGTTATATTATGAAATTGTAAATGGTGGGTTTAAATCAAATCCCTTGCAATATCTGACCAAATTATAAAACCAAATCTAATTATGCGAATAAACAAGAATTGAATTGGTATATTTCATGACTTAATGATTAGTCATCTTGATGTCTAAATTATCCACTAAGTATCAATAAAGTTCGCTTGTTCAAGCTGGGTTAAAAATACCAAGTATTAACTAGCCATAAAATCACATTCAACCTACATATCAATTGGAGAGTCTATTAGGAGGGGAAGAGACCGGCTAGAGCACCAAGGAGATATGCAGCAGAGCTGAAAGAAAAGAGTGAAAACAGAAGGAAGAAGAAGGTTTTCATGCAAATTGTATTTCATTCATGTTCAACAGCAGCCTATTTTATAGAAAGGCTGATACACATGATTGGGTACTGTTACGCCACATGGCAACAAATTGCTGGTTGACTTCAAAGTTGTAACTAACTTCCATTTTTTAATAATAAAAAGATTTAGTAAGAAGCTTCTATATTGTCATATATTGATTTCCTTTGCTGGCATTTATTGGTGGCAGGATTCTCTTCCTATTCTATGCTCGGTTTCTTGTAGGGATGGTGAATGCACGTTTAGGTCTATCATAGGAGTGACTGCATCATTACTCTCCTCTTGAAAGTCGACCTTGTCCTCAAGGTCGTGTGGAGTGGTGAATTCCCACGGTTATGGTGTGGGTGTTACTGCATGCGAATTAGGGCATAGTTTGAGGACGAGATATGAAAGATAAGGCGTATGCAAGCTTCTTGTGGTAGACAAAGACGATATGCAACAAATCCAACCTTTTCAATAATTTGAAAAGTACAAAGAAACGCTTGGATAACTTGTGTTGTGGTGAGCGAAGCGAGTACTGGCGGTATGGTTGAAGCTTAATGAATACCCATGAGCCTACCAAAAATTGTTTGTCTTGCCTGTGCTTGTCCACTTGATTCTTCATGCGAACTTGAGCACGTTGCAAGTTTGTTTTGATTATATGTAGAATTTGGTCCCTTTCCCTTGCCCATTCTTCTAGTTCATGTAGATCAGGGGTTCCCATATATGCCTATCAATTCATATTTATACATCACTTCTTCAAAATATTTAGCGATCGATACTATTCCAATTTCAAGCCGTCATTCCTTCTTATAACATGCAAGACAATCCTAACCTAACCTTTAGTTCTAAAATAATATCTAACACTAATACTCGCATGGATTATTCGAAACTTTGAAATTGGTTTATTGTATATATATTATTGTGAATTTGCTGATCAAACCAATTAAAGTTCCATGCCAAACCAATCTCTAATGTTACGTGCCTATCAATTCATATTTATACATTACTTCTTCAAAATATTTAGCAATCGGTACTATTCCAATTTCAAGCCGTCGTTCCTTCTTATAACATGCAAGACAATCCTAACCTAACCTTTAGTTCTAAAATAATGTCTAACACTAACACTCGCATGGATTATTTGAAACTTTGAAATTGGTTTATTGTATATATATTATTGTGAATTTGCTGATCAAACCAATTAAAGTTCCATGATCTCCTGCCAGTGCTACAAATCTTTTTCACTATATAAATTTTGCTTGAAAGAGCAGAATCTCTGCTTCGACCCTCTATTTTGATTTTCAACTACATGTTCCTTTCATTTATAGCCATAGCTTTTGATGTTTCTTTCTTAAAGTTAATGGTTCGATATATATTTTCTAAAAGTGATCCAGAAAATAAAACTAGCACTTTGCTCAGCGCTGTGCAAGTTTAATGAATGATACAAGGAATAAACTCTAACGATCATGTGTACATAATCAATGCATATCCAAGTCTTTTAAAGTTCGGTTTGTAACATTGCATTATCTTCTGTGCCTAAAAAATAAATGTTATACTTGCATTTGCATGTCAATGTCAAACACTAAAGTCGGTTATCATAGGGTGGTTAACTAAAACAACTGTATTATCTCACTACGAAATGTACAGTGATATATTATTTTACATGCATACAACGATGCTACCAAAAAGACAATTTTAAATAGAACAAGCATCTCACGAAATATCAACTAGCATACATTTTAGTTTTGTTAGAGTTAATCATAAAAGTAGTTATGCTTTAAAAACTTATTCCAAGAGTAGGCTTAGTTACAAATTTACTTAAATTTTATAAGTGCGAAAATATAAATTCTAACCTAGTATTAGTGCTCAAGTGTAAATTTGAAAATTTGTTTGCACAATTTTAATGTGAGCAAATACGAATCTTCAAACAAGACCTGTTTTTTTGTAATAAGTTTTCAAACAAACCTATTTTTTCAATATGCATTTTCTAAAAGCCGTTATTTAAGATGAGTCCTCCTCTGTATAAACGATGCTAAATTCTTAAACTTTTATCGCTATCTGTCTCGTATAAAAAACTCCTGTAATAATAAGATTTCTTAATTACATGGCGTAAATGTGTCAAATGAGCAACCTCTAAGCATCCTCTTCCACGAACGCTTTCGTGACGACCGCCCTACACCTTCACCATCCAATATAAATGAAGAGTGCCCTACGGTGATGTCCAACTGATGTAGAATGATTGTCGTTAGATTACAGTGATATAATATTTTCAAATAAAAAGCAGATTCAGAAAATATTGTTGATTTTGGTGATATTATATTTTCAAGGAAAGAAGATTTATAAGATTCTTGAGATAACGACTTAAATATATTGTCTTTTTTACTGTATTAAAGAAGGCAATGAATTATCTTTATGAAAAGGGGAGCAGTTTGAAGATTATGTAATCAAACAATTCCCTAATCGGCTGGTTAAAAAAGAAACTGAAAAGTCGGACCGATAAACGTTTTCCATATGAGCAGGATAATTGATGAATTATTGCTTTATAAACATAAATCAATTGATTCAACCATATCTGATAATCTCTATATAAAAATAGTCATTCTGTAGAGATTAAAGTTATCATCTCAAGTGGTATTTGTTATTCATCTTCTTAGCCTCCATTATCAATTTTACACATCTTCTTAGCCTCCATTATCAATTTTGTAAAATTCTCTTTTCTTAGAATGTAATAAAATCTTATTTTTTCAAAGTGAACGTATATTATGTCACGATAGTAGAATCATTATAAATCTACTTGTTAACTCTCTATTTGCTTTATTATGTAATTTTCTCTTTTGTATTCTCCCATTGTTATTTGTTTTATCGCGCTACAATACGATCTTATTCCTTCCGCGTCTATTTCGGTTGATTTACAGTCATTTTATAAAATTACCCAACAATTGTCAAAGTTGGAATGTGGATAAAGCAATTATAGAACCTGTATTATATCTCACAGCACATCGAAAATATAATAATCATCACATATATAAAACCAACAGGACGGTTATAACTAAATGAACCACAAATATCAAAGTGCACGATTTTACAGAGTTATACAAAAATAGCAGTAAAGTTTATACAACTAGAAATAAACTGAAGATAATTGTCTCTAAATAAAGTAGCCAACACCATTTACGCTCCATAGTGTCGCACGGTAAATTAGCAATAGTAAGCCACATACAAATATAAGAAAGCACAATCTCCTACTGTCCATCTGCATAGCACCACCTATCACCCAAACTTGTTATCCAGTGTACTCATTTAAGAGTACCCAAAACAATACTAAGCAAACCATAAAACATCGAGTCAAACAATAGTCTAGTGTGAGCGATAAACAAACTCAAAATGCTATACAAGTTGATATAGAAAGGAACAAAGGTATAAGAGTCATACCCGATACGTCCTTATATACAAAGAGGAAGAAGGAAATGAAAATTGATTGAAGAAACGAAAGAAAGGAATTTTTTTAAACAAATTAAACATTTCCTGTTCTTTCTTTGCAGACTGTCCATTTTAGTTCCTTATTAATTTTCAATAAAGTCAATCATCCCCCTTCCATCATGTGGTCGATCAAGTTTTCGAGAATGTTCAAGAGTGGCTTGCACACCAGCCTAATCCAAGTGCGAAACCCAAAAGTCCAAGAATCAAGACAAGCCATGGATCGGTATTGATCCATGTCCATGGATCGGAACTGATCCATGTCCATGGATCAATACCGACCCCTAATGCTTCCCCAAAGTTGCTACGTGGTTCGTGATACACAAAGTTAGAGTGATCCTCAACCAACACATGCCATATAAGATGGTTCCCTGGCCACTCATGATCCAAGTGATAGGTGGATAAATCCAAGTTTCAAGACAAGTAAATCAACTGCTTTTACCCAACCACCAAACCATTATATTCCTACGATCCAAGAGTCATGCTGATACATCTAAGCTCCACAAATGAAGGTACAAGCCATTCAAGCAACGTCGAAGGATCAAATGAAGACTAAAAGTCGTTTTATGGACCGGTACCGATCCATAGGGCATGGTCTGGTATCGATCCCTAAATTTTGTTTAGCTGGCTCGGATCTTCTGAGAGCGGCTCCTTCAGGATGTGGGGAAGAAGCGGTTAAGAGAACTACGGCGGCCTTCAACTATAAACAGTGGATGATAGGCATTGTTTAGGGGATCTTTTTGCTTGCATTCTAAATTTTTGTACTTCTATTGGAGCCTCTCGGGTTAATGCCGATCCACAGACTATCGGTCTGTAAGATCACCCTTATAAAAGCCTTCCGCAAGAGCCGAAGAGATGCTTCTTGAAAAGTCACGAAGGACTCCGCAACTAAGGATCTGCATGAGATGGTTCCGCCCACAAGAGGCTTCCACACAAGATAAAGACTTTCACCTTTGGTTCCGCATGAGAGGGTTCCACAGAAGACAACTCATTGCTAACGGAAGACGTTCCACAAGTATCGCATTCGAGAAAGAGCCTTCCGCAAGTAACGGTTCCACATTAAAGGCCTTCCGCAAGAGGTATCAACTTCATGTAAAAATATTACCTTCCGCAAATCCAATTTGCCACCTCATTCAAAGGAACCTTTCAATGGGATAGAAAGGATGTTTCTACAATAGAAGATCAGAGCATTGAATGCAAGGCAACGCCAGTTAAGCACTTTAGAAGCGCCACTTACCTTTAGAAGACCTTTCGATGGAGTCAAAAGGTTCCCTTCCACATCAAATCATCTACCCTTCTATCATTAGATCAAAAATGTGGATGACGCATTCTCACCTTCCGATGGAAACAAGGGCATCCAATTATGTTCATAAGAGCTATAAGCCAACCTTTCGACAATGCCGAAAGGCCTTTCTTTTGCACGAGCTTGGAAGGATGCGAACGAAACCCACCTTCTGGCCCAGCCGCCTTGATCCCTACGGAAGGTGCAAACCCGCACCTATAAATAAGACCCGAGGGGTCCATTCTTGGAATTCGGATTTTAGTTTTCAAAATCATTACTATTTTTTAAAGTTTGTGACCCTAATTTCTAAATAAATTTGGGGCTTTTTCCAACAGGAATTATTACGTATACTTCAGTTCATAATAAAGAATTTCATGTTAGAGATCAATGTTGTCATGTCATTTACGTACTTTATGTTGATATAATCAAATATCGATCCTCTTTTATTATTTCATTGGTTCGAAAGGTTCAAGAGAATCCTTCTATAGAATCGAAACCATCAGCTAGTCTTAAGGGGCATTACTTGTGATATACTCCTTACTCCTAAACCTTTCGATGGGGTCGAAACCCTTAGATAATACTAAGGTTACGCTACTGAATTTAAACCTACCTTTCTTTATCCTTTTGACAACGCCGAATCATTCTTGATCTCGCATTAAACCTATCGCTTGGTTCGAAATCTTCTCTACCAACCGTTTGACGGGGACGAAACCTAGCATTTCTACATTTTGACCTTTAAAGTATGTCATATTCTATGGAATCAAGATTCTTTTCCTCATCTCCTTAGGTCCACCTATCTTCCTTAAAGGCTCTACATATGACCATTTCACCTTAAGTCTATCTACTTGGATTCTTTGGGACGTTGACCATAAATTTAGTTAACATCTAGTATTAGAAGTCCATTTAGCCTTCCAAGGACCATATTGAAAAACATTATGTATCAAGTCCTTCAACATGGATTCTTTGAGGTGTTAACCAAAATTTTTGTTAACATTTTGGCGCTAAAAGGAGGGCCCGAATCTCCGCTCTTATTAAATTTTCATCACATATTAGTAGAGTTCTTCATTCAAAAGAATAAGATGGAAAGAACAAAGAATAACAATAATGAAAAGGCTGCAGTACAATCAGCTCTGGACAATGATATAATCCCAAACTTCAACTTAGAAAATACAGATATTAGACAACCTTCAAATCTGATAAACAACGAGATTAGAGTTCGAAATTTACAACAACAAATGATTGCAATACAAGAATTGCTTAAAAGGGTTCCATCTCAAGAATCATAAAGGGTTGTGAAAGGAGAAGATGAACCGCCGTCTCCGAATGAAGACCAAAATGAGAATCAAGAAAGTCAGGCTAAGAGAACCATTAAGCAATCAAACAGTTTAGCCATAGAAGATAGTTGAGGTCACCTTAAACATTCGCAACCAAATCACAGAGGATACAATAAAAAATATGCCCGATGAATTAGGGATACATGTTATTCTATAAAAGGCTCATTTGCCAGAAGAAAAATGGCGGTTAGCATTCTCTCTCACATGTGTAACGACCTAAAATTTAACGAATTTTATATCGTACATAACTAATTTCACTCAAAATTTTATACAATAAAATTGTGGAACAAAATTTGATATTTGAATTGAATCTATTTAATTATAGTAATTGGTAAAAAATTATTGAAGGATACGGAAACTGAATTTATTTGTGAAATTTTAAAATATAAATTTATTAAGTATGCCTGTTGAAAATTCAATATTTTGAAATTTGAATGTTTTTATATAATAAAAATGTAATCATTTTCTGAGGGAGATGCCGTAATTCTTTCCGCCAAATTTTAACGTCTATAGCTCCGTTTATCTTATTTTCTACGTTTTTGCAGCATTTTCGGTAGTGGAAAATTTTGAGTTTTTATAATTTGATCGTATCGGTGATATATGTTTACCATTCTATTCATCTCATCGTGCTGATCTCCGTAGTATATTTATTTTTTGTATTCTGAGGCCCGATACACGACGGAAACAAAAAAAAAAGGTGTCATATCGATAAGGTATCCATGACTTTTTGTTTCCTTTGCCATTTTAAACTACAGCAATGGAAACCATGCAACAATTAATTGCTTTAATTATTTTACTTGATGCAAACTTGTGACCGTTGCCATTTCAGCCATCGTATATTATATTTTGCCTTTCCACTTTCGCTTGCAGTTCATTCAGAGAGGAATATTCTCATTGTATTGTATTATATTTTATTCTTCTCTATATTTTTTTGTTTTGTTTCATTCTCTCGTTCTTCTTCTCCATATTTCCGCCGAGCTCTCACCCGTGTCATTTTCCATTTTCCTGAAGCAATAACTCAAAGCCTCTCCTCGCCTGCTCACCTACCTTCATATCTACGCTTCTCACTCAACCAGGGTGCCTAGCCCTACGACCCACGCCCAGAAAAAAAAGACAAAAGCTCCACCCACCGTGCCACTTCCCTCCGATCACCAGACCTAGGACAATGCCGAGCACCTCCCTACCGCCGCACCTCAACCCTGACCTGGTTGCACCCCCCGCGCCGCCACCACTACACGCCGCCCAAAACCGAGGGCGTCTCGCCCAATCGTCGGCTCCTCATCACCCATGTAACGACCCGCAAATCCATACCCCTTGATTCAACACTATTCTACATCAATCAACTCAAGTTGAACAGAAATACGAACCATTTGGGTTAAAGAAGAAGTGGTAGAAGAAGAGAAATAGAAAACAACAACAGAATATTACCATCGCAGCGGAATAAAATATAATACGTAATCATAGATCTTTACACAAAAACAAATACTATGTTTGTTTATACATACATCATTAGAGTTCAACAACATCAATAACATTCAACTGGATACACAGCGGAATAATAATAGCAAGTATGGAAGTACGTATTGCCATCCAGCTCGTCTCCTGAGCTCCACAGCATTCTTTCCTGAATTCTATAATACTCTGTCTAACCCGAGCATTATAGTTAAATAACACCCGAGTCAGTCTGAAATACCAGCGTAAGAAATCACACTCAAATTGAATATTAAAGTTTCAAAAATTCTTTTGAAAACAAAAGCATCTCGTAAGCCACGCCATAAATAAACATGTCGGAATTTTACCTTACGATGGCTAAAATATTTCTTATTAAAATCCTCTGATATTATAATAGGGTCTATCTACAAATACTTATTAAAATAGCCGAAATTGTTACATCTATTAAATTCCAGCTACTAGCCACAGAGTGGGTAATACAATAAAAACTCGTAAAAGGTGCATAGGGAGAATGGATTTCCAACTAATGACTAGGCACTGGGGTACCACCTGTCACAGTACCTGGTCTAAATCAGCGTACCGAGGATCACTCCCGACCCCCTGCAACACAAGTCCCGGACTATCCCTTACTGGATAATCCCGAGTAAGATCACCCCACGGTTGAGATCAGCAACCACACCACTAAGCCGAAATAAAAAGGGACATCTAGACAGGGATGACCTTACCCGGAAATGGGTGATGCCCACCAAGCCTTGCTGCATAACCCCTGATTTTCAGTCATTCCCGGTTGATAAGGCTTGAGGCTAAGTGTTACCTTTAAGATCGTTTCACTTAGAATGCTCATCATCCACCTGACGATGTTCTGAAAGCATTCATACATACAAGTCCATTCCGGGTTCGAATGAAACCGAATGCACTATTCCTACTACATCCATTTTGGAAATGTCCTCAGGATTAGTAAGCACTTCACTACTCCTTCTTCGCATCTAAACTCGTTTTCCCACGAAAACTTTCAAACCGGATCGAAGTGGTTTTCGAGAAATTAATCCCGATCCCGGTCTCTACGAAACGATCAGCGCATTTGGCCAATATTGATAGTCGGTTATTTAACTACCAATTAACATTCACAACAACCATCCAACATAAATAATTTCACCAAATTATTTATTAAACTCAAATTATCTTCACAAGATGTATTTCCACTTTTCAACCGTTAAAAAAATAGTTTCAAACCCCACTCTTCTCATGGAATGAATTTCCAAATAATTATTTCCACTGAAAACACCAAGTACAAAGCTTTAGATTTTTAAAATAATTTAAAACACTTTATAAATAAAGTATATATTTTAACATTTAGCTTGAGAACTACTTCAATACTTTATTAAAAATATACACTTTAGGAATATTTAAAATGAGGTTACTTTTATAAAATATAAACTAGATTTTCTCTTTTAAAACAAATACCGAGTCGCTTTTAAATAATTACTATTATAATAGATTAAAAGAAAATACTTACTTTAGAATTTAAATATTTTAGAAATAATAAATTTTCCAAAACTTGCTTTTTAAAACAACTTTAAAACTTTTAACTTATATTTAAAAATTTACTTTGAAAATGTACTTGCTTATCCAGGGAGAATTTCCAATTTCAATCACTTAAATCAATTTTCCAAATTGATTTTCAATTTACTCCATTTGAAATAAATTTCTTTACTTACTCAATTCATTTCAAAATTCGTTAATTATGGACTTTATTATTATTATTATTATTATCCGTTTGATTTTAAATCTTTTAACAGAAATATACAAATTTCAGATTTTCCCAATTCTTCTTTATTCTTTTCAAAATTTAAATCTTAAATTTAAAATAAATGCTTTGTTCTTTTAAATAATAACACTGAAGTTTAAAATTCATTAACTTTATGTTTATTCAAAATTTTCTTTTCATATACGGAATTTATTTATTAGAATTTTAAAACCACCACTATTCTTATCCAGTTCATTTTTAATTTATTTAAATTTTTTATAATTATTTCACTTACAAACTCTCTTCCTTTTATTTTCAAAATTCCAATTCTATAAATTTTGATAACTCAGTGTATCGAAATATATTCAAGTAAACCCTATCATCCAATATTACAACTACCAATAATATTCATTAAAGAATACCGAATATTCATAACAGAGAATATTAAACAATATAAATAATTTTGAGGAAGCCAGTGGGATCCCTCCAACCTATTTTCCCTGCATCCACAGAAGTTGGCACAATATATAATACCAATTCCACTTCGAGGTGGAATATTGCGGTATATGGGTTTTTATATAAAATCATCCGCTATTAAACGACGCATAGAGTCTCATCCGCTATAAAATGCGGGAAATCAATCATTCCAAGATATATTATATACAACTATATATAATATTGCACATCCAATCCAAACAATCAATCAACCAATTATTTAAATTTAACCATTTAAATTAAAATTATAACCAGATGAGTGAGATTAACTCATCTTTAATTTTTGTTTTGCAATCCACTTCAATATTGCTTTGGATTTCCTTATGTTTGACCTTGTTGGATAAACAAACTCAGGAAGTCCACCTCACTCGAATCGCGAAACCCTGTAGCCTCCAAGGTGATTACAGGTTGCAACTCGAGTTCGAGCTCAAGCTCGAAATCCCAAATCGTCGACCTCACCGCGCCTCCACGCCGTATCGCGACCACCCAAAGCCTTAGCTGTACTAGCCACGATGCGATCAAAACTTCCAGTGCCTCCTCCCACGAAGCCCTCTGCTTTGCTCGCAAGCGTCCCTTCGATTGCCGCC
The DNA here is from genome assembly GCA_030765085.1 of Allium cepa. Lineage (NCBI taxonomy): Eukaryota > Viridiplantae > Streptophyta > Magnoliopsida > Asparagales > Amaryllidaceae > Allium > Allium cepa. The sequence goes on along the minus strand of CM060938.1, from coordinate 658,112,162 downwards.
GAACCACAGAAATCCAAACCCTAGTTCGCCTCCCTGGTCGAACGTGAACCTCCCCTTCCACTTGAACGAACGTCGCGGCAATAAATCGACTCAGCCCTAGCTTCGTCCGGCATCGCGAGTCTCCCCTGCATCGAAGTCGACATCGCTTTCGATTTCGCCGTCGACGACGTGCACGAGTGACCCCCTTTTTCGTTTGCCATTTTTTTTTTTTTTTTTGAATTTAACTGAGGAAAGGAACGAGGTTCGATGGGTTTTAGAAAATAAACTGAAATGTTTCGGCCATTATTCTTACTTTAAAGACGTGTGTGGAAGCTTCAGAAGGAAGACAATGTATGTCTATATTTCTCAACGTGCCAAAGCTTAGTATAGTGTTCGATTATATTATTTATTTTCAAATTCAAATTTAAATTGTCCAAAAATTACAACACAAAATTTTGAAATCTTATCAAGGCGTGCCGCTAGGCGTTCATAATGTTATACACCTATTCCGAACACAATGGAAAAGATTCCGAGTCCTAATTCGATCTATGGAGAAGATAACTCTTTAAATCGAATTAAAGTATTAAATTTTCGATATTAATTCTAGCGCGTTTATATATCGTACGCTCACAAAACAAATCCGATCAATACGAAATTTGAACTCAGATAATAATATAATATTATGGATCGAATGGAACTTGTTTTGTCGAATTCCGAGACTGTGCCTCGGAAGGCTATTTTTAAATATCGATTTAACGATATATTATTAAAACATAACAAAACATTCCAAATTCAATTTCAATACTTTTACTATCTTCAGTATTATCAATATAAATTTTACAGACCTTTAAATTATATTTTTTACAGGCTTAATGTAACATTCCTAAAAATTCATTAAGTTTAATTGGGCAATGAAATTAATTTTTGGAAATAAATTGTGATTTAATTAGAAAATTTTCTAGAATAAATAAATAATTTTGATTTTAAATAGAAATTTATATTAGAAATTTAAGGATAGGTGATTTGTAAAATAAATATTGAATTTCAAAATAAAATGTATTAAAAATAAAAGTAGAATTTAAAAGCTTGAGATTAATAAAATGATAGTAATAGTTGTTTTCTAAAATCTTAAATATATTTGGTAGATGTAACAAATTTCAAAAAGATTTATTTTAAGATTTTAATTCTCTTATATAAATAAATATAACAATTGTTAATATAAAATCAAAGTGTTTAAATCCATTCTTTTCTTTTTATAAAGTTATACAAAATAAATAAATAAATAAAAAAATATGAATGTCAATTGTGTAAATATAAATTTTTAAATAAATGTATGAACCAAATTAAAGATTGAGTGTGAAAATAATAAAAAGATTGTGATATATATGTTGATAAATGTTTACAAAAGTAAATATGATATAAAAATAAAAATAAACATTCCTTTGTCTTTAAAAATTTAAATGTAGACAATGAGATATACATGCACATGGTTTGGAGTAGGGTACTTAACAAAATCTAAGCTTATGATTTCATTTTTACAAATGGCATTCACCATATTTAATAAAATAAAATAGTAAGATAAAAAAAATTACAAAAAACTCTTCATTTTCCCATCCACCACTATTAAACAACTCAGCAAAATCTGAACAATAGTAAACAAAAGATTTGGCACTTCAATCTAAAACACCAAAGAAATTGAAAAAAATCTAAAGCATGTAAACATGCAAGTTTAAGACCAGGAATTAAAACTCTTCCCAGTTTTCCAAACTAAAAAGAAATCTCAGAAGGCAATCAAACTTCAACTTGGAATTGCAGATTTATGAAAATACAAAGCAAACTCAGATCTGAAGCATGCATTATGCATTTCAATTCAAACAAGATCATCTCAAAGCAAATCTGGAATTTAGTCTCTGCTTTCTGAAGAAAAGAAAAAGATAAGTAAATTTCTTTAAAAAGCTTTTAATTTTATATTGATAATCAGTAAATAACAATCAATCAATTGCAGGGAATATCAAGTTCAAGGCTAAACTTGATTTCTGGTTTCAAAATTGCAGAAAAGAAAAAAAGAGGAAAAAGCTCTCTGTTCTCTTTAAAAATCCTAACTGTAAGAAAATTAAATTTGTTGTTGTTGATCAATTAAACGCATAAATACAATAAGAAGTAAATAAAGATCTGTAACTATGATTTGCAGATCTGAACTCCAATTTAAAATAAGGAAAGAAGAGAAGTTGCAGACTTCATTTTCTTTTTGAAACTGTCAAGAGCCTTCTGTCTTCAAGAAAAAAAAAAGTGAGCAAACCTTACCTTGATCTGATTTATGTTTTGATGCATGCTTAAAGTAAGGTTATGGATTTGCTTGGATGTGAGTAAACCTTTATTTTAAAAACAGATTCTTCTTTAAAATAAATGCTTAAGCAAAAAAAAAAAAATTAGAAATTAAGATCAATGGATACTGTTTTTTTTGTAAAAAAGATCAAAACTGCAATACCTTTATTTGGTGAATAACTTCACCATTTATAAGCTTATGTTTCTATGTATGTGTAATGAGTAGAAATATGTATGATTGTGTGATTTATATCAATATTCTGTGTACATATACACAAATATGTATATTTATGTTTGTTGTTACAGGTATATTTTTACCTGACTCTGATTTTAGAAATTAGACTTTTAAATGGAAATAAAACAAGATTTCTGGAATTAATACTCTATTGTATTTGTTATGGAAATGAGGAATAGTTGTTTAGTATAGATTAAATTTATAAATCATAATTAAGGTTAAATTTGAAATCTGTTTTACTGTAAACTATAAAGACAGTTAACATAGAGATTTCAAAACAAGAATCTTAAACTATTAAACAAGTCTATCACAGGAATGCATGTTTAAAAACATGAATTGTAAAACTAATATTACAGTTTAAACAAACTGTTGGGAGAAAAATCTTTCTGTTTAAAACAGGAATAGAAAATTTGAAGTATCTGTTATGCTAGTGGATGTCAGGTGTTAAGATGTTTATGTTAATGGAGTATGGAGGTGTGAGGATGGAGGAGGTGTTGTTGATGGAGGATCAGAGAGTGAGAGTCAGGTGAATTGGTTTCCAGGTTGATTTGGTTGCATGTTGAACTCAGGTGACAGATTAGTAGTGTGCAGGGTTTTGGCCCGAAGTGGAACTCGGGTGAAAATGTTTCTGACTCGGAGCAGAAGGTTTTATAACTCGAAGTAAAATGTTGGGCTCTCGGGTTTATGGTGCAGGGTTTTTGGACCAGAGAGTTTGCAGTTTTGATTTTATGGATTTCATATTTTAGGTTGGAAGCTTAATTCAAGTATGAATTGAAACTGAGTTCAAATAAGATTTGAAGTTCAAAGTTTTTAAAAATGGAACTTTTAAATTTAAACAAGTTTAAATTCTGTTTTAAATCAAAATTTGAAACAAAACAGTTTCTGGTCTTAAATCCTGTAGTTTGCAATTTTAAATGGAATTCATGTTTCAGGTTGGAAACTTAATTCAAGTATGAATTGATACTGAATTCAAGTGAAGTTTTGAGTTAAGGTTTTTAAAAATGGAATTTTTAAATTTAAACAAAGTTTTAAATTCTGTTTAAATCAAGAAATTTAAAACTGTTTCAGGTTTTATAACAGAGAGTTTGCAGGTTTTAGTGTTTTGATGAAATTCATATTTTAAGTTGTAATGCAAGTTAAATCTGAAATCAAATAGAGTTTGGAATTCAATGTTTTCAAAAATGAAATATCTTAAACAAGTTTAAAGATTGGTTTTAAATCAAATTTAAAAAAAAACTGTTTCAGGGTTTAGACCTGAAAGTTGTTTGCAGGTTTTAAAATGAATATGAAAAGGTAAGTAAAGCTTTAATGAATCAAGTTTAAATTTGGAAATAAAGATTCAATATGTATTTCAGTTTTGAAATTAAGGAAAATTTTGAGTTTGAATTTGTTTTTTTTTAAAAAGGCTTTATTTAAGTAAGAGATGTTTTATCTTAAAAATAAATAAATGGAATTTAATGATTTTGGACTCATGGAATTATTAAGTTAATTAATCAAGTAATAAATAAATGATTAAATAAAATAACAATTACTTAGTGAAAGCAATTATAATAGATAATTAAAGATTGATTTAATCAAATATTGAGGCTTAATTACTTCAAAGTATAATTTACTAATATGGTTAACTAAGGTAATGAAATCAAGGATAATAAATAAGGATTAATTAACTTAAAATGATTAAGAAATCATTATCAATTAAGGGTTAATTAAGTATTGTAGTTAATTAAAGAATAAGTAATTAAGGTTTAATTAGTTTCAATTAAAGGTTAATTAATTAAGATAGTTAATTAAATAAATGATTAATAAATAAAGGTGGTTAAAACTTAATTAATTATAGTTAATGATAATTAATCATTGATTTAAAGATTACAAATAGAAGTAATTATGTGAATAATAAATTCATAACCACACGGTTTATTCATCTTAACTAAAGATGTTTGATTGTTATTGAATGTTTTTGTGATGGATTGATATATTTGATATATGATGTGATGCTATGTATTGCTTTGTGCTAAGTTGTTATATCCGTGATGTATATGTTGTTATATGTATATGCAAACCTTTGATCCGTAAAACGACATTTGGATTTCGATGCGACAGGGAGTCGGATTCCATTTGGTTATCCAATACCCACATCGAATTGTAATGATTGAATCTGTGCTGATTGATGATGTGCTCTTATTGTGTAAAACCCCTGGACCACACTTATACACACACAAATATGGATTGCACGTGGAAATGGGTTAAGTCACAGATTTTGAAATTGTTTTAAAAATTGAATTTTTTAAATCCAAAATAGTTTTGAACTAGAATTGAAGCTTTTGAAAATGGTTATTTTTAAATAACTTGATTAAGTTTGAAAATTTAGATAATTGGATTTAAATTTGAATTCAATATTTGAAATTGAATTCTAAAATTTGGAAACCAAGGTTTAAAAAGGGTATTCAACTTATAAATCGGTTTATATGGGTTTTTAAACCATTTTAAAGGTGGTGTTTTGGAATTTAAATTCAAGCCAAGATTTCAACTTGTATAAATTGGATTTTTCTAAAACGAAAACTATTTGTTTTCAAATAATAAAGCTTTCACATAAGAAATGAACTTTCAATTTGTGTTAAAGGGCTTCAGGTCTAAAAATGAAAATAGTATTCCAAGTTTTAGATAAATTTTTGGAAACGTGTTTTGAAAGTTATAAATCTTTAATTTAAAGATTTAATTGGGTTAATCCAAATTGAATGGGAATTGTTTTTGAAATCTATGGGTAGATCTTTGTGAAATTGGGTGAAACTTTGTGAAATAAATCCTTTTGGTTTAAAGATTAAAAATGGTAATTTGTTTAACCATTTGAAAGAAAGGTTTGGATTTTATAAATCGTGACTTAACTGAAATCCCTTATCCATATGTTTTTAAATATGGCGCTTACTATTCGGTTTAGCCGGGAGAGGACCTTGTGTCATATAGCCCATTCCGAATAGTGATACGACGTTATGGATAGCATTTGAAGACCGGGGGTGAAGACCGGGTATTTGTGAGAACGATAGGATAACCTATCGATTGACTCTGCACTGAGTTGCTCCGGTATAGAGTTCTCCTTAGTGATGGGAAGTCCGATCGGGATTGTGGATACCCGGATTTGCAAGGGCTTCTTCGGAAGTGCCTTCGGTTCTGTTCGAACCCGGAACAGACTTGTATGGTTGTATGTCCGACATTACACTTTGAGATGTTATCTGATTTCTATCAAATACATTTCTGCTTGGTGGCGGAGAATTTATTCTCTTAGCTTAACACCCTTCTCTGAGACGTACGAGCTCAGAGGTTATGTAGTTGATATTTATCAGTGATATTCCCAATTTGGTAATGTGGCATGCTGAGTGCTGCTGTGTGATGATCATTGGTTGATCATTTGTGATATGATCATTTGTTTGATCATTTATCTTTGTGATCATTATTTTGGTCATCTGTTGACCCAAAGCATGGCTTTGTTGCACAAAGCGTAGCTTTGTGGACGAGACTGCATCAGGACCTCACTCCCCGGAAATGGTCGAAAACAGGAAAGATGCGGCAAGGTTATGAGGGTCGCTCCCTTTAGGGTATGTCATTCCCTTCTGGTAAAGGGTGGTATCAGGTATGGAGCCCTGGTATTTAACCTATGTGGTTGCTCCAATCTCATTTACTGTGTGGTTGTTGCTTTGAGGCGCCTCGGATAAAGGTCCCAAAGGACCGGGGGATGACATATTCGTGTAGTAGTTACCTAGTTACAGAGGTAACCCGGCCTTGTGTTGGCAGAGATCTAACCGTAACGTTAGTTCTCGGGACGTCCCGCCAGAGGCGATCCCATAGATAGTAGGAAGTTCCTTAGCCTGACCATTTGTTGGAAATCCAATCAAAACAATACGAGCCCTGTACGGTTTTAGTTGTATAACCTGCCATGGAATGTGGCGGTAACCTGCTATTGAACATGGTAGCTATAGTAGGCATACGACGAAATGTCGTATGTTGGCTAGGATTTATATTTTACTTTCGAAATGGTTTTTTCCACACTTTGCACTTATAGTAATAATATCAAAGAAATTTCTCGTATTAAGCATATTTGACTATCATAAGGAGAAATCTCCTCCAATTCTGCGTTTGCATTGTGTGTGTGGCGGGAGGCCTTATGGTAGTTTCATTTTCTAAAAAAAGCATTGCAAATTTTCAAATTTAAATCCTTTGCTTGTTTTAAAAGACCAATTGCTTTTGTTTGCTCACACCAGTCCCATGACTGACCTGGAGTTTATCGTTCCTTTCCTAAACTCTGGGTGCCCACTATTTTCCCACACGGGCAGTCTAGAGTTGGGGTTTTCAGATAATCTATAGTAGGTGTAGATTCGATAACTTTCAGCCTTAGGATTTGGCAATCGCATTTTGGATCGAGTTGCTTCTCTTCATCTTGATTTGGGAGTTCTCGCTATTTCTGGATTGATGCATTAGAGATTTTGTCCCGCTGCTAGTGTTATTATTATATTTCCGCTGCTATTCTTTGTATCTCTGATAATGTTGATATCTATTGTACCATTCTGTTGTATCATTCATGTTGTATCAGTTATTGTATCAAATGTTGTATATCGATATATGCTATTCATTTCTTCCGCTGTGTTATTTACTTAATGTGTTATAAGCTCTGGCGACTCGAATTTGAACGGTCGAATCTGCGGCATTCGAGTACAATGTAAAGTATGGATGTCGATTTTCGAACGCGAAAAATTACGAATCGTTACACATAAAATTCCAGATTCAAAATCATACCCAAATTTCCAATAATTAAATTCAATAATTAAATTTCCAAATAGTGGTGATATTTGAAATTTAAGTTACAAATTAACTTTTAAATATTTAAAATCCATTAAATATCCCGATTTCAAATGCCTAAAAATTTCGGGTCGTCACATTCCCCCCCCCCCCCCTTAAAAGAATTTCGTCCCTGAAATTACTAGTTAGGAAGAATGGTCCAACACCCGTTTACCTTTTTCCCAAAACCAAACAATTTTATTCGCTTGCCATAACATATTTTTTTATTAAAGACCCACTATTACTTCAACAACTTCCCAAAACCTTTCATAGTTTCCAAATAACTTTACTTATTCAACCATTCAAATTATAATTTGAAACCAAATTTTGAATTATCAAAATTTACTCAAAAATTTTCGAACTCCTTAAATTTTCGAAAATTTTTGCCAGTGTCTCCTTTGCGTGGCTAGCTCGGTACAACTACAAAATGCCTCTACGGGATCCAAATCCCAAAAGAAAACAAAAGCCAAGTGGCTAGATAAAAAATGCAATCAAATTTCATACAGAAATTTAAACGCATACCTTTTAGTCGGGCAATTCAAATTTATCATCTGAAATCAAAACCAATTTTCCTTTTCCCTTTTAATACCTGCATATCCTATTTAGCAATAATATCCTATCACAACTTTCAAAACATTTTATTGACTTCCTTACAAAGTGCCAATATTTATTCATTCAAATATTGTAACAAACGGAATTTTTCGACTTTCGAAAATTCAACATCGATACTCACTTTATCGACTGCCGAGAAATCGAAGGCCGAAAACCCGAAATGTTATGGGTTTAAGAAAGAAGAAAAGAAAAAGAAAGTGGTAGAAAAGAGAAAATAGAGAGTAAGGAAAACAGAAAACAAAACAGAAACAGAACAGGACAACAATATCAGAATCTCACAATTCGCAGCGGAACAACATATAATAGATAAATGAATAATCTTTAAACAAAGAACTATATCAGTTATTACATTACATTACATCATATCATCAGAGTGTACAATAATAACAACAACAGCGGAAAAAGAAATACTATACTAGTATTACGCCATGCCATCCATCTTGCCTCCAGCAACTCCAGAATATCCTGATAAACCTTAATTCTTGACTGCCCGTGTGAAAATTGGTGGGCACCCAGAGTTTAGGAAGGAAAACAATAAACTCCGAGTCAGTCATGTGACCGGTGTGAGAACTCAAAACAGTTTATTTATCTTTAAAATCAAAATAGAGGAATATTTTTAAATTCAATTCGCAATGCTTTTAAAAATGAGACTACCATAAGGCCTCCCGCACACACACACATGCAAACGCAGAATCGGAGGAGATTTCTCCTTATGATAGTCAAAGATGCTTGATACGCATTAAAAATAACATTTGATATCATTACTAGTGCATAGTGTAGAAGAAATTCATTTCGAAAGTAGAATATAAATCTTAGCCAACATACGACCATTATCGTATGCCTACTATAGCTACCATCCAAACAGTGTTGCGACACCATAAGTGAATGATAGGTTCTACAACTAATACCGTACAGGGTTTCGTATTGTTTCTTTGGATTTCCAACAAATGGTCAGGCCAAGGAACTTCCCATTGGCACATGAGAATGCCTCTGGAAAGACATCCCCGAGAACCAAACCGGAACTCTGCCAACACAAGGCCGGGTTACCCCTAACTGGGTAACTACTGACACGAGCACGCCATTCCCCGATCGTAAACGACCTTTCTCACGGGATCCCGAAAACCAACAACCACAAAGTAATAAATTCGTAGTAACCACATAGGTTAAATATCGGGGCTCCATACCATGATACCACCTCTATCCAGAAGGAAATGTACATACCCTAAAGGGTGCTACCCCTCATAACCTTGCCGCATCTTTCCTGTTTTGACCATTTCCGGGGTGTGAGGCTCGACGAAGTCACGTCCACAAAAAAACATACTTTATACAAAAGCCATGCTTTGGGTCAACAAATGATCAACACAATGATCACCAAGATAGACGATCAAATAAACGATCCTATCACAATAATCAACACAATGATCATTTCAGCAACACTCAGCATGTCACATTACCAAATTGGGAATACATCGCTGATAACTTCAACTATATAACCTCTGAGCTCGTACGTCTCAGAGAAGGGTGTTAAGCTAAAAGAATAAATTCTCTGCCACCAACAGAAATATATTTGAAAGAATCGGCTTTATATCTCAAATTGTAATATCAGACATACAATCCATACAAGTCTGTTCCGGGCTCGAACAGAACCGAAGGCACTTACAAAGAAGTCCTTGCAATCCGGATATTCACTAATCACGTTCGGACTTCCCATCACATATGGAGTCTCTATACCGGGGACCAGTCGATGCAAAGACATTCGACAAGAAACCCTTTCGTTTTCGAAAATATCCGGGTCTTCAACACCGGTCTTCGAATGCAATTCATAACGTCGTATCACCTATTTGGAATGGGTTATACGACCCCATGGTCCTTTCCCGGTTAACCCGAATAGTGAGCGCTTATTTTAAAAAAAAAAATAAGTGTGCATTCAAATTCAAACAAATCACAACCAATACCCATTCAAAGGTAAATATTGATAGTCGGTTATTGAACTATCAATAGATATGCACAACATCAACAGAATCCAAATAATTTTCCAAATTATTTAATTTCCAAAAATATCTTTAGAAGATATAAACATAATTTACATTCTTTAAAAATAAATCAACATTTATTTTTAAACCCATTTTCCAATTTCATTTATAAATTCCATATTGAATTTATATTCTAAAATATTTATGAATATACGATTTCAAATATTCATTTTCAATTTATCTTCAAAAAGATAAATTCCCAACATATTCTCTTTATATTGGAAAATATTTCCATACTTATTTATTTATAAGTAATTCACAGATTTTATTTATTTTCTATACTTGGAAAATATTCCATATACTCTAATCGAAATTAAGTATATATTTCATTCGTTAAGGAAATCCTTCACTTAAACATATTTATTTGGGCCAAAACGAATGTTGTGTAAAACATCGTTACGACAACCCAAAATCACTAGTATAGGGATTCGAAATTAAAATAGATATATAAATCCCAATACTATACAAAACATTTCCTTTCGGAAATCACCTATTATAACAACGGTGTTATAATCAACCATTTCCTTTTATTTCTCGAAAACATCTATTTCAACAATAAACGTTGAAATCTATGGTTTCGAATCTCAACACCTTTTAAAACATCTTTAGATCATTTTAATTCTATTTCAAACATCACATCCAAAATAATTTCTTTAACATATCATTCACTATTTAAAAACGTGAATATACTACGTTAACAAATTTCATCATTTCTATTCATTCTATTTTAAGGATTATTCACTGTGTAAAACGTGAATATAACTCCATTAATAAATTACAACAATTCACTTATCAAAATAAGTCGTTGCGGATTTATAAAACAATGTTTATAAATTATATTTCTATTTATTTTATAACAACTTCCCTTTATAAATTTCCTTTATTAACCTATCTCAATTCATATCACAATGATATATTAAAAATTCATATTACAAGTCAAATACTTATAATTTATTTGTTTATAAAATCGTTCCTTTAAACTTCATAAATTTTATAAATCTTATAACTTATAAGATTCATTTATTTATCCAAATCCATTCCTTTAATAACTTTATGAATTTTATTTTATTTTCCTTTACAAATTTTATAAACCTACTGTTTATAAAATTCTATTTATAACTTCATCGTTATAATCCTATAAATTTCATTCATTTGTGAAATTCATTCACAATTCATTCTAACTCTTATAAAAACTTCGTTTTATAATTCCAATATTTTAACTTACAAATATCAGGTTTCCTCTCTCTGTCCTCTCATGTCCTCTTCCATACCTCTCACTGTCCTTCTCCATACCAATTCTGACAACCCTATCGTTCCACCGCTCTCCACCCAAGTCAACCCTCCCGTCAGCCCAAACTTTGTCCATAGTTCATCTGTCAACTCTGACCATCCCTCATCTTCCGCTAAACCACCGTCACATTCTCCATTCAAACCAGTAACCACCTTCATTGATTCTCTTCTTCCCTCTGTAGCTCCTCCTGCCCATTCAGACCAATCTGACCATTGTCCTTTCTATCATGTCCCCCCAGGCTTAATACCCCATCATCCACCTGATGCTATCCCCCCTCCTCAAATAACAGTACCTACATCCACCTCACAAGGTGAACGTCCATGGACTTCCCTTTTTAAGCGTAAACCTAAAAATGCAGTGAAGTACATCCCCGTTGACCTTTGTCCAGAGTATGATAATGAGGTACTAGTGCCGTCTCATGAAGTTCTTGTAGCTGGTGATAGAATCTGGAAAGAAACATTAGTTGGTTTCTTCCTTGACAAACCGTTATCTTACACAGCTGTAATTCAAAAGCTTAAAGTCATTTGGAAGTTGAGAGGATCTGTCAAGGTTAAATCTGATGGTACTATCTTCTTATTTAACTTCTCATGCTCTGAAGATAGGAATAAGATATTACAGTGTGATCCCATAATCTTGAATAATAAGTTATTCATTGTCAAGCCATATGATGCTTCAATTAGTAATGTCTCTGGTACAGTCACCTCAGTTCCAGTGTGGGTTCATTTGTATAACCTTCCTTTATTTGCATGGTCGCCTCTGGGTATTAACTGGCTAAGTAGTCATTTGGGTAAAATGTTATGCATGGATGAGATGACTGAAAAACAGGAGAGGATGACCTATGCTAAATGCTTAATTGAAGTAAAACTTGATAAGGAGCTAGTGGATGAGTTTCTGGTCAAGCTAGTGGAAGGAGGAACACAAAAAATTTATGTACAGTATTTGTGGAGGCCAGATATATGTGTGTTGTGTAAAAACTTTGGTCATACAACTGACTGTTGTGACAGGATGCAAATAAAGCATAATACTAATGAGAAGGAACAAAGGGAAAATGACAGCAAAGGAAATGAAAGTCAAAACCCAGAGAAAATCCACGTTAAAAGGAATGTTATGCCACTTCAGAAGCGTGATAATAGAAAATGGCAGCGTGTTACTGTCAGGAAAAAACAAAATTGGGAAGATGTTAGTAAAAGGGAACAAGGCACAGGCAGAATCGATGAACATGGGAAAGATAAAGTCAGTGATACAAATGATACTTTAGGAGGAAAAGTAGTGTGTAATAAAGAAGAATTTAATAATGCAAATAAAGGAAATGAAATAGCTGAATGTGAAGAACTAACTGTAGGGGCAATTGATGGTGTCTCTGTTAACTACCTAGTAACTCCTGATGTAGTGCATGATCAAAGTATTGTTAAAAGAGATGGGAAAATTAATGATAATAGCATGATAGAGAATCTTACAACCACTAATCAATATGAAGCTTTGCTTAATATAGATGAGGAAGGTAATATGAATGATGTGTGTGAAGAGAATCAAATAGAAGAAAAACAGGATGAAATAGTATATGATGAAGTTGTTATGCAAGTGACAGCAGAAAGACAGGAAAAAAAGAAAGGCAAGTGCAACACAGTGGAAACACATGGGGAAGCAGTCCAATTTGTACAAAAGCAAGTTAAGGAAATTATTACACAGCAACATGTACCAAGTAAGGAAGTAAACAATGAAGAAGGAAACAGTAGGAAAAATGAAAATGAAGAGGTCCCCGGTAGCAGTGGAAAGAAAAAAGGAAAGAACAGAAATATGAAAATGAAGCAAAGTGATATAACAATAAAGCAAACTGGCATGCACAAGGATGTTTTGGCATGCACAGAATATCAACCTGATATGCACATAACAAACTCACCCGGCCAAGTCAATGACAAAACACACAGTCAATCAACAACTCATATATACTCCAAAATTAACCCTCCTCTGGCATTCAAACCACCCCCTCACTTGCCAAACCATGATACCACACCTACTACACCTGAACTCATAGATATTCCAAAGTCTGATGAAGCAATCAGTATGGATAAAACCCCCCATCAGCTACTATCCCTAACTACCTGACCTCGTCGCAGGCAGTAACTAGGCGAATGAAATTAGAAATGCTCAATGCACGTGTCACTCAATGATGACACGCATTGGAGCATGGAATGTACGTGGTGGACATCAAGCAATCAAACTTGATGAATGTAAGCAGCTAATTAGAATGCACCAATTAAGTATCCTTGCCATGCTTGAAACAAAGTTAAATCATGCAATGACGATTAAAGCGGCACAATATATCAATCCCAACTGGAATTACATTCATAACCTGAATGAGGCTGTGTATGGTAGGTTATTGATTCTGTATGACCCCCTCCATGTTAAACTGACTCCTATCGTATCTACTACCCAATTAATCCATTGTCACGTGCAAGACCATGCTGATAACACATCATTTTATCTCTCATTTGTTTATGCGCATAACACTGCTGCTTCAAGAGGACCCTTACATAATGTCATACCATCATTGAGACAGTCATCCCATCCATGGCTAATTCTTGGTGATTTCAACTCCTGCTTTTCTCTCTCCGATAGAGTAGGAGGCAATCCTCTCTCCATCAATGAAATACAACCTCTAGCAAATACCATTTTCGATGCTGAGCTTGTCCCCGTTAAATCTGTGGGAATGCAATACTCGTGGAACAATAAAAGAAGACATGGGTGTAGAACCTATTCTAGAATTGATCATGCCTTCACCAATCAAAAAGTTTAACCAAATGGCCTCTCATTTACAACCTTCTCCCTCCGCCTCTCCTATCCGACCACTCTCCCCAAATAATTCATCTTCGTGGAGCGGACATGCGAGGAAATTCAAATTTTAAATTTTTTAATAATTGGGTTCAAGAACCGGATTTCCTATCTATTATTAAAACAGCATGGAGCAAAGAAATTAAAGGTAATCCTCTTTTTATCTTGCAGGAAAAAATAAAGGAAGTGAAGCAAGTCTTGAAAAGGTGGGCATTCAAAAAATTTGGTAATGGAGAAGCTATGAGTACTACAATAAGAAATAAACTATCTGAAGTCCAAGCTAACATGATGAATAATGTAAATGATCCATATCTCTCTAAGACTGAATGTACACTGACACAGCAATACTTTGAAGCGTTAACTAAGGAGAGCGAAATGGTTAGACAAAAGTCGAGAATCAGATGGAAGGAAAAAGGGGACAGGAACAGTGCTTATTTTCATGCAAGTCTCAAGAGCAAGCAAAGAAGAGAAAATATTACGTCTATTTATGATACGAATGATGTTCTATGTTCTACAACTGGTGATGTACAAGATGCTTTTGTAAGACATTTCTCTGGAATGTATAGTAACTCTGACAACTTCATTCCTTCTATTGATCTGATTCCTGAGGAAATTCTGCCAAGAATTTCTACTAATGATTATAACTCTCTTTGTGATGCTGTTACCAAAGAAGAAATAAAGCAAGCAATGTTCTCTCTTAACTCTGAATCGTGTGGTGGTCCTGATGGGTTGAATGCGCTTTTCTACACTTCTTGTTGGGAGATAGTTTCAACTGATGTATGCAATTCTATATTGCTTTTCTTCAAAAAGAGTAAAATCTTCAGGTCGTACAATTACACCAATATAGCACTTGTTCCCAAACATAAGTATGCGCACAGTGTTAATGACTTTCGCCCTATTTCTTGCTGTAATACCCTATACAAATGTATCTCAAAAGTAATGGCCACGAGGCTTAGTCTTGTATTACCTAGTATTATCTCTAAGAATCAAGCGGCCTTCCTACCAGGTAGGAATATCCTTGACCACGTGCTTCTCTCTCATGAGCTCCTTAAGGGATACAAATGCAAGAACTCTTCCCCTAAAGCTATGATGAAACTCGACATAATGAAAGATTTTGATATGCTACAGTGGAACAGTGTTGTTAGAATAATGGGCTATATGAACTTCCCTCCTCACTTTATTTCTTGGATATATGAATGCATATCCACCCCAACCTATTCTGTCAATATCAATGGCATATCTGCTGGATTCTTTACTAGCAAGAGAGGAATTAGACAGGGTGATCCGTTGTCGGCATATATCTTCATTATGGTGATGGAACTTCTTACGAGAATGATAGACAGATTAGTTTCTTGTAAAAAGTTCAAACTACATCCAGCATGCAATGATCCCCTAATTACTACCTTAATGTTCGCTGATGACTTGGTTGTGTTTTGTTCCCCTGACAATAACACAATCATTAATATTATGAATACTCTTGAACAGTTTTATTCCATGACTGGTCTTAAGGTTAATTTACGCAAGTCTGATATTATAACTTCTGGTGTGAGTGATGTCATGTCTGCACAAATCTCGCGTTCTACAGGTATAACTATTAATTCTAATTCTGTGTCTTATCTGGGAATACCACTCTCAACTTCTAAGATAACAATTAACCAATGTCTTCCATTATATGATAAGATTACAACTAGATTGAGTTGTTGGGCCTCTAGAACTCTAAGTCAAGCGGGAAGATTAACTTTGATTAAGTCGGTCATTTTTTCTATGCATGTTTACTGGGCTAGAATCTACATACTCCCATATAAGTTGATCAATATGATCAGATCTGCATTCATGAAATTCTTATGGTCAGGCAAGACTGCTGGAAGATACATAGCACCAATTAATTTCAGCAAACTTGAGAGGCCTTTGAGCAGGGGGGGTCTTGGTATATTCAATATGAAGCAATGGAATAGGGCAGCTTTTGCGATGCATATAGACACTCTCTATAATGGTACTGACAGCCTTTGGGCCAGCTGGTCAAAAAAAAACATAATTAAAGGTAAGAGTTTGTGGAAAATGACTAAAGTGCAGAAAATGAGCTGGACATGGCAATGCTTGATTAAATCTAAGGAGTTATTTCTTCCTCTTATTCAACTGAATTCCTGCTCATCGTATAGAGTTAGATTCTGGGATGATCCATGGCTTGATAGTGGGTGCATTCTCAGTCGTCAACTTACATACAATGAAATACTTCAAACTGGTATACACTCTGAAGCTTTTGTTGGGGATGTTCTCAACAATCCTTGTAGAACTGGAAACACGTCTTCCAATCCTAGAATACAGAACATATGGAATATCATAAGAAGATTTACTCCCTTACCTACTGCAGCTACTGGTATTGTTTGGGGAAAAAATAAGGGAAAGTACAAAATTGGTAATGGCTATGATTACTTAATGAAAAATGAAGAGCAGCCAAAGTGGAAATGGTGGAAGCGAACATGGTGTTTGGACAGTAACCATCGTGAAAACTTGCTGTTGTGGAAGGTTCTTAACCGTGCGGTTCACACAAGAGCAAAGCTATTGAGCATGGGAATGGTGGTTGACATTGCTTGTCTTTTCTGCAGCGAGCAAGTGGAGACTGTCGAGCATCTGTTCTTTGAGTGTAAATTCATAAAGCAACTCTGGTATGAGGTATTGATCAAACTTAAAAGTTATTCGGCCACAACAGATAATGGTGTTGAATGGAATAATATTTATGCGAAGACTGGACACAAAGGTAGTAAGAAGAGACTCTTTACTGTGCTTTTGAAAGCTTCATTAATACGGTATGGAATGAACGAAACTCCAGGGTGTTTGACGTTAGTACGGTTAAAACTGATGTTGTATTCAAAAATATGTTGTCTATCCAGATGAAACAGTGCTTGGGGATGCAAAGCTTCAGCATTGATCCAGGCATTTATTGCTCTTTCCTTTTGATATAGTCCTGTAGTGTTTTTTCTTTTGTGCTTTTTCTCCTGTTGTTCTTGTGGCACAATGTCTCCTTTCGTATTCTTGAGCTATGCTCTTCGTTGTATTCTGTTTCTATTTGTGCTGCAATAAAATGGTCGGGGTCCATTCAACCCCGTCGGCCTTGCCAAAAAAAAAAAACTTACAAATATCAATTTATAAAACTTTTATATAAATCAATTTATATCATTCTTTTAAAACATCTTTAAACTCCTTTATAATTTCATCTTTTGATTTAGAAATAATCCAATTTCATAAATCCTATTTTTTTACCTTTTTATAATTTATTCAAAAATCCCAATTCAGCTATTTTATAAAATCATTAATCCCATATTTTCAAAAAAATCAACTTTTAACTATATTTCTCAAAAATCATAATTTTTATAACATAAAAATTATAACGTTTATTTATTTAAGATGAATCAATTTCTAAAAATATTTTATAAACGTATATTTTCAAAAATCACTTTAGAATCCCTTAAAATCAAAATCGTTATTTTAAGCTTCAAAATTGGATCCGATGATGCAACACATCAAATAGTCAATCACGACTTTCAAACATCATATATCATCCATGATAAACAATCAAATATCACAATATATGAAATCAAATAAATATTTGTGAGGAATCCAGTTGGATCCCTCCAACCTGTTTCCCTGCATCCACAGACATTAGCACAATACCAATTCCGTTTCGAGACGGAATATCGCGGTATATGGGAATTTATAAATATTATCCGCTTACTAACGGCGCAATAGGGTCTCATCCGCTAAAAGAAAATGCGGGAAATCAATCAACTGCAATATATACATATGCCAATATATATATATATTGCTATATATAATATAATACCAATTCCACTTCGAGGTGGAATATCGCGGTATATGTGTGTAATAAATAACCTCCGCTAACTAACGGCGCATAGGGTCTATTCACATCCAATATATATATATATATATATATATATATATATATATATATATATATATATATATATATATAACAATCATCATTCAAGCATTCAATCAACATAGTCAATCAATTTTAAATCTAACTATTTAAAATTTAAATAAACAACAAAATTCCTTTTGAGTGAGAAGTTCTCACCTTTATTCTCGTTTGCCATCCACTTCCAATTCAACTTGTTTTCTTCATTTATACCTTGTATAAATATTATACACAATTTATTAATATTCGAAACGATCGAATAATAAAATTTCATTTTTGATTGTTTTAATTATTCAATGGTTTTGTTCTAAACCAATTCCTTTAATAATTTTATTCAACTAATTATTAAATTTCTCTTTCTTATCAATTAATAATTTTAATTGACCAATATTAAATTTATACAAATTTTCTAGTTTCAAACTAAAAATCTGAATTCAAACTGATTTTCTTTAATTAAATTTGTTTAACTAAAGGTTACAATTTTAAAACTAAATCCCTTTTTAATAAATTATTTTTGGCTTTCAAACAATTTCTTTTTAATACTTTGATTTAACAAAAACTAAATTCAAAACTATTCTTTATAAATCCAAATCTTTATTTTATATAACATTTGGACAAATCGCATAATTAATTTCCATTTGCTATATTTAATTTACCAAAAGTTCAATTCAAACTAAAAATTAAATTTTAAACCGATTCTCCTTTAAATAAATCTTTCACTTAATAAATTGAATTTCCATTTGATAAATATTCTTAACAAAATATTAAATTTCTTTTAATGATTGAATTAACAAAGGTTCAATAAAAACTGAATTTCTTTTTAACTAAAATTAAATTTATCTAACTAATGATTAAATTCCTCCTTTTATTTTAATAATTTTGATTAACTAAAAATTATATTTTAAACTAAAATTTTATTCTTAATATACTAATTTGAACTAATATTTTTCTTTTAACAACTAATTCTTCAATTTATTAATACTCGAATATAAAACCAAGCAATTAAATTTTATTTCTTAATTTTAGTTGTAAATTAGCTTTAAACCAATTTTTATTCTTTAAATAAATTTATCAAACTAAAATTTTATTTTTACTTTAAATTAATATCTTTAAATCAATTTCTTTTAATAAATTGTTTAACTAAAAATTTAAATTTAAAAACTAAATTCCTTTTACAGATTGTATTTAGTAACTACATGTATTTATTTATTTATTTTCCAAACTTAACTATACATTTTAAAAATAAATAATAAAAAAAAAACTACCTTATTTCAGCTATCGCCGAACCCATGCCCTAACTGCCCTGCCGAGCGCCGCCATCAACTCGAGTGCGTCCCTGCCGCCTGCGCCTCCCTCAAAGTCGCGACCCACTGCCACCCACCATCGCCTATACTGCCGCCGCGCCCCTTGAATCGTGACCCATAGAGGAGCCTCTATCTCGTACGCGCACCTCTCTCCCTTACGCTCGCGAAACCCCCAAGCTCGAAATCAACATGTCAGCCCCATCGCGTCAGTGAATCGCCGATACCCCCCCACTGACAGTCGAAGCCCCTCACGCGCCGCCGCCTCACGCGCGCGCTTGCTCCCCCCAATCGCCGCCAAATCGCCTTGTCGCGCGCGTTCGAATGAATTTGGGAACGAAGAATAGAAGAGGGCTCGGCAATTTTGGGTTTGAAAGAAATTTGGGGAGAGAAGGAAGAAACTGGCATCGGCCATTTAAAAATTTCTCGATTTTGAATTGAAAACGAGAGGAGCGTGATTTTATCAGAGAAGAAGTATGCACTGCATGACGTTGTATCGTGATTTTAGGCGAGATGATAGGCGTTGATTTAGGGAGAACGTGGTGAAGTTTGACTAAGTTTTAAATTTAAATTTTAAATTAAATCGTTGAAAATTTCGACGCGTTTATGTGTCGTGTGCTCACATATTAACTCCGAAAAATACGAAATTTGAAATCCAGCAATAATTCAATATTACGGACCCAATGGAACTGGTTTCGTCGAATTCCGAGACTGTGCCTCGGACGGCTATTTTTAAATATCGATTCAAACGATTAAATTTCAAAACTGAACAATTCACTTTCAATTTCAATTCTGAAGCTTCTATTATCTTCAATATTATCAATATAAATTTTACAAGCCTTTGAAATATTTTTTTTAATCGGCTTAAAATTTTAGATTCAAATTTTTATTCAACTTTCAATAGATTAAATTCTATAATTTAATTGCCAAATTCAAAGTTATATTGAAATTTCAATCCAAACCATCATTCAAATATTTAAAATTAATTAAATATCTCCAAATTAAATTATTCAAAATTCTGGGTCGTTACAATCTTCCCTCCTTAAAAGAATTTCGTCCCGAAATTACAAGTTAAGAAGAATACCCTTATCCCGTTTACTATTTTTCACAATTCAAATAGTTTTATCAACTTTCTAGCCTAAATCTTTTTACTAGAGATTCTTTATCATTTCAACTAGCTTTCCAACTTCAATTATAAGTTTCAACCCACATTGTTTTCCTAAACAATTCAAGTTTAAATTCAAATTCAAATTTCAAATTTTCAAAATTTTGTCAAATTTTTTCTAACACCCTAAATTTTCGAAAAATTTCGCCAGCGTTTCCTTTGCGCGGCTAGCTCGGTACGACTACAAAATGGCACCACGGCCCCTCAGAATCAAAAAGAAAAGAGAAAAGCCAAGTGGCTAGAGAAGAAAGCCATCAAATCTCATACTGAAATTGAAATACGTACTTTTTGTCGAGCAATTCAATTTTATCTTTGAAATCAAAATCTCAATCCCATTATACACCTGTATATCCTGCTATCATAATATCTAATCCAACATTCAAACCATTTTGCCAATTCTATTGCAAAATTTCCAATATATGCTTCTTATATATTTTAACTTCACTATTGAAGTTACATATTCATTTCATTCAATTTTATATTTCAATTCTATTCACAATTTAAATTTCATTCGAATTCAATTCTCAATTTTAAATATTGAATTCTATCGATTAACTTTCATTTAGTAATTTATTTCAATTTTTAATTTCCATATCCAATTCATCTTGAATTTACTTAATTACTAACAAAGAGAATTTCAATTTATTCTTTTTACTTACTTGAACTTATATACAAATTCAAATCTATCTTCAAATTTAGTTCACGACTAAATTTTAATTTAACTAATTCAAATTCCAATTCATTTGTTCATGAATTAATAATTTATCAAGTTAGTTTACTTGAATTTAATTCATCTTATTTTATTTAATTACTAATGATAATAATTCTATATTATCACTTCATAACAATCATGCAACCATATACTATAATTCATAGAAAATCATTTCTTTTCTATACAAAATAGTTTTGGGCAAAATTATCTTATTTACCCGATTCAAAAACAATTTTATATTCACTAACAAATACGCGCTCATATCTATTATTACTCTCAAACTCATTCTAGAGTACTGCTGACTCTATCTCTAATGAGTAATACCCAACAGAACCATGGTTGTCGCTTAACCATCAGCTCTGATACCAAATGTAACAAACGGAATTTTTCGACTTTCGAACATTCAACATCGATACTCACTTTATCGACTGCCGAGAAATCGAAGGCCGAAAACCCGAAATGTTATGGGTTTAAGAAAGAAGAAAAGAAAAAGAAAGTGGTAGAAAAGAGAAAATAGAGAGTAAGGAAAACAGAAAACAAAACAAAAACAGAACAGGACAACAATATCAGAATCTCACAATTCGCAGCGGAACAACATATAATAGATAAATGAATAATCTTTAAACAAAGAACTATATCAGTTATTACATTACATTACATCATATCATCAGAGTGTACAATAATAACAACAACAGCGGAAAAAGAAATACTATACTAGTATTACGCCATGCCATCCATCTTGCCTCCAGCAACTCCAGAATATCCTGATAAATCTTAATTCTTGACTGCCCGTGTGAAAATTGGTGGGCACCCAGAGTTTAGGAAGGAAAACAATAAACTCCGAGTCAGTCATGTGACCGGTGTGAGAACTCAAAACAGTTTATTTATCTTTAAAATCAAAATAGAGGAATATTTTTAAATTCAATTCGCAATGCTTTTAAAAATGAGACTACCATAAGGCCTCCCGCACACACACACACATGCAAACGCAGAATCGGAGGAGATTTCTCCTTATGATAGTCAAAGATGCTTGATATGCATTAAAAATAACATTTGATATCATTACTAGTGCATAGTGTAGAAGAAATTCATTTCGAAAGTAGAATATAAATCTTAGCCAACATACGACCATTATCGTATGCCTACTATAGCTACCATCCAAACAGTGTTGCGACACCATAAGTGAATAATAGGTTCTACAACTAATACCGTACAGGGTTTCGTATTGTTTCTTTGGATTTCCAACAAATGGTCAGGCCAAGGAACTTCCCATTGCCACATGAGAATGCCTCTGGAAAGACATCCCCGAGAACCAAACCGGAACTCTGCCAACACAAGGCCGAGTTACCCCTAACTGGGTAACTACTGACACGAGCACGCCATTCCCCGATCGTAAACGACCTTTCTCACGGGATCCCGAAAACCAACAACCACAAAGTAATAAATTCGTAGTAACCACATAGGTTAAATATCTAGGCTCCATACCATGATACCACCTCTATCCAGAAGGAAATGTACATACCCTAAAGGGTGCTACCCCTCATAACCTTGCCGCATCTTTCCTGTTTTGACCATTTCCGGGGTGTGAGGCTCGACGAAGTCACGTCCACAAAAAAACATACTTTATACAAAAGCCATGCTTTGGGTCAACAAATGATCAACACAATGATCACCAAGATAGACGATCAAATAAACGATCCTATCACAATAATCAACACAATGATCATTTCAGCAACACTCAGCATGTCACATTACCAAATTGGGAATACATCGCTGATAACTTCAACTATATAACCTCTGAGCTCGTACGTCTCAGAGAAGGGTGTTAAGCTAAAAGAATAAATTATCCGCCACCAACAGAAATATATTTGAAAGAATCGGCTTTATATCTCAAATTGTAATGTCAGACATACAATCCATACAAGTCTGTTCCGGGCTCGAACAGAACCGAAGGCACTTACAAAGAAGTCCTTGCAATCCGGATATTCACTAATCACGTTCGAACTTCCCATCACATATGGAGTCTCTATACCGGGGACCAGTCGATGCAAAGACATTCGACAAGAAACCCTTTCGTTTTCGAAAATATCCGGGTCTTCAACACCGGTCTTCGAATGCAATTCATAACGTCGTATCACCTATTCGGAATGGGTTATACGACCCCATGGTCCTTTCCCGGTTAACCCGAATAGTGAGCGCTTATTTTAAAAAAAAAATAAGTGTGCATTCAAATTCAAACAAATCACAACCAATACCCATTCAAAGGTAAATATTGATAGTCGGTTATTGAACTATCAATAGATATGCACAACATCAACAGAATCCAAATAATTTTCCAAATTATTTAATTTCCAAAAATATCTTTAGAAGATATAAACATAATTTACATTCTTTAAAAATAAATCAACATTTATTTTTAAACCCATTTTCCAATTTCATTTATAAATTCCATATTGAATTTATATTCTAAAATATTTATGAATATACGATTTCAAATATTCATTTTCAATTTATCTTCAAAAAGATAAATTCCCAACATATTCTCTTTATATTGGAAAATATTTCCATACTTATTTATTTATAAGTAATTCACAGATTTTATTTATTTTCTATACTTGGAAAATATTCCATATACTCTAATCGAAATTAAGTATATATTTCATTCGTTAAGGAAATCCTTCACTTAAACATATTTATTTGGGCCAAAACGAATGTTGTGTAAAACATCGTTACGACAACCCAAAATCACTAGTATAGGGATTAGAAATTAAAATAGATATATAAATCCCAATACTATACAAAACATTTCCTTTCGGAAATCATCTATTATAACAACGGTGTTATAATCAACCATTTCCTTTTATTTCTCGAAAACATCTATTTCAACAATAAACGTTGAAATCTATGGTTTCGAATCTCAACACCTTTTAAAACATCTTTAGATCGTTTTAATTCTATTTCAAACATCACATCCAAAATAATTTCTTTAACATATCATTCACTATTTAAAAACGTGAATATACTACGTTAACAAATTTCATCATTTCTATTCATTCTATTTTAAGGATTATTCACTGTGTAAAACGTGAATATAACTCCATTAATAAATTACAACAATTCACTTATCAAAATAAGTCGTTGCGGATTTATAAAACAATGTTTATAAATTATATTTCTATTTATTTTATAACAACTTCCCTTTATAAATTTCCTTTATTAACATATCTCAATTCATATCACAATGATATATTAAAAATTCATATTACAAGTCAAATACTTATAATTTATTTGTTTATAAAATCGTTCCTTTAAACTTCATAAATTTTATAAATCTTATAACTTATAAGATTCATTTATTTATCCAAATCCATTCCTTTAATAATTTTATGAATTTTATTTTATTTTCCTTTACAAATTTTATAAACCTACTGTTTATAAAATTCTATTTATAACTTCATCGTTATAAATTCATTCACAATTCATTCTAACTCTTATAAAAACTTCGTTTTATAATTCCAATATTTTAACTTACAAATATCAATTTATAAAACTTTTATATAAATCAGTTTATATCATTCTTTTAAAACATCTTTAAACTCCTTTATAATTTCATCTTTTGATTTAGAAATAATCCAATTTCATAAATCCTATTTTTTTACCTTTTTATAATTTATTCAAAAATCCCAACTCAGCTATTTTATAAAATCATTAATCCCATATTTTCAAAAAAATCAACTTTTAACTATATTTCTCAAAAATCATAATTTTTATAACATAAAAATTATAACGTTTATTTATTTAAGATGAATCAATTTCTAAAAATATTTTATAAACGTATATTTTCAAAAATCACTTTAGAATCCCTTAAAATCAAAATCGTTATTTTAAGCTTCAAAATTGGATCCGATGATGCAACACATCAAATAGTCAATCACGACTTTCAAACATCATATATCATCCATGATAAACAATCAAATATCACAATATATGAAATCAAATAAATATTTGTGAGGAATCCAGTTGGATCCCTCCAACCTGTTTCCCTGCATCCACAGACATTAGCACAATACCAATTCCGTTTCGAGACGGAATATCGCGGTATATGGGATTTTATAAATATTATCCGCTTACTAACGGCGCAATAGGGTCTCATCCGCTAAAAGAAAATGCGGGAAATCAATCAACTGCAATATATACATATGCCAATATATATATATTGCTATATATAATATAATACCAATTCCACTTCGAGGTGGAATATCGCGGTATATGTGTGTAATAAATAACCTCCGCTAACTAACGGCGCATAGGGTCTATTCACATCCTATATATATATATATATATATATATATATATATATATATATATATATATATATATATATATAACAATCATCATTCAAGCATTCAATCAACACAGTCAATCAATTTTAAATCTAACTATTTAAAATTTAAATAAACAACAAAATTCCTTTTGAGTGAGAAGTTCTCACCTTTATTCTCGTTTGCCATCCACTTCCAATTCAACTTGTTTTCTTCATTTATACCTTGTATAAATATTATACACAATTTATTAATATTCGAAACGATCGAATAATAAATTTTCATTTTTGATTGTTTTAATTATTCAATGGTTTTGTTCTAAACCAATTCCTTTAATAATTTTATTCAACTAATTATTAAATTTCTCTTTCTTATCAATTAATAATTTTAATTGACCAATATTAAATTTATACAAATTTTCTGGTTTCAAACTAAAAATCTGAATTCAAACTGATTTTCTTTAATTAAATTTGTTTAACTAAAGGTTACAATTTTAAAACTAAATCCCTTTTTAATAAATTGTTTTTGGCTTTCAAACAATTTCTTTTTAATACTTTGATTTAACAAAAACTAAATTCAAAACTATTCTTTATAAATCCAAATCTTTATTTTATATAACATTTGGACAAATCGCATAATTAATTTCCATTTGCTATATTTAATTTACCAAAAGTTCAATTCAAACTAAAAATTAAATTTTAAACCAATTCTCCTTTAAATAAATCTTTCACTTAATAAATTGAATTTCCATTTGATAAATATTCTTAACAAAATATTAAATTTCTTTTAATGATTGAATTAACAAAGGTTCAATAAAAACTGAATTTCTTTTTAACTAAAATTAAATTTATCGAACTAATGATTAAATTCCTCCTTTTATTTTAATAATTTTGATTAACTAAAAATTATATTTTAAACTAAAATTTTATTCTTAATATACTAATTTGAACTAATATTTTTCTTTTAACAACTAATTCTTCAATTTATTAATACTCGAATATAAAACCAAGCAATTAAATTTTATTTCTTAATTTTAGTTGTAAATTAGCTTTAAACCAATTTTTATTCTTTAAATAAATTTATCATACTAAAAATTTATTTTTACTTTAAATTAATATCTTTAAATCAATTTCTTTTAATAAATTGTTTAACTAAAAATTTAAATTTAAAAACTAAATTCCTTTTACAGATTGTATTTAGTAATGTATTTATTTATTTTTTTTCCAAACTTAACTATATATTTTAAAAATAAATAATAAAAAAAAAACTACCTTATTTCAGCTATCGCCGAACCCATGCCCTAACTGCCCTGCCGAGCGCCGCCATCAACTCGAGTGCGTCCCTGCCGCCTGCGCCTCCCTCAAAGTCGCGACCCACTGCCACCCACCATCGCCTATACTGCCGCCGCGCCCCTTGAATCGCGACCCATAGAGGAGCCGCCATCTCGTACGCGCACCTCTCTCCCTTACGCTCGCGAAACCCCCAAGCTCGAAATCAACATGTCAGCCCCATCGCGTCAGTGAATCGCCGATACCCCCCCACTGACAGTCGAAACCCCTCACACGCCGCCGCCTCACGCGCGCGCTTGCTCCCCCCAATCGCCGCCAAATCGCCTTGTCGCGCGCGTTCGAATGAATTTGGGAACGAAGAATAGAAGAGGGCTCGGCAATTTTGGGTTTGAAAGAAATTTGGGGAGAGAAGGAAGAAACTGGCATCGGCCATTTAAAAATTTCTCGATTTTGAATTGAAAAAGAGAGGAGCGTGATTTTATCAGAGAAGAAGTATGCACTGCACGACGTTGTATCGTGATTTTAGGCGAGATGATAGGCGTTGATTTAGGGAGAACGTGGTGAAGTTTGACTAAGTTTTAAATTTAAATTTTAAATTAAATCGTTGAAAATTTCGACGCGTTTATGTGTCGTGTGCTCACATATTAACTCCGAAAAATACGAAATTTGAAATCCGGCAATAATTCAATATTACGGACCCAATGGAACTGGTTTCGTCGAATTCCGAGACTGTGCCTCGGACGGCTATTTTAAATATCGATTCAAACGATTAAATTTCAAAACTGAACAATTCACTTTCAATTCAATTCTGAAGCTTCTATTATCTTCAATATTATCAATATAAATTTTACAAGCCTTTGAAATATATTTTTTAATCGGCTTAAAATTTTAGATTCAAATTTTTATTCAACTTTCAACAGATTAAATTCTATAATTTAATTGCCAAATTCAAAGTTATATTGAAATTTCAATCCAAACCATCATTCAAATATTTAAAATTAATTAAATATCTCCAAATTAAATTATTCAAAATTCTGGGTCGTTACAAATATTAACTTAGAATATATTTGCAATATCAATTTCCAATTAAGAATTCACCATTCCTTTCTTAAGTTTAGTATAAGAGTTTTATATGCTTCTTTATTTATTTTCACTTTACCACTATAGTTTATATCTATTTCTATTCAAATTAGTTTTTACCACTTACATATGAATTCAATTTATATCCAACTCTAAATATTGAATTTTATCTTCTCTTTATAACCGATTCATATCACTATTTCAAATTAGTTTCATTCACTAATTTATTTCAATTTCCAATTTGAAATCATTTTGTCGTTAACAAAACTTTTCCCAAAAAATTTCAAAAAAAATTCTAACTCCCAAAATTTTGGCAGAGTCTCCTTTGTACGGAGGAGCTTTTGCAATTTGACAAAAGATATAAATATATATACATCGACCCACCCGGTAGGAAAAACAAAAACATTTCATATTTTCTATTTTTATTGCGTATGCGTACCTTATTTAGCATTTATAAGCAAGTGGCTTATTTATTCAGAAGTTAACGTGCTCAAAATCCAGCCAAACGGCTTCCCGGTACCTGTACTTACTCAATTTAAACATGTGAGTGCAATATATATAAAGTTTAACAATATTTCACTTATTTGTAATAGTTAAACACGTGAATTCTAAAAGCAATGCACACCAAACACTTTCCGTAAGCAATTTATACAGTTTTAATACTAATTCAACTGTTTTCAGTTAATTCATATACCATTTTCATTCAATTTGAATGGTTTACAACCCACTTGCTTATATTCCATTCATTTTTAATTTTAAACTAACCCATGTTATTCCAATTGATTTTAAAAATCAATTCCATTCACTTCTGTTAATACATTTACTTTTGTTTATGATAAAATGGCTCATTTTCTGTGCAAATTTGATGTTATTCATGCAAATAACAATTACTTAAGATTATAACCATTTTAAATTGATTCCAACTCAATTTATATTTATTTCCTTCTATTTTAATTCATTTACAACCATTTTATTTAACTCGACACAATCCATTTCAATTTTATTCACGGTCCACTCATTTGCGTTTCATTTCTTATCCGCATTCATTTAAAACCATTCTATTAAACTTGAAAACATTCTATTTTTCTTATTGTCTCTAAGTTGTTTCAATTCCTTAACAGTTTAAATGGTTTACAATTATTTATTTTAGAATTTCATTCCATTAAATATTATCTGTAACTCACCGAATTTTATTCGATTCAAATTTATTTTCACTTGATTTAAATCCAACCCGATATCATTAAACTTAGTTAAAGTTGAATTCAATTGAACTCTCCTCCATCTATTTAGCTTAAGTTAATTAACTTCAATTTATTCAATTTATTACAAGGCCACTTTCAATTTTATTACCACCCATCTGGGTTTTACTTGCAACCAAAACAATCCCTACTTTAATCTATTTCCAATCATATTTACTTCATTAACAATTTAAGTCGAATTTAATTAATAACTCGAGTTTTTTTCCAAACTTCATTATTAACTCACAATTCAGCTTCTATTATAACTACATTAGGTTCCATTTACATATTTCATTAACTAATCTATTATCTAATTAGTTCTTTCCCTATTTATAATTCAATACCTGATTTTTAATCTCAAAAATCACTTCATTAAATTTTCTTAAGTTCAATTTATTTTATAATTCAAGTTTGGATTTTTGTTTTATTTTCCAAATCATCAAACAATATTTATTTTGGGTTTTCTATTCCACTTTCTAGTTTTATAAGTCATAATTTATTATTTTACACATTTCCATTCATTCTAGGCTTGAATATATTCGTCTCTATTTTTAACTCGAGCCTTACACTTATTTATATCACAACACATTTTTATTCCATGGACTTTTAATTCTTTTATAAGTTATTCTAATTCATTTATTCCAATCCAATTCTTATCCAACTTATTTCCATTAATTCAAGGATCTAATTCCATTCAATATCACTCATAGCTCAACTGAATTTTATTCCAATTCAATTCTATTTTATTTTAACTCAGATTCATTTAATTAAATTCGATTCAATTTTCTTTCTCAATCCAAGTTAATTTCATTTTTAACTTTTCACTTTAAATTGAAATTCCAACATTCAAAGCTTATATTCCCTTCCTGATTTAAAAATCATCTCAATTTATAAGCTTATAACCTCTCTCATCAGGATTTTTAAATACTCCCGGCTTTTGGGTTTCAAATCATTTTGAAATCTCAACATCTCAAAATCACACTTCTCAAAAATTTTAAACCAGTCCTAGTTTTTATTCTCAACAATTTTCCTTTGAAAATTCAAAAACAGCTAGCTTTTCTGAACAAATCAATTTGGCAGCAATCCGTCACTTAGAAACTCGAAAATGAACATCGACGATGTTGCAGTCATCACCGAAGTTATTTTCCAGCGACTGAAGTGAGCTCATTGCTATATCCCTTTCCAAAATCTTTGAAAATCATTTTCAAACCCAAAGGAATTTAATTTTTTAAATTTTCAAATCCTTTTAATCTATATTCAAATATTATTCTAAAATTTTATCTTATTTTTAATTATTAATCATACTGTAATTCACATTTATAGTTTACATTTACAAATCCCATTTATTTTATTAATTTATTCCTTAATCTTTGCTTATTATTTAAATTTCAGTTAATTTTTTACACAATAATGATAATAATTTAAATATCATCATTCCTAACATCCAAGAAACCGTATATTAGCTAATATAGTTTACAAAAAAATTTCTTTATATCAAAATATATTTTTGGGTAAAATTATTTCATTCACTCACATTTAAAACAATGTCGTGTCAAAGTTCTATTCAAGTGTTTAGAAACCCCTTCGATACAGTTGTCCAGAATGTGCCGACGAAGGTTCAGATGCCACTCAATAAACCAATCAACACAATATAAACCATTTTTACACCCACAAACAAATACGCGCTCATATCTATTAATACGCTCAAACTCATTTTAGAGTACTACAGACTCTAATTTAAATGAGTAATTCCCACCAGAGCCAAGGTTATCACCAACCTAAGCTCTGATACAAACTGTAATGTCCCACAAATCCGTACCCCTTGAGTCAACACTATTCTACATCAATTAACTCAAGTTGAACAGAAATACGAACCATTTGGGTTAAAGAAGAAGAGGTAGAAGAAGAGAAACAGAAAACAACAACAAAATCTTACCATCGCAGCGGAATAAAATATAATAGGTAATC
The DNA here is from genome assembly GCA_030765085.1 of Allium cepa. Taxonomy (NCBI): domain Eukaryota; kingdom Viridiplantae; phylum Streptophyta; class Magnoliopsida; order Asparagales; family Amaryllidaceae; genus Allium; species Allium cepa. Next base: position 658,081,016 of record CM060938.1, on the reverse strand, counting down.
ATAAATCTTTACACAAAAACAAATACTATGTCTGTTTATACATACATCATCAGAGTACATCATCAGCGTTCAACATCATCAATAACATACAACTGGATACACTGCAGAATAATAATAGCAAGTACGAAAGTACGTATCGCCATCCAGCTCATCCCCTGAGCTCCACAGCATCCTTTCCTAAATTCTATAATACTCGGTCTGACCCGACATTATAATTAAATAATACCTGAGTCAGTCTAGAACACCAGCGTGAGAAATCACACTCAAATTGATTATTAAAGTTTCAAATATTCTTTTGAAAATAAAAGCATCTCATAAGACCACGCCACATATAAACATGTCGGGATTTTACCTTATGATAGCTAAAACATTTCTTATTAAAATCCTTTGATATTATAATAGGGTCTATCTAAAAATACTTATTAAAAATTCCAGCTACTATCCACAGAGTGGGTAATACAAACAAAACTCGTAAAAGGCGCGTAGGGAGAGTGGATTTCCAACTAATGACTAGGCACCGGGGTACCACCTGTCACAGTACCTGGTCTAAATCAGCGTACCGAGGATCACTCCCGACCCCTTGCTACACAAGTCCCAGACTATCCCTTACTAGATAATCTCGAGTAAGATCACCCCACGGTTGGGATCAGCAACCGCACCACTAAGCCAAAATAAAAAGGGACATCTAGAAAGGATGACCTTACCCGGAAATAGGTGCAACCCACCAAGCCTTGCTGCATAACCCCTGATTTTCAGTCATTCCTGGTTGATGAGGCTTGAGGCTAAGCGTTACCTTTAAGATCGTTTCACATAGAATGCTCATCGTCCACCTGACGATGTTCTGAAAGCATTCATCCATACAAGTCCGTTCCGGGTTCGAATGGAACCGAAGGCACTATTCCTACTACATCCATTTTGGAAATATCCTCAAGAATAGTAGCGACTAGCCCTTGCACTTCACTGCTCCATCTTCGCACCCAAACTCGTTTTCCCACGAAAATGTACAAACCGGATCGAAATGGTTTTCAAGAAATTAATCCCGATCCCGGTTTCTTCGAAACCATCAACGCATTTGGCCAATATTGATAGTCGGTTATTTAACTATCAATTAACATTCACAACAACCATCCAACATAAATAATTTCACCAAATTATTTATTAAACTCAAATTATCTTCACAAGAAATATTTCCAATTTTCAACCCTTAAAAAAATAGTTTCAAACCCCACTCTTCTCATGGAATGAATTTCAAAATAATTATTTCCACTGAAAACACCAAGTACAAAGCTTTAGATTTTTAAAATAATTTAAAACAATTTATAAATAAAGTATATATTTTAACATTTAGATTGAGAACTACTTCAATACTTTATTAAAAATATACACTTTAGGAATATTTAAAATGAGGTTACTTTTATAAAATATAAACTAATTTTTCTCTTTTAAAATAAATACCGAGTCACTGTTAAACAATTACTATTATAATATATTGAAAGAAAATACTTACTTTAGAATTTAAATATTTTAAAAGTGATAAATTTTCCAAAACTTGGTTTTTAAAACAACTTTAAAACTTATAACTTATATTTAAAAATTTACTTTGAAAATGTACTTGGTTATCGAGGGAGAATTTCCAATTTCAATCACTTAAATCAATTTTCCAAATTGATTTTCATTGTACTCCATTTGAAATAAATTTCTTTACTTACTCAATTCATTTCAAAATTCGTTAATTATGGATTTTATTATTATTATTTTCCGTTTGATTTTAAATCTTTTAACTGAAATATACAAATTTCAGATTTTCCCAATTCTTCTTTATTCTTTTCAAAATTTAAATCTTAAATTTAAAATAAATGCTTTGTTCTTTTAAATAATAACACTGAAGTTTAAAATTCATTAACTTTCTGTTTATTCAAAATTTCTTTTTCATATACGGAATTTATTTATTAGAATTTTAAAACCACTAATATTCTTATCCAGTTCATTTTTAATTAATTTAAATTTTCTATAATTATTTCACTTACAAATTCTCTTCCTTTTATTTTCAAAATTCCAATTCTATATATTTTGATAACTTAGTGTATCGAAATATATTCAAGTAAACCCTAGCATCCAACATTACAACTACCAATAATATTCATTACAGAATCGAATATTCATAACAAAGAATATTAAACAATATAAATAATTTTGAGGAATCCAGTTGGATCCCTCCAACCTGTTTTCCCTGCATCCACAGGCGTTAGCACAATATAAAATACCAATTCCACTTCGAGGTGGAATATCGCGGTATATGAGTTTTTATATAAAATCATCCGCTATTATGCGGCGCATAGGGTCTCATCTGCTATAAAATGCAGGAAATCAATCATTCCAAGATATATTATATACTACTATATATAATATTGCACATCCAATCCAAACAATCAATCAACCAATTTTTTTAAATTTAACCATTTAAATTAAAATTATAACCAGATGAGTGAGATTAACTCACCTTTAATTTTTGTTTTGCAATCCACTTTAATATTGCTTTGGATTTCCTGATGTTTGACCTTGTTGGAAAAACAAACTCAGGAGTCCACCTCACTCAAATCGTGATACCCCATAGCCTCCATGGTGATTTCACGATTGCAGCTCGAGTTCGAGCTCAAGCTCAAAATCCTAAATCGCCGACCTCATCGCGCCTCCACGCCGTATCGCGACCACCCAAAGCCCTAGCAGTACTAGCCACGACGCGATCAAAACTCCCAGTGCCTCCTCCCATGAAGCCCTCTGCTTTGCTCGCAAGCGTCCCTTCGATTGTCGCCGAACCCCTAGAAATCCAAACCCTAATTCGCTTCTCTGGTCGAACGCGAACCTCCCCTTCCACTTGAACGAACGTCACAGCAATAAATCGACTCAGCCCTAGCTTCATCCGGCATCGCGAGTCTCCCCAGCATCGAAGTCGACATTGCTTTCAATTTCACCATCGACGACGTGCACGAATGACCCCCCTTTTTCGTTCGCCATTTTTTTTTATTTTTTTTTGAATGTAACTGAGGAGAGGAACGAGGTTTGATGGGTTTTAGAATATAAACTGAAATGTTTTGGCCATTATTCTTACTTTAAAGACGTGTGTGGAAGCTTCAGAAGGAAGACAACGCGTGTCTATATTTCTCAACGTGCCAAAACTTAGTATAGTGTTCGATTATATTATTTATTTTCAAAGTCAAATTTAAATTGTCCAAAAATTACAACACAAAATTCTGAACTCTTATCAAGGCGTGGCGCTAAGCATTCATAATGTTATACACATATTCCGAACACAATGAAAAAGGTTTCGAGTCCTAATTCGATCGTATGGAGAAGATAGCTCTTTGAATCGAATTAAAGTATTAAATTTTCGATATTAATTCTAGCGCGTTTATATATCGCATGCTCACACAACAAATCCAATCAATAAGAAATTTGAAATCCGATAATAATTTAATATTACGGATCCAATGGAACTGGTTTCGTCGAATTCCGAGAATGTGCCTCGGAAGGCTATTTTTAAATATCGATTTAGATGATATATTATTAAAACTTAACAAAACATTCCAAATTCAATTTCAACACTTTTACTATCTTCAGTATTATCAATATAAATTTTACAGACCTTTAAATTATATTTTTTACAGGCTTAAAATTCCAGATTCAACATCTTACCCAAATTTCCAATAATTAAATTCAATAATTAAATTTCCAAATAATGGTGATATTTGAAATTTAAGTTACAAATTAACTTTTAAATATTTAAAATCCATTAAATTTCCCAATTTCAAATGCCTAAAAATTTTGGGTCGTCACAACCCGAGTTCCCCTACTGAACACTAGCCACCGCCGTGCCCCTGCTCCCACCCGAAGCTTGACCTAAGTCCCATTCACGACCGAAGCATCCCCAGCCTCAACCAAGACTCCACCTGCAACCTACTCTGCCAATTTTCTATGCACGGTCCGTTTTGATTTTGCTTTCTATTTATACATATGTTGTTGTTGAAAGCATATATGTTCATGTGTGTCCTCAAGCACATATATGTGTTTATCAAAATATATATATATATATATATATATATATATATATCTATATCGTTTTTTCCCCTTGCGGTGGGTTTTCTTTTTTGTGCTTGTGATATATATAGTATCCTATATATGCGTTGCACATACAAATCGATGGCAGTAGTATGCATTTTTTTGATGTCAGCACCTTTATAACGTGGCTAAGAATGCATATATATTGATATATTATGTCTGTAGCTGTCATCGGCATTTACTTTGGACTCCACCCTGTCCACCTTATTTTAGTCACCATCAGGCCTTAAAGTCTTTTGAATTGTGCATGTGTATACTTGGATAGTATACATATATTGAGAATAGTTCATTGCTGTAACATATATATGCTGCTCTTTAGGTTGAATGTACATTGTAGTAAAAATATATACATGCGGTTATAAATAGCATACGCCTTATCTTTGCTTTACACTTTATATGTATGTTGTAGTACGTGATATGTAAAATATATAGGGCACTTTTGATACAGGTCCTTATTAAGTTTCAAAATTCACGAAAAGTCCTTCACTAAATTTTAGTGTAAATTAGGTCCCTGTTTTTTATTCACGATTATTGCAGAGCATGATGCAACATTTAATAAAAGTTGCTGACATTTCCGCAACTTTTCTGTACACTGTGAACATAGTGTGAAAATTGCTTAAATATCAGCACTTATTTATAAAACTTGCTGACATTTCAGCAACATTTATGTACACTGTGAAAACAGTTTATGAAAGTTGCTGAAATATCAGCACTTATTTATAAAAGTTGCTGACGTTTCAGCAATAATTTTTCTTTGTTTTTACAATGAAACTTTGACAAGGAAAGTTGCTGAAATTTCAGCACTTATTTATAAAAGTTGCTGACATTTCAGCAATAATTTTTCTTTGTTTTTACGATGAAACTTTGACAGGAAAAGTTGCTGAAATATCAACACTTGTTTATAAAAGTTGCTGACATTTCAGCAATAATTTTTCTTCATTTCCAGAAAACAAGGACCCTCTTTACAATGAAATTTGATAGGGACCCGCTTTACAATATGAAAGTACGATTGGGATGCCTCCCTAATTTCCACTAATATATATGTGTATTGTATGCACGCATGATGCTCGATGAAAGGCACATATAAGTATTCTGCACCCAATTTTTTTTACACAAGCTATATGTGCTCGGATTTGAACCTATGCACGTTATATGTAATACGTATATAAATTGCTGACAAAATTATACATGTTGTATATATATATAAATATATATATATATATATATATATATATATTTTCTTTCCAAAATTTTATAACACAAAAATTATATATACTTCGTATATATATTATTTTACCATGTTGTGTATGTCATTTCTTTCAATTTCCGACAAATTGCATATGTTGTATATGTTGCACGTGTGCGATTTGGCGAATTTTTTTACATGTTGTATATAATGATGCTTTTAAAAATTATAAAATAAATGTATGCATATATTGCATATGCATATTTTATTTGTTTTTCATTAAATTTCTTGTGCTAAAATTATATTCTTGCTTGTCGCAGCAAATTGACTTATCATGCCTGATTCGTGTCAGTGTCCGTTGCTTTGCTCTTTGTGTTTATTGCGGTCGATTTACAGTCATTTGTGTAAAATTACCCAGCAATGATCAAAGTTGAAAAGTGGAGAAAGCAATTATAGGACCTGTATTATATCTCACAGCGCATGAAATAAAATATAATAATCATCACATATATAAAATTGACAGAAAGGTAATAACTAAATGAACAACAAATATCAAAGTGCATGGCTTTATAGAGTTGTACAAAATAGTAGTAAAGTTTATACAACTAAAAATAAACTCAAGATAATTGTCTCTAAATAAAATAGCCAACACCGTTTAGGCTCCATAGTGTCGCACAGTGGAATACGCAATAGTAAGCCGTATATAAATACGAGAAAGCACAAACTCCTACTGTCGATCTACACAGCACCACCTATCACCCAAACTTGTTATCCAGTGTACTCATTTAAGAGTACCCAAAACAATAATAAGCAAAACATAAAACATCGAGTCAAACAACAGTCTAGTGTGAGCGATAAACAATCTCAAAATGCTATACATGTTGATATAGTAAGGAACAAAGCTACAAGAATCATACCTGATATGTCCCTACATACAAAGAGGAAGAAGGAAATGAAAATTGATTGAAGAAATGAAAGAAAGGAATTTGTTTTAAATAAATAAAAAAAATTCTATTCTTTCTTTGCAAACTGTCCACTTTAATTCCTTACTGATTTTCAATCAAGTCAATCATCCCCCTTCCTTAGCATGGTTAAGCAAGTTTTCGAGAATCTTCAAGTGTGGCTTGCACACCAGCCAAATCCAAGTGTGAAACCCAAAAGTCCAAGAATCAAGACAAGCCATGGATCGATACCTATCCATGCCCATGGATCGGTTCAGACCCCTAATGCTTGCTCAAAGTTGCTACATGGTTCATGCTGCACATAGTTAGGGTGATCCTCAATCAACACATGCCATATAAGATGGTTCACTAGCCACTCGGTATCCAAACGATAGATGGATAAATCCAAGTTTCAAGAAAACTAAATCAATTGTTTTTACCCAACCACCGAACCATAAGATTCCTATGATCCATGAGTCATGCCGATACATCTAAGCTCCATAAATGAAGGTACAAGTCATCCAAGCAACGTCGAAGGATCAAATGAAGATTAAAAATCATTTTATGGATTGGTACCGATCCGTAAGGCATGATTTGGTATCGATCCCTAAATTTTGTTTAGCTTGCTACAATCTTCTGAGAGTGGCTCCTTTAGGATGTGGGGAAGAACATGGTTAAGAGAACTCCATCAGCCTTCAACTATAAATAGTGGATGATAGGCATTGTTTATGGGATCTTTTTGCTTTCACTCTAAACTTTTTTACTTCTATTGTAACCTCTCGGGTTAATACCGATCCATAGACTATCGATCCTTTAGATCATCCTTGTAAAAACCTTATAGAATCATAAACAAATTTCAAGTAGAAGTAGGCCAGTGATTAGCCGAACCACTTTAATTGTTGTGTGTTTTTTCCATCGTTTGCTCATTTATTGTCTTCATTTTATCTTCTATAATATTTTGGGTGTTCATGCCAACTTTTGGTGTAAACACCTTCGTGTTCAATTTTCGTAATCCAAATATTTTCCACCATTTTAGTAGTTTAAATTTCTAGGCTAGTTACATGCTTAAAACTGACCCATTTAAGAAACAAATTCCATCCAAAAATATAATTTGACCCAAAACCAAACCCAGCTTGGCCGATCGGAGGCGACGCACGTGTGTATTTGTTAACATGTAAGGCCTTTATCTTCAACCCAAGAGAAAACATTTAGGTGCTCAAAGCTCTTAATCTTTCTCCTTTGAAAACTATATTTAAACCTATATAGTTTAAGCTATCCTGCAATATAGAACTATTCAATTTCCATACTTCTCCTCTTCTCTTTCTATCTTCTTCTCCAAAGTAAAAAGGCTACTCGCACAAGATTTATTAATTTACACTAATAATGCTTCACCAAATTTAAATATTCTTTTGTCATATATTGTAGAAAAACTCATACATAAGTATAGATATTTTATGGACTTAATCTATACATAGTGATAATATGTCAAAGCATGTCAGAATAAAGTAGTTACTAAGCATTGAACCATCAATTTTATGCGAGGTGTTGGTGTTTAACACATAATTTTCTTTCCTTTAAATAGTTTGAAAGACAATATGTAGATTGGCCTTGTGTTTTTATCTCGGTATCATGAAGTGCTCTTAAACTAAGCCACAGTCTCGTAGAATGCGGCACCACTGTTAACACCAAAAATTCATCATCGAAACTAGGTTTCGATGGAGAGTAGAGGTCGCTAAGGACCTTCTGCAAGAGCCGAAGAGATGCTTATGGAAAGGTCAAGAAGGATTCCGCAACTAAGGATCCGTATGAGATGGTTATTCCCACAAGAGGCTTCCACATATGATAAATACTTTCACCTTTGGTTCCGCATAAGAGGGTTCCACAGAAGACAACTCACTGGTAACGGAAGACGTTCGACAAGTATCACATTCGTGAAAGAGCCTTCCGCAAGTAATGGTTCCGCACTGAAAGCCTTCCGCAAGAGACATCAGCGTCATGTAAAAATATTACCTTCCGCAAATCCAATTCTCCACCTCATTCGAAGGAACCTTTCAATGGGATCGATAGGATGCTTCTGCAATAGAAGATCAGAGCACTGGATGCAGGGCAATGCCGGTCAAGCACTTTAGAAGCGCCACTTACCTTTAGAAGACCTTTCGATGAAGTCAAAAGGTTCCCTTCCGCATCAAATCAGCTGCCCTTCCATCATTACAACAAAGCTGTGGATGTCGCATTCTCACTTTCCGATGGAGACAAGGGCATCCAAATATGTTTAGAAGAGCTATAAGCCAACCTTACGACAATGCCGAAAATACTTTCTTTTGCACAAGATCGGAAGGATGCGAGCGAAACCTACCTTCCGGCACGGTCGCCATGACCTCTACGGAAGGTGCAAACCCGCACCTATAGATTAGACCCGAGGGGTCCATTCTTGGGATACAGATTTTAGTTTTCGAAATCACTGCTATATTTTAAAGTTTGTAACCCTAATTTCTGAATAAATTTGGGGTTTTTTCCAACAGGTATTATTATGTAAACTTCAGTTCATAATAAAGAATTTCATGTTAGAGATCAATGTTGTCATGTCATTTACGTACTTTATGTCGATATAATCAAATATCTATCCTTTTTTCTATTTCATGGGTTCAAAAGGTTCAAGAGCATCTTTCTACTAGATTCAATCCCCCTCCGAAACCCCTTGAAATAGTGAATCCTTTTAAGATGCAATCTACGAAAATACCTTTCGACAAGGAGTTCATTTAAGATCTAAACTACAGAATCGAAACCATCATCTAGTCTTAAGGGGAATTACTTGGGATATACTCCTTACTTCTAAACATTTCGACGGGGTCGAAACCCCACAGATAATATTGAGGTTACACTACTGAATTTAAACCTACCTTTCTTTAGACTTTCGACGAAGCCAAATCGTTCTTGATCCACCGAATTAAACCTATCGCCTGGTTCGAAATCTTTATTCTTCCAACCTTTTGACGGGGTCGAAACCTAGCATTTATACATTTTAACCTTTAAAGTAGGTTATATTCTATGGAATATGGAATCAGGATTCATTTCCTCATCTCCGAGGGCCCAACTATCTTCCTTAAATGCTCTACATACAACATTTCACCTTAAGTCTATCTACTTGGATTCTTTGGCGTGTTGACCATAAATTTGATTAACACCTAGTATTAGAAGTCCATTTAGCCTTCCAAGGACCATATTGGAAAACGTTATGTATCAAGTCCTTCAGCATGGATTCTTTGGGGCGTTAATAAAAATTTGTGTTAACATTTTGGCGCTAAAAGGAGGGCCTGAACCTATGCTCCTGTTAAATTTTGATCACAGATTAATAGAGTTCTTCATTCAAAAGAAGAAGAAGGAAAGAACAAATAAAAACAACAATGAAAAGGCTGCAGTACAATCAGCTCTGGAAAATGATATAATCCTGAATTTCAACTTAGAAAATGCAGAGATTGGACAGCCTTCAACTCTGATATAGAGTTTAGAATTTACAACAACAAATGATAGCAATACGAGAATTGCTTGGAAGGGTTCCGTCACAAGAATCATTAAGGGTTGTGAAGGGAGAAGATGAACCACCGTCTCCAAATGAAGACCAACATGAGAATCAAGAAAGTCAGGCCAAGAACCATTGAGCAATCAAACAGTTTAGTCATAGAAGACAGTGGAGGTCACCATAATAACATTCACAACCAAATCACAGAGGATAAAATAAAACATATTTTCTGCGTTTTGGCAGCATTTTCGGTAGCGAAAAAATTCAAGTTTTTATAATTTGATCGTATCGTTAATATCTGTGTACCGTTTTATTCATCTCATCGTGCTGATCTCCGTAGTATATTTTTTTTGTATGCTAAGGCCGGGTACGTGACGGAAACAACAAAAAATAGGTGTCGTATCGATACCGTATCCGTGATCTTTTGTTTCCTTTATCATTTCAAATTACAACCGTGATAGCCAAGCGACAATTAATTGCTTTAATTATTTTACCAGATTCAGGTTTGTGCCCGTTGCCATTTCAGCCATCCTATGTTATATTTTGCCTTTCCACTTTTGCTTGTTGTTCATTCAGAGAGGTACTTTCTCATTGTGTTGTATTATATTTTATTCTGTTCTCTATATTTTATTTTTTTTCATTCTCTCGTTCTTCTCCTCTATATTTCCACCGAGATCTCACCCGTGCCTTTTTTCTATTTTCCCGAAGTAATAATTCGAAGCCTCTCCTCATGTGCTCACCTACCTTCATCCCTGTGCTTCTCACTCAACCTGGGAGCCTAGCCCTCTGATCCACGCCCAGAAAACAAAAAGCAAAAGCACCACCCACCGTGCCACTTCCCTCCGATCACCAGCCCTAGGACAACGCGGAGTGCCTCCCCACTGCCGCACCTAAACCCTGACCGGGCTGCACCCCACCGCGCCACCACCACTACACGTCGCCCAAAACCGAGAGCGTCTCACCCAATCGTCGGTATTCCATCACCCGAGTTCCCCCGACCGAACACTAGTCACCGCCGTGCCCCTGCTCCCACCCGAAGCCTGACCGAAGTCCCCTTCACGACCGAAGCATCCCCAGCCTCAACAAAGACTCTACCTGCAACCTACTCTGCCAATTTGCAATGCACGGTCCTTTTTGATTTTGCTTTCCATATATACATATGCTGTTGTTGGAAGCATATATGTTCTCGTGTGCCCTCAAGCACATATATGCGTTTATTATATATATATATATATATATATATATATATATATATATATATTTCTTGCGGTGGGTTTTCTTTTTTGTGCTTATGATATATATTGTATCCTATATATGCGTTGCACATACAAATCGATGGCAGTAGTACGCATTTTTTTTATGTCTGCACCTGTATAGCATGGCCGAGAATGCATAGTCTATAGCTGTCATCCGCATTTACTTTGAACTCCACCCTATCTACCTTATCTTAGTCACCATCGTGCCTTCTAGTCTTTTGAATTGTGCATATATACTTGGACAGTATACATATATTAGGAATAGTTCATTTCCGTGACATACACACACACACACACACACACACACACACACATATATATATATATGCTGCTCTTTAGGATGAATGTACATTGTAGTAGAAAGATTCCAGACAGCCCATAACTAATTATAGAAGATGAGCTAACCTTCTAAACTCTATCAGCATAGGGTATGTTTTTCCCTTGAAACATTCACAAGCTATGTCAATGATGTTGAATTTAGTTTGAAAGATTCTTTTGTCCATATATGTTGGCATTCAATGGAGTACAAGAATGCAGGAATGGGAAATGATGCTGAATAAAATCTGCTACATCTTTGTCATCCTTTAATGCGTTTTTTGCTTTCCATGCCACATGTTTGTGGTCTACTTGCTAGAACCAAAAGCATTAAATGCGTGGGATGGATCCATTAGCTTTTTATTCATCATTTGTCAACAAATATTAAATTGATGAGTCAGTTGGACAAAGTTTCTCTTTTGTGGTCTTCTTTTTCTAATTTCTCTTTTGTCAAAATTTTTCTTCTTTTGTCAAATCTGTACTGGTGTGACAAAAGATATGCACTTGCATGTATCACAAGATTAAGTTCAGTTGTTGTGATATATTTCATGGTAAATTTTATTACTAGACAATTTTGAGTGGAGCAATTAAAAATTTCACTTTGGCAAAGAAGAGTAAACAACATCCAACTTCAACAGGAATAACAAAATCAGTGAAAGTGAAGGATACATGACCTAAGAGGAGTTCTAATTTAGCCTATGAAGACATGAAATTTTGGTGTGTCAACAATATTAGAATTTCTATCGCAGATGATATTATCAAGGATTTACTAACCTAGATTTGTTTCTGAGCTTTGGGGAAAACATGAGAAGCTTTGTCTACGTAAAGTTTGCTAACAAAGCTAAATAAAATCGGGGAACCTTACAAGCTAAATAAAATCTGGCAAAGTTTGCTAACAAAGCAAAGTTGATCTTTTACTATGCTTCTAAAAAGAGGCACAAAAAATGGATTTTACGTCGCGAAAGGTTACAAAACATCACAAATACACGAATGCGGCCTAAATTTATATCGTAAAAAACTTTAACTTTTAAGTTGCCGATATGGTTTGTACCAGCTGCATGTTGGCAAGGGGAGTTAACCACCATGCTCATCTAGTCATCATAAAGGTAAAAATTGAGCTGAACCTACCTTTGATTCTCGTTCAATTAATTAAAGGCATTGCACATGAATAAAGATTGTTAACTTTGGAATTTTCTGTTTGTTTATTTTGAGCAAGAGTTGATTAATTAAAAATGTTCTACACGGTGAACTTTAATGCTAAATGCAATTTCTTCGACGTATGCTTGGCTCCATTTTATTATTACTGTTTGACGACTTGGGACCAAATATTTGATATTCATGTATAATAAGCTTCCAAAGATGAAAAAATTAAACACAAAATGAAGCAAAGTAGAAGCAGCTGCAGATGCTGCAACGATTGTAAAGGCAGAGCAGAATAACAATGAGTCAACAGGTAAAAAGAGCGAGGAAAAGTAGGCTACAGAGCCACTTATGCAATACTACATTCATGTAAAGGCGAGATGAGCCCAAGCTACAGATAGCCACAGCCTTGTTGATGGGGTAACATTTTGCTTGTCCTTGTTACTTTTACGGTGCATTATAGAGAAAGTTGTAAGTACTATATATAGAACAGTTTATTAAATAAATAAATAAATGTATATATATACTTGAATGTAATAATACTTCGAATGAAATACTGATGTGAATAACAAAATAACTAGCCTGACAAAACAAGCAAGAGGGGTTATCTGCATGATATAGTCCATGACCACTATTATTTTCTAATGAGTATTTTGAAACAACTGTAATTCATGTAATGATTAACGTTATTGAGTCCGGACTTTCAGACTTGGATACGATAAAATCAAAATATAATTCACATCAAACTATGAATCCAGTTCATTGTTTTATGAATTTTGCTAAACCAATTATAAGTCAACAGTACGGACATGGTGCGTATATGATAAAATCATATGAGCCTACCAGTTAACTCAAGTCCCACGAGTTGGGATAAAGTAGGCCATTGCAATTTTTACGGCTATTTGTTTGTAAGTGCACATGTTGTAATGTTGACATTGTTACCATATCATATTTTTCATATTTGAAACTTAGTTTCAACAAGCCAATGGATTGCGACAGTGGATTAAGAGCTTCTGAGTATTGGCTGACCTTAATTTGTTAAAAGCATGGGTCCTCCTTTTTTTATTCTTGGCCACTGTATTTATGTTCTTCTCCATTATTCATCATATTATGACTAAACTACATGAATACTTGTTTATTATCATTTTGCAACGATTAATATTTCCTTATCTGATTTAATATTTTAATTTTTTTTGGGACGGTACACTTCATCATCTAAAGCTCCTTTTAAGTCTAATATTCAATGTATTAAAGTATTAAACTTACGAGTACTAAATATATGATGTCTTGATCATTATCTTGCTATGTGTGCAACAAACAATAAACCCACTAGGTCATATGGTTTTATTATGATACTATTAGGTGCATGTTTAGATTGCGATATACATGTTTTGGGATCATATGAATCAAAATCATTTTTCATCAACGAAAATGATACTGTTATATTATGAAATTGTAAATGGTGGGTTTAAACCAAATCCCTTGCAATATCTGACCAAATTATAAAACCAAATCTAATTATGCGAATAAAAAAGAATTGAATTGGTATATTTCATGACTTAATGATTAGTCATCTTGATGTCTAAATTATCCACTAAAGTATCAATAAAGTTTACTTGTTCAAGCTGGGTTAAAAATACAAAGTATTAACTAGCCATAAAATCACACTCAACCTACATATCAATTGAAGAGTCCATTAGGAGGGGTAGAGACCGGCTAGAGCACCAAGGAGATATGCAGCAGAGCTGAAAGAAAAGAGTGAAAACAGAAGGAAGAAGAAGGTTTTCATGTTCAACAGCAGCCTATTTTGTAGAAAGGCTGATACACATGATTGGGTACTATTACGCTACATGGCAACAAATTGCTGGTTGAGTTCGAAGTTGTAACTAACTTCCATTTTCTAATAATAAAAATATTTAATAAGAAGCTTCTATATTGTCATATATTGATTTCCTTTGCTGGCATTTATTGGTGGCAGGATTCTCTTCCTATGCGATGCTCGGTTTCTTGTAGGGATGGTGAATGCACGTTTAGGTCTATCATAGGAGTGATTGTATCATTACTCTCCTCTTGAAAGTCAACCTTGTCCTCAAGGTCGTGTGGAGTGGTGAATTCCCACGGTTATGGTGTGGGTGTTACTGCATGCGGATTAGGGCATAGTTTGAGGACAAGATATGAAAGATAAGGCGTATGCAAGCTTCTTGTGGTAGACAAAGACGATATGCAACAAATCCAACCTTTTCAATAATTTGAAAAGGACAAAGCAGCGCTTGGATAACTTGTGTTGTGGTAAGCGAAGCGAGTACTGGCGTATGGTTGAAGGTTAATGAATACCCATGAGCCTACCAAAAATTGTTTGTCTTGCCTGTGCTTGTCGACTTGATTCTTCGCGAACTTGAGCACGTTGCAAGTTTGTTTTGATTATATGTAGAATTTGGTCTAGTGTCCTTGCTCATTCTTCTAGTTCGTGTAGATCAGATGTTCCCATAATGTAGTCAGAGATAATCAGAGATGCATGACCATATACCGGTTGGAATGGGGACATTCCAATAGAGGAGTGCTTGCATGTATTATACCGAACACTAGCCACCGTCGTCCCCCTGCTCCCACCCGAAGCCTGACCGAAATCCCCTTCAAGACCGAAGCATCCCCAGCCTCAACCAAGACTCCACCGGCAACCTACTCTACCAGTTTGCTATGCACAATCCTTTTTTTATTTTGCTTTCTATTTATACATATGCTGTTGTTGAAAGCATATATGTTCATGTGTGTCCTCAAGCACATATATGTGTTTATTATATATATATATATATATATATATATATATATATATATATATATATCGTTTTTCCCCTACGGTGGGTTTTCTTTTTTGTGCTTGTGATATATATGGTATCCTATATATGCGTTGCACATACAATTCGATGGTAGTAGTATGCATTTTTTTTATGTCTGCACCTGTATAGTGTGGCTAAGAATGCATATATATTGATATATTATGTCTGTAGCTGTCATCAGCATTTACTTTGGACTCCACCCTGTCCACCTTATCTTAGTCACCATCAGGCCTTCAAGTCTTTTGAATTGTGCATATATATTAGTATTATTATTATATATATTATTATAGTCGGTTATACACTAATTAATGTTGATTTCACCAGGTTTTCTTAATTCGAATTTAGTAGTGTGGAAATAGAGCTGCAACTACTTGTGAAACCATGTTTGCTGAATCAAGCCCGGGGAGTTTGTACGTTATTTTCATATTTTGCTGCTTTGCGGTTATTGTCGATTATTTTCTCAGCCTTGAACTTGAACTATTATTTCCTTTGTTTAAAATGAATTTAAGCATGTACCGGTCTAGCTTGACATCCGAGAAAAGGCAAAATGACAATAAACTTTGTGTCTGTGCCTTAAGACTCTATCATGGATGATCATCATACATATAAGAAATGTTCACGGCATCATTTGGATGTCAGAAATAGTTCGTCTCTCTTCTTTCAAACACATTTGTCATTCATATATCTATCAAAAACTCGAAATATTCAACCCCTTTAAATACATACCTGTGGAAACTTCAGATTGAAATTGGCGCACACTTTGTTGTAATAAAACCAATCCCTAATGTTACGTGCCTATCAATTCATATTTATACATCACTTCTTCAAAATATTTAGCGGTCGATACTATTCCAATTTCAAGCCGTCGTTCCTTCTTATAACATGTGAGACAATCCTAACCTAACCTTTAGTTCTAAAAAAATATCAAACACTAATACTCGCATGGATTATTCAAAACTCTAAAATTGGTTTATTGTATATATATTATTGTGAATTTGCTGATCAAACCAATTAAAGTTCCATGACCAAACCAATCTCTAATGTTACGTGCCTATCAATTCATATTTATGCATTACTTCTTCAAAATATTTAGCAATCGGTACTATTCCAATTTCAAGCCGTTGTACCTTCTTATAACATGCAAGACAATCCTAACCTAACCTTTAGTTCTAAAATAATGTCTAACACTAATACTCGCATGGATTATTCGAAACTATGAAATTGGTTTATTGTATATATATTATTGTGAATTTATTGATCGAACCAATTAAAGTTCCATGATCTCCTGCCAGTGCTACAAATCCTTTTTCACTATATAAATTTTGCTTGAAAGAGCAGAATCTCTGCTTTGACCCTCTATTTTGATTTTCAACTACATGTTCCTTTCATTTATAGCCATAGCTTTTGATGTTTCTTTCTTAAAGTTAATGGTTCGATATATATTTTCTAAAAGTGATCCAGAAAATAAAACTAGCACTTTGTTCAGCGCTGTGCAAGTTTAATGAATGATACAAGGAATAAACTCTAACGATCATGTGTACATAATCAATGCATATCCAAGTCTTTTAAAGTTCGGTTTGTAACGTTGCATTATCTTCTATGCCTAAAAAATAAACGTTATACTTGCATTTGCATGTCAATGTCAAACACTAAAGTTGGTTATCATCGGGTGGTTAACTAAAACAACTGTATTATCTCACTTCGAAATGTACAATGATATACTATTTTACATGCATACAACGATGCTACCAAAAAGTCAATTTTAAATAAAACAAGCATCTCATGAAATATCAACTAGCATACATTTTAGTTTTGTTAGAGTTAATCATAAAACTAGCTATGCTTTAAAAACTTATTGCAAGAGTAGGCTTAGTTACAAATTTACTTAAATTTTATAAGTGCGAAAATATAAATTCTAACCCGTATTTGTGCAATTCAAAATTGCTCAAGTGTAAATTTGAAAATTTGGTTGCACAATTTTAATGTGAGCAAATACGAATCTTCAAACAAGACCTGTTTTTTTTGTAATAAGTTTTCAAACAAACCTATTTTTGCAATATGTATTTTCTAAAAGCCTCTATTTAAGATGAGTCCTCCTCTGTATAAACGATGCTAAACTCTTAAACTTTTATCGCTATCTGTCTCGTATAAAAAACCTGTAATAATAAGATTCTTTATTACATGGCGTAAATGTGTCAAATGAGCAACCTCTAAGCATCCTCTTCCACTAACGCTTTCGTGACGACCCCTTACACCTTCACCATCCAATATAAATGAAGAGTGCGCTACGGTGATGTCCAACCGATGTAGAATGATTCTCGTTAGATTACGATGATATAATATTTTCAAATTAAAAGCAGATTCAGAAAATATTGTTGATTTTTAAATTAACCATCCAATGAAAAGGAGAGTAGTTTGAAGATTAAGCAATCAAACAATTCCCTAATCGGCTGGTTAAAAAAAAATTGAAAACTCGGACCGATAAACATTTTCCATATGAGTAGGATAATTGATGAATTATTGCTTTATAACCATAAATCAATTAATTCAACCATATATAATAATCTCTATATAAAAATAGTCATTCTATAGAGATTAAAGTTATCATCTCAAGTGGTATTTGTTATTCATCTTCTTAGCCTCCATTATCAATTTTACACATCTTCTTAGCCTCCATTATCAATTTTGTAAAATTCTCTTTTCTTAGAATGTAATAAAATCTTCTTTTTTCAAAGTGAACGTATATTATCTCGCGATAGTGGAATCATTATAAATCTATTTGTGAACTCTCTATTTGCTTTATTATGTAATTTTCTCTTTTGTATTCTCCCATTGTTATTTGTTTTATCGCACTACAATACGATCTTATTCCTTCCGCGTTTATTTCGGTTGATTTACAGTCATTTTATAAAATTACCACAACAATTGTCAAAGTTGGAATGTGGATAAAGCAATTATAGAACCGGTATTATATCTCATAGCACAACGAAAATATAATGATCATCACATATATAAAACCGACAGGACGATTATAACTAAATGAACCACAAATATCAAAGTGCACGATTTTACAGAGTTATACAAAATAGCAGTAAAGTTTATACAACTAGAAATAAACTCAAGATAATTGTCTCTAAATAAAGTAGCCAACACCATTTACGCTCCATAGTGTCGCACGGTGAAATAAGCAATAGTAAGCCATATATAAATATGAGAAAGCACAATCTCCTACTGTCGATCTGCATAGCACCACCTATCACCCAAACTTGTTATCCAGTGTACTCATTTAAGAGTACCCAAAACAATACTAAGAAAACCATAAAACATCGAGTCAAACAACAGTCTAGTGTGAGCGATAAACAATCTCAAAATGCTATACAAGTTGATATAGAAAGGAACAAAGGTATTAGAGTCATACCCGATATGTCCTTATATACAAAGAGGAAGAAGGAAATGAAAATTGATTGAAGAAACGAAAGAAAGGATTTTTTTTAAACAAATTAAACATTTTCTATTCTTTCTTTGCAAACTGTCCATTTTAGTTCCTTATTAATTTTCAATCAAGTCAATCATCCCCCTTCCATCATGTGGTCGGGCAAGTTTTCAAGAATGTTCAAGAGTGGCTTGCACACCAGCCTAATCCAAGTGCGAAACCAAAAAGTCCAAGAATCAAGACAAGCCAAGGATCGGTATTGATCCATGTCCATGGATAGGAACTGATCCATGTCCATGGATCAGTACCGACCCCTAATGCTTCCCCAAAGTTGCTACGTGGTTCGTGATACACAAAGTTAGAGTGATCCTCAACCAACACGTGCCATATAAGATGGTTCCCTGGCCACTCATGATCCAAGCGATAGGTGGATAAATCCAAGTTTCAAGACAAGTAAATCAATCGCTTTTACCCAACCACCAAACCATTATATTTCTACGACCCAAGAGTCATGCTGATACATCTAAGCTCCACAAATGAAGGTACAAGCCGTCCAAGCAACGTCGAAGGATCAAATGAAGACTAAAAGTCATTTTATGGACCGGTACCGATCCATAGGGCATGGTCTGGTATCGATCCCTAAATTTTGTTTAGCTGGCTACGATCTTCTGAGAGCGGCTCCTTCAGGATGTGGGGAAGAAGCGGTTAAGAGAACTCCGTCGGCCTTCAACTATAAATAGTGGATGATAGGCATTGTTTACGGGATCTTTTTTCTTGCATTCTAAATTTTTGTACTTCTATTGTAGCCGCTCGGGTTAATGCCGATCCATAGACTATCGATCTGTAATATCACCCTTAAAAAAGCCTTATAGAATCATAAATAAAGTTCAAGTAGACGTAGGCCAGTAATTAGCCGAACCACTATAATTGTTTGTGTTTTTTCCCTCGTTTATTCATTTATCATCTTCATTTTATCTTCTATAATAATTTGGATGTTTGTGCCAACTTTTCGCGTAAACACCTGCCGCATTCAATTTTCGTAATCCAAAGATTTTTCCACCCTTTTAGTAGTTTAAATTTCTAGGCTAGTTACATGCTTAAAACTGACCATTTAAGTAACAAATTCCATCCAAAAAAATAATTTGACCCAAAATCAAACCCATCATGGCCGATCGGACGCGACGCACGTGTGTATGTGTTAACATGCAAGGCCTTCCTCTTCAACCCAAGAGATAACATTTAGGTGCCCAAAGGTCTCAATCTCTCTCCTACAAAAACTATATTTAAACCGATATAGTTTAAGCTATCCTGCAATATGGAACTATTCAATTTCCATACTTCTCCTCTTCTCTTTCTTTCTTCTTCTCCAAAGTAAAAAAGCTACTCATACAAGATTTATTAATTTATACTAACAATGCTCCACCAAATTTAATATTCTATTGTCATTCATTGTAGAAAAACTCATACATAAGTATAGATATTTTATGGACTTAATCTATATGTAGTGATAACCTATCAAAGTATGTCAGAATAAAGTAGCTACTAAGCATTGAACCATCAATCTTATGTGGTGTATTGGATGTGTTTAACACATCATTTTCTTTCCTTTAAATAGTTTAAAAGACAATATGTGGATTGGCCTTGTGTTTATATCTCGGTTTCATGAAGTGCTCTTGGACTAAGCCATAGTCTTGTAGAAAGCGGCACCACTGTTAACACCAAAAATTCACCACCAAAACTAGGTTTCGATGGAGAGTAGAGGTCGCTGAGGACTTACGCAAGAGCCGAAGAGATGCTTCTTGAAAAGTCACGAAGGACTCCGCAACTAAGGATCTGCATGAGATGGTTCCGCCCACAAGAGGCTTCCACACAAGATAAAGACTTTCACCTTTGGTTCCGCATGAGAGGGTTCCACAGAAGACAACTCATTGCTAACGGAAGACGTTCCACAAGTATCGCTTTCGAGAAAGAGCCTTCCGCAAGTAACGGTTCCGCATTGAAGGCCTTCCGCTGAGGCATCAACTTCATGTAAAAATATTACCTTCCGCAAATCCAATTTGCCACCTCATTCAAAGGAACCTTTCAATGGGATCGAAAGGATGCTTCTACAATAGAAGATCAGAGCATTGAATGCAGGGCAACGCCGGTCAAGCACTTTAGAAGCGCCACTTAACTTTAGAAGACCTTTCGATGGAGTCAAAAGGTTCCCTTCCACATCAAATTAGCTACCCTTCTATCATTAGATCAAAGCTGTGGATGACGCATTCTCACCTTCCGATGGAAACAAGGGCATTCAAATATGTTCATAAGAGCTATAAGCCAACCTTTCGACAATGCCGAAAGGCCTTTCTTTTGCACGAGCTTGGAAGGATGCGAACGAAACCCACCTTCTGGCCCGGCCGCCTTGATCCCTACGGAAGGTGCAAATCCGCACCTATAAATAAGACCCGAGGGGTCCATTCTTGGGATTCGGGTTTTAGTTTTCGAAATCACTACTATTTTTTAAAGTTTGTGACCCTAATTTCTAAATAAGTTTTGGGCTTTTCCAACAGGAATTATTATGCATACTTCAGTTCATAATAAAGAATTTCATGTTAGAGACCAATGTTTTCATGTCATTTACGTACTTTATGTCGATATAATCAAATATCGATCCTCTTTATTTATTTCATTGGTTCGAAAGGTTCAAGAGCATCCTTCTATAGAATCGAAACCATCAGCTAGTCTTAAGGGGCATTGCTTGTGATATACTCCTTACTCCTAAACCTTTCGATGGGGTCGAAACCCCACAGATAATACTAAGGTTACACTACTAAATTTAAACCTACGCATCTTCATACTTTCGACAAAGCCGAATCATTCTTGATCCACCACATTAAACCTATCGCTTGGTTCGAAATCTTCTCTACCAACTGTTTGACGGGGTCGAGACCTAGCATTTCTACATTTTGACCTTTAAAGTAGGTTATATTCTATGAAATCAAGATTCTTTTCCTCATCTCCTTAGGTCCAACTATCTTCCTTAAAGGCTCTACATACGACCATTCCACCTTAAGTCTATCTACTTGGATTCTTTGGGACGTTGACCGTAAATTTAGTTAACATCTAGTATTAGAAGTCCATTTAGCCTTCCAAGGACCATATTGAAAAACATTATGTATCAAGTCCTTCAACATGGATTCTTTGAGGTGTTAACCAAAATTTTTGTTAACATTTTGGCACTAAAAGGAGGGCCTGATTCTCCGCTCTTATTAAATATTCATCACATATTAATAGAGTTCTTCATTCAAAAGAATAAGATGGAAAGAACAAAGAATAACAACAATGAAAAGGCTGCAGTGCAATCAGCTCTGGGTAATGATATAATCCCGAACTTCAACTTAGAAAATACAGATATTGGACAACCTTCAACTCTGATAAACAACGAGATTAGAGTTCGAAATTTACAACAACAAATGACTGCAATACAAATATTGCTTAAAAGGGTTCCATCTAAAGAATCATAAAGGGTTGTGAAAGGAGAAGATGAACCGCCATCTCCAAATGAAGACCAACATGAGAATCAAGAAAGTCAGGCTAAGAGAACCATTGAGCAATCAAACAGTTTAGCCATAGAAGATAGTGGACGTCACCTTAAACATTCACTACCAAATCACAGAGGAAACAATAAAAAATATGCCCAATGAATTAGGGAAACAGGTTATTCTATAAAAGGCTCATTTGTCAGAAGAAAAATGGCAGTTAGCATTCTCTCTCACATGTGTAACGACCTAAAATTTTAACGAATTTTATATCGTGCATAACTAATTTTACTCAAAATTTTAAACAATAAAATTGTGGAATAAAATTTGATATTTGAAATGCATCTATTTAATTATAGTGATTGGTAAAAAATTATTGAAAAATATGGAACTTAATTTATTTGTGAAATTTAAAAATATGAATTTATTAAGTATGCCTGTTGAAAATTCAATATTTTGAAATTTAAATATTTTTATATAATAAAAATGTAAATCATTTTCTAAGGGAGATGTCGTAATTCTTTCCGCCAAATTTTAACGTCTACAGCTCCGTTTATCTTATTTTCTACGTTTTGGCAGCATTTTCGGTAGTGGGAAAATTTTGAGTTTTTATAATTTTATCGTATCGGTGATATATGTTTACCATTCTATTCATCTCATCGTGCTGATCTCTATAGTATATTTATTTTTTGTATTCTGAGGCCAGATACGCGACGGAAACAACAACAAAAAAGGTGTCATATCGGTACAGTATCTGTGACTTTTTGTTTCCTTTGCCATTTTAATCTACAGCCATGGCAACCAAGCAACAATTAATCGCTTTAATTATTTTACCGGATGCAAGCTTGTGACCGTTGCCATTTCAACCATCCTATATTATATTTTGCCCTTCCACTTTCGCTTGTTGTTCATTCAGAGAGGTACATTCTCATTGTATTATATTTTATTCTATTCTATTCTATATATTTTTTTTGTTTCGTTCTCTCGTTCTTCTCCTCCATATTTCCGTCGAGCTCTCATCCGTGTCATTTTCCATTTTCCTGAAGTAATAACTCAAAGCCTCTCCTCGCGTGCTCACCTACCTTCATCTTTATGCTTCTCACTCAACCAGGGTGCCTAGCCCTCTGACCCACGCCCAGAAAAAAAAGGCAAAAGCTCCACCCACCGTGCCACTTCCCTCCGATCACCAGACCTAGGACAATGCCGAGCACCTCCCTACCGCCGCACCTCAACCCTGACCGGGTTGCACCGCACCGCGCCAACACCACTACACGCCGCCCAAAACCGAGAGCGTCTCACCCAATCGTCAGCTCCCCATCACCCGTTTAACGACCCACAAATCCGTACCCCTTGAGTCAACACTATTCTACGTCAATCAACTCAAGTTGAACAGAAATATGAACCATTTGGGTTAAAGAAGAAGAGGTAGAAGAAGAGAAACAGGAAACAACAACAGAATCTTACCATCACAATGGAATAAAATATAATAGGTAATCATAGATCTTTACACAAAAACAAATACTATGTCTGTTTATACATACATCATCAATGTACATCATCAGAGTTCAACAACATCAATAGCATTCAACTGGATACACAGCGGAATAATAATAGCAAGTACGGAAGTACGTATCGCCATCCAGCTCATCTCTTGAGCTCCATAGCATTCTTTCCTGAATTATATAATACTCGGTCTGACCCGAGCATTATAGTTAGATAACACCGAGTCAGTCTGGAATACCAGCGTGAGAAATCACACTCAAATTGATTATTAAAGTTTCAACCAATTATTTAAATTTGACCATTTAAATTAAAATTATAATCAGATGAGTGAGATTAACTCACCTTTAATTTTTGTTTTGCAATCCACTTCAATATTGCTTTGGATTTCCTTATGTTTGACCTTGTCGGAAAAACAAACTCAGGAAGTCCACCTTACTCGAATCGTGAAACCCTGCAGCCTCCAAGGTGATTACACGGTTGCAACTCGAGTTCGAGCTCGAGCTCGAAATCCCAAATCGTCGACCTCACCGCGCCTCCACGCCGTATCGCAACCACCCAAAGCCCTAAAAGTACTAGCCACGATGCGATCAAAATTTCCAGTGCCTCCTCCCACGAAGCCCTCGGCTTTGCTCGCAAGCGTCCCTTCGATTTTCGTCGAACCCTTAGAAATCCAAACCCTAGTTCGCTTCTCTGGTCGAACGCGAACCTCCCCTTCCACTTGAACGAACGTCGTGGCAATAAATCGACTCTGCCCTAGCTTCGTCCGGCATCGCGAGTCTCCCTGCATCGAAGTCGACATCGCTTTCGATTTCGCTGTCGACGACGTGCACGAGTGACCCACCTTTTTCGTTCGCCATTTTTTTTTGAATTCAGCTAAAGAGAGGAACAAGGTTCGATCGGTTTTAGAAAATAAACTAAAATGTTTCGGCCATTATTCTTACTTTAAAGACGTGTGTGGAAGCTTCAGAAGGAAGACAATGTGTGTCTATATTTCTCAACATGCCAAAGCTTAGTATAGTGTTCGATTATATTATTTATTTTCAAATTCAAATTTAAATTGTCCAAAAATTACAACACAAAATTCTGAACTCTTATCAAGGCGTGCCGCTAGGCGTTCATAATGTTATACACCTATTCCGAACATAATGGAAAAGGTTCCGAGTCCTAATTCGATCATAAGAAGAAGATAGCTCTTTGAATCGAATTAAAGTATTAAATTTTCGATATTACTTCTAGCGCGTTTGTATATCGTACGCTCACAAAACAAATCCGATCAATACGAAATTTGAAATCGATAATAATATAATATTACGGATCCAATGGAACTTGTTTCGTCGAATTCCGAGACTGTGCCTCGGAAGGCTATTTTTAAATATCGATTTAGACGATATATTATTAAAACTTAACAAAACATTCCAAATTCAATTTCAACACTTTTACTATCTTCGATATTATCAATATAAATTTTACAGACCTTTAAATTATATTTTTTACAGGCTTAAAATTCCAGATTCAACATCTTACCCAAATTTCCAATAATTAAATTCAATAATTAAATTTCCAAATAATGGTGATATTTGAAATTTAAGTTACAAATTAACTTTTAAATATTTAAAATCCATTAAATATCCCGATTTCAAATGCCTAAAAATTTTGGGTCGTCACATTCCTCCCCCCTTAAAAGAATTTCGTCCCCGAAATTACTAGTTAGGAAAAATGGTCCAATACCCGTTTACCTTTTTCCCAAAACCAAACATTTTTATTCGCTTGCCATAACATATTTTTTATTAAAGACCCACTATTATTTCAACCAACTTTTCAAAACCTTCCATAGTTTCCAAATAACTTTACTTATTCAACCATTCAAATTATAATTTGAAACCAAATTTTGAATTATCAAATTTTCTCAAATTTTTTCTAACTCCCTAAATTTTCAAATTTTTTTGCCAACGTTTCCTTTGCGCGGCTAGCTCGGTACAACTACAAAATGCCTCTACAGGATCCCAAATCCCAAAAGAAAACAAAAGCCAAGTGGCTAGATCAAAAACCCAATCAAATTTCATACAGAAATTTAAACACATACCTTTTTAGTCGGGCAATTCAAATTTATCATCTGAAATTAAAACCAATTTTCCTTTTCCCCTATAAACCTGCATATCCTATTTAGCAATAATATCCAATCACAACTTTCAAAACATTTTATTGACTTCCTTACAAAGTGCCAATATTTATTCATTCAAATATTAACTTAGAATATATTTGCAATATCAATTTACAATTAAGAATTCACCATTCCTTTCTTAAGTTTAGTATAAGCGTTTTATATGCTTCTTTATTTATTTTCACTTTACCACTATAGTTTATATCTATTTCTATTCAAATTAGTTTTTCCCATTTACATATGAATTCAATTTATATCCAACTCTGAATATTGAATTTTATCTTCCATTAATAACTGATTCATATCACTATTTCAAATTAGTTTCATTCACTAATTTATTTCAATTTCCAATTTGAAATTGTTTTGTCGTTAACAAAACTTTTCCCAAAAAATTTCAAAAAAATTTCTAACTCCCAAAATTTTCGAAAATTTTTGGCAGAGTCTCCTTTGTACGGAGGAGCTTTTGCAATTTGACAAAAGATATAAATACATATACATCGACCCACCTGGTCGGAAAAACAAAAACAGTTCATATTTTCTATTTTTATTGCGTAGGCGTACCTTATTTAGCATTTATAAGCAAGCGGCTTATTTATTTAGCAGTTAACGTGCTCAAAATCCAGCCAAACGGCTTCCCGGTACCTATACTTACTCAATTTAAATATGTAAGTGCAATATATATAAAGTTTAAAAATATTTCACTTATTTGCAATAGTTAAACACATGAATTCTAACAGCAATGCACACCAAACACTTTCCATAAGCAATTTATACAGTTTTAATACTAATTCAACTGTTTTCAGTTAATTCATACACCATTTTCATTCAATTTGAATGGTTTACAACCCACTTGCTTATATTCCATTCATTTTTAATTTTAAACTAACCCATATTATTCCAATTGATTTTAAAAATCAATTCTATTCACTTCTGTTAATACATTTACTTTTGTTTACGATAAAATGACTAATTTTCTATGCAAATTTGATGTTATTCATGCAAATAACAATTACTTAAGCTTATAACCATTTTAAATCGATTCCAACTCAATTTATATTTATTTCCTTCTATTTTAATTCATTCACAACCATTTTATTTAACTCGACACATTCCATTCAAATTTTATTCACGGTTCGCTCATTTGCGTTTCATTTCTTATCCGCATTCATTTAAAACCATTCTATTAAACTTGAAAACATTCTATTTTTCTTATTGTCTCTAAGTTATTTCAATTCCTTAATAGTTTAAATGGTTTACAATTATTTATTTAAGAATTTCATTCCATTAAATATTATCTGTAACTCACCGAATTTTATTCGATTCAAATTTATTTTCAATTGATTTAAATCCAACCCAATATCATTAAACTTAGTTTTAATTGAATTCAATTCAACTCTCCTCCATCTATTTAGCTTAAGTTAATTTACTTCAATTTATTCAATTGATTACAAGGCCACTTTCAATTTTATTACCACCCATCTGGGTTTTATTTGCAACCAAAACAATCCCTACTTTAATCTATTTCCAATCATATTTACTTCATTAACAATTCAAGTCGAATTTAATTTATAACTCGATTTTTATTTCCAAACTTCATTATTAACTCACAATTCAGCTTCTATTTAATAACATTAGGTTCCATTTACATATTTCCTTAACTAATTTATTATTTAATTAGTTCTTTCCCTATTTATAATTCAATACCTGATTTTTAATCTCAAAACTCACTTCGTTAAATTTTCTTAAGTTCAATTTATTTTATAATTCAAGTTTGGATTTTTTATTTATTTTCCAAATCATCAAACAATATTTATTTTGGGTTTTCTATTCCACTTTCTAGTTTTATAAGTCACAATTTATTATTTTACACATTTCCATTCATTCTAGGCTTGAATATATTCATCTCTATTTTTAACTCGAGCCTTACACTTATTTATATCCCAACACATTTTGATTTCATGGACTTTTAATTCTTTTATAAGTTATTCTAATTCATTTATTCCAATCCAATTCTTATCCAACTTATTTCCATTAATTCAAGGATCTAATTCCATTCAATATCACTCATAGCTCAACTGAATTTTATTCCAATTCAATTCTATTTTATTTTAACTCAGATTCATTTAATTAAATTCGATTCAATTTTCTTTCTCAATCCAAGTTAATTTAATTTTTAACTTTTCACTTTAAATTTAAATTCCATCAATCAAAGCTTATATTCCCTTCCTGATTTAAAAATCATCTCAATTTATAAGCTTACAACCTATCTCATCAGGATCTTTAAACACTCCTGGGTTTTGGGCTTTAAGTCATTTTAAAATCTCAACATCTCAAAATCACGCTTCTCAAATATTTTAAACCAATCCTAGTTTTTATTCTCAACAATTTTCCTTTGAAATTTTCAAAAACAGCTAGCTTTTCTGAACAAATCAATTTGGCAGCAATCCGTCACTTAGAAACTCGAAAATGAACATCGATGATGCAGCAGTCATCACTGAAGTTATTTTCCAGCGATTGAAGTGAGCTCAGTGCTATATCCCTTCCCAAAATCTTTGAAAATCATTTTCAAACCCAAAGGAATTTAATTTTTTAAATTTTCAAATCCTTTTAATCTATATTCAAATATTATTCTGAAATTTTATCTTATTTTTAATTATTAATCACATTATAATTCACATTTATAATTTACATTTACAAATCCCATTT
Organism: Allium cepa; assembly: GCA_030765085.1. NCBI lineage: Eukaryota > Viridiplantae > Streptophyta > Magnoliopsida > Asparagales > Amaryllidaceae > Allium > Allium cepa. Next base: position 658,052,381 of record CM060938.1, on the reverse strand, counting down.
ATTTTATTAATTTATTCCTTAATCTTTGGTTATTATTTCACTTTCTAGTTAATTTGTTACACAACAATGATAATAATTTAAATATCATCATTCCTAACATCCAAGCAACCATATATTAGCTAAAATAGTTTACAAAAACTTTTCTTTAAATCAAAATATATTTTTGGGTAAAATTATTTCATTTAGTCACATTTAAAACAATACCGTGTCAAAGTTCTATTCAAGTGTTTAGAAACCCCTTCGATACAGTTGTCCAGACTGTACCGACGAAGGTTCATATGTCACTTAATAAACCAATCAATACAATATAAACCATTTTTATATCCACAAACAAATACGCGCTCATATCTATTAATATGCTCAAACTCATTCTAGAGTACTACGGACTCTAATTTAAATGAGTAATTCCCACCAGAGCCAAGGTTATCACCAACCTAAGCACTGATCCAACTGTAACAACCCGCAAATCCATACCCCTTGAGTCAACACTATTCTACATAAATCAACTCGAGTTGAATAGAAATATGAACCATTTAGGTTAAAGAAGAAGAGGTAGAAGAAGAGAAACAGAAAACAACAACAGAATCTTACCATCGCAGCGGAATAAAATATAATAGGTAATCACAGATCTTTTGACAAAAACAAATATTATGTATGTTTATACATACATCATTAGAGTACATCATCAGAGTTCAACAACATCAATAACATACAACTGGATACACAGCGGAATAATAATAGAAAGTGTGGAAGTACGTATCGCCATCCAGCTCGTCTCCTGAGCTCCACAGCATCCGTTCCTTAATTCTATAATACTCGGTATGACCCGAGCATTATAGTTAAATAACACCTGAGTCAGTCTGGAATACCAGCGTGAGAAATCACACTCAAATTGATTATTAAAGTTTCAAAAACTCTTTTGAAAACAAAAGCATCTCGTAAGACCACGCCACAAATAAACATGTCGGGTTTTTACCTTATGATAGCTAAAACATTTCTTATTAAAATCCTCTGATATTATAATAGGGCCTATCTAAAAATACTTATTAAAATAGGCGAAATTGTTACATCTATTAAATTCCAGCTACTAGCCATAGAGTGGGTAATACAAACAAAACTCGTAAAAGGCGCGTAGGGAGAGTGGATTTCCAACTAATGACTAGGCACCGGGGTACCACCTGTCACATTACCTGGTCTAAATCAGCGTACCGAGGATCACTGCCGACCCCCTGCAACACAAGACCCGGACTATCCCTTACAGGAAAATCCCGAGTAAGATCACCCTACGGTTGGGATCAGCAACCGCACCACTAAGCCGAAATAAAAAGGGACATCGAGACAGGGATGCCTTACCCGGAAATGGATGCTACACACCAAGCCTTGCTGCATAACCCCTGATTTTCAGTCATTCCAGGTTGATGAGGCTTGAGGCTAAGCGTTACCTTTAAGATCGTTTCACTTAGAATGCTCATCGTCCACCTGACGATGTTCTGAAAGCATTCATCCATACAAGTCCGTTCCGGGTTCGAACGAAACCGAAGGCACTATTCCTGCTACATCATTTTGGAAATATATTCCGGATTAGTAGCGACTAGCCCTTACACTTCACTGCTCCATCTTCACATCAGAACTCGTTTTCCTACGAAAATGTACAAACCGGATCGAAATGGTTTTCGAGATATATTAACAACAACCATCCAACATAAATAATTTCACCAAATTATTTATTAAACTCAAATTATCTTCACAAGATATATTTCCACTTTTCAACCCTTAAAAAAATAGTTTCAAACCCCACTTTACTCATGGAATGAATTTCTAAATAATTATTTCCACTGAAAACACCAAGTACAAAGCTTTAGATTTTTAAAATAATTTAAAACACTTTATAAATAAAGTATATATTTTAACATTTAGATTGAGAACTACTTCAATGCTTTATTAAAAATATACACTTTAGGAATATTTAAAATGAGGTTACTTTTATAAAATATAAACTAGATTTTCTCTTTTAAAACAAATACCGAGTAACTTTTAAATAATTACTATTATAATAGATTAAAAGAAAATACTTACTTTAGAATTTAAATATTTTAAAAGTGATAAATTTTCCAAAATTTGCTTTTTAAAACAACTTTAAAACTTTTAACTTATATTTAAAATTTTACTTTGAAAATGTACTTGGTTATCCAGGGAGAATTTCCAATTTCAATCACTTAAATCAATTTTCCAAATTGATTTTCAATCTGCTCCATTTGAAATAAATTTCTTTACCTACTCAATTCATTTCAAAATTCGTAATTATGGACTTTATTATTATTATTATTTTCCATTTGATTTTAAATCTTTTAACTGAAATATACAAATTTCAGATTTTCCCAATTCTTCATTATTCTTTTCAAAATTTAAATCTTAAATTTAAAATAAATGCTTTGTTCTTTTAAATAATAACACTGAAGTTTAAAATTCATTAACTTTCTGTTTATTCAAAATTTCCTTTTCATATACGGAATTTATTTATTAGAATTTTAAAACCACTAATATTCTTATCCAGCTCATTTTTAATTTATTTAAATTTTCTATATTTATTTCACTTACAAATTCTCTTCCTTTTATTTTCAAAATTCCAATTCTATATATTTAGATAACTTAGCGTATCGAAATATATTCAAGTAAACCCTAGCATCCAATATTACAACTACCAATAATATTCATTACAGAATATCAAATATTCATAACAGAGAATATTAAACAATATAAATAATTTTGAGGAATCCAGTTGGATCCCTCCAACCTGTTTTCCCTACATCCACAGGCGTTAGCACAATATAAAATACCAATTCCACTTCGAGGTGGAATATCGCGGTATATGATTTTTTATACAAAATCATCCGCTATTACGCGGCGCATTGGGTCTCATCCGCTATAAAATGCGGGAAATCAATCATTCCAAGATATATTGTATACTACTATATATAATATTGCACATCCAATCCAAACAATCAATCAACCAATTATTTAAATTTAACCATTTAAATTAAAATTATAACCAGATGAGTGAGATTAACTCACCTTTAATTTTTGTTTTGCAATCCACTTTAATATTGCTTTGGATTTCCTGATGTTTGACCTTGTTGGAAAAACAAACACAGGAGTCCACCTCACTCGAATCGTGAAACCCCGCAGCCTCCATGGTGATTTCACGGTTGCAGCTCGAGTTCGAGCTCGAAATCCCAAATCATTGACCTCACCCCGCCTCCATGCCGTATCGCGACCACCCAAAGCCCTAGAAGTACTAGCCACGATGCGATCAAAACTTCCAGTGCCTCCTCCCACGAAGCCCTCTGCTTTGCTCGCAAGCGTCCCTTCGATTGTCGCCGAACCCCTAGAAATCCAAACCCTAGTTCGCCTCTCTGGTCGACCGCGAACCTCCCCTTCTACTTGAACAAACGTCGCGGCAATAAATCGACTCAGCCCTAGCTTCGTCCGGCATCGCGAGTCTCCCCCGCATCGAAGTCGACATCGCTTTCGATTTCGCCGTCGACGACGTGCACGAGTGACCCCCCTTTTTCGTTCGCCATTTATTTTTTTTATTTTTTTTGAATATAACTGAGGAGAGGAACGAGGTTCGATGGGTTTTAGAAAATAAACTGAAATGTTTCAACCATTATTATTACTTTAAAGACGTGTGTGGAAGCTTCAGAAGGAAGACAATGCGTGTCTATATTTCTCAACGTGCCAAAACTTAGTATAGTGTTCGATTATATTATTTATTTTCAAAGTCAAATTTAAATTGTCCAAAAATTACAACAAAAAATTCTGAACACTTAACAAGGCGTGGCGCTAGGCATTCATAACGTTATACACCTATTCCGAACACATTGGAAAAGGTTCCGAGTGCTAATTCGATCGTATGGAGAAGATATCTCTTTGAATCGAATTAAAGTATTAAATTTTCGATATTAATCTAGCGCGTTTATATATCGTACACTCACACAAAAAATCCGATCAATAAGAAATTTGAAATCCGATAATAATATAATATTACGGATCCAATGGAACTGGTTTCGTCGAACTCCGAGAATGTGCCTCGGAAGGCTATTTTTAAATATCGATTTAAACGATATATTATTAAAACTTAACAAAACATTCCAAATTCAATTTCAACACTTTTACTATCTTCGGTATTATCAATATAAATTTTATAGACATTTAAATTATATTTTTTACAGGCTTAAAATTCCAGATTCAACATCTTACCCAAATTTCCAATAATTAAATTCAATAATTAAATTTCAAAATAATGGTGATATTTGAAATTTAAGTTACGAATTAACTTTTAAATATTTAAAATCCATTAAATATCCCAATTTCAAATGCCTAAAAATTTCGGGTCGTCGCAACCCGAGTTCCCCTACTGAACACTAGCCACCGCCGTGCCCCTGCTCCCACCCGAAGCCTGACCGAAGTCCCCTTCACGACCAAAGCATCCCCTGCCTCAACCAAGACTCCACCTGCAACCTACTCTGCCAATTTTCTATGCACGGTCCTTTTTGATTTTGCTTTCTATATAAACATATGTTGTTGTTGAAAGCATATATGTTCATGTGTGTCCTCAAGCACATATATGTGTTTATCAAATATATATATATATATATATATATATATATATATATATATATATATATCTTTTTTTCCCTTGCGGTGGGTTTTCTTTTTTGTGCTTGTGATATATGTAGTATCCTATATATGCGTTGCACGTACAAATCGATGGCAGTAGTATGCATTTTTTTGATGTCAGCACCTGTATAGCGTGGCTAAGAATGCATATATATTGATATATTATGTTTGTAGCTGTCATCGGCATTTGCTTTGGACTCCACCTAATCTTAGTCACCATCAGGCCTTCTAGTTTTTTGAATTGTGCATATATATACTTGGATAGTATACATATATTGAGAATAGTTCATTGTTGTAACATATATATGCTGCTCTTTAGGATGAATGTACATTGTAGTAAAAATATATACATGCGGTTATATATAGCATACACCTTATCTTTGCTTTACACTTCATATGTATGTTGTAGTATGTGATATGTATAATATATATGGCACTTTTGATACAGGTCCTTATTAAGTTTCAAAATTCATGAAAAGTCCTTCACTAAATTTTAGTGTAAATTAGGTCCCTGTTTTTTATTCACGATTATTGCAGAGCATGGTGCAACATTTCATAAAAGTTGCTGACATTTCCGCAACTTTTCTGTACACTGTGAACATAGTGTATGAAAATTGCTTAAATATCAGCACTTATTTATAAAACTTGCTGACATTTCAGCAACATTTATGTACACTGTGAACACAGTTTATGAAAGTTGCTGAAATATCAGCACTTATTTATAAAAGTTGCTAACGTTTCAGCAATAATTTTTCTTTGTTTTTACAATGAAACTTTGACAAGGAAAGTTGCTGAAATTTCAGCACTTATTTATAAAAGTTGCTGACATTTCAGCAATAATTTTTCTTTGTTTTTACAATGAAACTTTGACAGGAAAAGTTGCTGAAATATCAGCACTTGTTTATAAAAGTTGCTGACATTTCAGCAATAATTTTTCTTCGTTTCCAGAAAACAAGGACCCTCTTTACAATGAAACTTTGATAGGGACCCGCTTTACAATATGAAAGTACGATAGGGATGCCTCCCTAATTTCCACTAATATATATGTGTGTTGTATGCACGCATGATGCTCAATGAAATGCACATATATGTATTCTGTACCCAATTTTTTTTACAAAAGCTATATGTGCTCGGATTTGAACCTATGCACGTTATATGTAATATGTATATAAATTGCTGACAAAATTATACATGTTGTGTGTGTATATATATATATATATATTCTTTCCAAAATTTTATAACACAAAAATTATATATACTGCGTATATATATTATTTTACCATGTTGTGTATGTCATTTCTTTCAATTTCCGACAAATTGCATATGTTGTATATGTTGCACGTGTGCGATTTGGCGAATTTTTTTACATGTTGTATATAATGATGCTTTTAAAAATTATAAAATAAATGTATGCATATATTGCATATGCATATTTTATTTGTTTTTCATTAAATTTCTTGTGCTAAAATTATATTCTTGCTTGTCGCAGCAAATTGACTTATCGTGCCTGATTCGTGTCAGTGTCTGTTGCTTTGCTCTTTGTGTTTATTGCGGTCGATTTACAGTCATTTGTGTAAAATTACCCAGCAATGATCAAAGTTGAAAAGTGGAGAAAGCAATTATAGAACCTGTATTATATCTCACAGCGCATGAAATAAAATATAATAATCATCACATATATAAAATTGACAGGACGGTAATAACTAAATGAACAACAAATATCAAAGTGCATGGCTTTACAGAGTTATACAAAATAGTAGTATAGTTTATACAACTAAAAATAAATTCAAGATAATTGTCTCTAAATAAAATAGCCAACACCGTTTAGGCTCCATAGTGTCGCACGGTGGAATACGCAATAGTAAGCCGTATATAAATACGAGAAAGCACAAACTCCTACTATCGATCTACACAGCACCACCTATCACCCAAACTTGTTATCTAGTGTACTCATTTAAGAGTACCCAAAACAATAATAAGCAAAACATAAAACATCGAGTCAAACAACAATCTAGTGTGAGCGATAAACAATCTCAAAATGCTATACAGGTTGATATAGTAAGGAACAAAGCTACAAGAATCATACCCGATATGTCCCTACATACAAAGAGGAGGAAGGAAATGAAAATTGATTGAAGAAATGAAAGAAAGGAATTTGTTTTAAATAAATAAAAAAATTTCTATTCTTTCTTTGCAAACTTTCCACTTTAATTCCTTACTAATTTTCAATCAAGTCAATCATCCCCCTTCCTTAGCATGGTCAAGAAAATTTTCGAGAATCTTCAAGTGTGGCTTGCACACCATCCAAATCCAAATGCGAAACCCAAAAGTCCAAGAATCAAGACAAGCCATGGATCGATACCGATCCATGCCAATGGATCGGTTCCGACCCCTAATGCTTGCCCAAAGTTTCTACATAGTTCATGCTGCACATAGTTAGAGTGATCCTCAATCAACACATGCCATAAAGATGGTTCACTAGCCACTCAGTATCCAAACGATAGATGGATAAATCCAAGTTTCAAGACAACTAAATCAATTGCTTTTACCCAACCACCGAACCATAAGATTCCTATGATCCAAGAGTCATGCCGATACATCTAAGCTTCACAAATGAAGGTACAAGTCATCCAAGCAATGTCGAAGGATCAAATGAAGATTAAAAATCATTTTATGGATCGGTATCGATCCATAAGACATGATTTGGTATCGATTCCTAAATTTTGTTTAGCTGGCTACAATCTTTTGAGAGTGGCTCATTTAGGATGTGGGGAAGAACATGGTTAAGAGAACTCCGTCTGCCTTCAACTATAAATAGTGGATGATAGGCATTGTTTATGGGATCTTTTTGCTTGCACTCTAAACTTTTGTACTTCTATTGTAACCTCTCGGGTTAATACCGGTCCATAGACTATCGATCCGCTAGATCATCCTTGTAAAAACCTTATAGAATCATAAACAAATTTCAAGTAGACGTAGGCCAGTGATTAGCCGAACCACTATAATTGTTGTGTGTTTTTTCTATCGTGTGCTCATTTATTGTCTTCATTTTATCTTCTATAATATTTTGGGTGTTCATGCCAACTTTTGGTGTAAACACCTTCCGTGTTCAATTTTCGTAATCCAAATATTTTTCCACCATTTTAGTAGTTTAAATTTCTAGGCTAGTTACATGCTTAAAACTGACCCATTTAAGAAACAAATTCCATCCAAAAATATAATTTGACCCAAAACCAAACCCAGCTTGGCCGATCGGAGGCGACGCACGTGTGTATTTGTTAACATGTAAGGCCTTTATCTTCAACCCAAGAGAAAACATTTAGGTGCTCAAAGCTCTTAATCTTTCTCCTTTGAAAACTATATTTAAACCTATATAGTTTAAGCTATCCTGCAATATAGAACTATTCAGTTTCCATACTTCTCCTCTTCTCTTTCTATCTTCTTCTCCAAAGTAAAAAAGCTACTTGCACAAGATTTATTAATTTACACTAATAATGCTCACCAAATTTAAATACTCTTTTGTCATACATTGTAGAAAAACTCATACATAAGTACAGATATTTTGTGGACTTAATCTATACATAGTGATAATATGTCAAAGCATGTCAGAATAAAGTAGTTACTAAGCATTGAACCATTAATCTTATGCGATGTGTTGGTGTTTAACACATAATTTTCTTTCCTTTAAATAGTTTGAAAGACAATATGTAGATTGGCCTTGTGTTTATATCTCGGTTTCATGAAGTGCTCTTAAACTAAGCCACAGTCTCGTAGAATGCGGCACCACTGTTAACACCAAAAATTCATCATCGAAACTAGGTTTCGATGGAGAGTAGAGGTCGCTGAGGACCTTCTGCAAGAGCCGAAGAGATGCTCATGGAAAGGTCAAGAAGGATTCCGCAACTAAGGATCCGTATGAGATGGTTATGCCCACAAGAGGCTTCCACATATGATAAATACTTTCACCTTTGGTTCCGCATAAGAGGGTTCCACAGAAGACAACTCACTGCTAACAGAAGACGTTCGACAAGTATCACATTCGTGAAAGAGCCTTCCGCAAGTAATGGTTCCGCACTGAAGGCCTTCCGCAAGAGACATCAGCGTCATGTAAAAATATTACCTTCCGCAAATCCAATTTGCCACCTCATTTAAAGGAACCTTTCAATGGGATCGATAGGATGCTTCTGCAATAGAAGATCAGAGCACTGGATGCAGGGCAATGCCGATCAAGCACTTTAGAAGCGCCACTTACCTTTAGAAGACCTTTCGATGAAGTCAAAAGGTTCCCTTCCGCATCAAATCAGCTGCCCTTCCATCATTACAACAAAGCTGTGGATGTCGCATTCCCACTTTCCGATGGAGACAAGGGTATCCAAATATGTTTAGAAGAGCTATAAGCCAACCTTACGACAATGCCGAAAAGACTTTCTTTTGCACGAGATCGGAAGGATGCGAGCGAAACCTACCTTCCAGCACGGTCGCCATGACCCTACGGAAGGTGCAAACCCACACCTATAGATTAGACCCGAGGGGTCCATTCTTAGGATCCAGATTTTAGTTTTCGAAATCACTACTATATTTTAAAGTTTGTAACCCTAATTTCTGAATAAATTTGGGGTTTTTTCCAACAGGTATTATTATGTAAACTTCAGTTCATAATAAAGAATTTCATGTTAGAGATCAATGTTGTCATGTCATTTACGTACTTTATGTCGATATAATCAAATATCGATCCTTTTTTCTATTTCATGTGTTCAAAAGGTTCAAAAGCATCTTTCTACTGGATTCAATCCCCCTCCAAAACCCCTTGAAATAGCGAATCCTTTTAAGATGAAATCTACGAAAATACCTTTCGACAAGGAGTTCATTTAAGATCTAAACTACAGAATCGAAACCATCATCTAGTCTTAAGGGGCATTACTTGGGATATACTCCTTACTTCTAAACATTTCGACGGGGTCGAAACCCCACAGATAATATTGAGTTTACACTACTTTATTTAAACCTACCTTTCTTTAGCCTTTCGACGAAGCCAAATCGTTCTTGATCCACCGAATTAAACCTATCGACTGGTTCGAAATCTTCATTCTTCCAACCTATTGACGGGGTCGAAACCTAGCATTTATACATTTTAACTTTAAAGTAGGTTATATTCTATGGAATATGGAATCAGGATTCATTTCCTCATCTCCGAGGGCCCAACTATCTTCCTTAAATGCTCTACATACAACATTTCACCTTAAGTCTATCTACTTGGATTCTTTGGTGTATTGACCATAAATTTGATTAACGCCTAGTATTAGAAGTCCATTTAGCCTTCCAAGGACCATATTGGAAAACGTTATGTATCAAGTCCTTCAGCATGGATTCTTTGGGTGTTAACAAAAATTTGTGTTAACATTTTGGCACTAAAAGGAGGGCCTGAACCTATGCTCCTGTTAAATTTTCATCACAGATTAATAGAGTTCTTCATTCAAAAGAAGAAGAAGGAAAGAACAAATAAAAACAACAATGAAAAGGCTGCAGTACAATCAGCTCTGGAAAATGATATAATCCTGAATTTCAACTTAAAAAATACAGAGATTGGACAGCCTTGAACTCTGATAAACAACGAGATTAGAGTTTAGAATTTACAACAACAAATGATAGCAATACGAGAATTGCTTGGAAGGGTTCCGTCTCAAGAATCATTAAGGGTTGTGAAGGGAGAAAACGAACCGCCGTCTCCAAATGAAGACCAACATGAGAATCAAGAAAGTCAGGCCAAGAACCATTGAGCAATCAAACAGTTTAGTCATAGAAGACAGTGGAGGTCACCATAATAACATTCACAACCAAATCACAGAGGATAAAATAAAACATATACTCAATGAATTAGGGAAACATGTTATCCTATAAAAGGCTCATTTGTCAAAAGAAAAGATGGTAGTTAGCATTCTCCCTCACATGTGTAATGACCTGAAATTTTAACGAATTTTATATCGTACTTACATGATTTTATTCAAAATTTTAAAAAATAAAATTATGGAATAAACTTTAATATTTGAAATGCAAATATCTATTTAATTATAGTAATTGGTGAAAATTTACTGAAAAATAAGGAAGTTAATTTATTTGTGAAAATTTAAAATATAAATTTGTTCAGTATGTGTGTTGAAAATTCAATATTTTCGAAATCTGAATATTTTTTATATAATAAAAATGCAATCATTTTCTGAGAGAGGAGTCGTAATTCGTTCCGTCAAATTTGGACGTCTCTATATCTTCGTTTATCTTATTTTCTGCATTTTGGCAGCATTTTCGGTAGCGGAAAAAATTCGAGTTTTTATAATTTGATCGTATCGTTGATATCTGTGTACCGTTCTATTCATCTCATCGTGCTGATCTCCGTAGTATATTTATTTTTGTATTCTAAGGCCCGGTACGCGACGGAAACCAAAAAAATAGGTGCCATATCGATACCGTATCCGTGACCTTTTGTTTCTTTTGTCATTTCAAATTACAGCCGAGCGACAATTAATTGCTTTATTTATTTTACCAGATTCAGGCATGTGCCCATTGCCATTTCAGCCATCCTATATCAATAGGAAACAAGATTGTCTCTTGGATGTTTGACATCTCGTCCTATATTAATATGAATATCAAAGTCATTTCCTCCGTCCAATCTACGATATAACGGACGGAGCTGAAAGTTTCATGGATCGACGATTTGCAAGAAAATTAAAAAAAAAAATAGAGATTGCGGATAATAATGCTATACAAATACTTTAGAATGTAATAATGACATTCTTAATTATAGAACATGAATCTTGCTTTCAGTTTAATCAAGTCACGATGTGATGTGCTTCCGCTGCAGAAACCACAAACTAATAAAAAAAATTCCAGTTCCAACTTTCAAGTCCATTGTCAAGAGCAAGATTATTATTTTTAGACGAATCAGCCTTGGTTTTCAATAAAACCGTTGGTTATAAAAGTACTACGTCCCATAAAGTCTACGTATTGTTGTTATAGATTGTGCATATAAGTATACATAATAATGCACAACATTTATTATGATGATCATTTTAGTGGTTCCTTTCCTGTACATACGATCTAGGTAAGCATGAACATATGAATGCCTGTTTTTCAAATAAAACAGAAAGCTTATGATGGTTGAAATATTGAACATGGTTTGTATTACCGTTAGAAAGTGTGTTCACTGAGTGGTCTTTTTTTTTTAAAAAAAAAATTGTTTTTCGTCTCCAAAACTGCAACAATAATATAAACGGATATACACCAAACAAAAAGGCTGGGTGGCACCAAACGAGCATCTTATTCTTGCCTCCACCTAACCTACTTTATATGACCTATCAACGCGATTTCACTGATAAGAGTCCATCAATCGGATGATGTGAAATCCACTGCGCCTCTTCAAAGATCAAATCCACTGAGCATGCCATTGTAAAAAAGCTTGCAGTTTTCAGCCCAAGTTTGCTACCCACGTCGTAAGCCCAAGTTAACATTGCATCGTAAACCAACGCATGAACCGGTTGATTAGCCGACCGAAATGACTCGGTTAATGTGTCCGAGCCAACAATTTCTAAGCGGGCAAGGTAGTCTTTGATAGTGGAAGCGGATGCAAACCCGAACTGGTCGAACCCGTCCGAGATGGTAACGATGGAAACTGGGCCGGGTTGAGCTGGAAATGTAGCGGGTTATGGCTAGGCTGGTTTTTATGCCATGAAAGGATAGACGTTTGGCGAACTGGAACATCGGGTTTATGTGACCTTGGTTTGGATATGGAAGGAGGAGCACATGTGGTTCTCTCTTTTGCTCCATTGCCTGAAGCCTTTTTGTTGTAGGATTATACATGTAATGTCATTGAAGAACCACGCGTGTATATATTGAGGATAAGAGGTAATAATTAAAGTCACAACTAGGACGAGATGTCCAACATCCAAGAGACAGCTAACAGTTTCCCGAAGTAATAATTCGAAGCCTCTCCTCGTGTGCTCACCTACCTTCATCCCTGTGCTTCTCACTCAACCTGGGAGCCTAGCTAGCCCTCTGATCCACGCCCAGAAAACAAAAAGCAAAAAGCACCACCCACCGTGCCACTTCCCTCCGATCACCAGCCCTAGGACAACGCATATATATGCACGCCAAATAAACTGCCATTTATTAGCTGGGTTGATCAAATTACAGTACCCATAATGCTTGATTTATTACTCTGACTCTTGGTATTTCAAACCCGAGAGCGTCTCACCCAATCGTCGGTACCCCATCACCCGAGTTCCCCCGATCGAACACTAGCCACCGCCGTGCCCCTGCTCCCACCCGAAGCCTGACCGAAGTCCCCTTCACGACCGAAGCATCCCCACCCTCAACCAAGACTCCACCTGCAACCTACTCTGCCAATTTGCAATGCACGGTCCTTTTTGATTTTGCTTTCCATATATACATATGCTGTTGTTGGAACCATATATGTTCTCGTGTGCCCTCAAGCACATATATGCGTTTATTATACACACACACACATGTCAGTAGTATGCTTTTTTTTTTTTTTATGTCTGCACCTGTATAGCATGGCCGAGAATGCATAGCCTGTAGCTGTCATCCGCATTTACTTTGAACTCCACCCTGTAATGGATCCATTAGCTTTTTATTCGTCATTTGTCAACAAATATTAAATTGATGAGTCAGTTGGACAAATATTAAATTGATTTCATGTTTTAAGATCTAATAAGAGGCGCAAAAAATGGATTTTACGTCGCGAAAGGTTACAAAACATCACAAGTACACAAACGCGGCCTAAATTTATATCGCAAAAAACTTTAACATTTACATTGCCGATATGCCTTGTACCAGCTGCATGTTGACATGGGGAGTTAACCTCCCTGCTCATCTAGTCATCATAAAGGTAAAATTTGAGTTGAACCTACCTTTGATTCTCGTTCAATTAATTAAAGGCATTCCACATGAATAAAGATTGTTAACTTTGGAATTTTCTGTTTGTTTATTTTGAGCAAGAGTTGATTAATTAAAAATGTTTTACACGGTGAACTTTAATGCTAAATGCAATTTCTTCAACGTGGATTATTCTTTAACGTATGCTTGGCTCCATTTTATTATTACTGTTTGACGACTTGGGACCAAATATTTGGTATTCATGTATAATAGGCTTCCGAAGATGAAAAATTGAACACAAAACAAAACGTAGCAAAGCAGAAGCAGCAGCAGATGCTACAACGATGGTAAGGCAGAGCAGAATAACAATGAGTCAACAGCTAAAAAGAGCAAGAAAAAGTAGACTACAGAGCCACATATGCAATACGGATTGATTTTTTAATAACATAAGCATATTGTGTAATGTTTCTTCTATACCATATCAAGATTCCAAACATCAAATAAGAGCTCCAAGCAAATAGGACAGTACGTACTATTTCTTTCCAAATACAATATAGATATGAAAACGGTCCTTTAACAGCATCCGGCGACTAAAAGAGTTTGCTCACCCAAATATAAAGAGAGACGCATACACCTTATTAAAAACTTCATCATTGCTCAACCCAAAACCCTCCATCATACAGTTTTATCCAATTAAACAGAATATTAACAAAGCACACAACCCCTGCTAGTAATCAAAAGGCCACCCTGAATAATCCATCTCGTGATGAATGCTGTCTTCATCACGACCATCAGCAGCAGCTGTAGTTGAACTAGAGCCATTGCTACTGTTCGTAGAATTACGAAATGGCCAAAGATGAGAGAAGGGGTTCCTTCTCGAACCACCTTCTCCCCCTCCATTTCTATTAACTTCATGACTGGAAGAAGAAGATGAAGTAGTATATAGAACTACTGTTGCTGTTACAGCCATAGCCAGGAGGCAGCTGAAGGGGGCAAACGGGGCAAGAATTATGCTGAACCAACCAAGGCACGATACACTCCGAATGATACAGATGCTTACACGGCATCTCTCTAACTTCACATCCGAGCTCGAACCTCTCTTTGCAGACCGGGCAGTGAGAGTCTCCACCTCTGAGATGCCTGCCGTTTATCTCGACGCTCGGGATCGCGTTTATGGAGGATCGAGCGGCGGGGGACGGTCCACGCCTATCGCTCCTTGTAAGCATCCCGAGCAGTTCTTCTATCCCGATCAAACCGTGGTCGTTGATCGTGAGGCTCGGTCTGCGGTGGACGTCGATCTCCCGCATCCTTCCGGAAGCGTGCTGCCTCATGAACGCGAGATACAGCCCGCATCGCGCTAAATGGATGGTCGGGATCGTGGATGGAGTCCAGTTGGAGAAGCTCGAACGGTGCGGATAGGTCGTCGTCCACTTCGTCGAGTTGTTCAACGCAATATGAAACATGATGATAATATGAAAATTTGACCATCAGCATGTGAAGCGCATCAATTGTTCAACGTGGTTGGAAAGGGTGTATTTTCTGGTTTACTATGTTCATGCCTTAGATGCATTGCATGCATCCAAACTGGAATCAAGTAATTATTATCCATGAACACTCTGTATACACACATGCGTGTGTAAAATTGTCTTAAAATAATAACCAACAGACTTGCCCAAAACCGTTTATTAAGATGGATTTTAATACATAATATATGCAGTGGTATCTTTGCCAGTTGTGGTAGCATAATCTCTTCTGCAATGGTTTTGAGATATTAAGTACCTATAATATCAGTTTACTAAATAAGATTGAAAATGTTTGTGTGCACTAAAATTATTATCTTGGAGGATTTGCCGTGAATACCAAAGCTATAAAGATTCTCTCTTTACTGCTTTTCATTTACTGTTATAAGTTGGTTACAAATTACAACTGCCTTCCATATTTGCAATATGATGTCCAACAATAGATAGTTTCAATTAATTCTTATTTCCCAATTATTGACCCTCATACTCATATTGACATTAACAAACTCGAGTGGAATATTGCTTTTGATATTTAAATATGGATTTCAATCTTATCTCAATTCTTGATACCGGCACCACTTAGTTGATGAAGCAACTTTAAATACAGAATCATGGACCGACCTTCCAGTGATAAAATCATCTGTATATTCTAGGGAAAAAAAACATTTTTTCATAGACTTTTATAGTTTCTTTGTGTCCTTCAAATGCCACTTTTACTATTGTTATTATAACGTTGTTTTCACCAAAATGTTCTATTCAACTAGTTGTATTGGATGTCTGTTATAGGCATAACATACTTATAAATCTCTTTGTGGCTCATCTACCATTCCGACGCTTTCTCAATTAAAAAATAACATGTAAATCCTTAAAATTTTGTAACATTTCATTCGTTTTCAATGTTTTTCCATACTTTAGGAGTTATACTGAAATTTCTTGAGAAGAAGAATTCAGGATCATGATTAGATATATAACACAAACATCACATACAACTAAACCAGAAACTAACAAATTAAGATTTATAATCAAAATAAGTATAAGAAAAACATACACTGCTCTAAAGTTCTTCAAATCGCATAAAGGTTGAGATGAGCGAGAGGCAATATAGACAGCAATTTCCACTATAACATCTTGCGGAAGCGGAAGAAAACCCATTGAAATCTAGAATGAACAAGAAAGAGTGTAGAAAAGAAATAAGCATGAGAAGAAGGAAAGATTAGAGGTGGCTCCAATATATAGAAGAAGAAGGTCATCAAAAAATAAAAAACGTGGAAAAAAGACAATGAAGTGTCACAAGTTTCTATTTAAAAAAAATGATAAAAGGAAAAAGATAAAAGGAGAATTTTAAAACTTCAAAAACCGCCTTGATATCATCCATAAGTTTTTATTTATATATTTGTTTTTTCTCTTGGACCAAATATTTAGAAATAAACTTATGGCTGATATCAAGGCTGCAAATAATGCTATACAAAGAGGACCTTTGTTGTGTATATTTATATTTATATAAAAATATAAATGTACTTCACTTCATTTCTTGGGAACATGTGTCTGTGCACATGTACGATGGCACACCGTGCATTAGACACGATTTAGTTTGATATATTATCTGATTGGATGCATAAGAGTATATTTTATGGATGATTTGTATTTGGTAATGGTTGAAATATTTTATAGTATAATTCTTATTTTTAAAGATTAAATAATATCGCTTAATTTTATTCTGAAATTAAATTTGAATCAAAGAGTTTATCATTTTAGATAATTGAATAAATAAACTTATTATTTTAAAATTCCTAAAGACATATTTGAAATATTTTGAAATGAAATTTCTATTCTTAATGGTTAAATTTGAATTATTTAGTATTATTTTGGATTTAAACTTGGATTAAAAGAATAAATCCTTGTTCAATAATTCAAAATTCGCTTTGATTGGACTAATATGAATTGGTGTGAGTTTATACTTGTTTAGATGAATTTGGGCGATTTCAATGCAGAATGTAACATCTGAGAACATAATTGCGGCTTGATGCAGAACTCCTCTTAGTTGTGAAAGGCTTCGACCTGTTCGAAAGGCTGAGTTATACTTTCGAAGGGGTTGTTCTAACAAAGCATCTTTCTGAGTAATTTGAATGAAGACGAAACTTTCAGTTTCGAAAGGTTTTTGCGCGCATGTAGGTGGCTTTTGTTTGATGATTTCGAACAGTATTCCTCAACTTATTCGAAACGTATTCATGCAGGCAAAATCATCTGTTTTGAAAGGAAGCAATTGAAGCGCAAGAGTGCGTTCGATCCTTTCAACCCCTTTGAAAGCGTGTAACACATCCGACCCTTGGCTGTAGCATACCTTCGACTCTTTCGAAAGGCTTTGTTGATACTATTATCTCTCGTACATCCTTCTCTTCAATTCATCTTGGCTTCGACAGTGTTGAAGTGAGAATTGGTTGTAACAATATATTTTTATATTAGATGAGCTAAAATGTCCGTTATAGTATAAATTTCAGCACTTATATACATGTATGTTATGCCTTATGAGGATTGCTATGTCACACCTGCACATAATATTTATTTGTATATGATACACGTATATATAATCGTTACATAATATAAGAATATGTTATTGATTTAAATGAAATAATGATTTTATTTAAATGAAATTTAAAAATGTACCAAATAAGTTAGACTTCATGGGCCCAATAAGGATCAAATATGGTATATAAAAAAAATTAAATTCACCCATGAACCTCGTAGCGGGCTAGCCTAAATGTCGTTCTAACATTTCATCATGCCTTTGCTTCGTTATTTCTAATCGGTTGTCGTTGGTCAAATGTTAGTCCCGTTTAGTTTGTCGTTTTTAGTTTTGGGTTTTAGTTCAAACTAAAAGCGAACGATGCATGCATTTTTTGAAAAACAACCAATTTAAAAAATAAATTTACAATACAAAACGGAAAACAAATTTATTTTGGTTTTCGTATTTTGGGAAACAACAGAAACACGAAAAACGATTCATTCCTCCACCGTCCCTCCAACCCCTTTGTCGTCCCGCCGTCCCCACCATTGTCTCTCCATAATTATCTACTCTTCTCGAATTTTGTAATGACTTTTTAAAACGCAAAACATGCAAAACATAAACCAATCAGACCATATTTTTCATTTTTACAACCTTTAAATTAAAATTGCGCCTTCAAAGTTTGAAGCAATCCTAAGTTCTTCTACCACTAAAATCGTAGAGCTAATGATGCTCAAGTCATTAACATGTTGTTCTTGTTATTGCTAATGGTTGTCTGCTTGTTATTATCTGTATTATTGCGATAGTTACACCTATAAGCAAGCAGATTCGGTCCCAAAATTTGATAATATAATAATGTTCAGCCAGTTCAATCTCCTGTTTAAGCTATATATAGATTCTAATATTACATCTTAGGCATATTTGCTGAACATATAATGATGTATGTAACATGTTATTAAGCTATGAAAAATAGGCATTTAGTTCTCTTTGCAGTTCTGTATGATAATGGAGTCTGCTTAAACTAGCTAATATGCCTTTCTTTTTGTACATGAATTATTGGAACACCGTTCTTTCACTGAAACTCATATTTCTTCAATTGACGTGGAAGAAAACAAATAGCCATTCCTTCCATTTATGCTCCCATCAATGGCATTCGAGACAGCACATAACTGATTATAGAAGATGACCTAACCTTCTAAAGTCTATCAGCATAGGGTATGTTTTTCCCCTGAAACATTTACAAGCTATGTCAATGATGTTGAATTTAGTTTGCAAGATTCTTTTGCCCATATATGTTGACATTCAATGGAGTACAAGAATGCAGGAATGAGAAATGATGCTGAATAAAGTCTGTTACATCTTTGTCACTCTTTAATGCGTTTTTTGTTTTCTATGCCACATGTTTGTGGTCTACTTGCTACAACCAGAAGCATTAAATGCGTGGGATGGATCCATTTGTTTTTTATTCGTCATTTGTCAACAAATATTAAATTGATGAGTCAGTTGGACAAAGATTTCTCTTTTGTGGTCTTCTTTTTCAGATTTCTCTTTTGTCAAAATTTTTCTTCTTTTTTCAAATTTGTACTGGTGTGACAAAAGATACGCACTTGCATGTATCAGAAGGTTAAGTTCAGTTGTTTGTGATATATTTCATGGTAAATTATGTTACTAGACAATTTTGAGTGGAGCAATTAAAAATTTCACTTTGGCAAAGAAGAGTAAACAACATCGAACTTCAACAGGAATAACAAAATCAGTGAAAGTGAAGGATACATGACCTAAGAGGAGTTCTAATTTAGCCTATGAAGACATGAAATTTTGGTGTGTCAACAATACTAGAATTTCTATCGCAGATGATATTATCTAGGACTTACTAACCGAGATTTGTTTCTGAGCCTTGGGGAAAACTTGAGAAGCTTTGTCTACGTAAAGTTTGCTAACAAAGCTAAATGAAATCTGGGAACCTTACAAGCTAAATAAAATCTGGCAAAGTTTGCTAACAAAGGAAAGTTTATCTTTTACTATGCTTCTAATAAGAGGCGCAAAAAATGGATTTTACGTCGCGAAAGGTCACAAAACATCACAAATACACAAACGCGGCCTAAATTTATATCGCAAAAAACTTTAACTTTTACGTTGCCGATATGGTTTGTACCAGCTGCATGTTGGCATGGGGAGTTAACCTCCATGCTCATCTAGTCATCATAAAGGTAAAAATTGAGCTGAACCTACCTTTGATTCTCGTTCAATTAATTAAAGGCATCGCACATGAATAAAGATTGTTAACTTTGGAACTTTCTATTTGTTTATTTTGAGCAAGAGTTGATTAATTAAAAATATTTTACACGGTGAACTTTAATGCTAAATGCAATTTCTTCAACGTATGCTTGGCTCCATTTTATTATTACTGTTTGACGACTTGGGACCAAATATTTGATATTCATTGTTATCCCATTTTTGGTCAAAACTGGAATATCAAGGTTGTGTGCGTTTCCACCACGACCGGAACAAGAAGAAGCAAGCAAGCGTATATAAGTCTGGGATTTCACTCATGATTCAAGTACAAAGGTTCATTCGGTAGAGCAAGGCAAGAGTTCGTTCGACACTACACTCCCCGAGTTCTTCCGGTGATAAGTGTCATCTGGTAGTTAAAACCCCTCGCTTTCGTCCGGTAGTTCAAGTGTCTGAGTTCGTTCGGTATTCGAACTCCCCATGGCTCATTCGGCATTCTCAAATATGAAGGCTCATTCGGAATTCCCAACACAAGGGATCATTCGGCATTCCCAACACAAGATCCATTCGGTAGTACCAAGACCGAACCAAAGAACCACCGAACCAAGCCAAGACCGGACCAACCCACACCACAACTACCGAACCAAACCAAGACCGGACCAACCCTCTACACACCACCGAATCAAACTCCACCAAGCAACGACCGAACCAGAGCATGCCGAACCAAAGTTGTCGGTCCAGATTGCATCAGCCCAGGCCCACCAACATCTATAAACATCCAAGACCCCTGCCCCCAACCTCACTCTATAAATAGAGGGGCAGGGGTACAACAATGGCAGACAAGTTTGAGAGCTCAAGCCTGGAAGGAACTTTCAAACAACTTTGATATACTTGTAATCAAAGCTTTGTACTTGTAATCGGATCGGAAAAGGAGAATAACATATAAAGTGGACGTAGGCACGTTCTGGCCGAACCATTATAAATCTGTGTGTCTTTTACAGTTTAGTCCATGCTTTTTACATATTTGCATAAATCACCCAAATCATTGAAAACAACATAAAATCAACTAAACCGTACGACTTTGGGGTGTTTGCCCATTTTTTGCGCAAACATTTTGGTGCTTTCATTGAGAATAACTAGCGCTCGCTATATCGGATAGAAGTTTGGATTTGGAAGACAATGACTAGGCAAAATAGTAGAAGGCAAAGGGCTGAGAGAAGCCAACCGGAAGGAAGCCAACAAGCATCCTCCGGAGCTGAGGAAGGACCGGCTTCGATCTACATAACCCGGGATGAAATGGAAGCCATAAAAAATTCACTGCAAGAGAGGTTGTTGAAGAGTCAACAGGAGATGATGCAGACTTTCCTGGAGCAAATGAGAGCTGCAGGGACGCAGAACTTAGGAACAGATACAGCGGCTGTGGATGCAGGACAAGGAGCTAGGGTTATGGAACCCAATGGAGGACAGGATGCAGAGCCAGAGGGCAATCGACAAGGACTTGGGGGCAGGCCCGCAGGATCCAACACAGGAGGACCTTTGGAAGGAGTTCAACAGGCTAGAACCAACGTTGCTGCTAGCGAGCCACATGAAGAGTATGTACCGTAATTCCCTCGAGGGCAACCCCCGACCGACAACGCTGGATTGGTAGATATAATCAGGAAGACTGTGCGAGGTGGTTTGACTAACGGAGACTTGAAGGAGTGAACAAGAGTCCGTTTGCTCGGGAAATAAGGATGGCTCAGAACCCACCTAAGTTCAAGCTAGCTAGCGTGGAGGTATACGATGGAAAGATAGACCCTACGGATCACTTGATGAGGTACACCAGACACATGGAGGTGCTGGGGGCATCGGAGGAAGTGATGGCCCGATGCTTCCCTTTGTACTTAACGGACTTAGCTGCGATGTGGTTTAGGCAGTTGGGAGAAGGATCGATCAGGACTTGGAGGGAATTGGTGGAAAGGTTTTTAGGACAGTTTCGGGTTCATGTGAAGAGACCGAAGAACGTGATGACATTGACATCGGTAAAGCAAAGGATCGATGAATCGCTTAGAACCTTTCTAACTCGATTCAGTGCCGCAGTTGCTTCGGTGGATCGGCCTGATCCATCGATGGTTTTAATGGCAGCAGTATCACGAGTCAGGGAGAACTCGGATTTCAAGGTATCTCTGATACGAGATCCCCCACGGGATCTCGACGAATTCTTTCACGAGGCAGAAAGGTTCCTTCGGCAGGAAGATGCGAGTACGGATTTAAAGTTAAAAAAGGTTAATGCAGTGTAGGTTGGAGGACCATCCAACAAAGGTTTGGATAAAGACAAAGGAAAAAGGAAGTTGGACGATGATTCTAGAAATGCTAGGAAGCAATGGAAGGATCTAAAGTTTCCCACATACACAGGATTGAACGAGACGCTGGAGCGGATATACCTGGATACTCGGAATCGCCTTCCCTACCGGAGGCCGGCTAGGAGAGAACCAACAGAACGGGAAAGAACATCAGGAAGGCACTGTCTCTTCCATGATTTGGATGGACACGACACCAACAGCTGCAGGCACCTAAAGGACATAATTGAGGAGCATGTAAGGAATGGACAGCTGCCACAATATGTTGGACCTCGGAATGCAACGGCGGGGCAGGTGCAACCGCCGCCTACCTCAAGCTACGATGGCGGGAGGCCCAGGAATGATGGTCGGTTGATCATCCATTGACCAGGTTATTATGTAATAAGTAGCGAACTATTGGCAAGCAACCAAGTCATTTACACATGTACGGGGACGGAGATAGCCCCTAGGCATGCTCTGAATGATGATAAACTGCAATGCTATGGTTTGTGAAATTTATCTTTTGCTTTTGGATTGGACACGGCTTTTGTTTTTGGTTTTCGGTTTTGGAGCTTGGATTGAGCTCCTAGTTTTTCTTGCTTTTTGATTTGGATTTTCCTTTGAATGATTGTTTTCGGTTTTGGATGCTGGTTTGGATTTCTGGTTTTCTGATTTGGATTTGGATTTTGGACGTGGATTTTGGATTGGATTTTGATTGGATTTTTATCTGATTTTTGATAAACGGTCGTCAGGTATGGATTATGTCGGGCAAGGGGTGATTCGCTTTGCCCGAACGTGGTAAATTGACTCATTCAGGTTGTCGAGTATGGACTATGCTCGGCAAGGGTCCGGAGTGACCAGGATTCGGCCTAGGACTTAGGCCCTGTATTATCAATTGTTATTTTCAGGTCGTTGAGTATGGACTATGCTCAACAAGGGTCCGGAGAGACCAGGATTCAGCTTAGGACTTAAGCCATGGCATTACACAGCGTCCAGGGACACTGGACCAAGGTCGTCAAGTGTGGATTATGCTTGGCAAGAACCCGGAGAGATTAGCTCAACGTCCAAGGACACTGGACCAAGGTCATCAAGTGTGGATTACGCTTGGCAAGAACCCGGAGAGGTTAGCTCAACATCCAGGGACACTGGACCAAGTCCGTCATGTGTGGATTACGCTCGACAAGAACACGATGAGGCTGGCTCAACATCCAGGGACACCGAATCACGGCCGTCAGGTGTAGATTGCGCTTGGCAAGAACCCGGAGAGGTTATGGATTTGGATATCGACCCAAAAAGGTCCTGGATTCGGTTATTGGCTATTAGATAAGGATGTATTGGGACTCGGTTGTTGAGTTCATATGGATACGGAATTGGCCCAGGCTTTGGTTATTTGATTTGGAATTGGACATCGACTCGGAGCAGTCAAGGATGATGTACTCTGGCAATATGGCTATGGACTTTGGATAATGGATTCGGAACTATTCAAAACACGCCTTATTATCACAAGGCATGTTTTGGGGGGCAAAGTGTTATCCCATTTTTGGTCAAAACTGGAATATCAAGGTTGTGTGCGTTTCCACCACGACCGGAACAAGAAGAAGCAAGCAAGCGTATATAAGTTTGGGATTTCACTCATGATTCACGTACAAAGGTTCATTCGGTAGAGCAAGGCAAGAGTTCGTTCGACACTACACTCCCCGAGTTCATCCGGTGATAAGTTTCATCTGGTACTTAAAACCCCTCGCTTTCGTCCGGTAGTTCAAGTGTTCGAGTTCGTTCAGTATTCGAACTCCCCATAGCTCATTCGGCATTCTCAAATATGAAGGCTCATTCGGCATTCCCAACACAAGGGATCATTCGGCATTCCCAACACAAGATCCATTCGGTAGTACCAAGACCGAACCAAAGAACCACCGATCCAAGCCAAGACCGGACCAACCCACACCACAACTACCGAACCAAACCAAGACCGGACCAACCCTCTACACACCACCGAATTAAACTCCACCAAGCAACGACCGAACCAGAGCATGCCGAACCAAAGTTGTCGGTCCAGATTGCATCAGCCCAGGCCCACCAGCATCTATAAACATCCAAGACCCCTGCCCCCAACCTCACTCTATAAATAGAGGGGCAGGGGTACAACAATGGCAGACAAGTTTGAGAGCTCAAGCCTGGAAGGAACTTTCAAACAACTTTGATATACTTGTAATCAAAGCTTTGTACTTGTAATCGGATCGGAAAAGGAGAATAACATATAAAGTGGACGTAGGCATGTTCTGGCCGAACCGTTATAAATCTGTGTGTCTTTTAAAGTTTAGTCCATGCTTTTTACATATTTGCATAAATCACCCAAATCATTGAAAACAACATAAAATCAACTAAACCGTACGACTTTGGGGTGTTTGCCCATTTTTTGCGCAAACATTTTGGTGCTTTCATTGAGAAGAACTAGCGCTCGCTATATCGGATAGAAGTTTGGATTTGGAAGACAATGACTAGGCAAAATAGTAGAAGGCAAAGGGCCGAGAGAAGCCAACCGGAAGGAAGCCAACAAGCATCCTCCGGAGCTGAGGAAGGACCGGCTTCGATCTACATAACCCAGGATGAAATGGAAGCCATAACAAATTCACTGCAAGAGAGGTTGTTGAAGATTCAACAGGAGATGATGCAGACTTTCCTGGAGCAAATGAGAGTTGCAGGGACGCAGAACTTAGGAACAGATACAGCGGCTGTGGATGCAGGACAAGGAGCTAGGGTTATGGAACCCAATGGAGGACAGGATGCAGAGCCAGAGGGCAATCGACAAGGACTTGGGGGCAGGCCCGCAGGATCCAACACAGGAGGACCTTTGGAAGGAGTTCAACAGGCTAGAACCAACGTTGCTGCTAGCGAGCCACATGAAGAGTATGTACCGTAATTCCCTCGAGGGCAACCCCCGAACGACAATGCTGGATTGGTAGATATAATCAGGAAGACTGTGCGAGGTGGTTTGACTAACGGAGACTTGGAAGGAGTGAACAAGAGTCCGTTTGCTCGGGAAATAAGGATGGCTCAGAACCCACCTAAGTTCAAGCTACCTAGCGTGGAGGTATACGATGGAAAGATAGACCCTACGGATCACTTGATGAGGTACAGCAGACACATGGAGGTGCTGGGGGCATCAGAGGAAGTGATGACCCGATGCTTCCCTTTGTACTTAACGGACTTAGCTGCGATGTGGTTTAGGAAGCTGGGAGAAGGATCTATCAGGACTTGGAGGGAATTGGTGGAAAGGTTTTTGGGACAGTTTCGGGTTCATGTGAAGAGACCGAAGAACGTGATGCATTGACATTGGTAAAGCAAAGGATCGATGAATCCCTTAGAACCTTTCTAACTCGATTCAGTGCCGCAGTTGCTTCGGTGGATCGGTCTGATCCATCGATGGTTTTAATGGCAGCAGTATCACGAGTCAGGGAGAACTCGGATTTCAAGGTATCTCTGATATGAGATCCCCCACGGGATCTCGAGGAATTCTTTCACGAGGCAGAAAGGTTCCTTCGGCAGGAAGATGCGAGTACGGATTTAAAGTTAAAAAAGGTTAATGCAGTGGAGGTTAGAGGACCATCCAACAAAGGTTTGGATAAAGACAAAGGAAAAAGGAAGTTGGACGATGATTCTAGAAATGCTAGGAAGCAATGGAAGGATCCAAAGTTTCCCACATACACAGGATTGAACGAGACGCTGGAGCGGATATACCTGGATACTCGGAATCGCCTTCCCTACCGAAGGCCGGCTAGGAGAGAACCAACAGAACGGGAAAGAACGTCAGGAAGGCACTGTCTCTTCCATGATTTGGATGGACACGACACCAACAGCTGCAGGCACCTAAAGGACATAATTGATGAGCATGTAAGGAATGGACAGCTGCCACAATATGTTGGACCTCGGAATGCAACGGCGGGGCAGGAGCAACCGCCGCTACCTCAAGCTACGATGGCGGGAGGCCCAGGAATGATGGTCGGTTGATCATCCATTGACCAGGTTATTATGTAATAAGTAGCGAACTATTGGCAAGCAACCAAGTCATTTACACATGTACGGGGACGGAGATAGCCCCTAGGCATGCTCTGAATGATGATAAACTGCAATGCTATGGTTTGTGAAATTTATTTTTTGCTTTTGGATTGGACACGGCTTTTGTTTTTGGTTTTCGGTTTTGGAACTTGGATTGGGCTCTTGGTTTTTCTTGCTTTTTGATTTGGATTTTCCTTTGAATGATTGTTTTCGGTTTTGGATGCTGGTTTGGATTTCTGGTTTTCTGGTTTTGATTTGGATTTTGGATGTGGATTTTGGATTGGATTTTGATTGGATTTTTATCTGATTTTTGATAAACGGTCGTCAGGTATGGATTATGCCGGGCAAGGGGTGAGTCGCTTTGCCCGAACGTGGTAAATTGGCTCATTCAGGTTGTCGAGTATGGACTATGCTCGGCAAGGGTCCGGAGTGACCAGGATTCGGCCTAGGACTTAGGCCCTGTATTATCAATTGTTATTTTCAGGTCGTTGAGTATGGACTATGCTCAACAAGGGTCCAGAGAGACCAGGATTCGGCTTAGGACTTAAGCCATGGCATTACACAGCGTCCAGAGACACTGGACCAAGGTCGTCAAGTGTGGATTATGCTTGGCAAGAACCCGGAGAGGTTAGCTCAACGTCCAGGGACACTGGACCAAGGTCGTCAAGTGTGGATTACGCTTGGCAAGAACCCGGAGAGGTTAGCTCAACATCCAGGGACACTGGACCAAGGCCGTCATGTGTGGATTACGCTCGACAAGAACACGATGAGGCTGGCTCAACATCCAGGGACACCGAATCACGGCCGTCAGGTGTAGATTGCGCTTGGCAAGAACCCGGAGAGGTTATGGATTTGGATATCGACCCAAAAAGGTCCTGGATTCGGTTATTGGCTATTGGATAAGGATGTATTGGGACTTGGTTGTCGAGTTCGGATGGATACGGAATTGGCTCAGGCTTTGGTTTTTGGATTTGGAATTGGACATCGACTCGGAGCAGTCAAGGATGATATACTCTGGCAATATGGCTATGGACTTTGGATAATGGATTCAGAACTATTCAAAACACGCCTTATTATCACAAGGCATGTTTTGGGGGGCAAGGTGTTATCCCATTTTTGGTCAAAACTGGAATATCAAGGTTGTGTGCGTTTCCACCACGACCGAAAAAAGAAGAAGCAAGCAAGCGTATATAAGTCTGGGATTTCACTCATGATTCAAGTACAAAGGTTCATTCAGTAGAGCAAGGCAAGAGTTCGTTCGACACTACACTCCCCGAGTTCATCCGGTGATAAGTTTCATCTGGTACTTAAAACCCCTCGCTTTCGTCCGGTAGTTCAAGTGTCCGAGTTCGTTCGGTATTCGAACTCCCCATGGCTCATTCGGCATTCTCAAATATGAAGGATCATTCGGCATTCCCAACACAAGGGATCATTCGGCATTCCCAACACAAGATCCATTCGGTAGTACCAAGACCGAACCAAAGAACCACCGAACCAAGCCAAGACCGGAACAACCCACACCACAGCTACCGAACCAAACCAAGACCGGACCAACCCTCTACACACCACCGAATCAAACTCCACCAAGCAACGACCGAACCAGAGCATGCCGAACCAAGGTTGCCGGTCCAGATTGCATCAGCCCAGGCCCACCAGCATCTATAAACATCCAATACCCCTGCCCCCAACCTCACTCTATAAATAGAGGGGCAGGGGTACAACAATGGCAGACAAGTTTGAGAGCTCAAGCCTGGAAGGAACTTTCAAACAACTTTGATATACTTGTAATCAAAGCTTTGTACTTGTAATCGGATCGGAAAAGGAGAATAACATATAAAGTGGACGTAGGCACGTTCTGGCCGAACCACTATAAATCTATGTGTCTTTTACAGTTTAGTCCATGCTTTTTACATATTTGCATAAATCACCCAAATCATTGAAAACGACATAAAATCAACTAAACCGTACGACTTTGGGGTGTTTTCCCATTTTTTGCGCAAACATTCATGTATAATAGGCTTCCGAAGATGAAAAATTGAACACAAAACGAAGCAAAGCAAAAGCAGCTGCAGATGCTGCAATGATTGTAAAGGCAGAGCAGAATAACAACGAGTCAACAGGTAAAAAGAGCAAGGAAAAGTAGGCTACAGAGCCACCCATGCAATACTACATTCATGTAAAGGCGAGATGAGGCCAAGCTACTGATAGCCACAGCCTTGTTGAAGGGGTAACATTTTGCTTGTCCTTGTTACTTTTACGGTGCATTTTAGAGAAAGTTGTAAGTACTATACATAGAATAGTTTATTAAATAAATAAATAAAAATACTTGAATGTAATAATACTTCGAATGAAATACTGATGTGAATAATAGAATAACTAGCCTGACAAAACAAGCAAGAGGGGTTATCTGCATGATATAGTCCATGACCACTATTATTTTCTAATGAGTATTTTGAAACAACTGTAATTCATGTAATGATTAACATTATTGAGTCTGGACTTTCAAACTTGGATACGATAAAATCAAAATATAATTCACATCAAACTATGAATCCAGTTCACTGTTTTATGAATTTTGCTAAACCAATTATAAGTCAACAGTACAGACATGGTGCATATATGATAAAATCATATGGGCCTACCAGTTAACTCAAGTCCCACGAGTTGGGATAAAGTAGGCCATTGCAATTTTTAGGGCTATTTGTTTGTAAGTGCACATGTTGTAATGTTGACATTGTTAGCATATCATATTTTTCATATTTGAAACTTAGTTTCAACAAGCCAATGGATTGCGACAGTGGATTAAGAGCTTCTGAGTATTGGCTGACCTTGATTTGTTAAAAGCATGGGTCCTCCTTTTTTTTATTCTTGGCCACTGTTTCTTATGTTCTTCTCCATTATTCATCATATTATGACTAAACTACATGAAAACTTGTTTATTATCATTTTGCAACGATTAATATTTCCTTATCTGATTTAATATTTTAATATTTTTTTGGGACGGTACACTTCATCATCTAAAGCTCTTTTTAAGTCTAATATTCATTGTATTAAAGTATTAAACTTACGAGTACTAAATATACGATGTCTTGATCATTATCTTGCTATGTGTGCAGCAAACAATAAACCTACTAGATCATATGGTTATATTATGATACTATTAGGTGCATGTTTAGATTGCAATATACATGTTTTGGGATCATATGAATAAAAATCATTTTTCATCAACGAAAATGATACTGTTATATTATGAAATTGTAAATGGTGGGTTTAAACCAAATCCCTTGCAATATCTGACCAAATTATAAAACCAAATCTAATTATGCGAATAAACAAGAATTGAATTGGTATATTTCATGACTTAATGATTAGTCATCTTGATGTCCAAATTATCCACTAAAGTATCAATAAAGTTCACTTGTTCAAGCTGGGTTAAAAATACAAAGTATTAACTAGCCATAAAATCACATTCAACCTACATATCAATTGGAGAGTCTATTAGGAGGGGAAGAGACCGGCTAGAGCACCAAGGAGATATGCAGCAGAGCTGAAAGAAAAGAGTGAAAACAGAAGGAAGAAGAAGGTTTTCACGCAAATTGTATTTCATTCATGTTCAACAGCAGCCTATTTTGTAGAAAGGCTGATACACATGATTGGGTACTGTTACGCCACATGGCAACAAATTGCTGGTTGACTTCAAAGTTGTAACTAACCTCCATTTTTTAATAATAAAAAGATTTAGTAAGAAGCTTCTATATTTTCATATATTGATTTCCTGTGCTGGCATTTATTGGTGGCAGGATTCTCTTCCTATGCTATGCTCGGTTTCTTGTAGGGATGGTGAATGCACGTTTAGGTCTATCATAGGAGTGACTGTATCATTACTGTCCTCTTGAAAGTCGACCTTGTCCTCAAGGTCGTGTGGAGTGGTGAATTCCCACGGTTATGGTGTGGGTGGTACTGCATGCGAATTTGGGCATAATTTGAGGACGAGATATGAAAGATAAGGCGTATGCAAGCTTCTTGTGGTAGACAAAGACGATATGCAACAAATCCAACCTTTTCAATAATTTGAAAAGGACAAAGCAACGCTTAGATAACTTGTGTTGTGGTGAGCGAAGTGAGTACTGGCGGTATGGTTGAAGCTTAATGAATACCCATGAGCCTACCAAAAATTGTTTGTCTTGCCTGTGCTTGTCCACTTGATTCTTCATGTGAACTTGAGCACGTTGCAAGTTTGTTTTGATTATATGTAGAATTTGGTCCCTTGCCCTTGCCCATTCTTCTAGTTCGTGTAGATCAGAGGTTCCTATATATGCCTATCAATTCATATTTATACATCACTTCTTCAAAATATTTAGCGATCGATGCTATTCCAATTTCAAGCCGTCATTCCTTCTTATAACATGCGAGACAATCCTAACCTAACCTTTAGTTCTAAAATAATATCTAACACTAATACTCACATGGATTATTCGAAACTCTGAAATTGGTTTATTCTATATATATTATTGTGAATTTGCTGATCAAACCAATTAAAGTTCCATGACCAAACCAATCTCTAACGTTACGTGCCTATCAATTCATATTTATACATTACTTCTTCAAAATATTTAGCAATCGGTATTATTCCAATTTCAAGCCGTCGTTCCTTCTTATAACATGCCAGACAATCCTAACCTAACCTTTAGTTTTAAAATAATGTCTAACACTAATACTCGCATGGATAATTCGAAACTTTGAAAATGGTTTATTGTATATATATTATTGTGAATTTGCTGATCAAACCAATTAAAGTTCCATGATCTCCTGCCAGTGCTACAAATCCTTATTCACTATATAAATTTTGCTTGAAAGAGCAGAATCTCTGTTTCGACCCTTTATTTTGATTTTCAACTACATGTTCATTTCATTTATAGCCATAGCTTTTAATGATTCTTTCTTAAAGTTAATGGTTCGATATATATTTTCTAAAAGTGATCTAGAAAATAAAACTAGCACTTTGTTCAACGCTGTGCAAGTTTAATGAATGATACAAGGAATAAACTCTAACGATCATGTGTACATAATCAATGCATATCCAAGTCTTTTAAAGTTCGGTTTGTAACGTTGCATTTTCTTCCGTGCCTAAAAAATAAATGTTATACTTGCATTTGCATGTCAATGTCAAACACTAAAGTCGGTTATCATCGGGTGGTTAACTAAAACAACTGTATTATCTCACTTCGAAATGTACAATGATATACTATTTTACATGCATACAACGATGCTACCAAAAAGACAATTTTAAATAAAACAAGCATCTCATGAAATATCAACTAGCATACATTTTAGTTTTGTTAGAGTTAATCATAAAACTAGCTATGCTTTAAAAACTTATTGCAAGAGTAGGCTTAGTTACAAATTTACTTAAACTTTATAAGTGTGAAAATATAAATTCTAACCTAGTATTAGTGCAATTAAAAATTGCTCAAGTGTAAATTTGAAAATTTGTTTGCACAATTTTAATGTGAGCAAATACGAATCTTCAAACAAGACCTGTTTTTTTTGTAATAAGTTTTCAAACAAACCTATTTTTTCAATATGCATTTTCTAAAAGCCTCTATTTAAGATGAGTCCTCCTCTGTATAAACGATGCTAAATTCTTAAACTTTTATCGCTATCTGTCTCGTATAAAAAACACCTGTAATAATAAGATTTCTTAATTACATGGCGTAAATGTGTCAAATGAGCAACCTCTAAGCATCCTCTTCCACTAACGCTTTCGTGACGACCGCCCTACACCTTCACCATCCAATATAAATGAAGAGTGCGCTACGGTGATGTCCAACTGATGTAGAATGATTGTCGTTAGATAACGGTGATATAATATTTTCAAATAAAAAGCGGATTCAGAAAATATTGTTGATTTTGGTGATATTATATTTTCAACGAAAGAAGATTTATAAGATTCTTGAGATAACGACTTAAATATATTGTCTTTTTTACTGTATTAAAGAAGGCAATGAATTATCTTTATGAAAAGGGGAGCAGTTTGAAGATTAAGTAATCAAACAATTCCCTAATCGGCTGGTTAAAAAAGAAACTGAAAAGTCGGATCGATAAACGTTTTCCATAGGAGCAGGATAATTGATGAAATATTGCTTTATAACCATAAATCAGTTAATTCAACCATATCTAATAATCTCTATATAAAAATAGTCATTCTGTAGAGATTAAAGTTATCATCTCAAGTGCTATTTGTTATTCATCTTCTTAGCCTCCATTATCAATTTTACACATCTTCTTAGCCTCCATTATCAATTTTGTAAAATTCTCTTTTCTTAGAATGTAATAAAATCTTCTTTTTTCAAAGTGAACGTATATTATCTAGCGATAGTAGAATCATTATAAATCTATTTGTTAACTCTCTATTTGCTTTATTATGTAATTTTCTCTTTTGTATTCTCCCATTGTTATTTGTTTTATCGCATTACAATACGATCTTATTCCTTCCGCGTTTATTTCGGTTGATTTATAGTAATTTTATAAAATTACCCAACAATTGTCAAAGTTGGAATGTGGATAAAGCAATTATAGAACCTGCATTATATCTCAAAGCACATCGAAAATATAATAATCATCACATATATAAAACCGACAGGACGGTTATAACTAAATGAACCACAAATATCAAAGTGCACGATTTACAGATTTATACAAAATAGCAGTAAAGTTTATACAACTAGAAATAAACTCAAGATAATTGTCTCTAAATAAAGCAGCCAACACCATTTACGCACCATAGTGTCGCACAGTGAAATAAGCAATAGTAAGCCATATATAAATATGAGAAAGCACGATCTCCTACTGTCCATCTGCATAGCACCACCTATCACCCAAACTTGTTATCCAGTGTACTCATTTAAGAGTACCCAAAACAATACTAAGCAAACCATAAAACATCGAGTCAAACAATAGTCTAGTGTGAGCGATAAACAAACTCAAAATGCTATACAAGTTGATATAGAAAGGAACAAAGGTATAAGAGTCATACCCGATATGTCCTTATATACAAAGAGGAAGAAGGAAATGAAAATTGATTGAAGAAACGAAAGAACGGAATTTTTTAAACATTTTCTATTCTTTCTTTGCAAACTGTCCATTTTAGTTCCTTATTAATTTTCAATAAAGTCAATCATCCCCCTTCCATCATGTGGTCGGGCAAGTTTTCGGGAATGTTCAAGAGTGGCTTGCACACCAGCCTAATCCAAGTGCGAAACCCAAAAGTCCAAGAATCAAGACAAGCCATGGATCGGTATTGATCCATGTCCATGGATTGGAACTGATCCATGTCCATGGATCAATACCGACCCTTAATGCTTCCCCAAAGTTGTTACGTGGTTCGTGATACACAAAGTTAGAGTGATCCTCAACCAACACATGCCATATAAGATGGTACCCTAGCCACTCATGATCCAAGCGATAGGTGGATAAATCCAAGTTTCAAGACAAGTAAATCAATTGCTTTTACCCAACCACCAAACCATTATATTCCTACGATCCAAGAGTCATGCTGATACATCTAAGCTCCACAAATGAAGGTACAAGCCATTCAAGCAATGTCGAAGGATCGAATGAAGACTAAAAGTCGTTTTATGGACCGGTACCGATCCATAGGGCATGGTCTGGTATCGATCCCTAAATTTTGTTTAGCTGGCTACGATCTTCTGAGAGAGGTTCCTTCAGGATGTGGGGAAGAAGCGGTTTAGAGAACTACGTCGGCCTTCAACTATAAATAGTGGATGATAGGCATTGTTTAGGGGATCTTTTTGCTTGCATTCTAAATTTTTGTACTTCTATTGTAGCCTCTCGGGTTAATGCCGATCCACTGACTATCGATCTGTAAGATCACCCTTACAAAGGCCTTATAGAATCATAAACAAAGTTCAAGTAGACGTAGGCCAGTAATTAGCCGAACCACTATAATTGTTTGTGTTTTTTCCATCATTTATTCATTTATTGTCTTCATTTTATCTTCTATAATACTTTGGGTGTTTGTGCCAACTTTTCGCGTAAACACCTGCCGCATTCAATTTTCGTAATCCAAAGATTTTTCCACCTTTTTAGTAGTTTAAATTTCTAGGCTAGTTACATGCTTAAAACTGACCATTTAAGTAACAAATTCCATCCAAAAATATAATTTGACCCAAAAACTAACCAAGCTTGGCCGATCGGACGCGACACACATGTGTATGTGTTAACGTGCAAGGCCTTCCTCTTCAACCTAAGAGATAACATTTAGGTGCCCAAAGGTCTCAATCTCTCTCTTATAAAAACTATATTTAAAACCGATATAGTTTAAGCTACCCTGCAATATGGAACTATTCAATTTCCATACTTCTCCTCTTCTCTTTCTTTCTTCTTCTCCAAAGTAAAAAAGCTACTCATACAAGATTTATTAATTTACACTAACAATGCTCCACCAAATTTAGTACTTTATTATCATACATTGTAGAAAAACTCATAAGTATAGATATTTTATGGACTTAATCTATACGTAGTCATAACCTAGCAAAGTATGTCAGAATAAAGTGTTTACTAAGCGTTGAACCATCAATCTTATGCGGTGTATTAGATGTGTTTAACACATCATTTTCTTTCCTTTAAATAGTTTAATAGACAACATGTGGATTGGCCTTGTGTTTATATCTAGGTTTCATGAAGTGCTCTTAGACTAAGCCATAGTCTTGTAGAAAGAGGCACCACTGTTAACACCAAAAATTCACCATCGAAACTAGGTTTCGATGGAGAGTAGAGATCGCTGAGGACCTTCTGCAAGAGCCGAAGAGATGCTTCTTGAAAAGTCACGAAGGACTCCGCAACTAAGGATCTGCATGAGATGGCTCCGCCCACAAGAGGCTTCCACACAAGATAAAGACTTTCACCTTTGGTTCCGCATGAGAGGGTTCCACAGAAGACGACTCATTGCTAACGGAAGAAGTTCCACAAGTATCGCATTCGAGAAAGAGCCTTCCGCAAGTAATGGTTCCACATTAAAGGCCTTCCGCAAGAGGCATCAACTTCATGTAAAAATATTACCTTCCGCAAATCCCATTTGCCACCTCATTCAAAGGAACCTTTCAATGGGATCGAAAGGATGCTTCTACAATAGAAGATCAGAGCATTGAATGCAGGGCAACGCCGGTCAAGCACTTTAGAAGCGCCACTTACCTCTAGAAGACCTTTCGATGGAGTCAAAAGGTTCCCTTCCACATCAAATCAGCTACCCTTCTATCATTAGATCAAAGCTGTGGATGACGCATTCTCACCTTCCGATGGAAACAAGGGCATCCAAATATGTTCATAAGAGCTATAAGCCAAACTTTCGACAATGCCGAAAGGCCTTTCTTTTGCACGAGCTTGGAAGGATGCGAATGAAACTTACCTTCTGTCCCGGCCGCCTTGATCCCTACGGAAGGTGCAAACCCGCACCTATAAATAAGACCCGAGGGGTCCATTCTTGGGATTCAGATTTTAGTTTTCAAAATCATTACTATTTTTTAAAGTTTGTGACTCTAATTTCTAAATAAATTTGGGGCTTTTTCCAATAGGAATTATTATGTATACTTCAGTTCATAATAAAGAATTTCATGTTAGAGATCAATGTTGTCATGTCATTTACGTACTTTATGTCGATATAATCAAATATCGATCCTCTTTTATTATTTCATTGGTTCGAAAGGTTCAAGACATCCTTCTATAGAATCGAGACCATCAGCTAGTCTTAAGGGGCATTACTTGTGATATACTCCTTACTCCTAAACCTTTCGATGGGGTCGAAACCCCATAGATAATACTAAGGTTACACTACTGAATTTAAACCTACCTTTCTTTATCCTTTCGACAACGCCGAATCATTCTTGATCCACCACATTAAACCTATCGATTGGTTCGAAATCTTCTCTACCAACCGTTTGACGGGGTCGAGACCTAGCATTTCTACATTTTGACCTTTAAAGTAGGTCATATTCTATGGAATCAAGATTCTTTTCCTCATCTCCTTGGGTCCAACTATCTTCCTTAAAGGCTCTACATACGACCATTTCACCTTAAGTCTATCTACTTGGATTCTTTGGGACGTTGACCATAAATTTAGTTAACATCTAGTATTAGAATTCCATTTAGCCTTCCAAAGACCATATCGAAAAACATAATGTATCAAGTCCTTCAACATGGATTCTTTGAGGTGTTAACCAAAATTTTTGTTAACATTTTGGCACTAAAAGGAGGGCCTGAATCTCCACTCTTATTAAATATTCATCACATATTAATAGAGTTCTTCATTCAAAAGAATAAGATGGAAAGAACAAAGAATAACAACAATGAAAAGGCTGCAGTACAATCAGCTCTGGACAATGATATAATCTCGAACTTCAACTTAGAAAATACAGATATTGGACAACCTTCAACTCTGATAAACAACGAGATTAGAGTTCGAAATTTACAACAACAAATGATTGCAATACAAATATTGCTTAAAAGGGTTCCATCTCAAGAATCATAAAGGGTTGTGAAAGGAGAAGATGAACCTCCATCTCCAAATGAAGACCAGCATGAGAATCAAGAAAGTCAGGCTAAGAGAACCATAGAGCAATCAAACAGTTTAGCCATAGAAGATAGTGAGGTCACCTTAAACATTCACAACCAAATCACAAAGGATACAATAAAAAATATGCCCAATTAATTAGGGAAATAAGTTATTCTATAAAAGGCTCATTTGTCAGAAGAAAAATGGCGGTTAGCATTCTCTCTCACATGTGTAACGACCTAAAATTTTAACGAATTTTATATCGTACATAACTAATTTCACTCAAAATTTTAAACAATAAAATTGTGGAATAAAATTTGATATTTGAAATGCATCTATTTAATTATAGTAATTGGTAAAAAAATTATTGAAAAATATGGAACTTAATTTACTTGTGAAATTTTAAAATATAAATTTATTAAGTATGCCTGTTGAAAATTCAATATTTTGAAATTTGAATATTTTTATATAATAAAAATGTAAATCATTTTCTAAGGGAGATGTCATAATTCTTTCCGCCAAATTTTAACGTCTATAGCTCCGTTTATCTTATTTTCTACGTTTTGGCAGCATTTTCGGTAGTGGGAAAATTTTGAGTTTTTGTAATTTGATCGTATCGGTGATATATGTTTACCATTCTATTCATCTCATCATGCTGATCTCCGTAGTATATTTATTTTTTGTATTCTGAGGCCCGATACGCGACGGAAACAACAACAAAAAAGGTGTCATATCGGTACAGTATCTGTGACTTTTTGTTTCCTTTTCCATTTTAAACTACAGCCATGGCAACCAAGCAATAATTAATTGCTTTAATTATTTTACCGGATGCAAGCTTGTAACCGTTGCCATTTCAACCATCCTATATTATATTTTGCCTTTCCACTTTCGCTTGCTGTTCATTCAGTTCTCATTGTATTGTATTATATTTTATTCTATTCTTTATTTTTTTGTTTTGTTTCATTCTCTCGTTCTTCTCCTCCATATTTCCGTCGAGCTCTCATCTGTGTCATTTTCCATTTTCCTGAAGCAATAACTCAAAGCCTCTCCTCGCGTGCTCACCTACCTTCATCTCTATGCTTCTCACTCAACCAGGGTGCCTAGCCCTCTGACCCACGCCCATAAAAAAAAGGCAAAAGCTCCACCCACCGTGCCACTTCCCTCCGATCACCTGACCTAGGACAATGCCAAGCACCTCCCTACCGCCGCTCCTCAACCCTGACCGGGTTGCACCCCGCCGCGCCACCACCACTACACGCCGCCCAAAACCGAGGGCGTCTCACCCAATCGTCGGCTCCTCATCACCGGTGTAACGACCCGCAAATCCATACCCCTTGAGTCAACACTATTGTACATCAATCAACTCAAGTTGAACAGAAATACGAACCATTTGGGTTAAAGAAGAAGAGGTAGAAGAAGAGAAACAGAAAACAACAACAGAATATTACCATCGCAGCGGAATAAAATATAATAGGTAATCATAGATCTTTACACAAAAACAAATACTATGTCTGTTTATACATACATCATCACAGTTCAACAACATCAATAACATTCAACTGGATACACAGCGGAATAATAATAGCAAGTACGGAAGTACGTATCGCCATCCAGCTCGTCTCCTGAGCTCCACAGCATCCTTTCCTGAATTCTATAATACTCGGTCTAACCCGAGCATTATAGTTAAATAACACCCGAGTCAGTTTGGAATACCAGTGTGAGAAATCACACTCAAATTGAATATTAAAGTTTCAAAAATACTTTTGAAAACAAAAGCATCTCGTAAGACCACGCCACAAATAAACATGTCGGAATTTTACCTTACGATGGCTATTTCTTATTAAAATCCTCTGATATTATAATAGGGTCTATCTACAAATACTTATTAAAATAGCCGAAATTGTTACATCTATTAAATTCCAGCTACTAGCCACAGAGTGGGTAATACAATAAAAACTCGTAAAAGGTGCGTAGGGAGAATGGATTTCCAACTAATGACTAGGCACTGGGGTACCACCTGTCACAGTACCTGGTTTAGATCAGCGTACCGAGGATCACTCCCGACCCCCTGCAACACAAGACCCGGACTACCCCTTACTGGATAATCCCGAGTAAGATCACCCCACGGTTGAGATCAGCAACCGCACCACTAAGCCGAAATAAAAAAGGACATCTAGACAGGGATGACCTTACCCGGAAATGGGCGTTGCCCACCAAGCCTTGCTGCATAACCCCTGATTTTCAGTCACTCCTGGTTGATAAGGCTTGAGGCTAAGTGTTACCTTTAAGATCGTTTCACTTAGAATGCTCATCATCCACCTGACGATGTTCTGAAAGCATTCATACATACAAGTCAACTCCGGGTTCGAATGAAACCGAATGCACTATTCCTACTACATCCATTTTGGAAATGTCCTCAGGATTAGTAAGCACTTCACTGCTCCATCTTCGCATCTAAATTCGTTTTCCCACGAAAACGTACAAACCGGATCGAAGTGGTTTTCGAGAAATTAATCCCGATCCCGGTCTCTTCGAAACGATCAGCGCATTTGGCCAATATTGATAGTCGGTTATTTAACTATCAATTAACATTCACAACAACCATCCAACATAAATAATTTCACCAAATTATTTATTAAACTCAAATTATCTTCACAAGATATATTTCCACTTTTCAACCCTTAAAAAAATAGTTTCAAACCCCACTCTTCTCATGGAATGAATTTCCAAATAATTATTTCCACTGAAAACACCAAGTACAAAGCTTTAGATTTTTAAAATAATTTAAAACACTTTATAAATAAAGTATATATTTTAACATTTAGATTGAGAACTACTTCAATACTTTATTAAAAATATACATTTTAGGAATATTTAAAATGAGGTTACTTTTATGAAATATAAACTAGATTTTCTCTTTTAAAACAAATACCGAGTCACTTTTAAATAATTACTATTATAATAGATTAAAAGAAAATACTTACTTTAGAATTTGAATATTTTAGAAATAATAAATTTTCCAAAACTTGCTTTTTAAAACAACTTTAAAACTTTTAACTTATATTTAAAAATTTACTTTGAAAATGTACTTGGTTATCCAAGGAGAATTTCCAATTTCAATCACTTAAATCAATTTTCCAAATTGATTTTCAATTTACTCCATTTGAAATAAATTTCTTTACTTACTCAATTCATTTCAAAATTCATTAATTATGGACTTTATTATTATTATTATTATTATTATTATTTTCCGTTTGATTTTAAATCTTTTAACTGAAATATACAAATTTCAGATTTTCCCAATTCTTCTTTATTCTTTTCAAAATTTAAATCTTAAATTTAAAATAAATGCTTTGTTCTTTTAAATAATAACACTGAAGTTTAAAATTCATTAACTTTCTGTTTATTCAAAATTTCCTTTTCATATACGGAATTTATTTATTAGAATTTTAAAACCACTACTATTCTTATCCAGTTCATTTTTAATTTATTTAAATTTTCTATAATTATTTCACTTACAAACTCTCTTCATTTTATTTTCAAAATTCCAATTCTATAAATTTTGATAACTCAGTGTATCGAAATATATTCAAGTAAACCCTATCATCCAATATTACAACTACAAATAATATTCATTAAAGAATATCGAATATTCATAACCGAGAATATTAAACAATATAAATAATTTTGAGGAATCCAGTGGGATCCCTCCAACCTATTTTCCCTACATCCACAGACGTTGGCACAATATATAATACCAATTCCACTTCGAGGTGGAATATTGCGGTATATGGGTTTTTATATAAAATCATCCGCTATTATACGGCGCATAGGGTCTCATCCGCTATAAAATGCAGGAAATGAATCATTCCAAGATATATTATATACTACTATATATAATATTGCACATCCAATCCAAACAATCAATCAACCAATTATTTAAATTTAACCATTTAAATTAAAATTATAACCAGATGAGTGAGATTAACTCATCTTTAATTTTTGTTTTGCAATCTACTTCAATATTGCTTTGGATTTCCTTATGTTTTACCTTGTTGGAAAAACAAACTCAGGAAGTCCACCTCACTCGAATCGCGAAACCCTGCAGCCTCTAAGGCGATCACACGGTTGCAACTCGAGTTCGAGCTCAAGCTCAAAATCCTAAATCGTCGACCTCACCGCGCCTCCACGCCGTATCGCGACCACCTAAAGCCATAGCAGTACTAGCCACGACGCGATCAAAACTTCAAATGCCTCCTCCCACGAGGCCCTCTTCTTTGCTCGCAAGCGTCCCTTCGATTGCCGCCGAACCCCTAGAAATCCAAACCCTAGTTCGCCTCTCTGGTCGAACGCGAACCTCCCCTTCCACTTGAACGAACGTCGCGGCAATAAATCGACTCAGCCCTAGCTTCGTCCGGCATCGCGAGTCTCCCCCGCATCGAAGTCGACATCGCTTTCGATTTCGCCGTCAATGACGTGCACAAGTGACCCCCCTTTTTCTTTTCCCATTTATTTTTTTTATTTTTTTTGAATTTAACTGAGGAGAGGAACGAGGTTCGATGGATTTTAGAAAATAAACTGAAATGTTTCGGCCATTATTCTTACTTTAAAGACGTGTGTGGAAGCTTCAGAAGGAAGACAATGTGTGTCTATATTTCTCAACGTGCCAAAGCTTAGTATAGTGTTCGATTATATTATTTATTTTCAAATTCAAATTTAAATTGTCCAAAAATTACAACACAAAATTCTGAACTCCTATCAAGGCGTGCCGCTAGGCGTTCATAATGTTATACACCTATTCCGAACACAATGGAAAAGGTTCCGAGTCCTAATTCGATCGTATGAAGAAGATAGCTCTTTAAATCGAATTAAAGTATTAAATTTTCGATATTAAATCTAGCGCGTTTATATATCGTGCGCTCACAAAACAAACCCGATCAATACGAAATTTGAAATCAGATAATAATATAATACTATGGATCCAATGGAACTTGTTTCGTCGAATTCCGAGACTGTGCCTTGGAAGGCTATTTTTAAATATCGATTTAAACGATATATTATTAAAACTTAACAAAACATTCCAAATTCAATTTCAATACTTTTACTATCTTCAGTATTATCAATATAAATTTTACAGACCTTTAAATTATATTTTTTACAGGCTTAAAATTCCAGATTCAACATCTTACCCAAATTTCCAATAATTAAATTCAATAATTAAATTTCCAAATAATGGTGATATTTGAAATTTAAGTTACAAATTAACTTTTAAATATTTAAAATCCATTAAATATCCCGATTTCAAATGCCTAAAAATTTCGGGTCATCACATTCCTCCCCCCTTAAAAGAATTTCGTCCCTGAAATTACTAGTTAGAAAGAATGGTCCAACACCCGTTTACCTTTTTCCAAAAACCAAACAATTTTATTCGCTTGCCATAACATATTTTTTTATTAAAGACCCACTATTACTTCAACCAACTTTCCAAAACCTTTCATAGTTTCCAAATAACTTTACTTATTCAGCCATTCAAATTATAATTTGAAACCAAATTTTGAATTATCAAAATTTTCTCAAAAATTTTCGAACTCCCTAAATTTTCGAAATTTTTTGCCAGTGTCTCCTTTGCGTGGCTAGCTCGGTACAACTACAAAATGCCTCTACGGGATCCCAAATCCCAAAAGAAAACAAAAGCCAAGTGGCTAGATCAAAAACCCAATCAAATTTCATACAGAAATTTAAACGCATACCTTTTTAGTCGGACAATTCAAATTTATCATCTGAAATCAAAACCAATTTTCCTTTTCCCTTTTAATACCTGCATATCCTATTTAGCAATAATATCCAATCACAACTTTCAAAACATTTTATTGACTTCCTTACAAAGTGCCAATATTTATTCATTCAAATATTAACTTAGA
Organism: Allium cepa; assembly: GCA_030765085.1. NCBI lineage: Eukaryota > Viridiplantae > Streptophyta > Magnoliopsida > Asparagales > Amaryllidaceae > Allium > Allium cepa. Next base: position 658,009,695 of record CM060938.1, on the reverse strand, counting down.
ATTTATTTGCAATATCAATTTCCAATTAAGAATTCACCATTCCTTTCTTAAGTTTAGTATAAGCGATTTATATGCTTCTTCATTTATTTTCACTTTACCACTATAGTTTATATCTATTTCTATTCAAATTAGTTTTTCCCATTTACATATGAATTCAATTTATATCCAACTCTAAATATTGAATTTTATCTTTCATTTATAACTGATTCATATCACTATTTCAAATTAGTTTCATTCACTAATTTATTTCAATTTCCAATTTGAAATCATTTTGTCGTTGACAAAACTTTTCCCAAAAAATTTCAAAAAAATTTCTAACTCCCAAAATTTTGGCAGGGTCTCCTTTGTACGGAGAAGCTTTTGCAATTTGACAAAGATATAAATATATATACATCGACCCACCCGGTCGGAAAAACAAAAACAGTTCATATTTCCTATTTTATTGCGTATACGTACCTTATTTAGCATTTATAAGCAAGTGGCTTATTTATTCAGTAGTTAACTTGTTCAAAATCCAGCCAAACGGCATCCCGGTACCTGTACTTACTCAATTTAAACATGTAAGTGCAATATATATAAAGTTTAACAATATTTCACTTATTTGTAATAGTTAAACACGTGAATTCTAACAGCAATGCACACCAAACACTTTCCGTAAGCAATTTATACAGTTTTAATACTAATTCAACTGTTTTCAGTTAATTCATATACCATTTTCATTCAATTTGAATGGTTTACAACCCACTTGCTTATATTCCATTCATTTTTAATTTTAAACTAACCCATATTATTCCAATTGATTTTAAAAATCAATTCCATTCACTTCTGTTAATACATTTACTTTTGTTTACGATAAAATGACTAATTTTCTATGCAAATTTGATGTTATTCATGCAAATAACAATTACTTAAGATTATAACCATTTTAAATTGATTCCAACTCAATTTATATTTATTTCCTTCTATTTTAATTCATTCACAACCATTTTATTTAACTCGACACATTCCATTTCAATTTTATTCACGATCCGCTCATTTTATTCACGATCCGCTCATTTATTTAACTCGACACATTCTATTTTTCTTATTTTCACCGAATTTTATTCGATTCAAATTTATTTTCACTTGATTTAAATCCAACTCAATATCATTAAACTTAGTTTAAGTTGAATTCAATTCAACTCTCCTCCATCGATTTAGCTTAAGTTAATTTACTTCAATTTATTCAATTGATTACAAGGCCACTTTCAATTTTATTACCACCCAACTGGGTTTTACTTGCAACCAAAACAATCCCAACTTTAATCTATTTCCAATCATATTTACTTCATTAACAATTCAAGTCGAATTTAATTTATAACTCGAGTTTTTTTTCCAAACTTCATTATTAACTCACAATTCAGCTTCTATTTAACTACATTAGGTTCCATTACATATTTCATTAACTAATTTATTATCTAATTAGTTCTTTCCCCATTTATAATTCAATACCTGATTTTTAATCTCAAAAATCACTTCGTTAAATTTTCTTAAGTTAAATTTATTTTATAATTCAAGTTTGTATTTTTGTTTTATTTTCCAAATCATCAAACAATATTTATTTTGGGTTTTCTATTCCACTTTCTAGTTTTATAAGTCATAATTTATTATTTTACACATTTCCATTCATTCTAGGCTTGAATATATTCGTCTCTATTTTTAACTCGAGCCTTACACTTATTTATATCACAACACATTTTTATTCCATGAACTTTTAATTCTTTTATAAGTTATTCTAATTCATTTATTCCAATCCAATTCTTATCTAACTTATTTCCATTAATTCAAGGATCTAATTCCATTCAATATCACTCATAGCTCAACTGCATTTTATTCCAATTCAATTCTATTTTATTTTAACTCAGATTCATTTAATTCAATTCGATTCAATTTTCTTTCTCAATCCAAGTTAATTTCATTTTTAACTTTTCACTTTAAATTGAAATTCCAACATTCAAAGCTTATATTCCCTTCCTGATTTAAAAATCGTCTCAATTTATAAGCTTACAACCTCTCTCATTAGGATTTTTAAACACTCCCGACTTTTGGGTTTCAAATCATTTTGAAATCTCAACATCTCAAAATCACACTTCTCAAAATTTTTAAACTAATCCTAGTTTTTATTCTCAACAATTTTCCTTTGAAAATTTCAAAAACAGCTAGCTTTTCTGAACAAATCAATTTGGCAGCAATCCGCCACTTAGAAACTCGAAAACGAACATCGACGATGCTGCAGTCATCACCGAAGTTATTTTCCAGCGACTGAAGTGAGCTCAGTGCTATATCCCTTTCCAAAATCTTTGAAAATCATTTTCAAACCCAAAGGAATTTAATTTTTTAAATTTTCAAATCCTTTTAATCTATATTCAAATATTATTCTAAAATTTTATCTTATTTTTAATTATTAATCATACTATAATTCACATTTATAGTTTACGTTTACAAATCCCATTTATTTTATTAATTTATTCCTTAATCTTTGCTTATTATTTCAATTTCTAGTTAATTTTTTACACAATAATGATAATAATTTAAATATCATCATTCCTAACATCCAAGCAACCGTATATTAGCTAAAATAGTTTACAAAAAAATTTCTTTATATCAAAATATATTTTTGGGTAAAATTATTTCATTCACTCACATTTAAAACAATACCGTGTCAAAGTTCTATTCAAGTGTTTAGAAAGCCCTTCGATACAGTTGTCCAGAATGTGCCGACGAAGGTTCATATGCCACTCAATAAACCAATCAACACAATATAAACCATTTTTACACCCACAAACAAATACGCGCTCATATCTATTAATACGCTCAACTCATTCTAGAGTACTACAGACTCTAATTTAAATGAGTAATTCCCACCAGAGCCAAGGTTATCACCAACCTAAGCTCTGATACAAACTGTAACGTCCCGCAAATCCGTACCCCTAGAGTCAACACTATTCTACATCAATTAACTCAAGTTGAACAGAAATACGAACCATTTGGGTTAAAGAAGAAGAGGTAGAAGAAGAGAAACAGAAAACAACAACAGAATCTTACCATCGCAGCGGAATAAAATATAATAGGTAATCATAGATCTTTAAACAAAAAACAAATACTATGTCTGTTTATACATACATCATCAGAGTACATCATCAGAGTTCAACATCATCAATAACATACAACTGGATACACAACGGAATAATAATAGCAAGTACGAAAGAACGTGTCGCCATCCATCTCGTCTCCTGAGCTCCACAGCATCCTTTCCTGAATTCTGTAATACTCGGTCTGACCCGACATTATAGTTAAATAACACCTGAGTCAGTCTGGAATACCAACGTGAGAAATCACACTCAAATTGATTATTAAAGTTTCAAATATTCTTTTGAAAATAAAAGCATCTCGTAAGACCACGCCATAAACAAACATGTCGGGTTTTTACCTTAGGATAGCTAAAACATTTCTTATTAAAATCCTCTGAAATTATAATAGGGTCTATCTACAAATACTTATTAAAATAAGCGAAATTGTTACATCTATTAAATTCCAGCTACTAGCCACAGAGTGGGTAATACAAACAAAACTCGTAAAAGGCGCATAGGGAGAATGGATTTCCAACTAATGACTAGGCACCGGGGTACCACCTGTCATAGTACCTGGTCTAAATCAGCGTACCGAGGATCACTCCCGATCCCTTGCAACACAAGTCCCAGACTATACCTTACTAGATAATCCCGAGGAAGATCACCCCACGGTTGGGATCAGCAACCGCACTACTAAGCCGAAATAAAAAGGGACATCTAGACAGGGATGACCTTACCCGGAAATAGGTGTAACCCACCAAGCCTTGCTGCATAATCCCTTATTTTCAGTCATTCCCGGTTGATGAGGCTTGAGGCTAAGCGTTACCCTTAAGATCGTTTCACTTAGAATGCTCATCGTCCACCTGACGATGTTCTGAAAGCATTCATCCATATAAGTCCGTTCCGGGTTCGAAAGGAACCGAAGGCACTATTCCTACTACATCCATTTTGGAAATATCCTCAGGATTAGTAGCGACTAGCCCTTGCACTTCACTGCTCCATCTTCGCATCCAAACTCGTTTTCCCACGAAAATGTACAAACCGAATCGAAATGGTTTTCGAGAAATTAATCCCGATCCCGGTCTCTTCGAAACGATCAACGCATTTGGCCAATATTGATAGTCGGTTATTTAACTATCAATTAACATTCACAACAACCATCCAACATAAATAATTTCACCAAATTATTTATTAAACTCAAATTATCTTCACAAGATATATTTCCACTTTTCAACCCTTAAAAAAATAGTTTCAAACCCCACTCTTCTCATGGATTGAATTTCCAAATAATTATTTCCACTGAAAACACCATGTACAAAGCTTTAGATTTTTAAAATAATTTAAAACACTTTATAAATAAAGTATATATTTTAACATTTAGATTGAGAACTACTTCAATACTTTATTAAAAATATACACTTTAGGAATATTTAAAATGAGGTTACTTTTATAAAATATAAACTAGTTTTTCTCTTTTAAAACAAATACCGAGTCACTTTTAAACAATTACTATTATAATAGATTAAAAGAAAATACTTACTTTAGAATTTAAATATTTTAAAAGTGATAAATTTTGCAAAACTTGGTTTTTAAAATAACTTTAAAACTTTTAACTTATATTTAACAATTTACGTTGAAAAAGTACTTGGTTATCGAGGGAGAATTTCCAATTTCAATCACTTAAATCAATTTTCCAAATTGATTTTCAATTTACTCCATTTGAAATAAATTTCTTTACTTACTCAATTCATTTCAAAATTCGTTAATTATGGACTTTATTATTATTATTATTTTCCGTTTGATTTTAAATCTTTTAACTGAAATATACAAATTTCTGATTTTCCCAATTCTTCTTTATTCTTTTCAAAATTTAAATCTTAAAATAAATGCTTTGTTCTTTTAAAAAATAACACTGAAGTTTAAAATTCATTAACTTTCTGTTTATTCAAAATTTCCTTTTCATATACGGAATTTATTTATTAGAATTTTAAAACCACTAATATTCTTATCTAGTTCATTTTTAAATAATTTAAATTTTCTATAATTATTTCACTTACAAATTCTCTTCCTTTTATTTTCAAAATTCCAATTCTATATATTTTGATAACTTAGTGTATCGAAATATATTCAAGTAAACCCTAGCATCCAACATTACAACTACCAATAATATTCATTACAGAATATCGAATATTCATAACAGAGAATATTAAACAATATAAATAATTTTGAGGAATCCAGTTGTATCCCTCCAACCTGTTTTCCTTGCATCCACAGGCGTTAGCACAATATAAAATACCAATTCCACTTCGAGGTGGAATATCGCGGTATATGAGTTTTTATATAAAATCATCCGCTACTATGCGGCGCATAGGGTCTCATCTGCTATAAAATGCAGGAGATCAATCATTCCAAGATATATTATATACTACTATATATAATATTGCACATCCAATCCAAACGATCAATATTCGAACGATAGATGGATAAATCCAAGTTTCAAGACAACTAAATCAATTTTTTTTACCCAACCACCGAACCATAAGATTCCTATGATCTAAGAGTCATGCCGATACATCTAAGCTCCAAAATGAAGGTACAAGTCATTCAAGCAACGTCGAAGGATCAAATGAAGATTAAAAATCATTTTATGGATCGGTACCGATCCATAAGGCATGATTTGGTATCGATCCCTAAATTTTGTTTAGCTGGCTACAATCTTCTGAGAGTGGCTCCTTTAGGATGTGGGGAAGAACATGGTTAAGAGAACTCCGTCATCCTTCATCTATAAATAGTGGATGATAGGCATTGTTTATGGGATCTTTTTGCTTGCACCCTAAACATTTTTACTTCTATTATAACCTCTCGGGTTAATACCGATCCATAGACTATCGATCCTTTAGATCATCCTCGTAAAAACCTTATAGAATCATAAACAAATTTCAAGTAGAAGTAGTCCAGTGATTAGCCGAACCACTATAATTGTTGTGTGTTTTTTCCATCGTTTGCTCATTTATTGTCTTCATTTTATCTTCTATAATATTTTGGGTGTTCATGCCAACTTTTGGTGTAAACACCTTCCGTGTTCAATTTTCATAATCCAAATATTTTCCACCATTTTAGTAGTTTAAATTTCTAGGCTAGTTACATGCTTAAAACTGACCCATTTAAGAAACAAATTCCATCCAAAAATATAATTTGACCCAAAACCAAACCCAGCTTGGCCGATGGGAGGCGACGCACGTGTGTATGTGTTAACATGCAAGGCCTTCATCTTCAACCCAAGAGAAAACATTTAGGTGCTCAAAGGTCTCAATCTTTCTCCTTTGAAAACTATATTTAAACCTATATAGTTTAAGCTATCCTGCAGTATAGAACTATTCAATTTCCATACTTCTCCTCTTCTCTTTCTATCTTCTTCTCCAAAGTAAAAAAGCTACTCGCACAAGATTTATTAATTTACACTAATAATGCTTCACCAAATTTAAATACTCTTTTGTCATATATTGTAGAAAAACTCATACATAAGTATAGATATTTTATGGACTTAATCTATACATAGTGATAATATGTCAAAGCATGTCAGAATAAAGTAGTTACCAAGCATTGAACCATCAAATTTATGCGAGGTGTTGGTGTTTAACACATAATTTTCTTTCCTTTAAATAGTTTGAAAGACAATATGTAGATTGGCCTTGTGTTTATATCTCAGTTTCATGAAGTGCTCTTAAACTAAGCCACAGTCTCGTAGAATGCGGCACCACTATTAACATCAAAAATTCATCATCGAAACTAGGTTTCGATGGAGAGTGGAGGTCACTGAGGACCTTCTGCAAGAGCCGAAGAGATGCTTATGGAAAGGTCAAGAAGGATTCCGCAACTAAGGATCCGTATGAGATGGTTATACCCACAAGAGGCTTCCACATATGATAAATACTTTCACCTTTGGTTCCGCATAAGAGGGTTCCACAGAAAACAACTCACTGCTAACGGAAGACGTTCGACAAGTATCGCATTCGTGAAAGAGCCTTCCGCAAGTAATGGTTCCGCACTGAAGGCCTTCCGCAAGAGACATCAGCGTCATGTAAAAATATTACCTTCCGCAAATCCAATTTGCCACCTCATTTAAAGGAACCTTTCAATGGGATCGATAGGATGCTTCTGCAATAGAAGATCAGAGCACTGGATGAAGTGCAATGCCGGTCAAGCACTTCAGAAGCGCCACTTACCTTTAGAAGACCTTTCGATGAAGTCAAAAGGTTCCCTTCCGCATCAAATCAGCTTCCCTTCCATCATTACAACAAAGTTGTGGATGTCGCATTCTCACTTTCCGATGGAGACAAGGGCATCCAAATATGTTTAGAATAGCTATAAGCCAACCTTACGATAATGCCGAAAAGACTTTCTTTTGCACGAGATCGGAAGGATGTGAGCGAAACCTACCTTCCGGCACGGTCGCCATGACCCTACGGAAGGTGCAAATCCGCACCTATAGATTAGACCCGAGGGGTCCATTCTTGGGATACAGATTTTAGTTTTCGAAATCACTACTATATTTTAAAGTTTGTAACCCTAATTTCTGAATAAATTTGGGGTTTTTTCCAACAGATATTATTATGTAAACTTCAATTCATAATAAAGAATTTCATGTTAGAGATCAATGTTGTCATGTCATTTACATACTTTATGTCGATATAATCAAATATCGATCCTTTTTTCTATTTCATGGGTTCAAAAGGTTCAAGAGCATCTTTCTACTGGATTCAATCCCCCTCCGAAACCCCTTGAAATAGTGAATCCTTTTAAGATGCATTCTACGAAAATTCCTTTCGACAAGGAGTTCATTTAATATCTAAACTACAGAATCGAAACCATCATCTAGTCTTAAGGGGCATTACTTAGGATATACTCCTTACTTCTAAACCTTTCGACGGGGTCGAAACCCCACATATAATATTGAGGTTACACTACTGAATTTAAACCTACCTTTCTTTAGCCTTTCGACGAAGCCAAATCGTTCTTGATCCACCGAATTAAACCTATCGCCTGGTTCGAAATCTTCATTCTTCCAACCTATTGACAGGGTCGAAACCTAGCATTTATACATTTTAACCTTTAAAGTAGGTTATATTCTATGGAATATGGAATCAGGATTCATTTCCTCATCTCCGAGGGCCCAACTATCTTCCTTAAATGCTCTACATACAACATTTCACCTTAAGTCTATCTACTTGGATTCTTTGGTGTGTTGATCATAAATTTGATTAACACCTAGTATTAGAAGTCCATTTAGCCTTCCAAGGACCATAGCGAAAAACGTTATGTATCAAGTCCTTCAGCATGGATTCTTTGGGGTGTTAACAAAAATTTGTGTTAACATTTTGGCGCTAAAAGGAGGGCCTGAACCTATGCTCCTGTTAAATTTTCATCACAGATTAATAGAGTTCTTCATTCAAAAGAAGAAGAAGGAAAGAACAAATAAAAGCAACAATGAAAAGGCTGCAGTACAATCAGCTCTGGAAAATGATATAATCCCGAATTTCAACTTAGAAAATACAGAGATTGGACAACCTTCAACTCTGATAAACAACGAGATTAGAGTTTAGAATTTACAACAACAAATGATAGCAATACGAGAATTGCTTGGAAGGGTTCCGTCTCAAGAATCATTAAGGGTTGTGAAGGGAGAAAATGAACCGCCGTCTCCAAATGAAGACCAACATGAGAATCAAGAAAGTCAGGCCAAGAACCGTTGAGCAATCAAATAGTTTAGTCATAGAAGACAGTGGAGGTCACCATAATAACATTCACAACCAAATCATAGAGGATAAAATAAAATATATACTCAATGAATTAGGGAAACATGTTATCCTATAAAAGGCTCATTTGTCAGAAGAAAAGATGGTAGTTAGCATTCTCCCTCACATGTGTAATGACCTGAAATTTTAACGAATTTTATATCGTACTTACATGATTTTATTCAAAATTTTAAAAAATAAACTTGTGGAATAAACTTTAATATTTGAAATGCAAATATCTATTTAATTATAGTAATTGGTGAAAATTTACTGAAAAATAAGGAAGTTAATTTATTTGTGAAAATTTAAAATATAAATTTGTTCAGTATGTGTGTTGAAAATTCAATATTTTCGAAATCTGAATATCTTTTATATAATAAAAATGCAATCGTTTTCTGAGAGAGGAGTCGTAATTCGTTCCGTCAAATTTGGACGTCTCTATAGCTTCGTTTATCTTATTTTTTGCATTTTGGCAGCATTTTCGGTAGCGGAAAAAATTCGAGTTTTTATAATTTGATCGTATCGTTGATATATGTGTACCGTTCTATTCATCTCATCGTGCTGATCTCCGTAGTATATTTATTTTTGTATTCTAAGGCCCGGTACGCGACGAAAACAAAAAAAAATTGGTGCCATATCGATACCGTATCCGTGACCTTTTGTTTCTTTTGTCATTTCAAATTACAGCCGAGATAGCCGAGCGACAATTAATTGCTTTAATTATTTTACCAGATTCAGGCATGTGTCCGTTTCCATTTCAGCCATCCTATATTAATAGGAAACAAGATTGTCTCTTGGATGTTTGACATCTCGTCCTATATTAATATGAATATCAAAGTCATTTCCTCTGTCCAATCTACGATATAACGGACGGAGCTGAAAGTTTCATGGATCGACGATTTGCAAGAAAATTAAAAAAAATAGAGATTGCGGATAATAATGCTATACAAATACTTTAGAATGTAATAATGACATTCTTAATTATAGAACATGAATCTTGCTTTCAGTTTAATCAAGTCACGATGTGATGTGCTTCCGCTGCAGAAACCACAAACTAATAAAAAAAATTCCAGTTCCAACTTTCAAATCCATTGTCAAGAGCAATATTATTATTTTAGACGAATCAGCCTTGGTTTTCAATAAAACCGTTGGTTATAAAAGTACTACGTCCCATAAAGTCTACGTATTGTTGTTATAGATTGTGCATATAAGTATACATAATAATGCACAACATTTATTATGATGATCATTTTAGTGGTTCCTTTCCTGTACATATGATCTAGGTAAGCATGAACATATGAATGCCTGTTTTTCAAATAAAACAGAAAGCTTATTATGGTTGAAATATTGAACATGGTTTGTATTACCGTTAGAAAGTGTGTTCACTGAGTGGTCTTTTTTTTAAAAAAAATAATTTGTTTTTCGTCTCCAAAACTGCAACAATAATATAAACGGATATACACCAAACAAAAAGGCTGGGTGGCACCAAACGAGCATCTTATTCTTGCCTCCACCTAACCCACTTTATATAACCTATCAACGCGATTTCACTGATAAGAGTCCATCCATCGGATGATGTGAAATCCACTGCGCCTCTTCAAAGATCAAATCCACTGAGCATGCCATTGTAAAAAAGCTTGCAGTTTTCAGCCCAAGTTTGCTACCCACGTCGTAAGCCCAAGTTAACATCGCATCGTAAACCAACGCATGAACCGGTTGATTAGCCGACCGAAATGACTCCATCTACTCGGTTAATGTGTCCGAGCCAACAATTTCTAAGCGGGCAAGGTAGTATTTGATAGTGGAAGCGGATGCAAACCCGAATTGGTCGAACCCGTCCGAGATGGTAACGATGGACACTGGGCTGGGTTGAGCTGGAAATGTAGCGGGTTATGGCTAGGCTGGTTTTTATGCCATGAAAGGATAGACGTTTGGCGAACTGGAACATCGGGTTTATGTGACCTTGGTTTGGATATGGAAGGAGGAGCACATGTGGTTCTCTCTTTTGCTCCATTGCCTGAAGCCTTTTTGTTGTAGGATTATACATGTAATGTCATTGAAGAACCACGCGTGTAATAATTCGAAGCCTCTCCTCGTGTGCTCACCTACCTTCATCCGTGTGCTTCTCACTCAACCTGGGAGCCTAGCCCTCTGATCCACGCCCATAAAACAAAAAGCAAAAAGCACCACCCGAGTTCCCCCGACCGAACAATAGTCACCGTCGTGCCCCTGCTCCCACCCGAAGCCTGACCGAAGTCCCCTTCACGACCGAAGCATCCCCACCCTCAACCAAGACTCCACCTGCAACCTACTCTGCCAATTTGCAATGCACGGTCCTTTTTGATTTTGCTTTCCATATATACATATGCTGTTGTTGGAACCATATATGTTCTCGTGTGCCCTCAAGCACATATATGCGTTTATTATACACACACACACACACACAGATATATATATATATATATATATATATATATATATATATTTCTTGCGGTGGGTTTTCTTTTTTGTGCTTATGATATATATTGTATCCTATATATGCGCTGCATATACAAATCGATGGCAGTAGTATGCATTTTTTTTTTATGTCTGCACCTGTATAGCATGGCCGAGAATGCATAGTCTGTAGCTGTCATCCGCATTTACTTTGAACTCCACCTTGTCTACCTTATCTTAGTCACCATCGTGCCTTCTAGTCTTTTGAATTGTGCATATATACTTGGATAGTATACATATATTGGGAGATTGTATGTTATTTTCATATTTTGCTGCTTTGCTGAACATATAATGATGTATGTAACATGTTATTAAGCTATGAAAAATAGGCATTCAGTTCTCATTGCAGTTCTGTATGATAATGGAGTCTGCTTAAACTAGCTAATATGCCTTTCTTTTTGTACATGAATTATTGGAACACCGTTCTTTCACTGAAACTCATGTTTCTTCAATTGACGTGGAAGAAAACAAATAGTCATTTCTTCCATTTATGCTCCCATCAATGGCATTCGAGACAGCACATAACTGATTATAGAAGATGACCTAACCTTCTAAACTCTATCAGCATAGGGTATGTTTTTCCCCTGAAACATTTACAAGCTATGTCAATGATGTTGAATTTAGTTTGCAAGATTATTTTTCCCATATATGTTGACATTCAATGGAGTACAAGAATGCAGGAATGGGAAATGATGCTGAATAAAGTCTGTTACATCTTTGTCACCCTTTAATGCGTTTTTTGTTTTCCATGCCACATGTTTGTGGTCTACTTGCTACAACCAGAAGCATTAAATGCGTGGGATGGATCCATTTGTTTTTTATTCGTCATTTGTCAACAAATATTAAATTGATGAGTCAGTTGGACAAAGATTTCTCTTTTGTGGTCTTCTTTTTCAGATTTCTCTTTTGTCAAAAAATTTCTTCTTTTGTCAAATTTGTACTGGTTTAACAAAAGATACGCACTTGTGTGTATCACAAGGTTAAGTTCAGTTGTTTGTGATATATTTCATGGTAAATTATGTTACTAGACAATTTTGAGTGGAGCAATTAAAAATTTCACTTTGGCAAAGAAGAGTAAACAACATCGAACTTCAACAGGAATAACAAAATCAGTGAAAGTGAGGGATACATGACCTAAGAGGAGTTCTAATTTAGCCTATGAAGACATGAAATTTTGGTGTGTCAACAATACTAGAATTTCTATCGCAGATGATATTATCTAGGACTTACTAACCTAGATTTGTTTCTGAGCTTTGGGGAAAACTTGAGAAGCTTTGTCTACGTAAAGTTCTCTAACAAAGCTAAATGAAATCTGGGAACCTTACAAGCTAAATAAAATCTGGCAAACTTTGCTAACAAAGGAAAGTTTATCTTTTACTATGCTTCTAATAAGAGGCGCAAAAAATGGATTTTACGTCGCGAAAGGTCACAAAACATCACAAATACACAAACGCGGCCTAAATTTATATCGCAAAAAACTTTAACTTTTACGTTGCCGATATGGTTTGTACCAGCTGCATGTTGGCATGGAGAGTTAACCACCATGCTCATCTAGTCATCATAAAGGTAAAAATAGAGCTGAACCTACCTTTGATTCTCGTTCAATTAATTAAAGGCATTGCACATGAATAAAGATTGTTAACTTTGGAATTTTCTATTTGTTTATTTTGAGCAAGAGTTGATTAATTAAAAATATTTTACACGGTGAACTTTAATGCTAAATGCAATTTCTTTAACGTATGCTTGGCTCCATTTTATTATTACTGTTTGACGACTTGGGACCAAATATTTGATATTCATGTATAATAGGCTTCCGAAGATGAAAAATTGAACACAAAACGAAGCAAAGCAGAAGCAGCTGCAGATGCTGCAATGATGGTAAAGGCAGAGCAGAATAACAATGAGTCAACAGCTAAAAAGAGCGAGGAAAAGTAGGCTACAGAGCCACCCATGCAATACTACATTCATGTAAAGGCGAGATGAGGCCAAGCTACTGATAGCCACAGCCTTGTTGAAGGGGTAACATTTTGCTTTTCCTTGTTACTTTTACGGTGCATTTTAGAGAAAGTTGTAAGTACTATACATAGAACAGTTTATTAAATAAATAAAAAATATATACTTGAATGTAATAATACTTCGAATGAAATACTGATGTGAATAATAAAATAACTAGCCTGACAAAACAAGCAAGAGGGGTTATCTGCATGATATAGTCCATGACCACTATTATTTTCTAATGAGTATTTTGAAACAACTGTAATTCATGTAATGATTAACATTATTGAGTCTGGACTTTCAGACTTGGATACGATAAAATCAAAATATAATTCACATCAAACTATGAATCCAGTTCACTGTTTTATGAAGTTTGCTAAACCAATTATAAGTCAACAGTACAGACATGGTGCATATATGATAAAATCATATGGGCCTACCAGTTAACTCAAGTCCTACGAGTTGGGATAAAGTAGGCCATTACAATTTTTAGGGCTATTTGTTTGTAAGTGCACATGTTGTAATGTTGACATTGTTAGCATATCATATTTTTCATATTTGAAACTTAGTTTCAACAAGCCAATGGATTGCGACAGTGGATTAAGAGCTTCTGAGTATTGGCTGACCTTGATTTGTTAAAAGCATGGGTCCTCCTTTTTTTTATTCTTGGCCACTGTTTCTTATGTTCTTCTCCATTATTCATCATATTATGACTAAACTACATGAAAACTTGTTTATTATCATTTTGTTACGATTAATATTTCCTTATCTGATTTAATATTTTAATATTTTTTTGGGACGGTACACTTCATCATCTAAAGCTCTTTTAAGTCTAATATTCATTGTATTAAAGTATTAAACTTACGAGTACTAAATATACGATGTCTTGATCATTATCTTGCTATGTGTGCAGCAAACAATAAACCTACTAGGTCATATGGTTATATTATGATACTATTAGGTGCATGTTTAGATTGCAATATACATGTTTTGGGATCATATGAATAAAAATCATTTTTCATCAACGAAAATGATACTGTTATATTATGAAATTGTAAATGGTGGGTTTAAACCAAATCCCTTGCAATATCTGACCAAATTATAAAACCAAATCTAATTATGCGAATAAACAAGAATTGAATTGGTATATTTCATGACTTAATGATTAGTCATCTAGATGTCCAAATTATCCACTAAAGTATCAATAAAGTTCACTTGTTCAAGCTGGGTTAAAAATACAAAGTATTAACTAGCCATAAAATCACATTCAACCTACATATCAATTAGAGAGTCTATTAGGAGGGGAAGAGACCGGCTAGAGCACCAAGGGGATATGCAGCAGAGCTGAAAGAAAAGAGTGAAAACAGAAGGAAGAAGAAGGTTTTCACTCAAGTTGTATTTCATTCATGTTCAACAGCAGCCTATTTTGTAGAAAGGCTGATACACATGATTGGGTACCGTTACGCCACATGGCAACAAATTGCTGGTTGACTTCAAAGTTGTAACTAACTTCCATTTTTTAATAATAAAAAGATTTAGTAAGAAGCTTCTATATTGTCATATATGATTTCCTTTGCTGGCATTTATTGGTGGCAGGATTCTCTTCCTATGCTATGCTCGGTTTCTTGTAGGGATGGTGAATGCACGTTTAGGTCTATCATTGGAGTGACTGTATCATTACTCTCCTCTTGAAAGTCGACCTTGTCCTCAAGGTCGTGTGGAGTGGTGAATTCCCACGGTTATGGTGTGGGTGTTACTGCATGCGAATTAGGGCATAGTTTGAGGACGAGATATGAAAGATAAGGCGTGTGCAAGCTTCTTGTGGTAGACAAAGACGATATGCAACAAATCCAACCTTTTCAATAATTTGAAAAGGACAAAGCAACGCTTGGATAACTTGTGTTGTGGTGAGCGAAGTGAGTACTGGCAGTATGGTTGAAGCTTAATGAATACCCATGAGCCTACCAAAAATTGTTTGTCTTGCCTGTGCTTGTCCACTTGATTCTTCATGCGAACTTGAGCATGTTTCAAGTTTGTTTTGATTATATGTAGAATTTGGTCCCTTGCCCTTGCCCATTCTTCTAGTTCATGTAGATCAGAGGTTCCCATATATGCCTATCAATTCATATTTATACATCACTTCTTCAAAATATTTAGCGATCCATACTATTCCAATTTCAAGCCGTCATTCCTTCTTATAACATGCGAGACTATCCTAACCTAACCTTTAGTTCTAAAATAATATCTAACACTAATACTCGCATGGATTATTCGAAACTCTGAAATTGGTTTATTGTATATATATTATTGTGAATTTGCTGATCAAACCAATTAAAGTTCCATGACCAAACCAATCTCTAATGTTACGTGCCTATCAATTCATATTTATACATTACTTCTTCAAAATATTTAGCAATCGGTATTATTCCAATTTCAAGCCGTCGTTCCTTCTTATAACATTCCAGACAATCCTAACCTAACCTTTAGTTCTAAAATAATGTTTAAGACTAATACTCACACGGATTATTCGAAACTTTGAAATTGGTTTATTGTATATGTATTATTGTGAATTTGCTGATCAAACCAATTAAAGTTCCATGATCTCCTGCCAGTGCTATAAATCCTTTTTCACTATATAAATTTTGCTTGAAAGAGCAGAATCTCTGCTTCGACCCTCTATTTTGATTTTCAGCTACATGTTCCTTTCATTTATAGCCATAGCTTTTAATGATTCTTTCTTAAAGTTAATGGTTTGATATATATTTTCTAAAAGTGATCCGGAAAATAAAACTAGCACTTTGTTCAGCGCTGTGCAAGTTTAATGAATGATACAAGGAATAAACTCTAACGATCATGTGTACATAATCAATGCATATCCAAGTCTTGTAAAGTTAGGTTTGTAACGTTGCATTTTCTTCCGTGCCTAAAAAATAAATGTTATACTTGCATTTGCATGTCAATGTCAAACACTAAAGTCGGTTATCATCGGGTGGTTAACTAAAACAACTGTATTATCTCACTTCGAAATGTACAATGATATACTATTTTACATGCATACAACGATGCTACCAAAAAGACAATTTTAAATAAAACAAGCATCTCATGAAATATCAACTAGCATACATTTTAGTTTTGTTAGAGTTAATCATAAAACTAGCTATGCTTTAAAAACTTATTGCAAGAGTAGGCTTAGTTACAAATTTACTTAAATTTTATAAGTGCGAAAATATAAATTCTAACCTAGTATTAGTGCAATTAAAAATTGCTCAAGTGTAAATTTGAAAATTTGTTTGCACAATTTTAATGTGAGCAAATACGAAGCTTCAAACAAGACCTGTTTTTTTGTAACAAGTTTTCGAACAAACCTATTTTTTCAATATGCATTTTCTAAAAGCCTCTATTTAAGATGAGTCCTCCTCTGTATATACGATGCTAAATTCTTAAACTTTTATCGCTATCTGTCTCGTATAAAAAACACCTGTAATAATAAGATTTCTTAATTACATGGCGTAAATGTGTCAAATGAGCAACCTCTAAGCATCCTCTTCCACTAACGCTTTCGTGACGACCGCCCTACACCTTCACCATCCAATATAAATGAAAAGTGCGCTACGGTGATGTCCAACTGATGTAGAATGATTGTCGTTAGATAACGGTGATACAATATTTTCAAATAAAAAGCGGATTAAGAAAATATTGTTGATTTTGGTGATATTATATTTTCAACGAAAGAAGATTTATAAGATTCTTGAGATAACGACTTAAATATATTGTCTTTTTTACTGTATTAAAGAAGGCAATGAATTATCTTTATGAAAAGGGGAGCAGTTTGAAGGTTAAGTAATCAAACAATTCCCTAATCGGCTGGTTAAAAAAGAAACTGAAAAGTCGGACCGATAAACGTTTTCCATATGAGCAGGATAATTGATGAAATATTGCTTTATAACCATAAATCATTTAATTCAACCATATCTAATAATCTCTATATAAAAATAGTCATTCTGTAGAGATTAAAGTTATCATCTCAAGTGCTATTTGTTATTCATCTTCTTAGCCTCCATTATCAATTTTACACATCTTCTTAGCCTCCATTATCAATTTTGTAAAATTCCCTTTTCTTAGAATGTAATAAAATCTTCTTTTTTCAAAGTGAACGTATATTATCTCGCGATAGTAGAATCATTATAAATCTATTTGTTAACTCTCTATTTGCTTTATTATGTAATTTTCTCTTTTGTATTCTCCCATTGTTATTTGTTTTATCGCACTACAATACGAACTTATTCCTTCCGCGTTTATTTCGGTTGATTTACAGTCATTTTATAAAATTACCCAACAATTGTCAAAGTTGGAATGTGGATAAAGCAATTATAGAACCTGTATTATATCTCACAGCACATCGAAAATATAATAATCATCACATATATAAAACCGACAGGACCGTTATAACTAAATGAACCACAAATATCAAAGTGCACGATTTACAGATTTATACAAAATAGCAGTAAAGTTTATACAACTAGAAATAAACTCAAGATAATTGTCTCTAAATAAAGTAGCCAACACCATTTACGCTCCATAGTGTCGCACGGTGAAATAAGCAATAGTAAGCCATATATAAATATGAGAAAGCACAATCTTCTACTGTCCATCTGCATAGCACCACCTATGAGCCAAACTTGTTATCCAGTGTACTCATTTAAGAGTACCCAAAACAATACTAAGAAAACCATAAAACATCGAGTCAAACAACAGTCTAGCGTGAGCGATAAACAAACTCAAAATTCTATACAAGTTGATATAGAAAGGAACAAAGGTATAAAAGTCATACCCGATATGTCCTTATATACAAAGAGGAAGAAGGAAATGAAAATTGATTGAAGAAACGAAAGAAAGGAATTTTTTAAACATTTTCTATTTTTTCTTTGCAAACTGTCCATTTTAGTTCCTTATTAATTTTCAATAAAGTCAATCATCCCCCTTCCATCATGTGGTCGGGCAAGTTTTCGGGAATGTTCAAGAGTGGCTTGCACACCAGCCTAATCCAAGTGCGAAACCCAAAAGTCCAAGAATCAAGACAAGCCATGGATCGGTATTGATCCATGTCCATGGATTGGAACTGATCCATGTCCATGGATCAATACCGACCCCTAATGCTTCCCCAAAGTTGCTACGTGGTTCGTGATACACAAAGTTAGAGTGATCCTCAACCAACACATGCCATATAAGATGGTTCCCTGGCCACTCATGATCCAAGCGATAGGTGGATAAATCCAAGTTTCAAGACAAGTAAATCAATTGCTTTTACCCAACCACCAAACCATTATATTCCTACGATCCAAGAGTCATGCTGATACATCTAAGCCCCACAAATGAAGGTACAAGCCATTCAAGCAACGTCGAAGGATCAAATGAGGACTAAAAGTCGTTTTATGGACCGGTACCGATCCATAGGGCATGGTCTGGTATCGATCCCTAAATTTTGTTTAGCTGGCTACGATCTTCTGAGAGCGGCTCCTTCAGGATGTGGGGAAGAAGCGGTTAAGAGAACTACGTCGGCCTTCAACTATAAATAGTGGATGATAGGCATTGTTTAGGGGATCTTTTAGCTTGCATTCTAAATTTTTGTACTTCTATTGTAGCCTCTCGGGTTAATGTCGATCCACGGACTATCGATCTGTAAGATCACCCTTACAAAAGCCTTATAGAATCATAAACAAAGTTCAAGTAGACGTAGGCCAGTAATTAGCCGAACCACTATAATTGTTTGTGTTTTTTCCATCATTTATTCATTTATTGTCTTCATTTTATCTTCTATAAAACTTTGGGTGTTTGTGCCAACTTTTCGTGTAAACACCTGCCGCATTCAATTTTCGTAATCCAAAGATTTTTCCACCTTTTTAGTAGTTTAAATTTCTAGGCTAGTTACATGCTTAAAACTGACCATTTAAGTAACAAATTCTATCCAAAAATATAATTTGACCCAAAAACTAACCCAGCTTGGCCGATCGGACACGACACACATGTATATGTGTTAACATGCAAGGCCTTCCTCTTCAACCTAAGAGATAACATTTAGGTGCCCAAAGGTCTCAATCTCTCTCTTATAAAAACTATATTTAAAACCGATATAGTTTAAGCTACCTTGCAATATGGAACTATTCAATTTCCATACTTCTCCTCTTCTCTTTCTTTCTTCTTCTCCAAAGTAAAAAAGCTACTCATACAAGATTTATTAATTTACACTAACAATGCTCCACCAAATTTAATACTCTATTGTCATACATTGTAGAAAAACTCATAAGTATAGATATTTTATGGACTTAATCTATAGGTAGTGATAACCTATCAAAGTATGTCAGAATAAAGTGTTTACTAAGCGTTGAACCATCAATCTTATGCGGTGTATTAGATGTGTTTAACACATCATTTTCTTTCCTTTAAATAGTTTAATAGACAATATGTGGATTGGCCTTGTGTTTATATCTAGGTTTCATGAAGTGCTCTTAGACTAAGCCATAGTCTTGTAGAAAGAGGCACCACTGTTAACACCAAAAATTCACCATCGAAACTAGGTTTCGATGGAGAGTAGAGGTCGCTGAGGACCTTCTGCAAGAGCCGAAGAGATGCTTCTTGAAAAGTCACGAAGGACTCCGCAACTAAGGATCTGCATGAGATGGCTCCGCCCACAAGAGGCTTCCACACAAGATAAAGACTTTCACCTTTGGTTCCGCATGAGAGGGTTCCACAGAAGACGACTCATTGCTAACGGAAGAAGTTCCACAAGTATCGCATTCGAGAAAGAGCCTTCCGCAAGTAATGGTTCCACATTAAAGGCCTTCCGCAAGAGGCATCAACTTCATGTAAAAATATTACCTTCCGCAAATCCCATTTGCCACCTCATTCAAAGGAACCTTTCAATGGGATCGAAAGGATGCTTCTACAATAGAAGATCAGAGCATTGAATGCAGGGCAACGCCGGTCAAGCACTTTAGAAGCGCCACTTACCTTTAGAAGACCTTTCGATGGAGGCAAAAGGTTCCCTTCCACATCAAATCAGCTACCCTTCTATCATTAGATCAAAGCTGTGGATGACGCATTCTCACCTTCCGATGGAAACAAGGGCATCCAAATATGTTCATAAGAGCTATAAGCCAAACTTTCGACAATGCCGAAAGGCCTTTCTTTTGCACGAGCTTGGAAGGATGCGAACGAAACTTACCTTCTGGCCCGGCCGCCTTGATCCCTACGGAAGGTTCAAACCCGCACCTATAAATAAGACCCGAGGGGTCCATTCTTGGGATTCGGATTTTAGTTTTCAAAATCATTACTATTTTTTAAAGTTTGTGACCCTAATTTCTAAATAAATTTGGGGCTTTTTCCAACAGGAATTATTATGTATACTTCAGTTCATAATAAAGAATTCATGTTAGAGATCAATGTTGTCATGTCATTTACGTACTTTATGTCGATATAATCAAATATCGATCCTCTTTTATTATTTCATTGGTTCGAAAGGTTCAAGAGCATCCTTCTATAGAATCGAAACCATCAGCTAGTCTTAAGGGGCATTACTTGTGATATACTCCTTACTCCTAAACCTTTCGATGGGGTCGAAACCCCATAGATAATACTAAGGTTACGCTACTGAATTTAAACCTACCTTTCTTTATCCTTTCGACAACGCCGAACCACTCTTGATCCACCACATTAAACCTATCGATTGGTTCGAAATCTTCTCTACCAACCGTTTGACGGGGTCGAGACCTAGCATTTCTACATTTTGACCTTTAAAGTAGGTCATATTCTATGGAATCAAGATTCTTTTCCTCATCTCCTTGGGTCCAACTATCTTCCTTAAAGGCTATACATACGACCATTTCACCTTAAGTCTATCTACTTGGATTCTTTGGGACGTTGACCATAAATTTAGTTAACATCTAGTATTAGAAGTCCATTTAGCCTTCCAAGGACCATATCGAAAAACATTATGTATCAAGTCCTTCAACATGGATTCTTTGAGGTGTTAACCAAAAATTTTGTTAACATTTTGGCACTAAAAGGAGGGCCTGAATCTCCGCTCTTATTAAATATTCATCACATATTAATAGATTTCTTCATTCAAAAGAATAAGATGAAAAGAACAAAGAATAACAACAATGAAAAGGCTGCAGTACAATCAGCTCTGGACAATGATATAATCCCGAACTTCAACTTAGAAAATACAGATATTGGACAACCTTCAACTCTGATAAACAGCGAGATTAGAGTTCGAAATTTACAACAACAAATGATTGCAATACAAATATTTCTTAAAAGGGTTCCATCTCAAGAATCATAAAGGGTTGTGAAAGGAGAAGATGAACCGCCGTCTCCAAATGAAGACCAACATGAGAATTAAGAAAGTCAGGCAAAGAGAACCATAGAGCAATCAAACAGTTTAGCCATAGAAGATAGTGGAGGTCACCTTAAACATTCACAACCAAATCACAGAGGATACAATAAAAAATATGCCCAATGAATTAGGGAAACATGTTATTCTATAAAAGGCTCATTTGTTAGAAGAAAAATGGCGGTTAGCATTCTCTCTCACATGTGTAACGACCTAAAATTTTAACGAATTTTATATCGTACATAACTAATTTCACTCAAAATTTTAAATAATAAAATTGTGGAATAAAATTTGACATTTGAAATGCATCTATTTAATTATAGTAATTGGTAAAAATTATTGAAAAATATGGAACTTAATTTATTTGTGAAATTTTAAAATATAAATTTATTAAGTATGCCTGTTGAAAATTCAATATTTTGAAATTTGAATATATTTATATAATAAAAATGTAAATCATTTTCTAAGGGAGATGTCGTAATTCTTTCCGCCAAATTTTAATGTCTATAGCTTCGTTTATCTTATTTTCTACGTTTTGGCAGCATTTTCGATAGTGGGAAAATTTTGAGTTTTTGTAATTTGATCGTATCGGTGATATATGTTTACCATTCTATTCATCTCATCATGCCGATCTCCGTAGTGTATTTATTTTTCGTATTCTGAGGCCCGATACGCGACGGAAACAACAACAAAAAAGGTGTCATATGGGTACAGTATCTGTGACTTTTTATTTCCTTTGCCATTTTAAACTACAGCCATGGCAACCAATTAACAATTAATTGCTTTAATTATTTTACCGGATGCAAGCTTGTAACCGTTGCCATTTCAACCATCCTATATTATATTTTGCCTTTCCAATTTCGCTTGTTGTTCATTCAGTTCTCATTGTATTGTATTATATTTTATTCTATTCTATATTTTTTTGTTTTGTTTCATTCTCTCGTTCTTCTGCTCCATATTTTCGTCGATCTCTCATCTGTGTCATTTTCCATTTTCCTGAAGCAATAACTCAAAGCCTCTCCTCGCGTGCTCACCTACCTTCATCTCTATGGTTCTCACTCAACCAGGGTGCCTAGCCCTCTGACCCACGCCCAGAAAAAAAAGGCAAAAGCTCCACCCACCGTGCCACTTCCCTCCGATCACCAGACCTAGGACAATGCCGAGCACCTCCCTACCGCCGCTCCTCAACCCTGACCGGGTTGCACCCCACCGCGCCGCCACCACTACACGCCGCCCAAAACTGAGGCCGTCTCACCCAATTGTCGGTTCCTCATCACCTGTGTAACGACCCGCAAATCCATACCCCTTGAGTCAACACTATTCTACATCAATCAACTCAAGTTAAACAGAAATACGAACCATTTGGGTTAAAGAAGAAGAGGTGGAAGAAGAGAAACAGAAAACAACAACAGAATATTACCATTGCAGCGGAATAAAATATAATAGGTAATCATAGATCTTTACACAAAAACAAATACTATGTCTGTTTATACATACATCATCACAGTTCAACAACATCAATAACATTCAACTGGATACACAGCGGAATAATAATAGCAAGTACAGAAGTACGTATCGCCATCCAGCTCGTCTCCTGAGCTCCACAGCATCCTTTCCTGAATTCTATAATACTCGGTCTAACCCGTGCATTATAGTTAAATAACACCCGAGTCAGTTTGGAATACCAGCGTGAGAAATCACACTCAAATTGAATATTAAAGTTTCAAAAATTATTTTGAAAACAAAAGCATCTCGTAAGACCACGCCACAAATAAACATGTCGGAATTTTACCTTACGATGGCTAAAACATTTCTTATTAAAATCCTCTGATATTATAATAGGGTCTATCTACAAATACTTATTAAAATAGCCGAAATTGTTACATCTATTAAATTACAGCTACTAGCCACAGAGTGGGTAATACAATAAAAACTCGTAAAAGGTGCGTAGGGAGAATGGATTTCCAACTAATGACTAGGCACTGGGCTACCACCTGTCACAGTACCTGGTCTAGATCAGCGTACCGAGGATCACTCCCGACCCCCTGCAACATAAGACCCGGACTACCCCTTACTGTATAATCCCGAGTAAGATCACCCCACGGTTGAGATCAGCAACCGCACCACTAAGCCGAAATAAAAAGGGACATCTAGACAGGGATGACCTTACCCGGAAATGGGCGCTGCCCACCAAGCCATGCTGCATAACCCCTAATTTTCAGTCATTCCCGGTTGATAAGGCTTGAGGCTAAGTGCTACCTTTAAGATCGTTTCACTTAGAATGCTCATCATCCACCTGACGATGTTCTGAAAGCATTCATACATACAAGTCCACTCCGGGTTCGAATGAAACCGAATGCACTATTCCTACTACATCCATTTTGGAAATGTCCTCAGGATTAGTAAGCACTTCACTGCTCCTTCTTCGCATCTAAACTCGTTTTCCCACGAAAACGTACAAACCGGATCGAAGTGGTTTTCGAGAAATTAATCCCGATCCTGGTCTCTTCGAAACGATCAGCACATTTGGCCAATATTGATAGTCGATTATTTAACTATCAATTAACATTCACAACAACCATCCAACATAAATAATTTCACCAAATTATTTATTAAACTCAAATTATCTTCACAAGATATATTTCCACTTTTCAACCCTTAAAAAAATAGTTTCAAACCCCACTCTTCTCATGGAATGAATTTCCAAATAATTATTTCCACTGAAAACACCAAGTACAAAGCTTTAGATTTTTAAAATAATTTAAAACACTTTATAAATAAAGTATATATTTTAACATTTAGATTGAGAACTACTTCAATACTTTATTAAAAATATACATTTTAGGAATATTTAAAATGAGGTTACTTTTATAAAATATAAACAAGATTTTCTCTTTTAAAACAAATACCGAGTCACTTTTAAATAATTACTATTATAATAGATTAAAAGAAAATACTTACTTTAGAATTTGAATATTTTAGAAATAATAAATTTTCCAAAACTTTCTTTTTAAACAACTTTAAAAAATTTAACTTATATTTAAAAATTTACTTTGAAAATGTACTTGGTTATCCAGGGAGAATTTCCAATTTCAATCACTTAAATCAATTTTCCAAATTGATTTTCATTTTACTCCGTTTGAAATAAATTTCTTTACTTACTCAATTCATTTCAAAATTCATTAATTATGGACTTTATTATTATTATTATTATTATTATTATTATTATTATTATTATTATTTTCCGTTTGATTTTAAATCTTTTAACTGAAATATACAAATTTCAGATTTTTCCAATTCTTCTTTACTCTTTTCAAAATTTAAATCTTAAATTTAAAATAAATGCTTTGTTCTTTTAAATAATAACACTGAAGTTTAAAATTCATTAACTTTCTGTTTATTCAAAATTTCCTTTTCATATATGGAATTTATTTATTAGAATTTTAAAACCACTACTATTCTTATCCAGTTCATTTTTAATTTATTTAAATTTTCTATAATTATTTCACTTACAAACTCTCTTCCTTTTATTTTCAAAATTCCAGTTCTATAAATTTTGATAACTCAGTGTATCGAAATATATTCAAGTAAACCCTATCATCCAATATTACAACTACCAATAATATTCATTAAAGAATATCGAATATTCATAACCGAGAATATTAAACAATATAAATAATTTTGAGGAATCCAGTGGGATCCCTCCAACCTATTTTCCCTACATCCACAGACGTTGGCACAATATATAATACCAATTCCACTTCGAGGTGGAATATTGCGGTATATGGGTTTTTATATAAAATCATCCGCTATTATACGGCGCATAGGGTCTCATCCGCTATAAAATGCGGGAAATGAATCATTCCAAGATATATTATATACTACTATATATAATATTGCACATCCAGTCCAAACAATTAATCAACCAATTATTTAAATTTAACCATTTAAATTAAAATTATAACCAGATGAGTGAGATTAACTAATTTTTAATTTTTATTTTGCAATCTACTTCAATATTGCTTTGGATTTCCTTATGTTTGACCTCGTTGGAAAAACAAACTCAGGAAGTCCACCTCACTCGAATCGCGAAACCCTGCAGCCTCCAAGGTGATTACACGGTTGCAACTCGAGTTCGAGCTCGAGCTCAAAATCCTAAATCGTCGACCTCACGGCGCCTCCACGCCGTATCGCGACCACCCAAAGCCATAGCAGTACTAGCCACGACGCGATCAAAACTTCCAATGCCTCCTCCCACGAAGCCCTCTTCTTTGCTCGCAAGCGTCCCTTCGATTGCCGCCGAACCCCTAGAAATCCAAACCCTTGTTCGCCTCTCTGGTCGAACGCGAACCTCCCCTTCCACTTGAACGAACGTCGCGGCAATAAATCGACTCAGCCCTAGCTTCGTCCGGCATCGCGAGTCTCCCCCGCATCGAAGTCGACATCGCTTTCGATTTCGCCGTCGACGACGTGCACAAGTGACCCCCCTTTTTCTTTCGCCATTTATTTTTTTATTTTTTTTGAATTTAACCGAGGAGAGGAACGAGGTTCGATGGGTTTTAGAAAATAAACTGAAATGTTTCGGCCATTATTCTTACTTTAAAGACGTGTGTGGAAGCTTCAGAAGGAAGACAATGTGTGTCTATATTTCTCAGCGTGCCAAAGCTTAGTATAGTGTTCGATTATATTATTTATTTTCAAATTCAAATTTAAATTGTCCAAAAATTACAACACAAAATTCTGAACTCTTATCAAGGCGTGCCGCTAGGTGTTCATAATGTTATACACCTATTCCGAACACAATGGAAAAGGTTCCGAGTCCTAATTCGATCGTATGGAGAAGATAGCTCTTTAAATCGAATTAAAGTATTAAATTTTCGATATTAATTCTAGCGCGTTTATATATCGTGCGCTCACAAAACAAATCCGATCAATACGAAATTTGAAATCAGATAATAATATAATACTATGGACCCAATGGAACTTGTTTCGTCGAATTCCGAGACTGTGCCTTGGAAGGCTATTTTTAAATATCGATTTAAACGATATATTATTAAAACTTAACAAAACATTCCAAATTCAATTTCAATACTTTTACTATCTTCAGTATTATCAATATAAATTTTACAGACCTTTAAATTATATTTTTTACAGGCTTAAAATTCCAGATTCACCATCTTACCCAAATTTCCAATAATTAAATTCAATAATTAAATTTCCAAATAATGGTGATATTTGAAATTTAAGTTACAAATTAACTTTTAAATATTTAAAATCCATTAAATATCCCGATTTCAAATGCCTAAAAATTTCGGGTCGTCACATTCCTCCCCCCTTAAAAGAATTTCGTCCCTGAAATTACTAGTTAGGAAGAATGGTCCAACACCCGTTTACCTTTTTCCCAAAACCAAACAATTTTATTCGCTTGCCATAACATATTTTTTTATTAAAGACCCACTATTACTTCAACCAACTTTCCAAAACCTTCCATAGTTTCCAAATAACTTTACTTATTCAACCATTCAAATTATAATTTGAAACCAAATTTTGAATTATCAAAATTTTCCCAAAAATTTTCAAACTCCCTAAATTTTCGAAATTTTTTGCCAGTGTCTCCTTTGCGTGGCTAGCTCGGTACAACTACAAAATGCCTCTACGGGATCCCAAATCCCAAAAGAAAACAAAAGCCAAGTGGCTAGATCAAAAACCCAATCAAATTTCATACAGAAATTTAAACGCATACCTTTTTAGTCGGACAATTCAAATTCATCATCTGAAATCAAAACCAATTTTCCTTTTCCCTTTTAATACCTGCATATCCTATTTAGCAATAATATCCAATCACAACTTTCAAAACATTTTATTGACTTCCTTACAAAGTGCTAATATTTATTCATTCAAATATTAACTTAGAATTTATTTGCAATATCAATTTCCAATTAAGAATACACCATTCCTTTCTTAAGTTTAGTATAAGCGTTTTATATGCTTCTTTATTTATTTTCACTTTACTAGTATAGTTTATATCTATTTCTATTCAAATTAGTTTTTCCCATTTACATATGAATTCAATATTTATATCCAACTCTAAATATTGAATTTTATCTTCCATTTATAACTGATTCATATCACTATTTCAAATTAGTTTCATTCACTAATTTATTTCAATTTCCAATTTGAAATCATTTTGTCGTTAACAAAACTTTTCCCAAAAATTTTCAAAAAAATTTCTAACTCCCAAAATTTTGGCAGAGTCTCCTTTGTACGGAGGAGCTTTTGCAATTTGACAAAAGATATAAATATATATACATCGACCCACCCGGTCGGAAAAACAAAAACAGTTCATATTTCCTATTTTTATTGCGTATACGTACCTTATTTAGCATTTATAAGCAAGTGGCTTATTTATTCAGTAGTTAACGTGTTCAAAATCCAGCCAAACGGCTTCCCGGTACCTGTACTTACTCAATTTAAACATGTAAGTGCAATATATATAAAGTTTGACAATATTTCACTTATTTGTAATAGTTAAACACGTGAACTCTAACAGCAATGCACACCAAACACTTTCCGTAAGCAATTTATACAGTTTTAATACTAATTCAACTGTTTTCAGTTAATTCATATACCATTTTCATTCAATTTGAATGGTTTACAACCCACTTGCTTATATTCCATTCATTTTTAATTTTAAACTAACCCATATTATTCCAATTTATTTTAAAAATCAATTCCATTCACTTCTGTTAATACATTTACTTTTGTTTACGATAAAATGACTAATTTTCTGTGCAAATTTGATGTTATTCATGAAAATAACAATTACTTAAGATTATAACCATTTTAAATTGATTCCAACTCAATTTATATTTATTTCCTTCTATTTTAATTCATTCACAACCATTTTATTTAACTCGACACATTCCATTTCAATTTTATTCACGGTCCGCTCATTTGCGTTTCATTTCTTATCCGCATTCATTTAAAACCATTCTATTAAACTTGAAAACATTCTATTTTTCTTATTGTCTCTAAGTTGTTTCAATTCCTTAAAAATTTAAATGGTTTACAATTATTTATTTTAGAATTTCATTCCATTAAATATTATCTGTAACTCATCGAATTTTATTCGATTCAAATTTATTTTCACTTGATTTAAATCCAACCCAATATCATTAAACTTAGTTTAAGTTGAATTCACTTCAACTCTCCTCCATCTATTTAGCTTAAGTTAATTTACTTCAATTTATTCAATTGATTACAAGGCCACTTTCAATTTTACTACCACCCAACTGGGTTTTACTTGCAACCAAAACAATCCCAACTTTAATCTATTTCCAATCATATTTACTTCATTAACAATTCAAGTCGAATTTAATTTATAACTCGAGTTTTTTTTTCAAACTTCATTATTAACTCACAATTCAGCTTCTATTTAACTACATTAGGTTCCATTTACATATTTCATTAACTAATTTATTATCTAATTAGTTCTTTCCCCATTTATAATTCAATACCTGATTTTTAATCTCAAAAATCACTTCGTTAAATTTTCTTAAGTTTAATTTATTTTATAATTCAAGTTTGTATTTTTGTTTTATTTTCCAAATCATCAAACAATATTTATTTTGGGTTTTCTATTCCACTTTCTAGTTTTGTAAGTCATAATTTATTATTTTACACATTTCCATTCATTCTAGGCTTGAATATATTCGTCTCTATTTTTAACTCGAGCCTTACACTTATTTATATCACAACACATTTTTATTCCATGAACTTTTAATTCTTTTATAAGTTATTCTAATTCATTTATTCCAATCCAATTCTTGTCTAACTTATTTCCATTAATTCAAGGATCTAATTCCATTCAATATCACTCATAGCTCAACTGAATTTTATTCCAATTCAATTCTATTTTATTTTAACTCAGATTCATTTAATTCAATTCGATTCAATTTTCTTTCTCAATCCAAGTTAATTTCATTTTTAACTTTTCACTTTAAATTGAAATTCCAACATTCAAAGCTTATATTCCCTTCCTGATTTAAAAATCGTCTCAATTTATAAGCTTACAACCTCTCTCATCAGGATTTTTAAACACTCCCGACTTTTGGGTTTCAAATCATTTTGAAATCTCAACATCTCAAAATCACACTTCTCAAAAATTTTAAACCAATCCTAGTTTTTATTCTCAACAATTTTCCTTTGAAAATTTCAAAAACAGCTAGCTTTTCTGAACAAATCAATTTGGCAGCAATCCGTCACTTAGAAACTCGAAAACGAACATCGACGATGCTGCAGTCATCACCGAAGTTATTTTCCAGCGACTGAAGTGAGCTCAGTGCTATATCCCTTTCCAAAATCTTTAAAAGTCATTTTCAAACCCAAAGGAATTTAATTTTTTAAATTTTCAAATCCTTTTAATCTATATTCAAATATTATTCTAAAATTTTATCTTATTTTTAATTATTAATCATACTATAATTCACATTTATAGTTTACGTTTACAAATCCCATTTATTTTATTAATTTATTCCTTAATCTTTGCTTATTATTTCAATTTCTAGTTAATTTTTTACACAATAATGATAATAATTTAAATATCATCATTCCTAACATCCAAGCAACCGTATATTAGCTAAAATAGTTTACAAAAAAATTTCTTTATATCAAAATATATTTTTGGGTAAAATTATTTCATTCACTCACATTTAAAACAATACCGTGTCAAAGTTCTATTCAAGTGTTTAGAAAGCCCTTCGATACAGTTGTCCAGAATGTGCCGACGAAGGTTCATATGCCACTCAATAAACCAATCAACAAAATATAAACCATTTTTACACCCACAAACAAATACGCGCTCATATCTATTAATACGCTCAACTCATTATAGAGTACTACAGACTCTAATTTAAATGAGTAATTCCCACCAGAGCCAAGGTTATCACCAACCTAAGCTCTGATACAAACTGTAACGTCCCGCAAATCCGTACCCCTTGAGTCAACACTATTCTACATCAATTAACTCAAGTTGAACAGAAATACGAACCATTTGGGTTAAAGAAGAAGAGGTAGAAGAAGAGAAACAGAAACCAACAACATAATCTTACCATCGCAGCGGAATAAAATATAATAGGTAATCATAGATCTTTACACAAAAACAAATACTATGTCTGTTTATACATACATCATCAGAGTACATCATCAGAGTTCAACACCATCAATAACATACAACTGGATACACAGCGGAATAATAATAGCAAGTACGAAAGAACGTGTCGCCATCCCGCTCGTCTCCTGAGCTCCACAGCATCCTTTCCTGAATTCTATAATACTCGGTCTGACCCGACATTATAGTTAAATAACACCTGAGTCAGTCTGGAATACCAGCGTGAGAAATCACACTCAAATTGATTATTAAAGTTTCAAATATTCTTTTGAAAATAAAAGCATCTCGTAAGACCACGCCACAAATAAACATGTCGGGTTTTTACCTTAGGATAGCTAAAACATTTCTTATGAAAATCCTCTGATATTATAATAGGGTCTATCTACAAATACTTATTAAAATAAGCGAAATTGTTACATCTATTAAATTCCAGCTACTAGCCACAGAGTGGGTAATACAAACAAAACTCGTAAAAGACGCATAGGGAGAATGGATTTCCAACTAATGACTAGGCACCGGGGTACCACCTGTCATAGTACCTGGTCTAAATCAGCGTACCGAGGATCACTCCCGATCCCTTGCAACACAAGTCCCGGACTATACCTTACTAGATAATCCCGAGTAAGATCACCCCACGGTTGGGATCAGCAACCGCACCACTAAGCCGAAATAAAAAGGGACATCTAGACAGGGATGACCTTACCTGGAAATAGGTTCAACCCACCAAGCCTTGCTGCATAACCCCTGATTTTCAGTCATTCCCGGTTGATGAGGCTTGAGGCTAAGCGTTACCCTTAAGATCGTTTCACTTAGAATGCTCATCGTCCACCTGACGATGTTCTGAAAGCATTCATCCATACAAGTCCGTTTCGGGTTCGAAAGGAACGAAGGCACTATTCCTACTACATCCATTTTGAAAATATCCTCAGGATTAGTAGCGACTAGCCCTTGCACTTCACTGCTCCATCTTCGCATCCAAACTCATTTTCCCACGAAAATGTACAAACCGAATCGAAATGGTTTTCGAGAAATTAATCCCGATCCCGGTCTCTTCGAAACGATCAACGCATTTGGCCAATATTGATAGTCGGTTATTTAACTATCAATTAACATTCACAACAACCATCCAACATAAATAATTTCACCAAATTATTTATTAAACTCAAATTATCTTCACAAGATATATTTCCACTTTTCAACCCTTAAAAAAATAGTTTCAAACCCCACTCTTCTCATGGAATGAATTTCCAAATAATTATTTCCACTGAAAACACCAAGTACAAAGCTTTAGATTTTTAAAATAATTTAAAACACTTTATAAATAAAGTATATATTTTAACATTTAGATTGAGAAATACTTCAATACTTTATTAAAAATATACACTTTAGGAATATTTAAAATGAGGTTACTTTTATAAAATATAAACTACTTTTTCTCTTTTAAAACAAATACCGAGTCACTTTTAAACAATTACTATTATAATAGATTAAAAGAAAATACTTACTTTAGAATTTAAATATTTTAAAAGTGATAAATTTTCCAAAACTTGGTTTTTAAAACAACTTTAAAACTTTTAACTTATATTTAACAATTTACTTTGAAAATGTACTTGGTTATTGAGGGAGAATTTCCAATTTCAATCACTTAAATCAATTTTCCAAATTGATTTTCAATTTACTCCATTTGAAATAAATTTCTTTACTTACTCAATTCATTTCAAAATTCGTTAATTATGGACTTTATTATTATTATTATTTTCCGTTTGATTTTAAATCTTTTGACTGAAATATACAAATTTCAGATTTTCCCAATTCTTCTTTATTCTTTTCAAAATTTAAATCTTAAATTTAAAATAAATGCTTTGTTCTTTTAAATAATAACACTGAAGTTTAAAATTCATTAACTTTCTGTTTATTCAAAATTTCCTTTTCATATACGGAATTTATTTATTAGAATTTTAAAACCACTAATATTCTTATCCAGTTCATTTTTAATTAATTTAAATTTTCTATAATTATTTCACTTACAAATTCTCTTCCTTTTATTTTCAAAATTCCAATTCTATATATTTTGATAACTTAGTGTATCGAAATATATTCAAGTAAACCCTAGCATCCAACATTACAACGACCAATAATATTCATTACAGAATTTCGAATATTCATAATAGAGAATATTAAACAATATAAATAATTTTGAGGAATCCATTTGGATCCCTCCAACCTGTTTTCCCTGCATCCACAGGCGTTAGCACAATATAAAATACCAATTCCACTTCGAGGTGGAATATCGCGGTATATGAGTTTTTATATAAAATCATCCGCTACTATGCGGCGCATAGGGTCTCATCCGCTATAAAATGCAGGAAATCAATCATTCCAAGATATATTATATACTACTATTTATAATATTGCACATCCAATCCAAACAATCAATATCCAAACGATAGATGGATAAATCCAAGTTTCAAGACAACTAAATCAATTGTTTTTACCCAACCACTGAACCATAAGATTCCTATGATCTAAGAGTCATGCTGATACATCTAAGCTCCAAAATGAAGGTACAAGTCATTCAAGCAACGTCGAAGGATGAAATGAAGATTAAATATCATTTTATGGATCGGTACCGATCCATAAGGCATGATTTGGTATCGATACCTAAATTTTATTTAGCTGGCTACAATCTTCTGAGAGTGGCTCCTTTAGGATGTGGGGAAGAACATGGTTAAGAGAACTCCGTCAGCCTTCATCTATAAATAGTGGATGATAGGCATTGTTTATGGGATCTTTTTGCTTGCACTCTAAACATTTTTACTTCTATTATAACCTCTCGGGTTAATACCGATCCATAGACTATCGATCCTTTAGATCATCCTTGTAAAAACCTTATAGAATCATAAACAAATTTCAAGTAGAAGTAGGCCAGTGATTAGCCGAACCACTATAATTGTTGTGTGTTTTTACCATCGTTTTCTCATTTATTGTCTTCATTTTATCTTCTATAATATTTTGGGTGTTCATGCCAACTTTTGGTGTAAACACTTTCCGTGTTCAATTTTCATAATCCAAATATTTTCCACCATTTTAGTAGTTTAAATTTCTAGGCTAGTTACATGCTTAAAACTGACCCGTTTAAGAAACAAATTCCATCCAAAAATATAATTTGACCCAAAACCAAACCCAGCTTGGCCGATGGGAGGCGACGCACGTGTGTATGTGTTAACATGCAAGGCCTTCATCTTCAACCCAAGAGAAAACATTTAGGTGCTCAAAGGTCTCAATCTTTCTCCTTTGAAAACTATATTTAAACCTATATAGTTTAAGCTATCCTGCAGTATAGAACTATTCAATTTCCATACTTCTCCTCTTCTCTTTCTATCTTCTTCTCCAAAGTAAAAAAGCTACTCGCACAAGATTTATTAATTTACACTAATAATGCTTCACCAAATTTAAATACTCTTTTGTCATATATTGTAGAAAAACTCATACATAAGTATAGATATTTCATGGACTTAATCTATACATAGTGATAATATGTCAAAGCATGTCAGAATAAAGTAGTTACTAAGCATTGAACCTTCAATTTTATGCGAGGTGTTGGTGTTTAACTCATAATTTTCTTTCCTTTAAATAGTTTGAAAGACAATATGTAGATTGGCCTTGTGTTTATATCTCGGTTTCATGAAGTGCTCTTAAACTAAGCCACGGTCTCGTAGAATGCGGCACCACTGTTAACATCAAAAATTCATCATCGAAACTAGGTTTCTATGGAGAGTGGAGGTCACTGGGGACCTTCTGCAAGAGCCGAAGAGATGCTTATGGAAAGATCAAGAAGGATTCCGCAACTAAGGATCCGTATGAGATGGTTATACCCACAAGCGGCTTCCACATATGATAAATACTTTCACCTTTGGTTCCGCATAAGAGGGTTCCACAGAAGACAACTCACTGCTAACGGAAGACGTTCGACAAGTATCGCATTCGTGAAAGAGCCTTCCGCAAGTAATGGTTCCGCATTGAAAGCCTTCCACAAGAGACATCAGCGTCATATAAAAATATTACCTTCCGCAAATCCAATTCGCCACCTCATTCGAAGGAACCTTTCAATGGGATCGATAGGATGCTTCTGCAATAGAAGATCAGAGCACTGGATGCAGGGCAATGCCGGTCAAGCACTTTAGAAGCGCCACTTACCTTTAGAAGACCTTTCGATGAAGTCAAAAGGTTCCCTTCCGCATCAAATCAGCTGCCCTTCCATCATTACAACAAAGCTGTGGATGTCGCATTCTCACTTTCCGATGGAGACAAGGGCATCCAAATATGTTTAGAAGAGCTATAAGCCAACCTTACGACAATGCCGAAAAGCCTTTCTTTTGCACGAGATCGGAAGGATGCGAGCGAAACCTACCTTCCGGCACGGTTGCCATGACCCCTACGGAAGGTGCAAACCCGCACCTATAGATTAGACCTGAGGGGTCCATTCTTAGGATCCAGATTTTAGTTTTCGAAATCACTACTATATTTTAAAGTTTGTAACCCTAATTTCTAAATAAATTTGGGGTTTTTTCCAATAGGTATTGTTATGTAAACTTCAGTTCATAATAAAGAATTTCATGTTAGAGATCAATGTTTTCATGTCATTTACGTACTTTATGTCGATATAATCAAATATCGATCCTTTTTTCTATTTCATGGGTTCAAAAGGTTCAAGAGCATCTTTCTACTGGATTCAATCCTCCTCCGAAACCCCTTGAAATACTGAATCCTTTTTAGATGCAATCTATGAAAATACCTTTCGACAAGGAGTTCATTTAAGATCTAAACTACAGAATCGAAACCATCATCTAGTCTTAAGGGGAATTACTTGGGATATACTCCTTACTTCTAAACATTTCGACGGGGTCGAAACCCCACAGATAATATTGAGGTTGCACTACTGAATTTAAACCTACCTTTCTTTAGCCTTTCGACGAAGCCAAATCATTCTTGATCCACCGAATTAAACCTATCGCCTGGTTTGAAATATTCATTCTTCCAACCTTTTGACGGGGTCGAAACCTAGCATTTATACATTTTAACCTTTAAAGTAGGTTATATTCTATGGAATATGGAATCAGGATTCATTTCCTCGTCTCCGAGGGCCCAACTATCTTCCTTAAATGCTCTACATACAACATTTCACCTTAAGTCTATCTACTTGGATTCTTTGGCGTGTCGACCATAAATTTGATTAACACCTAGTATTAGAAGTCCATTTAGCCTTCCAAGGACCATATTGGAAAACATTATGTATCAAGTCCTTCAGCATGGATTCTTTGGGGCGTTAACAAAAATTTGTGTTAACATTTTGGCGCTAAAAGGAGGGCCTGAACCTATGCTCCTGTTAAATTTTGATCACAGATTAATAGAGTTCTTCATTCAAAAGAAGAAGAAGGAAAGAACAAAGAAAAACAACAATGAAAAGGCTACAGTACAATCAGTTGCGAAAAATGATATAATCCCGAATTTCCACTTAGAAAATATAGAGATTGGACAGCCTTCAACTCTGATATAGAGTTTAGAATTTACAACAACAAATGATAGCAATACGAGAATTGCTTGGAAGGGTTCCGTCTCAAGAATCATTAAGGGTTGTGAAGGGAGAAGATGAACCGCCGTCTCCAAATGAAGACCAACATGAGAATCAAGAAAGTCAGGCCAAGAACCATTGAGCAATCAAACAGTTTAGTCATAGAAGACAGTGGAGGTCACCATAATAACATTCACAACCAAATCACAGAGGATAAAGTAAAACATATTTTCTGCGTTTTGGCAGCATTTTCGGTAGCGGAAAAAATTCAAGTTTTTATAATTTGATCGTATCGTTGATATCTGTGTACCGTTCTATTCATCTCATCATGCTGATCTCCGTAGTATATTCTTTTGGTATTCTAAGGCCGGGTACGTGACGGAAACAACAAAAAATAGGTGTCGTATCGATACCGTATCCGTGATCTTTTGTTTACTTTATCATTTCAAATTATAGTCGTGATAGCCAAGCGATAATTAATTGCTTTAATTATTTTACCAGATTCAGGCTTGTTCCCGTTGCCATTTCAGCCATCCTATGTTATATTTTGCCTTTCCACTTTTGCTTGCTATTCATTCAGAGAGGTACTTTCTCATTGTGTTGTATTATATTTTATTCTGTTCTCTATATTTTTTTTCGTTCTCTCGTTCTTCTCCTCTATATTTCCACCGAGTTCTCACCCGTGCCTTTTTTCTATTTTCCCGAAGTAATAATTCGAAGCCTCCCCTCGTGTGCTCACCTACCTTCATCCCTTTGCTTCTCACTCAACCTGGGAGCCTAGCCCTCTGAGCCACGCCCAAAAAACAAAAAGCAAAAAGTACCACCCACCGTGCCACTTCCCTCCGATCACCAGCCCTAGGACAACGCGAAGCGCCTCCCCACCGCTGGACCTAAACCCTGACCGGGCTGCACCCCACCGCGCCGCCACCACTACACATCGCCCAAAACAGAGAGCGTCTCACCCAATCGTCGGTACCCCCATCACCCGAGTTCCCCCGACCGAACAATAGTCACCGCCGTGCCAATGCTCCCACCCGAATCCTGACCGAAGTCCCCTTCACGACCGAAGCAACCCCACCCTCAACCAAGACTCCACCTGCAACC
Organism: Allium cepa; assembly: GCA_030765085.1. NCBI lineage: Eukaryota > Viridiplantae > Streptophyta > Magnoliopsida > Asparagales > Amaryllidaceae > Allium > Allium cepa. The sequence continues at coordinate 657,972,062 of CM060938.1, read as the reverse complement.
TACTCTGCCAATTTTTAATGCACGGTCCTTTTTGATTTTGCTTTCCATATATACATATGCTTTTGTTGGAAGCATATATGTTCTCGTGTGCCCTCAAGCACATATATGCGTTTATTATATATATATTTCTTGCGGTGGGTTTTCTTTTTTGTGCTTATGATATATATTGTATCCTATATATGCGTTGCGCATATAAATCGATGGCAGTAGTACGCATTTTTTTTATGTCTGCACCTGTATAGAATGGCCGAGAATGCATAGTCTGGAGCTGCCATCCGCATTTACTTTGAACTCCACTCTATCTACCTTATCTTAGTCACCATTGTGCCTTCTAGTCTTTTGAATTGTGCATATATACTTGGACAGTATACATATATTAGGAATAGTTCATTTTCGTGACATACATATATATATATATATGTATGCTGCTCTTTAGGATGAATGTACATTGTAGTAGAAAGATTCCAGACAGCCCATAACTGATTATAGAAGATGACCTAACCTTCTAAACTCTATCAGCATAGGGTATGTTTTTCCCCTGAAACATTCACAAGCTATGTCAATGATGTTGAATATAGTTTGAAAGATTCTTTTGTCCATATATGTTGGCATTCAATGGAGTACAAAAATGCAGGAATGGGAAATGATGCTGAATAAAATCTGTTACATCTTTGTCACCCTTTAATGCGTTTTTTGTTTTCCATGCCACATGTTTGTGGTCTACTTGCTAGAACCAAAAGTGTTTGCGCAAAAAATGGGCAAACACCTCCAATCCATATAATTTAGTTGAATATATGTTATTTTCAAGGTTTTAGGTTACTTATGCAAATATGAAAAAAGCAGGGGCTAAACTGTAAAAGACACACTGATTTATAGTGGTTCGGCCAGAATGTGCCTACGTCCACTTTATATGTTATTCTCCTTTCTTTTTCAGATTACAAGTACAAAGCTTTAAGTACAAGTATAAGAAAGTTGTTTGAAAGTTCCTTCCATGCTTGAGCTCTCAAACTTGTCTGCCATTGTTGTACCCCTGCCCCTCTATTTATAGAGTGAGGTTGGGGCAGGGGTCTTGGATGTATATAGCTGCTGGTGGGCCTGGGCTGAAGCAATCTGGACTGGCACATCTGGTTCGGTGGCAGGAGATGAATGGATCGGTGGGGCTTTTGTTTCGGTGGTAGGTGATTCGGTGTTGCGTGGAGATGGAGGCTTGGACCGGTGTTGTATGGTTCGGCATGCAGGGGAGATGGGTTGGTTCGGTGTTAGGTTGATTCGGTGGTGTTGGTCCGGTAGTGGGTGTATGGTGGACCGGTGGTGAATGGTCCGGTAGTGGAGGAGAAGCTTTTGGTTCGGCCTATAGGGAGAGGAGTTTGGTCCGGTGAGGCTTGCGACCGGATGGAGCATGACCGGATGGAGCATGACAGGATGGCCTTTGGTTCGGCAAGGAGGTGTTGTTTTGCTCGATGGGCTTGGTTCGACGAAGGATGGAAACTCATGGGTGGAAACACGCCCAACATTTGCCCCTCAAAGTGGGGCACGTGCTTGCATGTGTCGCGCTTTGCTTTAAGTTGGATACCTGGTATAGCTTCATTCGGTTTGAGGTGCCGAACCTGTTGGTCTGGTGTCCTGCATTTGTCTATAAATAGGGGCTATACACCTTCGTTATTTCTTACCGAACAAAGAGAGAGCCGAACCATATTTCTGCCGAATCAACTATACTGCTGAAACCTTTTGATAACCGGACCAGGTAATTGCCGGATGATTCTCATGCTTTAAAACCACCGAACGGTATTGGGAGTGTGAGTGCCGAATGGCACTTGTGCTTCGAACCGCCGAATGATATTGGGAGTGTGAGTGCCGAATGACACTTGTGCTTCGTACCACCGAATGATATTGGGAATTGAAGTGTCGAATGAATCTTAATCTCAAACTTCTGTGTTTTGAATTGCGAACGAGATTCCGGGCTGTGGGTACTTGTTTGTTTATATTTCTATATTCCTTGTTCTAATACCATGTTTTTCTTGTGCCGCAGATAAATGTCTCACAAAGCAGAAACTCGATCAGATAGAAAGAAGTCCAAGGATAGAGAAGAGTCTTCTTCCGTGCCCCCAGCTCAACCAGGACCTATGCAACGTGGACCTGCCCCGAGGTCGTTAGTGGATGGGTATGGTCCCCAGGAACTTTTGGTTTCCCCTCCCGACTGCTTTCCTAGCTCCCTGAAGGAGGAGCAACTCGATGTTATATCTCGTTCCTTCGGGATAGACAGAGCGCTCATGCTATTACCGGGGGAAGGAGTGATGCCATATGACCCCCCCGAAGGCTACTTTGCTTACAGCAGATATCATTGCATGTGTGGTGCTATCTCGCCTCTCAACGCCTGGATAGTTAGCTTTATCACATATCTGAAAGTGGCTCCATTCCAGCTTCATCCTAACTCCTACGCCATTCTGATGAGTCTTTTCGTCATCTTTCAGAGGAGATATGGGCGTCCCCCTTCCAACTGGGAGATCCGGTCTGTACAACTTGAGAGGCTACAAGAATGGGTCTCCATATATCAATTTGGAAGCGGCCGTGCCCTTCAAGCCTGTTCTGGATTTGTACTCGAAGTTCAATATGTTCAAGAAGGAATGGTTTTTCATTAGGGATGACTCTGTTTCTTTCCGCCTTTTCACTTCCGGCTGTAAGTTGAACTTCATTTATATTTTCCTTGTCCCGATCACAATGCTTCTTCTTATATGCTTTTATTTCTTGCTAGCGACAGGTCGCTTTGCGGTCGTGGAGAATGATTCCTTGGCTCGGATGGCTACTGAAATAAAGGTCATTTCGGGAAGGGATTGATCGGCTTCTTTCCTGATCAGGAATGCCACTCTCCTAGAGTATAACTTGATTCTGCCACGTCAATCAATGGTTAAGCAGAGAGATACAGCCGAGGAGAGGGCTGCTAAAGCCAAGGATGGGGCTACTGCGAAGAGTAGCAAGAGGAGACCTTTCTCGGTACCCCCAACCGTTGGGGGAAAGAAGCTTAAGAAGTCTGATGGACCCTCTCCCAGTACGTGTCCAGATATTCCGGAGGAGGAAGATGGAGAGGAGGAAAGAGGCGAAGAGGAGAGCGGAGGAGATGGAGAAGGTGAAGGACAGGGTGGTAGTGGTGCCGGGGCTTTGTCTTCTGAGCAGGCAGGGGAGATCCAGGAGTGGACGGATGATGCCTTCCGCCAGGCTTTTGAAGGGTTGGAGGAAGGATCAGCCTCGGTGAAGAAGGCAAAGGAGGTTGACAAGGCTGGGGCTGGCGTACATCCATCCCCCAAGAGCTCCTCGGCTAGGGTGACTCCGGCAGTGCAAGGTGATCTTTCGACTTCCGCAGATTCCATTTACGATAGGGACTTAGGAATATTTTATGGCTCGCTCCCGTCCTGGAATGAAATCCAGGACTTATTGCAGGATCCTACTCCTCAGCAGGGTTTGTATAATAGATGTCTCTTCTCATTCTTTTTAACTTAACATATTTCTCGAATTATGGACCATTGTATGCTCGTAACACTTGTTCTTTATTACAGGGGCAGGCGAGGTGGCCAAAACTTCAGACGTTCGACACCGCCTCGAACAATTCAAGTTGATGAGAGCTTCTACTAAGCCGAAGCCGCCAACCGGCCGTTCCGAGGATGTAGTTAGATATCGCTCTCTTCTTGGAGTCATTGAGGAAGGTATCCAGCAGAGGAAGAGGAGGCGTTCCTTGTTTGATTCACCACCTGGTCCTCAGCCTTCTACTCAGCCTTCCCGAGATACCGCGGAGGAGACCACGGAGTTTGCCCCGCCTCCGCCTCCTTTCGAGAATCCTACTGTTATCCGCATAAAACGTCCCGACGTGCCTCGCAATCTCTTTGCCGGCCACCCGGATTTGGACCCAAGCTCTCTGGATATTTTATTTGATGAGGCCACGGGCGAGCATCTTCTCCCCCGCAATCCCATGGTTCGAATTCTTGATGAGGCTAAGTTCCTAGATTTGGATCTGATCACTACTCGGATAGCTGCTATGGGGGACGAAGCCAAGGCCAACATTGACCGGGTCGCGGAGGAGGTCAAGAAGTTGATGGAGCGTCATGCTCGACTGGCTAGGGCTGCGGCTACAGGTTTCTGATCAGGCCAAGCAGCTTGCCGATCAAGCTATCCAGATTTCTCAGCACGGGGCAGCCTCCAGGCAATTGATGGAGAATCTGGAAAAGGCCAGCAGGGAAGAATTGCGAAAAATGGAGGCTGCTTGCAAGGGGCGGATTGATATGGACATTGCGACGGTGGATGAGGTTCGGAATGCGGATCTCGAGCGGATTGAAGAGGTGTCTGGGAGGCTTGAAGCCGCAGAGCTTGCTCAGGCTAAGCTAAAGGAAGAGATGGAGGAAATGAGGAGGTCTCTCTATGCTGACCGCTTGAGATATCGATCGGAGAGGGATGTTGCCGTCGCTAAGTTGTTGACCTTCGAGGCCCGGGTGAGGGAGTTTGAGGAGAATGAGGGGATGATGGATGAGATGTTGCAGGATATGTACTTCCGTACCTGGAAGCAGGGTAATCTATCCTGGATGGATGACTATCCCCGGATCGTGGCTAGGATATATATCTCCGGGCTTTAGAGGAGGCCAAGGCCGATGCGGATAAGGAAGGTGGAGCGGCATTCGAGATGGACGTGGTAACCGCCCAGTTCTCAAAGGAGGAGAAGGTAGCGGTGAAGGAGGGGATGCGGCTGCTTGCTGCGGAGGAAGCCGGTGTGTAGTTGGGGGATGAGGACCAAGAAGCGGGCGTCGGTGACTTTTCCTTTTTAGCTTTTCATAACTTGATCGTTCGCTGTTTATCTAATGGATTCTTCTTCTGAATTGGACAGGTGGGACCTCTGGTCAACATGCTGGGAGTTCCGATCCAGCAACCAAGTAGATTCGGAGAGCTGGTTCTGAGGTGTAGTGGTTAGCATTAATACAGCTAGTTACCTTTTGATTTCTTTTTATTGCTGTTCATGTTAGTCCAAAACATTGATATAACTGTAATAATATTGTTTGTGATGAATGACTTTATGTAATTTCATAACATAAGCTGATTCCTTTATGTTGGAATGTTATCGCTATTTTGTTGTGCTGTGTAAGTGATGTAACCATGCATGCTACTAGTGACTTGACTGTGCCTGATGCCAAGTTTTTTGCTTAAAGCATAATTTTCTCATTTTGCAATGTAAATGTGATGTGTAAATACGAACTGCAGCTATGCATTAATATATAAAAGTAGAAGGTACCGCCCTTCATGTTTCGGCTGTGGGCGGCCACTTTGTGCGCCCTGTACGACTAAGCACAGAATGCTGTTGAGTGTCTCGTCATCCGATTGTAAGTTTCTGTTCCCATTAGCGAGCGTTCCCTATTTCATATCCTGTACTTTCAAGCACCGTTACGGAGAATAGGAGAAAAGTTCTAAATGAAATGGAAATATAGGAAAAGTAAAACTTCCAGTCACGGAAGGCCGTCGATGTGCTTAAGTTCATGGCAAACGGGTTTTGTAGTCACTTTCCCTAGCTGTGGGTCTTGGAGACATTTGTCACCCATCTTACGCCTACTGTGGGGAGTTTTCTTTTTTACCACAGCCGCACTTAAGACACATCGGAGCCGATCGCGCACAGTAACTATCCGGGCCATTATGGCCCGTAATCGCGGGTATTATTCGATTTACTGTGGCCGGCTAGCGTGGGGGCCGATCGTCAACTGTGAACTGCCCCTGGCTGGCCACACCTTATGTTGGGGCTTATGATCGGTTCACAGTTGCCGGCGAGCCGAATCGCTGTAATGAGCTGCCATCGGCTATAATCGGCCTTTTTTTTGATGACTTATACTCGGCTTATTACAGTCGGCTTTAAGGGCCGAGGCAAACAATTAGTTAACTCGCGGTAGAGGGATACTAGAGCAAAGTGTCTCATTGGCGAGGGCATAGGATCGTAGCGTACCTGTTAGGTTTTGTCCAGCTGGAGTTGTGTTGTGAAGCTCTGAATTGAAATGTCATCTGCAAAGGATTTTGTTCAACAGCAAAGGATAAAGCTTAACAAGTAGCCAAGATATAAAGGAACAAGTTAACAAGAGCCAAGTTTTTAAAGTGGTTCGGCACGAATATGCCTACGTCCACTGATTCTCTTTGTTAATTCACTTCATATGGGCAGTACAAGTTAAGAAAAGTATCGACGGAGGTGTCGGATGTTCCATGCCCTCTGGAACACCTCTCCGTCCACTGTTGACAAAATATAAGCTCCGTCGTGGAGATCTTTATGAGTTACATATGGTCCGTCCCAGATTGGATCCAGCGCTCCTGGGCGCGGAAAGATTCGCTTGAGGATAAGATCTCATTCTCGTAAGCTGCAATGTTTGACATTGGAGTTGTATAGTGCTGCCACTTTTTGTCTGTGAGCTGCCGCTTTGAGTGCTGCATCATTTCTTCTCTCCTCAATTAGATCCAAAGACATGTGGAGGAGTTCTTCATTTTCTTCGGGGTTGTAGTGGATCCTACGGTGGGAAGGCACAATAGTCTCAACTGGGAGCATTGCCTCTGACCTGTATGCCAAAGAGAAAGGAGTATGTCCTGTTGATGTTCTGAAAGATGTACGGTAGGCCCAAAGTGCCGTAGGAAGTTGATCCACCCAAGCGCCCTTTGACTTTTCAAGCTTCTTCTTGATCAGTGTTTTGAGAATTTTGTAGACAGCTTCGACTTGGCCGTTTGCCTGGGGATAAGCCACGGATGAGAAGCTTTTGTGGATCCCGTGTTCTTGGCACCAGTTGGTGAATTCCTCGCTGTCAAATTGAAGCCCGTTGTCTGATATGATTTTGAGTGGAACTCCGTACCTGCACAGAACGTTTTTGATCAAGAAGTTAATAATTTTAGCTGAAGATATTTTATTCAGAGGCTCCGCTTCCACCCATTTGGTGAAATAATCAACTGCCACTATAGCATGCCTGGCCCCGCCTCGGCCCATCGGCAGTTTGCCGATTAAATCAATTCCCCATATTGCGAAGGGCCAAGGGCTGGTCATCTGAGTAATTTCATTGGTTGGTAGTCGAGGAATCTTCGCAAATTTCTGACATCTGTCGCATCTTCTGGCGAAGCCTAAGGCATCTTTGTTTAAAGTGGGCCAGAAATACCTATATTGGAGTATCTTTTTTGCTAGGGTCTGCCATCCGGTGTGGTCTCCACAACTTCCCTGATGGATATTGGATAGAATTTCCTTGGCTTCTCTTTCAGCAACGCACCTCAATAAGGGGTTAGAGAAGCCGCGTCGATAGAGGATGCCTTCTTGCATTGTGTAGCGGGAAGCCGTCCTTAGAATTTTCTTAATTTCATTTCGCCCGTCTGGTAGGGTGCCGTTTTGTAAGTATTCTCGGATAGGGGTCATCCATGTTTCTTCTTCGGTTGCAGCTATCAGGTGTACTTGCTCTTGATAGCGGTGCGAGGATGGTAAGTGATATCATATTGACTTAGTTCGATGCACCACTTAAGTAATCTCCCAGAAGTGTCGAGGCGATGGAGCACTTGCCTTAGCGGTTGATCGGTTAAAACTCTAATGGAATGAGATTGGAAATAGTGTCGCAGCTTCCTTGATGTGATTAGTAAACAGTATGCCAGTTTCTCGAGTTTGGGATACCGGGCTTATGCTCCCGTGAACCTTTTGCTTATGAAGTACACTGGCCGTTGTGTGCGGTTTTCTTCTCTTACCAAAGCGGCGCTTAGAGCATGGGATGACACAGCAAGATATAGGTATAGTTCTTCTCCTTCATTCGGAGTCGAGAGTACTGGTGGTCGTTGGAGGTGCTCGATTAGGTTAAGGAAAGCTACTGAATATTCGTCGGTCCACTCGAATTTTCCTTTGTCTCTCTTCAGGGCTTTGAAGAAAGGAATGCATTTGTTAGTTGCTTTAGAGATGAACCGGCTTAGGGCGGCCACATTTCCGTTTAGGCTTTACATTTCTTTCCGAGTGGATGGTATTTTGATATCTTGCAAGGCTCAGACTTGTTCGGGGTTTGCTTCGATTCCTCTGGCATGGACGATGAATCCCAAGAACTTTCCTGATGACACTCCGAAGGAGCACTTTAGAGGGTTCAGCTTCATTCCATATTGGCGAAGTACTTGAAACATCTCGTCCAGGTGGTTTATATGGTCGTTGGCTTTCTTCGATTTTACCAGCATGTCATCCACATAAACTTCCATGGTTCGTCCTATCAGTTCTGCAAACATCTTGTTGACGAGGCGCTGATAAGTAGCTCCGGCGTTTTTAAGTCCAAATTGCATTACCTTGTAGCAGTACAATCCTCGGTCAGTGATGAAGCTAGTGTGGTCTTGATCGGGGGCATGCATAGGGATCTGGTTATATCCTGAGTATGCGTCCATAAAGGATAAGAGTTCGTGTCCGGCAGTGCTGTCCACGAGTTGGTCGATTCTGGGGAGTGGGAAGCAGTCTTTCGGGCAAGCGTCATTTAAGTTGGAGAAATCGATGCATGTTCGCCACTTCCCATTAGCTTTCTTTACCAGTACCGGGTTGGCAATCCATTCCGGGTAGATGGATTCACGTATGAAGTCATTGGCCAGTAAGTTCTTTACTTCTTCCTCGAGGGCCGCTGATCGTTCTGCCCCCATACTTCTCTTCTTTTGCTTTACCGGTACCTTTGTGGGATCGATGTTTAGTGCGTGGCATGCTATGTCCGGGGAGATTCCAGTCATATCAGCGTGCGTCCATGCAAATACATCCATGTTGTGGCGAAGAAAATCAATGAGTTGATTCTTTAATTCTCTTTTTAACTGAGATCCAATTCTCAGCAGTTTACTTAGGTTGAGTTTGTCTACGAATACGAATTCCATAGCCTCTGTAGGCTCGGCGGTGGCCTCCTCCTCTTTGTCCCTAGGGTCTAATTCATTGAAAGGATCACTGGTATACCGAAGAGGAGGGGCTTTCTTTAGTTGCTATGCTTCCAAGCTTTTCATGCAGAGAACAGTCTCTGCATTCTTCCCTTTATCTTTCCTGCGGTTATTGCGAAGTTCAGTTACCTAGCAGTCTCGAGCAGCGTCTTGATCTCCCTCCACTTCTCCTATTTCGTTATCTGTTGGAAATTTCATCTTCAGACACTATGGGGCTAGGACAATTTGGAAGTCGGACAGAGCTGGCCTTCCCAAAAAGGCGTTGTAGGCTGAATGATTGCCTATTAACACGAACGTCTGTTTCCGAACGGTGGAGCGGGGATGACTTCCCAATTCAACAAAGAGATCCAAGTGTCCAAGGGGCATCTTTGCTTCTCCAGTGAAACCGTGTAGCGGTTTGTTGCAGGGAGAAACGTCCTTCATTGACAGCTTCATTTTGTCGAAAGCATGCTTGAACAGAATATTCACTGAGCTTCCAGTGTCTATTAAAATTCGGAAAACTTTGGCTGGACCGAACCAGGCAGAGATGACCATAGGGTCCATGTGTTGGTACTTCCTTCCTTCTAGGTCGCGCCCACTGAATGTGATGTCATTATTTTCCTTCCGCTTAGGGTGGCGTTCTTCCATAACAGAATTGACGCAGTCTCTCTCGCTCCTGAGTGAGTTTCCATATCCTTCCATTTCTGCCCAGCTTTTGTCGGCGATGTGTGGCCCTCCTGATATGGTGTGGACCACTATCTTTTCTTGACTGGAGCCACTGGTGTTGCGATTTCCTCCACCCGTTTCCGGGGGAGGTGGCCTTGGGTTTCCACTTACAGGGGCTGGAGTTCTATCCTGACTTTTCACATAGCGTTCCAGCCTCTTCCTTCTGATGTGCTCTTCGATTAAGTCCCGGAGATGACGGCATTCATTGGTAGCGTGCCCATGAGACTCGTGGAAACGGCAGAATTTTCTGGACTGGATTGCGCGATCTGACTCTTTCTTGTACGGAGGGCGCTTGTACTTAAGTTCGTCCTGGGTGGCCAGGAAGATGTTCTCGACTATTTCGTTCAAGGGAGTGTAAGCGTCAAATCTTGGTCCTGGTCGGTACAAGCGCTTTTCTCCCTTCTTGCCCCCTGCATTGTCTCTGGCGTCATATTTCCGAATGTCCTTCGCTGCGGCGGGGGCGTTTCCATGAGCCGTTTTAGCCTATGGTCCTATCTGTCTTTCAGTGGCAGCCTATTCGAGTCTCATGTACTTCCCAGCTTCATGGAAGAAATCGGGCAAGGTAGCTGGTTTTTCTTTAGTTAGTCTTCTAGCAAACTTGGTATCTTGGTGTACACCACTACACATGGCCATTAGGGTGAGTTTCTCATCGGCATCTTGGACTGCGGCCTCTGCGGCGTTGAACCGGGTTAGATATTGTTGCAATGTCTCTCCGGATTTCTGTTTGACAGTAGATAGAGAATAAGCATCCTTGGGTTGTTCCACATGAATGCGGAACTGACTAATGAACTTTTCTTTCAACATCTCCCATGAGCTGATAGATCCTTGGGGTAAATGGCAGAACCAGGAGGTAGCTAGGTCTGCTAGGAATAGAGGAAAGCATTTACACAACACTCCTTCCGTTGCTCCGCTCATGAGCATATGCTGTGTGTATCTCTGCAAGTGTACAACGGGGTCGGAAGTTCCCTTGTACGGTTCTATCGTCGGCATTTTCCATTCTCGAGGGGTGATGGCGGTTTCGATGTCGCGGGTGAAAGGGCTGGTTACCCTAGCACCTATCGCTCGATCCCTTTGCTCCCGTCGGACGCATTCCCTGAATAATCGTGCCATCCTTTCATCAGAATTTGGAGCGGACAAAAATGAGCTTGGTTCTTCCCTGCGGGATCGATCTCGTCCAGATGACCTATAGGGATGGTATAGCCTATCACTTCTGACGTTATCCAGTGGCTGTCTTTGGCTGCTCGGATGCATGCTAGGACCAGCTACAGTTGCCCCCTGCCTTGATCTTCCCCTGTGGGGTTCTATTTCGAGCATTTCCATGGGGTCAACTTCGGGCTGGGTTCTAGCTCGGCTCCGTTAAGCGGGGTTTCCATGATTAGGCGGTATGACCGGTTCAGCTACATCCGACCCTCGCCTGGTGCCTCCCCGATTGGGTTCGGTTCCAAGCGCTTCCTCGAATCAGAGTTCGAGCTGAGTCCGGGCGCGGCCCCTATCATTGTTGTTCCTGTTGATAGCTTCTTCGAAGAGGGAAGACCTTTGTTGTCTCCGAGATCCTCCAGATTGTGACTCACCCCACGATTCAGTGTTGCGGTTGGATTCTTCGGCATCCTTCAAGCGTGACATGAGTTGGTTTACCAAAGCTTCTTGTTGGGATGCGAAGCGGTTAGTTACTTCAGTCACAACTCTGTCTAGATCTGCCCTAGTGATTGCTGCCGGTTGTTCCGCGGCAGGGGCTGTCGGATTTGCCTGATCTGCTGTCGTAGTGGGATGGTTCTCTTGATCTGGATCCACTGGATCCAGAGCGCTGCTGGTTGCAATGTTCTTTCCCTTGTTGGCGTCTTTTCTCGGCCTGGAAGTCATGTTTCCTATGCAATGAAGGGTGCTATTGGGAAAGAAGGTTGAATGAGGGAAGCTGAAGCTTCGAGTTCCAAGTTTCTCAGTGAAAGCACCAAAAATGTTTGCGCAAAAATGGGCAAACACCTCCAATCCGTATAATTTAGTTGAATATATGTTATTTTCAAGGTTTTAGGTTACTTATGCAAATATGAAAAAAGCAGGGGCTAAACTGTAAAAGACACACAGATTTATAGTGGTTCGGCCAGAATGTGCCTACGTCCACTTCATATGTTATTCTCCTTTCTTTTTCAGATTACAAGTACAAAGCTTTAAGTACAAGTATAAGAAAGTTGTTTGAAAGTTCCTTCCGTGCTTGAGCTCTCAAACTTGTCTGCCATTGTTGTACCCCTGCCCCTCTATTTATTGAGTGAGGTTGGGGGCAGGGGTCTTGGATGTATATAGCTGCTGGTGGGCCTGGGCTGAAGCAATCTGGACTGGCACATCTGGTTCGATGGCAGGAGATGAATGGATCAGTGGGGTTTTTGTTTCAGTGGTAGGTGATCGGTGTTGCGTGGAGATGGAGGCTTGGACCGGTGTTGGATGGTTCGGCATGCAGGGGAGATGGGTTGGTTCGGTGTTAGGTTGATTCGGTGGTGTTGGTCCGGTAGTGGGTGTATGGTGGACCGGTGGTGAATGGTCCGGTAGTGGAGGAGAAGCTTTTGGTTCGGCCTGTAGGGAGAGGAGTTTGGTCCGGTGAGGCTTCCGACCGGATGGAGCATGACCGGATGGAGCATGACCGGATGGCCTTTGGTTCGGCAAGGAGTTGTTGTTTTGCTCGATGGGCTTGGTTCGACGAAGGATGGAAACTCATGGGTGGAAACACGCCCAACAAAAAGCATTAAATGCGTGGGATGGATCCATTAGCTTTTTATTCGTCATTTGTCAACAAATATTAAATTGATGAGTCAGTTGGACAAAGTTTCTCTTTTGTGGTCTTCTTTTTCTGATTTCTCTTTTGTCAAAATTTTTCTTCTTTTGTCAAATCTGTACTGGTGTGACAAAAGATATGCACTTGCATGTATCACAAGATTAAGTTCAGTTGTTGTGATATATTTCATGGTAAATTTTGATACTAGACAATTTTGAGTGGAGCAATTAAAAATTTCACTTTGGCAAAGAAGAGTAAACAACATCCAACTTCAACAGGAATAATAAAATCAGTGAAAGTGAAGGATACATGACCTAAGAGGGGTTCTAATTTAGCCTATGAAGACATGAAATTTTGGTGTGTCAACAATATTAAAATTTCTATCGCAGATGATATTATCAAGGATTTACTAACCTAGATTTGTTTCTGAGCTTTGGGGAAAACTTGAGAAGCTTTGTCTACGTAAAGTTTGCTAATAAAGCTAAATAAAATCTGGGAACCTTACAAGCTAAATAAAATCTGGCAAAGTTTGCTAACAAAGCAAAGTTGATCTTTTACTATGCTTCTAATAAGAGGCACAAAAAATGGATTTTACGTCGCGAAAGGTTACAAAACATCACAAATACACAAACGCGGCCTAAATTTATATCGCAAAAAACTTTAACTTTTACGTTGTCGATATGGTTTGTACCAGCTGCATGTTGGCATGGGAAGTTAACCTCCATGCTCATCTAGTCATCATAAAGGTAAAAATAGAGCTGAACCTACCTTTGATTCTCGTTCAATTAATTAAAGGCATTGCACATGAATAAAGATGGTTAACTTTGGAATTTTCTGTTTTTTTATTTTGAGCAAGAGTTGATTAATTAAAAATGTTTTACACGTGAACTTTAATGCTAAATGCAATTTCTTCGACGTATGCTTGGCTCCATTTTATTATTACTGTTTGACGACTTGGGGCCAAATATTTGATATTCATGTATAATAAGCTTCCGAAGATGAAAAATTGAACACAAAACGAAGCAAAGCAGAAGCAGCTGCAGATGCTGCAACGATTGTAAAGGCAGAGCAGAATAACAATGAGTCAACAGGTAAAAAGAGCGAGGAAAAGTAGGCTACAGAGCCACCTATGCAATACTACATTCATGTAAAGGCTAGATGAGCCCAAGCTACTGATAGCCACAACCTTGTTGATGGGGTAACATTTTGCTTGTCCTTGTAACATTTACGGTGCATTATAGAGAAAGTTGTAAATACTATATATAGAACAGTTTATTAAATAAATAAATAAATATATATATATATACTTGAATGTAATAATACTTCGAATGAAATACTGATGTGAATAATAAAATAACTAGCCTGGCAAAACAAGCAAGAGGGGTTATCTGCATGATATAGTCCATGACCACTATTATTTTCTAATGAGTATTTTGAAAAAACTGTAATTCATGTAATGATTAACATTATTGAGTCCGGACTTTCAGACTTGGATACGATAAAATCAAAATATAATTCACATCAAACTATGAATCCAGTTCACTATTTTATGAATTTTGCTAAACCAATTATAAGTCAACAGTACGGACATAGTGCATATATGATAAAATCATATGAGCCTACCAGTTAACTCAAGTCCCACGAGTTGGGATAAAGTAGGCCATTGCAATTTTTACGGCTATTTGTTTGTAAGTGCACATGTTGTAATGTTGACATTGTTAGCATGTCATATTTTTCATATTTGAAACTTAGTTTCAACAAGCTAATGGATTAAGAGCTTCTGAGTATTGGCTGACCTTGATTTGTTAAAAGCATGGGTCATCCTTTTTATTTATTCTTGGCCACTGTTTCTTATGTTCTTCTCCATTATTCATCATATTATGACTAAACTACATGAATACTTGTTTATTATCATTTTGCAACGATTAATATTTCCTTATCTAATTTAATATTTTAATATTTTTTTGGGAGGATACACTTCATCATCTAATGCTCCTTTTAAGTCTAATATTTAATGTATTAAAGTATTAAACTTACGAGTACTAAATATACGATGTCTTGATCATTATCTTGCTATGTGTGCAACAAACAATAAACCCACTAGGTCATATGTTTATGTTATGATACTATTAGGTGCATGTTTAGATTGCGATATACATGTTTTGGGATCATATGAATCAAAATCATTTTTCATCAACGAAAATGATACTGTTATATTATGAAATTGTAAATGGTGGGTTTAAACCAAATCCCTTGCAATATCTGACCAAATTATAAAACCAAATCTAATTATGTGAATAAAAAAGAATTGAATTGGTATATTTCATGACTTAATGATTATTCATCTTGATGTCTAAATTATCCACTAAAGTATCAATAAAGTTTACTTGTTCAAGCTGGGTTAAAAATACAAAGTATTAACTAGCCATAAAATCACGTTCAACCTACATATCAATTGAAGAGTCTATTAGGAGGGGAAGAGACCGGCTAGAGCACCAAGGAGATATGCAGTAGAGCTGAAAGAAAAGAGTGAAAACAGAAGGAAGAAGAAGGTTTTCATGTTCAACAGCAGCCTATTTTGTAGAAAGGCTGATACACATGATTGGGTACTGTTACGCCGCAGGGCAACAAATTGCTGGTTGAGTTCAAAGTTGTAACTAACTTCCATTTTTTAATAATAAAAAGATTTAATAAGAAGCTTCTATATTGTCATATATTGATTTCCTTTGCTGGCATTTATTGGTGGCAGGATTCTCTTCCTATGCGATGCTCGGTTTCTTGTAGGGATGGTGAATGCACGTTTAGGTCTATCATAGGAGTGACTGTATCATTACTCTCCTCTTGAAAGTCGACCTTGTCCTCAAGGTCGTGTGGAGTGGTGAATTCCCACAGTTATGGTGTGGGTGTTACTGCATGCGGATTAGGTCATAGTTTGAGGACGAGATATGAAAGATAAGGCGTATGCAAGCTTCTTGTGGTAGACAAAGACGATACGCAACAAATCCAACCTTTTCAATAATTTGAAAAGGACAAAGCAGCGCTTGGATAACTTGTGTTGTGGTAAGCGAAGCGAGTACTAGCGGTGTGGTTGAAGCTTAATGAATACCCATGAGCCTACCAAAAATTGTTTGTCTTGCCTGTGCTTGACCACTTGATTCTTCATGCGAACTTGAGCACGTTGCATGTTTGTTTTGATTATATGTAGAATTCGGTCTCATATCCTTGCCCATTCTTCTAGTTCGTGTAGATCAGAGGTTCCCATAATGTAGTCAGAGATAATCGGAGATGCATGACCATATACCGCTTGGAATGGGGACATTCCAATAGAGGAGTGCTTGCATGTATTATACCGAACACTATCCACCACCGTCCCCCTGCTCCCGCCCGAAGCCTGACTGAAATCCCCTTCAAGACCGAAGCATCCCCAGCCTCAACCAGGACTCCACCGGTAACCTGCTCTACCAGTTTGCTATGCACGGTCCTTTTTTCATTTTGCTTTCTATTTATACATATGTTGTTGTTGAAAGCATATATGTTCATGTGTGTCCTCAAGCACATATATGTGTTTATTAAATATATATATATATATATACCGTTTTTTTCCCTACGGTGGGTTTTCTTTTTTGTGCTTGTGATATATATGGTATCCTATATATGCGTTGCACATACAATTCGATGGTAGTAGTATGCATTTTTTTGATGTCTGCACCTGTATAGTGTGGCTAAGAATGCATATATATTGATATATTATGTCTGTAGCTGTCATCGGCATTTACTTTGGACTCCACCCTGTCCACCTTATCTTAGTCACCATCAGGCCTTCAAGTCTTTTGAATTGTGCATATATATTAGTATTATTATTATATATATTATTATTATAGTCAGTTATACACTAATTAATGTTGATTTCCCCAGGTTTTCTTAATTCGAATTTAGTAGTGTGGAAATAGAGCTGCAACTACTTGTGAAACCATGTTTGCTAAATCAAGCCCGGGGAGTTTGCATGTTATTTTCATATTTTGCTGCTTTCGGTTATTGTCGATTATGTTCTCAGCCTTGAACTTGAACTATTATTTCCTTTGTTTAAAATGAATTTAAACATGTACCGGTCTAGCTTGACATCCGAGAAAAAGCAAAATGACAATAAACTTTGTGTCTGTGCCTTGAGACTCTATCATGGATGATCATCATACATATAAGAAATGTTCACGGCATCATTTGGATGTCAGAAATAGTTCATCTCTCTTCTTTCAAACACATTTGTCATTCATATATCTATCAAAAACTCGAAATATTCAACCCCTTTAAATATATACATGTGGAAACTTCAGATTGAATTTGGCACACACTTTGTTGTGATAAAACCAATCTCTAATGTTACGTGCCTATCAATTCATATTTATACATCACTTCTTCAAAATATTTAGCGATCGATACTATTGCAATTTCAAGCCGTCGTTCCTTCTTATAACATGTGAGACAATCCTAACCTAACCTTTAGTTCTAAAATAATATCAAACACTAATACTCTCATGGATTATTCAAAACACCGAAATTGGTTTATTGTATATATATTATTGTGAATTTGCTGATCAAACTAATTAAAGTTCCACGACCAAACCAATCTCTAATGTTACGTACCTATCAATTCATATTTATGCATTACTTCTTCAAAATATTTAGCAATCGGTACTATTCCAATTTCAAGTCGTCGTTCATTCTTATAACATGCAAGACAATCCTAACCTAACCTTTAGTTCTAAAATAATGTCTAACACTAATACTCGCATGGATTATTCGAAACTTTGAAATTGGTTTATTGTATATATATTATTGTGAATTTATTGATCAAACCAATTAAAGTTCCATGATCTCCTGCCAGTGTTACAAATCCTTTTTCACTATATATGTAACAGCCCGCAAATCCGCACCCCTTGAATCAACACTATTCTACCTCTATTAACTCAAGTGGCACAGTATTACGAACCATTAGGGTTAAAGAAGAAGAGATAGAAGAAGAAGAAACTAAACAATAACAGAATCTCACAATTGCAGCGGAATAAAATATAATAATGAATACAGAACTTTACACAAAATGAAATCTATAACCTTTTTTGTACATCACATCATCAGAGTTTCATATACATCAAATTACAAATCAGACATACCATACAATCACAGCAGCGGACTATACATATATATATTTATAGATAATACGTCTCGGCCTCCAACTCCTCTCCTGCTCCAAAGCATCCTGTCCTGTACAAATAATACTCGGTCTGACCCGAGCATTATAACGAAATAACACCCGAGTCAGTCTGGAATACCAGCTGATAATAATGCATCCAAATTGATTATTAAAGTTTCAAAATCCTTTGTAAACAAAAGCATCTCGTAAGACCACGCCACAAATAAACATGTCGGGTTTTTACCTTACGATAGCTAAAACACTTTTTATAGAAAATCCTCTGATATTATAATAGTATCTATTTACAAATACTTATAAAATAGCTGAAATTGTTACATTCATTGAATTCCAGCTACTAGCCACCGAAGTGGGTAATACAAACAAAACTCGTACAAGGCTCGTAGGGAAAATGGATTTCCAACAATGACTAGGCACTGGGGTGCCACCTGTCACAGTACGGGGCCTAGATCACCGTACCGAGGACTACTCCCTTCATCCCCTGCAACACAAGGCCGGAACCATTCCTTACTGAACAGTCCCGAACAAGATAAACCCCGTGGTTGGCGCGACCAACCACCCACTAAGCCGAAAATATATAAGGGACATCTAGACAGGGGAAATATCTTGTCCTGCTTGGGCATGACCCACCTAACCTTGCTGCATATCCCCTGATTTTCAGTCATTCCCATTTGATGAGGCTTGAGGCTAAGCGTTATCTTTTAGAACGTTTCTCTTAGAATGCCCATCGTCCACCTGACGATGTTTCGCAAGCATTCGTCCATACAAGTCCGTCCCGGGTTCGAACGGAACCGAAGGCACTATTCCTACTACATCCATTTTGGAAATATCCTCAGGATTTGTAGCGACTAGCCCTTGCACTTCACTACTCCATCTTCGACGCCGAACACGTTTTTCGCACGAAAACGTACAAACCCGATCGAAGTGGTTTTCGAGAAATAAATCTCGATCCCGGTCTCTTCGAAACGATCATCGCATTGTCCAATATTGATAGTCGGTGATTTAACTATCAATTAATATTCATAAGCATCCATATGCATCCATCAAATAAATAATTCCCAATTTATTTATTTTCCTCAAATATCTTTAAAAGATATGTTACCCAATTTCAAATCTCATTTGAAAACATTTCCCAAAATTTCTCCTTTACAAGGTAAATCATTTACCATATATTCCCATTGGAAATATCCAAGTCCAAAATAGTTTCGATTTAAAAACAATTTAAAACATTTTAGTTTAAAATATATACTTTAAAATAGGTAAATTTACTACTAATTATTTACTCAAAATATAATTTCAAAATATTTAAAACAAAACTATTATATAAAATATACTTGGTTTGAGTTTTAGTTATACTATAATTAAAAAGTAGAGTTTTTAAATAAATTAATAAATTTCAACAACTTTATTCAAAAAACTAGCTTTAAGCAAAAACCCATTTGTAAAGATAATTATTAAGGTATTTATAAAATTTACTATTGCGAATATACATATAATTACTTTAAAATAGTAATTTTCAAACCACTCTTTTTAAACAAGCTTAACTTTAGAACTTTCTTCTTATAAAAACAGTTTAAACTCGAACTTGGGTTTTTCCCAGGAAATCTCATTTCCACTTAAACATCACAGAAATCCTTTTCTCGATTCCTGTCCAATTATTTCAATTTAGATTTATATTTTGAATAACATAAATTTATTTTCCCAAATTTTCAACTAATAACATTTATCTTGATTACCGTTCTAGATTTCACAAATTTTCAATTTCCATTCTAAATAGATTTCAAATTTTAACCCTTTAAAATTCTTTATTAACCATATCTTTTATTTCTCTAAAATTCAATTTATCCATTTATAATTAATTATGGATTTATAGTTTACTCAACATTATTCCAATTAAATTTTAGTTCAGTTTTCCATCCAAAAGATTCTAATTTTATTTATTCTTTTAATTTCTTATTTATTAATTTTCTTAGCTTCTTGAAAACCCAATTAAATTCCTTTATAATTAAAACTCCAAATTCCTTTATAACTAACATTTGGGTTTATAGTTTATTCTACAATGTCACCATACAATTTAATTCCAAATTTATCAATCACAGAATATAACAGGCATCATCATCACTATAAAAATAATACTACATTGTGAGGAATCCAGTTGGATCCCTCCAACCTGTTTTCCCTGCATCCACAAATATTAGCACAACAACATATATCAATTCAATTCGATAATAATCAACATATTCAGCTAAACATCCAAACAAACAGTCAATATTATTTGTCTAACTTTACTAGTATCCAGATGTGAGTGAGAATAACTCACCTTGAGTTTCGGCGAGTGTTCGAAATTCAAATTAAACCGGACGGTGTCCGATTTAACCCAAATTTCTACTTGTCCGGAATGACTCCGGATCTGTACCATCACGTAGTGCTCGACTCTTCGATCCCAACGCTTCCAGTTTCATAAATTTCTGATTACGAATGAACTGGATATGAATTTTCAAAGTTTGAATAGTAATTTAAAACAATTTCCTTTTAAACTTTAATTTATTTTACCCAATCATCTAGACCGTAGGATCTAGAACCAAAAATCAAGGCCGTAAGAAACAAAATCCTCTTCTTCCTTGCCATGCGCGCAAGCATCAGGGCATAACCGAACAGAGAACCCACCGTGCCACCCATTAGGGCTTCACCTCACTCCTCCATCGCTTGTCGAGACCACGATCAGATGTCGCCATTTTGAAGCTCTGCACGAGACACACCATCGCCGGCCAATTCGTCGAGCTCGGCGGTCCTTATCTCCCAAGATTCGCGTGCAAACCCTATACGAACGCAGCCCTCAAACTCCCTCTCCGCTACTCTAAAACCCATCGCATCCGTTCAGTATGTAGATCTCGACACCCCCTGCGATTTATTAGTTGAAAACTTTTCGCGAAAGCTTAAGGATCGCGTGAAAAATGGAGGAGAATGAGAGGAAATGTCGGCCATGGAATAAACGAACGGCGGCTACCAACTTGAACTAGGGTTTACTGATAATAAGTTAATATATATATGTTATTTAATAATATTTTAATCAATACATATCTCAATTTATCCACATATGCAAACGATCCCCAATACTCACGTTTCGACAGGCGATTCTAAGGTTTTTCCGTGTTTCGGACACAATGGAACAGGTTTCGTAAGCTAATTCGGTCGTATGCGCGAGTTTTGGAATTAAACAATCAATTTAAAATTAAATCGGTTTAAACGATTTCGATGCGTTTCGAGCTGCCGGGGTCAAACGACAACTCCGATTGCTACGAAAATTGAAATCCGATAATAACTAACTATTACGGATCCAAGGGAACTAGTTTCGTCGAATTCCGAGACTGTGCCCCGGAAGGCTATTTTAACTCGTCTATTAAATTGAGCAAATTTCCGAAATTATCGAAATCAATTGAAACTTCACTTTCAAAATTTTATTAACTTAATAATAAATCATATGAAATTTATAAGGACATTAAAAATCATTCTGGCTCATTCCGGACCAAAATCTGATTATTTGCATTTTAATAATATTAAATTCGTTTTTAAATTATTATAAAATTCCAAATATTAATTTATTGACCTCAAAATTCACCTATAATTTCCACCATGCTATTTACACTCAGATAGCCCAAGATAAATTTTTAAAACCATTTTATCACTATTTACATCTAGAATTTCTTTTATTTCAATTCTGAATATTATATTATTATTGTTCAATTTTCAAATTAAATCCACACCTTAGAATTTTTAACTTGTTAATATAATTTAAACCAATTCCTTTAGTTTAAAATAAATCTTAAACCCATAGTAAACATTTAAAATGAATTAAATGTTCACAAATCCCATACTCAAAATTCTGGGATGTTACAATATAAATTTTGCTTGAAAGAGCAGAATCTCTGCTTCGACCATCTATTTTGATTTTCAACTACATGTTCCTTTCATTTACAGCCATAGATTTTGATGTTTCTTTCTTAAAGTTAATGGTTCGATATATATTTTCTAAAAGTGATCCAGAAAATAAAACTAGCACGTTGTTCAGCGATGTGCAAGTTTAATGAATGATACAAGGAATAAACTCTAGCGATCATGTGTACATAATCAATGCATATCCAAGTCTTTTAAAGTTCGGTTTGTAACGTTGCATTTTCTTCCGTGCCTAAAAAATAAATGTTATACTTGCATTTGCATGTCAATGTCAAACACTAAAGTCGGTTATCATCGGGTGGTTAACTAAAACAACTGTATTATCTCACTTCGAAATGTACAATGATATACTATTTTACATGCATACAACGATGCTACCAAAAAGACAATTTTAAATAAAACAAGCATCTCATGAAATATCAACTAGCATACATTTTAGTTTTGTTAGAGTTAATCATAAAACTAGCTATGCTTTAAAAACTTATTGCAAGAGTAGGCTTAGTTACAAATTTACTTAAATTTTATAAGTGCGAAAATATAAATTCTAACCTAGTATTAGTGCAATTAAAAATTGCTCAAGTGTAAATTTGAAAATTTGTTTGCACAATTTTAATGTGAGCAAATACGAAGCTTCAAACAAGACCTGTTTTTTTGTAACAAGTTTTCGAACAAACCTATTTTTTCAATATGCATTTTCTAAAAGCCTCTATTTAAGATGAGTCCTCCTCTGTATATACGATGCTAAATTCTTAAACTTTTATCGCTATCTGTCTCGTATAAAAAACACCTGTAATAATAAGATTTCTTAATTACATGGCGTAAATGTGTCAAATGAGCAACCTCTAAGCATCCTCTTCCACTAACGCTTTCGTGACGACCGCCCTACACCTTCACCATCCAATATAAATGAAAAGTTCGCTACGGTGATGTCCAACTGATGTAGAATGATTGTCGTTAGATAACGGTGATACAATATTTTCAAATAAAAAGCGGATTAAGAAAATATTGTTGATTTTGGTGATATTATATTTTCAACGAAAGAAGATTTATAAGATTCTTGAGATAACGACTTAAATATATTGTCTTTTTTACTGTATTAAAGAAGGCAATGAATTATCTTTATGAAAAGGGGAGCAGTTTGAAGGTTAAGTAATCAAACAATTCCCTAATCGGCTGGTTAAAAAAGAAACTGAAAAGTCGGACCGATAAACGTTTTCCATATGAGCAGGATAATTGATGAAATATTTCTTTATAACCATAAATCATTTAATTCAACCATATCTAATAATCTCTATATAAAAATAGTCATTCTGTAGAGATTAAAGTTATCATCTCAAGTGCTATTTGTTATTCATCTTCTTAGCCTCCATTATCAATTTTACACATCTTCTTAGCCTCCATTATCAATTTTGTAAAATTCCCTTTTCTTAGAATGTAATAAAATCTTCTTTTTTCAAAGTGAACGTATATTATCTCGCGATAGTGGAATCATTATAAATCTCCTGCCAGTGCTATAAATCCTTTTTCACTATATAAATTTTGCTTGAAAGAGCAGAATCTCTGCTTCGACCCTCTATTTTGATTTTCAGCTACATGTTCCTTTCATTTATAGCCATAGCTTTTAATGATTCTTTCTTAAAGTTAATGGTTTGATATATATTTTCTAAAAGTGATCCGGAAAATAAAACTAGCACTTTGTTCAGCGCTGTGCAAGTTTAATGAATGATACAAGGAATAAACTCTAACGATCATGTGTACATAATCAATGCATATCCAAGTCTTGTAAAGTTAGGTTTGTAACGTTGCATTTTCTTCCGTGCCTAAAAAATAAATGTTATACTTGCATTTGCATGTCAATGTCAAACACTAAAGTCGGTTATCATCGGGTGGTTAACTAAAACAACTGTATTATCTCACTTCGAAATGTACAATGATATACTATTTTACATGCATACAACGATGCTACCAAAAAGACAATTTTAAATAAAACAAGCATCTCATGAAATATCAACTAGCATACATTTTAGTTTTGTTAGAGTTAATCATAAAACTAGCTATGCTTTAAAAACTTATTGCAAGAGTAGGCTTAGTTACAAATTTACTTAAATTTTATAAGTGCGAAAATATAAATTCTAACCTAGTATTTGTGAAATCAAAATTGCTCAAGTGTAAATTTGAAAATTTGTTTGCACAATTTTAATGTGAGCAAATATGAATCTTCAAACAAGACCTGTTTTTTTTGTAATAAGTTTTCAAACAAACCTATTTTTGCAATATGTATTTTCTAAAAGCCTCTATTTAAGATGAGTCCTCCTCTGTATAAATGATGCTAAACTCTTAAACTTTTATCGCTATCTGTCATGTATAAAAAACACCTGTAATAATAAGATTTCTTAATTACATGGCGTAAATGTGTCAAATGAGCAACCTCTAAGCATCCTCTTCCACTAACGCTTTCGTGACGACCCCCTACACCTTCACCATCCAATATAAATGAAGAGTGCGCTACGGTGATGTCCAACCGATGTAGAATGATTCTCGTTGGATTATGGTGATATAATATTTTCAAATTAAAAGCAGATTCAGAAAATATTGTTGATTTTTGTGATATTATATTTTCAAGGAAGGAAGATTTATAAGACTCTTGAGACAACGACTTAAATATATTGTCTTTTTTACTGTATTAAAGAAGGCAATGAATTATCTTCATGATAAGGGGAGTAGTTTGAAGATTAAGTAATCAAACAATTCCCTAATCGGCTGGTTAAAAAAGAAACTGAAAAGTCGGACCGATAAACGTTTTCCATATGAGTAGGTTAATTGATGAATTATTGCTTTATAACCATAAATCAATTAATTCAACCATATATAATAATCTCTATATAAAAATAGTCATTCTGTAGAGATTAAAGTTATCATCTCAAGTGGTATTTGTTATTCATCTTCTTAGCCTCCATTATCAATTTTACACATCTTCTTAGCCTCCATTATCAATTTTGTAAAATTCTCTTTTCTTAGAATGTAATAAAATCTTCTTTTTTCAAAGTGAACGTATATTATCTCGCGATAGTGGAATCATTATAAATCTATTTGTGAACTCTCTATTTTCTTTATTATGTAATTTTCTCTTTTGTATTCTCCCATTGTTATTTGTTTTATCGCACTACAATACGATCTTATTCCTTCCGCGTTTATTTCGGTTGATTTACAGTCATTTTATAAAATTACCCCAACAATTGTCAAAGTTGGAATGTGGATAAAGCAATTATAGAACCGGTATTATATCTCATAGCACATCGAAAATATAATAATCCTCACATATATAAAACCGACAGGACGGTTATAACTAAATGAACCACAAATATCAAAGTGCACGATTTTACAGAGTTATACAAAATAGCAGTAAAGTTTATACAACTAGAAATAAACTCAAGATAATTGTCTCTAAATAAAGTAGCCAACACCATTTACGCTCCATAGTGTCGCACGGTGAAATAAGCAATAGTAAGCCATATATAAATATGAGAAAGCACAATCTCCTACTGTCCATCTGCATAGCACCACCTATCACCCAAACTTGTTATCCAGTGTACTCGTTTAAGAGTACCCAAAACAATACTAAGAAAGCCATAAAACATCGAGTCAAACAACAGTCTAGTGTGAGCGATAAACAATCTCAAAATGATATACAAGTTGATATAGAACGGAACAAAGGTATAAGAGTCATACCCGATATGTCCTTATATACAAAGAGGAAGAAGGAATGAAAATTGATTGAAGAAACGAAAGAAAGGAATTTTTTTTAAAAATTAAACATTTTCTATTCTTTCTTTGCAAACTGTCCATTTTAGTTCCTTATTAATTTTCAATCAATTCAATCATCCCCATTCCATCATGTGGTCGGGCAAGTTTTCGAGAATGTTCAAGAGTGGATTGCACACTAGCCTAATCCAAGTGCGAAACCCAAAAGTCCAAGAATCAAGACAAGCCAAGGATCGGTATTGATCCATGTCCATGGATAGGAACTGATCCATGTCCATGGATCAGTACCGACCCCTAATGCTTCCCCAAAGTTGCTACGTGGTTTGTGATACACAAAGTTAGAGTGATCCTCAACCAACACGTGCCATATAAGATGGTTCCCTGGCCACTCATGATCCAAGCGATAGGTGGATAAATCCAAGTTTCAAGACAAATAAATCAATCGCTTTTACCCAACCACCAAACCATTATATTCCTACGATCCAAGAGTCATGCAGATACATCTAAGCTCCACAAATGAAGGTACAAGCCATCCAAGCAACGTCGAAGGATCAAATGAAGAATAAAAGTCGTTTTATGGACTGGTACCGATCCATAGGGCATGGTCTGGTATCGATCCCTAAATTTTGTTTAGCTGGCTACGATCTTCTGAGAGCCGCTCCTTAAGGATGTGGGGAAGAAGCGGTTAAGAGAACTCCGTCGGCCTTCAACTATAAA
The DNA here is from genome assembly GCA_030765085.1 of Allium cepa. Taxonomy (NCBI): domain Eukaryota; kingdom Viridiplantae; phylum Streptophyta; class Magnoliopsida; order Asparagales; family Amaryllidaceae; genus Allium; species Allium cepa. Next base: position 657,946,035 of record CM060938.1, on the reverse strand, counting down.
TAGTGGATGATAGGCATTGTTTAGGGGATCTTTTTTCTTGCATTCTAAATTTTTGTACTTCTATTGTAGCCACTCGGGTTAATGTCGATCCATAGACTATCGATCTGTAAGATCACCCATAAAAAAGCCTTATAGAATCATAAACAAAGTTCAAGTAGACATAGGCCAGTAATTAGCCAAACCACTATAATTGTTTGTGTTTTTTCAATCGTTTATTCATTTATCATCTTCATTTTATCTTCTATAATACTTTGGATGTTTGTGCCAACTTTTCGCGTAAACACCTGCCGCATTCAACTTCCGTAAACCAAAGATTTTTCCACCCTTTTAGTAGTTTAAATTTCTAGGCTAGTTACATGCTTAAAACTGACCATTTAAGTAACAAATTTGATCCAAAAAAATAATTTTACCCAAAATCAAACCCATCTTGGCCGATCGGACGCGACGCACGTGTGTATGTGTTAACATGCAAGGCCTTCCTCTTCAACCCAAGAGATAACATTTAGGTGCCCAAAGGTCTCAATCTCTCTCCTAATAAAAACTATATTTAAACCGATATAGTTTAAGCTATCCTGTAATATGGAACTATTCAATTTCCATACTTCTTCTCTTCTCTTTCTTTCTTCTTCTCCAAAGTAAAAAAGCTACTCGTACAAGATTTATTAATTTACACTAACAATGCTCCACCAAATTTAATATTCTATTGTCATACATTGTAGAAAAACTCATATATAAGTATAGGTATTTTATGGACTTAATCTATATGTAGTGATAACCTATCAAAGTATGTCAGAATAAAGTAGATACTAAGCGTTGAACCATCAATCTTATGTGGTGTATTGGATGTGTTTAACACATCATTTTCTTTCCTTTAAATAGTTTAAAAGACAATATGTGGATTGGCCTTGTGTTTATATCTCGGTTTCATGAAGTGCTCTTAGACTAAGCCATAGTCTTGTAGAAAGCGGCACCACTGTTAACACAAAAAATTCACCACCGAAACTAGGTTTCGATGGAGAGTAGAGGTCGCTGAGGACTTTCTGCAAGAGCCGAAGAGATGCTTCTTGAAAATTCACGAAGGATTCCACAACTAAGGATCTGCATGAGATGGTTCCGCCCACAAGAGGCTTCCACACAAGATAAAGACTTTCACCTTTGGTTCCGCATGAGAGGGTTCCACAGAAGACAACTCAGTACTAACGAAAGACGTTCCACAAGTATCACATTCAAGAAAGAGCCTTCCGTAAGTAACGGTTCCGCATTGAAGGCCTTCCGCTAGAGGCATCAACTTCATGTAAAAATATTACCTTCCGCAAATCCAATTTGCCACCTCATTCAAAGGAACCTTTCAATGGGATCGAAAGGATGCTTCTACAATAGAAGATCAGAGCATTGAATGCAGGGCAACGTCGGTCAAGCACTTTAGAAGCGCCACTTAACTTTAGAACACCTTTCGATGGAGTCAAAAGGTTCCCTTCCACATCAAATCAGCTACCCTTCTGTCATTAGATCAAAGATGTGGATGACGCATTCTCACCTTCTGATGGAAACAAGGGCATCCAAATATGTTCATAAGAGCTATAAGCCAACCTTTAGACAATGCCGAAAGGCCTTTCTTTTGCACGAGCTTGGAAGGATGCGAACGAAACCCACCTTCTGGCCCGGCCGCCCTGATCCCTACGGAAGGTGCAAACCCGCACCTATAAATAAGACCCGATGGGTCCATTCTTGGGATTCGGATTTTAGTTTTCGAAATCGCTACTATTTTTTAAAGTTTGTGACCCTAATTTCTGAATAAGTTTGGGGCTTTTCCAACAGGAATTATTATGTATACTTCAGTTCATAATAAAGAATTTCATGTTAGAGATCAATGTTTTCATGTCATTTACGTACTTTATGTCGATATAACCAAATATCGATCCTCTTTTTTTATTTCATTGGTTCGAAAGGTTCAAGAGCATCCTTCTATAGAATCGAAACCATCAGCTAGTCTTAAGGGGCATTACTTGAGATATACTCCTTACTCCTAAACCTTTCGATGGGGTCGAAACCCCACAGATAATACTAAGGTTACACTACTAAATTTAAACCTACCCATCTTCATCCTTTCGACAAAGCCGAATCATTCTTGATCCACCACATTAAACCTATCAATTGGTTCGAAATCTTCTCTACCAACCGTATGACGGGGTCGAGACCTAGCATTTCTACATTTTGACCTTTAAAGTAGGCCATATTCTATGGAATCAAGATTCTTTTCCTCATCTCCTTGGGTCCAACTATCTTCCTTAAAGGCTCTACATACGACCATTTCACCTTAATTCTATCTACTTGGATTCTCTGGGACGTTGACCATAAATTTAGTTAACATCTAGAATTAGAAGTCCATTTAGCCTTCCAAGGACCATATTGAAAAACATTATGCATCAAGTCCTTCAACATGGATTCTTTGAGGTGTTAACCAAAATGCTTGTTAACATTTTGGCACTAAAAGGAGGGCCTGAATCTCCGCTCTTATTAAATATTCATCGCATATTAATAGAGTTATTCATTCAAAAGAATAAGATGGAAAGAACAAAGAATAACAACAATGAAAAGGCAGTAGTACAATCAGCTCCGGATAATGATATAATCCCGAACTTCAACTTAGAAAATACAAATATTGGACAACCTTCAACTCTGAAAGGAGAAGATGAACCGCCGTCTCCAAATGAAGACCAACATGAGAATCAAGAAAGTCAGGCTAAGAGAACCATAGAGCAATCAAACAGTTTAGCCATAGAAGATAGTGGAGGCCACCTTAAACATTAACAACCAAATCACAGAGGATACAATAAAAAATATGCCCAATGAATTAGGGAAACATGTTAATCTATATATGGCTCATTTGTCAGAAGAAAAATGGCGGTTAGCATTCTCTCTCACATGTGTAACGACCTAAAATTTTAACGAATTTTATATCGTACATAACTAATTTTACTCAAAATTTTAAAAAATAAAATTGTGGAATAAAATTTGATATTTGAAATGCATCTATTTAATTATAGTAATTGGTAAAAAATTATTGAAAAATATGGAACTTCATTTATTTGTGAAATTTTAAAATATAAATTTATTAAGTATGACTGTTGAAAATTCAATATTTTGAAATCTGAATATTTTTATATAATAAAAATGTAAATCATTTTCTAAGGGAGATGTCGTAGTTCTTTCCGCCAAATTTTAACGTCTATAGCTCCGTTTATCTTATTTTCTACGTTTTGGCAGCATTTTCGGTAGTCGGAAAATTTTGAGTTTTTATAATTTGATCGTATCGGTGATATATGTTTAACATTCTATTCATCTCATCGTGCTGATCTCCGTAGTATATTTATTTTTTGTATTCTGAGGCCCGATACGCGACGGAAACAACAACAAAATAGGTGTCATATCGGTACAATATTTGTGACTTTTTGTTTCCTTTGCAATTTTGAACTACAGCCATGGCAACCAAGCAACAATTAATTGCTTTAATTATTTTACCGGATGCAAGCTTGTGACCATTGCCATTTCAACCATCCTATATTATATTTTGCCTTTCCACTTTCGCTTGTTGTTCATTCAGAGAGGTAAATTCTCATTGTATTGTATTATATTTTATTATATTCTATATTTTTTTGTTTTGTTTCGTTCTCTCGTTCTTCTCCTCCATATTTCCGTCGAGCACTCATCCGTGTCATTTTCCATTTTCCTGAAGTAATAACTCAAATCCACTCCTCGCGTGCTCACCTACATTCATCTTTATGCTTCTCACTCAACCAAGGTGCCTAGCCCTCTGACCCACGCCCAGAAAAAAAGGCAAAAGCTCCACCCACCGTGCCACTTCCCTCCGATCACCAGACCTAGGACAATGCCGAGCACCTCCCTACCGCCGCACCTCAACCCTGACCGGGTTGCACCCCACCACGCCACCACCACTACACGCCGCCCAAAACCGAGAGCGTCTCACCCAATCGTCAGCTCCCCATCACCCGTTTAACGACCAACAAATCCGTACCCCTTGAGTCAACACTATTCTACATCAATCAACTCAAGTTGAACAGAAATACGAACCATTTGGGTTAAAGAAGAAGAGGTAGAAGAAGAGAAACAGGAAACAACAACAGAATCTTACCATCACAACGGAATAAAATATAATAGGTAATCATAGATCTTTACACAAAAACAAATACTATGTCTGTTTATACATACATCATCAGAGTACATCATCAGAGTTCAACAACATCAATAACATTCAACTGGATACATAGCGGAATAATAATAGCAAGTACGGAAGTACGTATCGCCATCCAGCTCGTCTCCTGAGCTCCACAACATCCTTTCCTGAATTATATAATACTCGGTCTGACCCGAGCATTATAGTTAAATAACACCGAGTCAGTCTGGAATACCAGCGTGAGAAATCACACTCAAATAGATTATTAAAGCTTCAAAAATTCTTTTGAAAACAAAAGCATCTCGTAAGACCACGCCACAAATGAACATGTCGGAATCTTACCTTACGATGGCTAAAACATTTCTTATTAAAATCCTCTGATATTATAATAAGGTCTATCTACAAATACTTATTAAAATAGCCGAAATTGTTACATCTATTAAATTCCAGCTACTAGCCACAGAGTGGGTAATACAAACAAAACTCGTAAAAGGCGCGTAGGGAGAATGGATTTCCAACTAATGACTAGGCACTGGGGTACCACCTTTCACGGTACCTGGTCTAGATCAGCGTACCGAGGATCACTCCCGACCCCCTGCAACACAAGACCCGGACTATCCCTTACTGGATAATCCCGAGTAAGATCACCCCACGGTTGTGATCAGCAACCGCACCACCAAGCCAAGATAAAAAGGGACATCGAGACAGGGATGACCTTACCCGGAAATGGGTGCTACACACCAAGCCTTGCTTCATAACCCCTGATTTTCAGTCATTCCCGGTTGATGAGGCTTGAGGCTAAGCGTTACCTTTAAGATCGTTTCACTTAGAATGCTCATCGTCCACCTGACGATGTTCTGAAAGCATTCATCCACACAAGTCCGTTTCGGGTTTGAACGGAACCGAAGGTACTATTCCTACTACATCATTTTGGAAATATATTCCGGATTAGTAGCGACTAGCCCTTACACTTCACTGCTCCATCTTCGCACCCGAACTCGTTTTCCCACGAAAATGTACAAACCGGATCGAAATGGTTTTCGAGAAATTAATCCCGATCCCGGTCTCTTCGAAACGATCAACGCATTTGGCCAATATTGATAGTCGGTTATTTAACTATCAATTAACATTCACAACAACCATACAACATAAATAATTTCACCAAATTATTTATTAAACTCAAATTATCTTCACAAGATATATTTCCACTTTTCAACCCTTAAAAAAATAGTTTCAAACCCCACTCTACTTATGGAATGAATTTCCAAATAATTATTTCCACGGAAAACACCAAGTACAAAGCTTTCAATTTTTAAAATAATTTAAAACACTTTATAAATAAAGTATATATTTTAACATTTAGATTAAGAACTACTTCAATACTTTATTAAAAATATACACTTTAGGAATATTTAAAATGAGGTTACTTTTATAGAATATAAACTAGATTTTCTCTTTTAAAACAAATATCGAGTCACTTGTAAATAATTACTATTATAATAGATTAAAAGAAAATACTTAATTTAGAATTCAAATATTTTAAAAGTGATAAATTTTCCAAAACTTGCTTTTTAAAACAACTTTAAAACTTTTAACTTATATTTAAAAATTTACTTTGAAAATGTACTTGGTTATCCAGGGAAAATTTCCAATTTCAATCACTTAAATCAATTTTCCAAATTGATTTTCAATTTACTCCATTTGAAATAAATTTCTTTACCTACTCAATTCATTTCAAAATTCGTTAATTATGGACTTTATTATTATTATTATTTTCTATTTTATTTTAAATCTTTTAACTGAAATATACAAATTCCAGATTTTCCCAATTCTTCTTTATTCTTTTCAAAATTTAAATCTTAAATTTAAAATAAATGCTTTGTTCTTTTAAATAATAACACTGAAGTTTAAAATTCATTAACTTTCTATTTATTCAAAATTTCCTTTTCATATACGGAATTTATTTATTAGAATTTTAAAACCACTAATATTCTTATCCGGCTCATTTTTAATTTATTTAAATTTTCTATAATTATTTCACTTACAAATTCTCTTCCTTTTATTTTCAAAATTCCAATTCTATATATTTTGATAACTTAGTGTATCGAAATATATTCAAGTAAAACCTAGCATCCAATATTACAACTACCAATAATATTCATTACAGAATATCAAATATTCATAACAGAGAATATTAAACAATATAAATAATTTTGAGGAATCCAGTTGGATCCCTCCAACCTGTTTTCCCCACATCCACAGGCGTTAGCACAATATAAAATACCAATTCCACTTCGAGGTGGAATATCGCGGTATATGAGTTTTTATATAAAATCATCCGCTAATACACGGCGCATTGGGTCTCATCCGCTATAAAATGCAGGAAATCAATCATTCCAAGATATATTATATACTACTATATATAATATTGCACATCCAATCCAAACAATCAATCAACCAATTATTTAATTTTAACCATTTAAATTAAAATTATAACCAGATGAGTGAGATTAACTCACCTTTAATTTTTGTTTTGCAATCCACTTTAATATTGCTTTGGATTTCCTGATGTTTGACCTTGATGGAAAAACAAACTCAGGAGTCCACCTCACTCGAATCGTGAAACCCCGCAGTCTCCATGGTGATTTCACGGTTGCAGCTCGAGTTCGAGCTAGAAATCCCAAATCGTCGACCTCACCCCGCCTCCACGCCGTATCGCGACCACCCAAAGCCCTAGCAGTACTAGCCACGATGCGATCAAAACTTCCAGTGCCTCCTCCCACGAAGTGCTCTGCTTTTCTCGCAAGCGTCCCTTCGATTGTCGCCGAACCCCAAGAAATCCAAACCCTAGTTCGCCTCTCTGGTCGAACGCGAACCTCCCTTTCCACTTGAACAAACATCGCGGCAATAAATCGACTCAGCCCTAGCTTCGTCCGGCATCGCGAGTCTCCCCCGCATCGAAGTCGACATCGCTTTCGATTTCGCCGTCGACGACGTGCACGAGTGACCCCCCCTTTTTCGTTCGCCGTTTATTTTTTTTTATTTTTTTGAATTTAACTGAGGAGAGGAACGAGGTTCGATGGGTTTTAGAAAATAAACTGAAATGTTTCAGCCATTATTCTTACTTTAAAGACGTGTGTGGAAGCTTTAGAAGGAAGACAATGCGTGTCTATATTTCTCAACGTGCCAAAACTTAGTATAGTGTTCGATTATATTATTTATTTTCAAAGTCAAATTTAAATTGTCCAAAAATTACAACAAAAAATTCTGAACTCTTAACAAGGCGTGGTGCTAGGCATTCATAATGTTATACACCTATTCCGAACATAATGGAAAAGGTTCTGAGTCCAAATTCGATCCTATGGAGAAGATACCTCTTTGAATCGAATTAAAGTATTAAATTTTCGATATTAATTCTAGCGCGTCTATATATCGTACGCTCACACAAAAAATCCGATCAATAAGAAATTTGAAATCCGGTAATAATATAATATTACGGATCCAATGGAACTGGTTTCGTCGAATTCCGAGAATGTGCCTCGGATGGCTATTTTTAAATATTGATTTAAACGATATATTATTAACACTTAACAAAACATTCCAAATTCAATTTCAACACTTTTACTATCTTCGGTATTATCAATATAAATTTTACAGACATTTAAATTATATTTTTTACAGGCTTAAAATTCCAGATTCAACATCTTACCCAAATTTCCAATAATTAAATTCAATAATTAAATTTCTAAATAATGGTGATATTTGAAATTTAAGTTACGAATTTGTTGAATATGCGCTTATATGATTTTTGCTTGATGATAATAAACATATATACATTCGTTTAAATGTATTTGATAATATACTATTTTATTTTTCATAGATTAAATAAATATTTGCTGAATAAAATAAATAACACGGAATTTGAATTCAAACGAATATTTTATTCAAACAAATATTTATTACAATTCTGAATAGTATACAATTTCAAGCTCTCACTATAACTATACAACTTTGATTACAATTACATCACATTTCACGTTTACAATTCACCTCACTACATATCACTCACACTCGTATTTATCTTCAACTGCATTCCAGTTTGAATCCAACATCTGAGCAATCTGCAAAAACATAAACTAACGCAGTAAAATTGAAAAAGAAATATTTTTGCAATTCAAAAATAGAAGATAATTTTTGAATATATGATTTGCCTCAGTTATTTGGGTTGTTCGTCATAATTTAAATTTGAATTCATCATACACGAACAACTTGTGACATACACAGTATATTACTGTATATGCCACAAGGCCGTGCACGCCGATATATACACTTGATAATGCTACAGGGACAGGTGAGCACAAGGTCAAACCCAAATATATGGACAGGTTCAACTCAGGTGCAATAAATTCAAAAATACGACACGAACACAAGGTCAAATCCGAGTTTTGAAACTGGATTCAACACAAGTGAATCGAGATCAAGTCAGACCAACACTGCAAGTACATGAATGCAAACTACAAGTACAGGTTCAAGGCCAGAATGACAAAGTGTATGCAATGGCAGGAAGTCAACTAGAGAATTCATGAATGTATACATGAATCAAGCTACATCATGAAAAAGAAATGCATCATGAACACTATAGGTCGAGAACCAGACCAGGCAAGTATCAAGAAAAGTGTACAAACACCAATGAACCAACAAAACCTGGCCAAATACAAGACATACTAACATACTACAATAAATCATCAAAGGCTACGACATAGATGGAGCTACAGGAATGTACCAAGTTACATGAAGACAGAAGACTACAACTTAAAATGCAATGCACAGCAGGTATAACAAAGTCACAGGCCATAATGAAGACTGAATGAAATGCACAGCATGTATTGTTGAATATGTGTTACAGTGGTGATGCAAGTGCTAACCAGAATGAAGTCCAATACAACTTCAACAGAGACTCAAGCTACAGTGCATAATGGTCAACACAGCTACAAATGAAGCAGCAGTAATTTGAACGCAACGAAGACCAACAGCCCCAACAGAAGTATCAAATGAATCAAATACCACCAAATAGACCGTGGAATAGCAGGTGATATGCAAACTACAACTAGACCAAGTGCAGCATCAATGCGAACAGCAAAGTGATCAAACAAACATAATCAAGGCCAGTTGATAACAGGGAACACAAGTGTGGCAAATGCAAACTGTGGTGAAGCAACAAAGATGAACCAGACAGTGATACAAGTTCAAACAATGCTCAATACACAACCAACAAGATATCATCAAAAACCAAACAAGGGACAGGCCATCACATGCAGACCAAACACATGAGTGTAAACAAATGAATCAGCAAGGCAATGCACAAATGCAATAGAATGCAATGCTCAATATCACTACAAACTGCGGTGGACAGTGAAGGCAGCAACACACCAGCAAGTGAATGCATCAGGCATTAACAAATAAGTAGTTCAAATGAACTCGATCAGTAACCAAGGCTACAACAATGAAAAGTAATGTATGCAACAGAATTTCAAATGAAACAAATCCAACTTTATATGCATCTGTAACCTATCAAGCAGAATCAATAATTCAACAGTGACAAACATCATATGGAAATGCTCAACACAAATGACCAGAGACGAAGACTACAAGATGAACGAGTCAAGGCCGAAGCAGTAGAAATCAACATCGTGGTCATCACGAAAATGAATTAAAGCCGTGACCACCAAGTAAGAATATACATACATATGAACAAGTCAACATCAAAGTCGTGGGACGCAAGAAATGAAATTATACGCATATGAAAAAGTCAGAATCGATCTCAATCATTCAAGCATCATCAAGTGGCCGAGATGAAGAATTTGACAAATTCAAATCAACATATACGAACGTAATTCTAGGAAATCAAATCCTATATAATACCCAAAATCATCATCGGCAAATTGCATGATTCGAGTTCAAGTAACAACAGAGAAAATCAATAACTCGAATCAAAGGTCGAGCAGAAATCAACATCGAAAAAGGAACAATTGCATACCGTTTTTGACAAATAACTCGACCAAATTGAAGAAGCCGAAGACAATTCAAAGAGCCAAGCAATCGACGAAAGCAACAAACTGAAAATCATTTTCGATTGAGCAATCAAAGGTCGGCGTCTTCAGAAACAAGCCCTAATTTTGATCGAACACGGAGCCGCCATTATCTTAAAAAATTGGGCCGAAGAAATAAAAGGAGACGGTCAAGATAAATTACAAAGAGGGCCGGTCTTTTTATTTTTAAGGGTTATAGTAAATTAGGGTTTTGTATTTTAAATTTGCTTTTAATTTGTGTTTTCTTTTTAAACCGTTTTTAATTTTCTAGTCGTGTGACTAGGGTACAAACTACGGTGTGTAGTTTGGGAATTCGCAACTCGGTGGTTGAGTTGTGGTCAGGGTTTTGAGCGTAGATTTAGATTAGTCAATAGCGGGTATAGCGAGTTTACGTGTGTAAGCGAGGGACTATCTAATTTCTAGTAGAAACTTTGGGGGCAGCACGTAGGCAGGGTTTTGTCGAAGCTGGGTAAATTCTGTGTTGTTCTGTTATTTATATTCTACAATATCTGTGCTGCTATTCTGTGATCTGAATTGAATTTAATTCATAAGCTTCCACGATTAATTTTTATAATTTACACTATCACCCTATTCACCCCCCCCCTCTAGGGTGAAATCTATCCTACAAGTGGTATCGGAGCTAGGAACAAGAGCCGTTTTGTTTTAAAAATTTGATTTTACAAAAATCAATTTTTGTTTAAAAATTCGTGTTTCAAAAATCAATTTTTGTTTTAAAAATTTGTGTTTCAAAAAAAAAATCGGTTTTTGTTTTAAAAATTTGAATTTTTAAAATGTCTTCTTTTAATAATGCTTTTGCAGAGGGTCAGTCGATAGTTAGACCACCAATGTTCAATGGTGAATATGCTTACTGGAAAAATAGAATGCAAATTTTTCTGAAAACCATTGACGCTTGGAATATTGTTGAGACAGGTTATAGAATACCAACTATAACTGTAGATAATCAGGAAATAGAGAAACCAAAGGAACAATGGACAGAACTAGAAAATAAATTACAAAATACTAATGCCAAAGCTATGAATTCTATTATCTGTTCATTGGATCAATTTGAATTTAATCGTGTCTCCCATTGTCTAACTGCGCAGGAAATATGGCACATACTAGAAGTGACTCACGAAGGAACATCTCAAGTCAAAGAATCTCGCCTTGCAATGCTAAGCAGCGAATACGAGAACTTCAAAATGGCGAAGGAAGAAAATGTTAAAGAAATGTACGGACGACTCTCCAATATCGTATACAAATCAAAAGCTCTCGGAAAAACATACACCGAATTAGAAATAGTCCGGAAAATCCTCAGAGTCCTTCCACGAAGCTTTGAAGCAAAAGTAACTGCCATACAAGAATCGAAAGATTTAAAACAACTTAAAGTTGAGGAACTCATCGGAAATATCACCACTTATGAGCTTGAAATGAAATTCAAAGAAGAGCGTGAAGGAGGTGACACTCAAAAGAAATCAATAGCTCTCAAAGGAACAACCGAAAGTGATGATGATAACGATGAAGATGATGGAGCAGCAGAATTGGAGCTGTTAATAAGGAAATTCAAAAAATGGAATCAAAAACATGGAAATTCAGCTCGAAATCAAAAAGCAAAAAGCAGAATAGCCAAAGCACTAGACTACTCAGAAGAACAAAAGTTTATTTGTTATAATTGCAACAAACCCGGCCATATCAAGCCCGATTGTCCACAAATTAAATCCAGCCATGGAAAGAAACAGAAAAAGAAAAGTTTTGCAGCCACTTGGGATGAAATAGACGAGAATGATCAAAGCACTGGCAGTGAAAGCGAAAAGGCAGAATTGTGTCTTCGAGGTGATACAACTGACAGTGACGATGACGAGCCAAGTGAGGTATCAAAACTTACCCATTCTGAGTTGCTTATATATTTTCATGAAGTAAACGGTTGTTTTGAATGACTTAGGGAAAAATACGCCAAACTTGAATCTCAAAAAGATACTTTGATAGAATGTAATAAACAACTTGATCAATTAGTTGAAACCTATCAAAGTAGGATCCCTAAGTGTGATAAGTGTCCAACATTTGATGAAGAAATTAAAAAATCAGAAATTAAAATAAAATCGCTTGAAAATGAAATTCTGATTTTAAAGGAGAATGAAAATACTAGGAGAGAGAATTCTATTAAAAAGTGCACACAGTTGTTAAACGAAAATGAATCTCTCAAATCACAAGTCCAACAATTGTCAACGACTTTAGATAAATTTTCAAAAAGTGAAAAATCGTTGAATATGCTATTAGGAAAGCAAACTGTTAATACGGTTAGATAAGGACTTGGATATAATAATTCGAAAATTGTTGAAAACAAGATTAATCAAGTTAATTCTATGTGCACAATTTGTAGAAAATTTGGACACGGTCACAATAATTGTTGGTATAGACCCAAACATGTGAAAACTATACCGATTTGGGTTCCAAAAGGCACAAATATAAAATCTCTCAAAGTTAAGCAAATTTGGGTGCCAAAGGGAACAATTATAAATAGTTTTGGGTCTACACAAAATTATTTTTCAAAATTTTCTGCCACTAACAACCATGGACCTATAAAAACAAATAGGTCACATAAATCCTTTTCCGTGTAGGTGTGGTGGCAGGCTAAGGAACAACAATAGTGTTCTCTGGATTTTGGCTGTTCCAGAAACACAATGGGCGACAAAGCTAAGTTCCTTAGCCTAGTATAAAGGTGACAGAATCACAACGGACAACAACGAAAAATATCGTAAAGGTAAAATAGGTATGGTATGTTTTAAACGATATATTAAATGTGATAATCTGCACCGTATTTTGAATTAAATCAGCCAATATTGAGATTGATGAAAAGATGATGATTTTGATTCTGACTTATTCAACGTAGTTGGCCAATTATATTCTTATGCCAAAAACACTATAAAAATCTTTAGATTCTTTGAATTACTTCATATATATATCAGTTTGGATTAAAAATAGTGTTTTGTTGGATATTACAATTGGTTATAATATGGCTAACTCTTTATTCACGGTTTTTCTGATTATTTACACGGTTTCATTTCAAATTCAAAAGAATGTCATTTAAATTGTTGTTAAAATTGAATTTGAAAGTTTTGGTGCACACTTCATGTTTTGGTCAATAAAATTCAGATGCAGATTACACTGGTAATCTAGTTGATAGAAAAATTACTAGTTGAACGTGATTTTTGAGACACTTAGTAACTGCATCTTTTTTTTTCAAAGAAAATATCTGCATATTCTTCATTTAAAATAATTTTCAAATAGCAGAAAATTTTCTTTTAAAACCCCCTGGAGAAAATCATTTTTTTTACCATATTTTCAAATTAGTCATTTTGAAAAATTAATTTCATAATTATTTTTGAATTTGATTTTAAATGACTATTTTGACTAATCTGACTCCCAAATGATTATCGAAAAGATGAATAGTAATTGAAAAAGTGATGAGTGTTGATATTTATTATATATTATGACTCGAGACGGTATAATTAGTAAATTTCTTTAGAAATTTAAACAAGAGTTACAAAAATTTTTGTTGGTAAAAAATTCCATGATCATCTCTATGTCTATCATGTTTTCTATCAACCATCACTCATCAAAATTCTATATAGTTTGTCAATATGTGGTACTTTAAACAGGAATCGTTCGTTTTTCATTTTTACATTTTTTAAAAAATAAAAATATTAAATAAATAAATAAATACCAAAGTATTCACTCTCATTTAAAAGTCCTCACGGTTATGCATGGGTGAATTACTTGGAATTTGTTATGTGCTTCCATGCTCATTTAAAAGTCCTCGCGGTTATGCATGTATGGAACGCATATCAAAAGTTGATTTGTAAAATAAACAAGTTGATTCTAATCCCATTTAAAAGTCCTCACGGTTATGCGTGGTTAGAAGATACTTGAATTCATTTTTTTTTTTAAAAATATAATAAAATTGGAATACTACTAATCTCATTTAAAAGTCCTAACGGTTATGCATGGTTAGTAGATATTCAAATTCCTGATATAAATATACCACAAACAGACACAACTGTATGGTTTTATATGATGATATCATCCCTATCATTCTAAAAGTGGAATATGCGCCTAACAAAATATTTATAATTTTTGTTTGACTTTTTATTGAAATTTAATATTTATATTCAATTGAGTTTTAATGTTGGAATGATATCGATTACTTTATCTCTATTTTCTCTAACACTATTATTCTTTTGCTGATAACAAAAGGGGGAGAGAAAAGTTAAGATTTTGTCAAATAAAATCAAGCAAAGGTCAAATAATTTTCTATTTGCATCTAGAATCATTTGCATATTTTTATTTGTATGCATATATGTAGGGGGAGCATCGTATAGAGAGAAAGCATTTAAATAGGGGGAGCAATTAGAATATATCAATGATCAAATACATTTAACATATTCAAAATCTTAAATATATGTTTGTTATCATCAAAAGGGGGAGATTGTTGAATATGCGCTTATATGATTTTTGTTTGATGATAATAAACATATATACATTCGTTTAAATGTATTTGATAATATACTATTTTATTTTTCACAGATTAAATAAATATTTGCTGAATAAAATAAATAACATGGAATTTGAATTCAAACGAATATTTTATTCAAACAAATATTTATTACAATTCTGAATAGTATACAATTTCAAGCTCTCACTATAACTATACAACTTTGATTACAATTACATCACATTTCACATTTACAATTCACCTCACTACATATCACTCACACTCGTATTTATCTTCAACTGCATTCCAGTTTGAATCCAACATCTGAGCAATCTGCAAAAATATAAACTAACGCAGTAAAATTGAAAAAGAAATATTTTTGCAATTCAAAAATGGAAGATAATTTTTGAATATA
The DNA here is from genome assembly GCA_030765085.1 of Allium cepa. Classification (NCBI taxonomy): domain Eukaryota; kingdom Viridiplantae; phylum Streptophyta; class Magnoliopsida; order Asparagales; family Amaryllidaceae; genus Allium; species Allium cepa. Next base: position 657,930,847 of record CM060938.1, on the reverse strand, counting down.
TGATTTGCCTCAGTAATTTGGGTTGTTCGTCATAATTTAAATTTGAATTCATCATACACGAACAACTTGTGACATACACAGTATATTACTATATATGCCACAAGGCCGTGCACGCCGATATATACACTTGATAATGCTACAGGGACAGGTGAGCACAAGGTCAAACCCAAATATATGGATAGGTTCAACTCAGGTGCAATAAATTCAAAAATACGACACGAACACAATGTCAAATCCGAGTTTTGAAACTGGATTCAACACAAGTGAATCGAGATCAAGTCAGACCAACACTGCAAGTACATGAATGCAAACTACAAGTACAGGTTCAAGGCCAGAATGACAAAGTGTATGCAACTGCAGGAAGTCAACTAGAGAATTCATGAATGTATACATGAATCAAGCTACATCATGAAAAAGAAATGCATCATGAACACTATAGGTCGAGAACCAGACCAGGCAAGTATCAAGAAAAGTGTACAAACACCAATGAACCAACAAAACCTGGCCAAATACAAGACAGACCAACATACTACAATAAATCATCAAAGGCTACGACATAGATGGAGCTACAGGAATGTACCAAGTTACATGAAGACAGAAGACTACAACTTAAAATGCAATGCACAGCAGGTATAACAAAGTCACAGGCCATAATGAAGACTGAATGAAATGCACAGCATGTATTGTTGAATATGTGTTACAGTGGTGATGCAAGTGCTAACCAGAATGAAGTCCAATACAACTTCAACAGAGACTCAAGCTACAGTGCATAATGGTCAACACAGCTACAAATGAAGCAGCAGTAATTTGAATGCAACGAAGACCAACAGCCCTAACAGAAGTATCAAATGAATCAAATACCACCAAATAGACCATGGAATAGCAGGTGATATGCAAACTACAACTAGACCAAGTGCAGCATCAACGGGAACAGCAAAGTGATCGAACAAACATAATCAAGGCCAGTTGATAACAGGGAACACAAGTGTGGCAAATGCAAACTGTGGTGAAGCAACAAAGATGAACCAGACAGTGATACAAGTTCAAACAATGCTCAATACACAACCAACAAGATATCATCAAAAACCAAACAAGGGACAGGCCATCACATGCAGACCAAACACATGAGTGTAAACAAATGAATCAGCAAGGCAATGCACAAATGCAATAGAATGCAATGCTCAATATCACTACAAACTGCGGTGGACAGTGAAGGCAGCAACACACCACCAAGTGAATGCATCAGGCATTAACAAATAAGTAGTTCAAATGAACTCGATCAGTAACCAAGGCTACAACAATGAAAAGTAATGTATGCAACAGAATTTCAAATGAAACAAATCCAACTTTATATGCATCTGTAACCTATCAAGCAGAATCAATAACTCAACAGTGACAAACATCATATGGAAATGCTCAACACAAATGACCAGAGACGAAGACTACAAGATGAACGAGTCAAGGCCGAAGCAGTAGAAATCAACATCGTGGTCATCACGAAAATGAATTAAAGCCGTGACCACCAAGAAAGAATATACATACATATGAACAAGTCAACATCAAAGCTGTGGGACGCAAGAAATGAAATTATACGCATATGAAAAAGTCAGAATCGATCTCAATCATTCAAGCATCATCAAGTGGCCGAGATGAAGAATTTGACAAATTCAAATCAACATATACGAACGTAATTCTAGGAAATCAAATCCTATATAATACCCAAAATCATCATCGGCAAATTGCATGATTCGAGTTCAAGTAACAACAGAGAAAATCAATAACTCGAATCAAAGGTCGAGCAGAAATCAACATCGAAAAAGGAACAATTGCATACCGTTTTTGACAAATAACTCGACCAAATTGAAGAAGCCGAAGACAATTCAAAGAGCCAAGCAATCGACGAAAGCAACAAACTGAAAATCATTTTCGATTGAGCAATCAAAGGTTGGCGTCTTCAGAAACAAGCCCTAATTTTGATCGAACACGGAGCCGCCATTATCTTAAAAAATTGGGCCGAAGAAATAAAAGGAGACGGTCAAGATAAATTACAAAGAGGGCCGGTCTTTTTATTTTTAAGGGTTATAGTAAATTAGGGTTTTGTATTTTAAATTTGCTTTTAATTTGTGTTTTCTTTTTAAACCGTTTTTAATTTTCTAGTCGTGTGACTAGGGTACAAACTACGGTGTGTAGTTTGGGAATTCGCAACTCGGTGGTTGAGTTGTGGTCAGGGTTTTGAGCGTAGAGTTAGATTAGTCAATAGCGGGTATAGCGAGTTTACGTGTGTAAGCGAGGGACTATCTAATTTCTAGTAGAAACCTTGGGGGCAGCACGTAGGCAGGGTTTTGCCGAAGCTGGGTAAATTCTGTGTTGTTTTGTTATTTATATTCTGCAATATCTGTGCTGCTATTCTGTGATCTGAATTGAATTTAATTCATAAGCTTCCGCGATTAATTTTTATAATTTACACTATCAACCTATTCACCCCCCCTCTAGGGTGAAATCGATCCTACAGAATTAACTTTTAAATATTTAAAATCCATTAAATATCCCGATTTCAAATGCCTAAAAATTTCGAGTCGTCACAACCCAAGTTCCCCTACTGAACACTAGCCACCGCCGTGCCCCTACTCCCACCCGAAGCCTGACCGAAGTCCCCTTCACGACCAAAGCATCCCTAGCCTCAACCAAGACTCCAGTTGCAACCTACTCTGCCAATTTTCTATGCACGGTCCTTTTTGATTTTGCTTTCTATTTATACATATGCAGTTGTTGAAAGCATATATGTTCATGTGTGTCCTCAAGCACATATATGTGTTTATCAAATATATATATATATATATATATATATATATATATATATATATCTTTTTTTCCCTTGCGGTGGGTTTTCTTTTTTGTGCTTGTGATATATATAGTATCCTATATATGCATTGCACGTACAAATCGATGGCAGTAGTATGCATTTTTTTGATGTCAACACCTGTATAGCGTGGCTAAGAATGCATATATATTGATATATTATGCCTGTAGCTGTCATCGGCATTTACTTTGGACTCCACCCTGTCCACCTTATCTTAGTCACCATCAGGCCTTCAATTCTTTTGAATTGTGCATATATATACTTGGATAATATACATATATTGAGAATAGTTCATTGTTGTAACATATATATGCTGCTATTTAGGATGAATGTACATTGTAGTAAAAATATATACATGCGGTTATATATAGCATACACCTTATCTTTGCTTTACACTTCATATGTATGTTGTAGTATGTGATATGTATAATATATAGGGCACTTTTGATACATGTCCTTATTAACTTTCAAAATTAACGAAAAGTACTTCACTAAATTTTAGTGTAAATTAGGTCCCTGTTTTTTATTCACGATTATTGCAGAGCATGATGCAACATTTCATAAAAGTTGCTGACATTTCCGCAACTTTTCTGTACCCTGTGAACATAGTGTATGAAAATTGCTTAAATATCAGCACTTATTTATAAAACTTGCTGACATTTCAGCAATATTTATGTAGACTGTGAACACAGTTTATGAAAGTTGTTGAAATATCAGCACTTATTTATAAAAGTTGCTGACGTTTCAGCAATAATTTTTCTTTGTTTTTACAATGAAACTTTGACAAGGAAAGTTGCTGAAATTTCAGCACTTATTTATAAAAGTTGCTAACATTTCAGCAATAATTTTTCTTTGTTTTTACAATGAAACTTTGACAGGAAAAGTTAATATCAGCACTTGTTTATAAAAGCTGCTGACATTTTAGCAATAATTTTTCTTCGCTTCCAGAAAACAAGGACCCTCTTTACAATGAAACTTTGATAGGGACCCGCTTTACAATATGAAAGTACGATAGGGATGCCTCCCTAATTTCCACTAATATATATGTGTATTGTATGCACGCATGATGCTCGATGAAATGCACATATATGTATTCTGTACCCAATTTTTTTTACAAAAGCTATATGTGCTCGGATTTGAACCTATGCATGTTATATGTAATACGTATATAAATTGCTGACAAAATTATACATGTTGTGTGTATATATATATATATATATATATTTTCTTTCCAAAATTTTATAACACAAAAATTATATATACTGCGTATATATATTATTTTACCATGTTGTGTATGTCATTTCTTTCAATTTCCGACAAATTGCATATGTTGTATATGTTGCACGTGTGCGATTTGGCGAATTTTTTTACATGTTGTATATAATGATGCTTTTAAAAATTATAAAATAAATGTATGCATATATTGCTTATGCATATTTTATTTGTTTTTCATTAAATTTCTTGTGCTAAAATTACATTCTTGCTTGTCGCAGCAAATTGACTTATCGTGCCTGATTCGTGTCAGTGTCCGTTGCTTTGCTCTTTGTGTTTATTGCGGTCGATTTACAGTCATTTGTGTAAAATTACCCAGCAATGATCAAAGTTGAAAAGTGGAGAAAGCAATTGTAAGACCTGTATTATATCTCACAGCGCATGAGATAAAATATAATAATCATCACATATATAAAATTGACAGGACGGTAATAACTAAATGAACAACAAATATCAAAGTGCATGGCTTTACAGAGTTATACAAAATAGTATTAAAGTTTATACAACTAAAAATAAACTCAAGATAATTGTCTCTAAATAAAATAGCCAACACCGTTTAGGCTCCATAGTGCCGCACAGTGGAATACACATTAGTAAGCCGTATATAAATATGAGAAAGCACAAACTCCTACTGTCGATCTACACAGCACCACCTATCACCCAAACTTGTTATCTAGTGTACTCATTTAAGAGTACCCAAAACAATAATAAGCAAAACATAAAACATCGAGTCAAACAACAGTCTAGTGTGAGCGATAAACAATCTCAAAATGCTATACATGTTGATATAGTAAGGAACAAAGCTACAAGAACCATACCTGATATGTCCCTACATACAAAGAGGAAGAAGGAAATGAAAATTGATTGAAGAAATGAAAGAAAGGAATTTGTTTTAAACAAATAAAAAAATTTCTATTCTTTCTTTGCAAACTGTCCACTTTAATTCCTTACTGATTTTCAATCAAGTCAATCATCCCCCTTCCTTAGCATGGTCAAGCAAGTTTTCGAGAATCTTCAAGTGTGGCTTGCACACCAGCCAAATTCAAGTGCGAAACAAAAAAGTCCAAGAATCAAGACAAGCCATGGATCGATATTGATCCATGCCCATCGATCAGTTCCGACCCCTAATGCTTGCCCAAAGTTGCTACATGGTTCATGCTGCACATAGTTAGAGTGATCCTCAATCAACACATGCCATATAAGATGCTTCACTAGCCACTCAGTATCCAAACGATAGATGGATAAATCCAAGTTTCAAGACAACTAAATCAATTGCTTTTACCCAACCACCGAACCATAAGATTCCTATGATACAAGAGTCATGCCGATGCATCTAAGCTTCACAAATGAAGGTACAAGTCATCCAAGCAACGTCGAAGGATCAAATGAAGATTAAAAATTATTTTATGGATCGGTACCGATCCATAAGGTATGATTTGGTATCGATTCCTAAATTTTGTTTAGCTGGCTACAATCTTCTGAGAGTGGCTTCTTCGGGATGTGGGGAAGAACATGGTCAAGAGACCTCCGTCTGCCTTCAACTATAAATAGTGGATGATAGGCATTGTTTATAGGATCTTTTTGCTTGCACTCTAAACTTTTGTACTTCTATTGTAACCTCTCGGGTTAATACCGGTCCATAGACTATCGATCCGTTAGATCATCCTTGTAAAAACCTTATAGAATCATAAACAAATTTCAAGTAGACGTAGGCCCGTGATTAGCCGAACCACTATAATTGTTGTGCGTTTTTTCCATCGTTTGCTCATTTATTGTCTTCATTTTATCTTCTATAATATTTTGGGTGTTCATGCCAACTTTTGGTGTAAGCACCTTCAGTGTTCAATTTTCGTAATCCAAATATTTTTCCACCATTTTAGTAGTTTAAATTTCTAGGCTAGTTACATGCTTAAAACTGACCCATTTAAGAAACAAATTCCATCCAAAAATATAATTCGACCCAAAACCAAACCCAGCTTGGCCGATCGGAGGCGACACACGTGTGTATTTGTTAACATGCAAGGCCTTCATCTTCAACCCAAGAGAAAACATTTAGGTGCTCAAAGGTCTCAATCGTTTTCCTTTGAAAACTATATTTAAACCTATATAGTTTAAGCTATCCTGCAATATAGAACTATTCAATTTCCATACTTCTCCTCTTCTCTTTCTATCTTCTTCTCCAAAGTAAAAAAGCTACTCGCACAAGATTTATTAATTTACACTAATAATGCTTCACCAAATTTAAATACTCTTTTGTCATATATTGTAGAAAAACTCACACATAAGTATAGATATTTTGTGGACTTAATCTATACATAGTGATAATATGTCAAAGCATGTCAGAATAAAGTAGTTCCTAAGCATTGAACCATCAATCTTATGTGATGTGTTGGTGTTTAACACATAATTTTATTTCCTTTAAATAGTTTGAAAGACAATATGTAGATTGGCCTTGTGTTTATATCTCGGTTTCATGAAGTGCTCTTAAACTAAGCCACTGTCTCGTAGAATGCGGCACCACTGTTGACACCAAAAATTCATCATCGAAACTAGGTTTCGATGGAGAGTAGAGGTCGCTGAGGACCTTCTACAAGAGCCATAGAGATGCTTATGGAAAGGTCAAGAAGGATTCCACAACTAAGGATCCGTATGAGATGGTTATGCCCACAAGAGGCTTCCACATATGATAAATACTTTCACCTTTGGTTCCGCATAAGAGGGTTCCACAGAAGACAACTCACTGCTAACAGAAGAAGTTCGACAAGTATCGCATTCGTGAAAGAGCCTTCCGCAAGTAATGGTTCCGCACTGAAGGCCTTCCGCAAGAGACATCGGCGTCATGTAAAAATATTACCTTCCGCAAATCCAATTTGCCACCTCATTTAAAGGAACCTTTCAATGGGATCGACAGGATGCTTCTGCAATAGAAGATCAGAGCAATGGATGCAGGGCAATGCCGGTCAAGCACTTCAGAAGCGCCACTTACATTTAGAAGACCTTTCGATGAAGTCAAAAGGTTCCCTTCCGCATCAAATCAGCTACCCTTCCATCATTACAACAAAGCTGTGGATGTCGCATTCTCACTTTCCGATGGAGACAAGTGCATCCAAATATGTTTAGAAGAGCTATAAGCCAACCTTACGACAATGCCGAAAAGACTTTCTTTTGCACGAGATCGGAAGGATGCGAGCGAAACCTACCTTCCGGCACGGTCGCCATGACCCTACGGAAGGTGCAAATACGCACCTATAGATTAGACCCGAGGGGTCCATTCTTGGGATACAGATTTTAGTTTTCGAAATCACTACTATATTTTAAAGTTTGTAACCCTAATTTCTGAATAAATTTGGGGTTTTTTCCAACAGATATTATTATGTAAACTTCAGTTCATAATAAAGAATTTCATGTTAGAGATCAATGTTGTCATGTCATTTACGTACTTTATGTCGATATAATCAAATATCGATCCTTTTTTCTATTTCATGGGTTCAAAAGGTTCAAGAGCATCTTTCTACTGGATTCAATCCCCCTCCGAAACCCCTTGAAATAGTGAATCCTTTTAAGATGCAATCTATGAAAATACCTTTCGACAAGGAGTTCATTTAAGATCTAAACTACATAATCGAAACCATCATCTAGTCTTAAGGGGCATTACTTGGGATATACTCCTTACTTCTAAACCTTTCGACGGGGTCGAAACCCCACAGATAATATTGAGGTTACACTACTGAATTTAAACCTACCTTTCTTTAGCCTTTCGACGAAGCCAAATCGTTCTTGATCCACCGAATTAAACCTATCGCCTGGTTCGAAATCTTCATTCTTCCAACCTATTGACGGGGTCGAAACCTAGCATTTATACATTTCAACCTTTAAAGTAGGTTATATTCTATGGAATATGGAATCAGGATTCATTTCCTCATCTCCGAGGGCCCAACTATCTTCCTTAAATGCTCTACATACAACATTTCACCTTAAGTCTATCTACTTGGATTCTTTGGTGTGTTGACCATAAATTTGATTAACACCTAGAATTAGAAGTCCATTTAGCCTTCCAAGGACCATATTGGAAAACGTTATGTATCAAGTCCTTCAGCATGGATTCTTTGGGGTGTTAACAAAAATTTGTGTTAACATTTTGGCGCTAAAAGGAGGGCCTGAACCTATGCTCCTGTTAAATTTTCATCACAGATTAATAGAGTTCTTCATTCAAAAGAAAAAGAAGGAAAGAACAAATAAAAACAACAATGAAAGGGCTGCAGTACAATCAGCTGTGGAAAATGATATAATCCCGAATTTCAACTTAGAAAATACAGAGATTGGACAACATTCAACTCTGATAAACAACGAGATTAGAGTTTAGAATTTACAACAACAAATGATAGCAATACGAGAATTGCTTGGAAGGGTTCCGTCTCAAGAATCATTAAGGGTTGTGAAGGGAGAAAATGAACCACCGTCTCCAAATGAAGACCAACATGAGAATCAAGAAAGTCAGGCCAAGAACCGTTGAGCAATCAAACAGTTTAGTCATAGAAGACAGTGGAGGTCACAATAATAACATTCACAACCAAATCACAGAGGATAAAATAAAACATATACTCAATGAATTAGGGAAACATGTTATCCTATAAAAGGCTCATTTGTCAGAAAAAAAGATGGTAGTTAGCATTCTCCCTCATATGTGTAATGACCTGAAATTTTAACGAATTTTATATCGTACATACATGATTTTATTCAAAATTTTAAAAAATAAAATTGTGGAATAAACTTTAATATTTGAAATGCAAATATCTATTTAATTATAGTAATTGGTGAAAATTTACTGAAAAATAAGGAAGTTAATTTATTTGTGAAAATTTAAAATATAAATTTGTTCAGTATGTGTGTTGAAAATTCAATATTTTCGAAATCTGAATATTTTTTATATAATAAAAATGCAATCATTTTCTGAGAGAGGAGTCGTAATTGGTTCCGTCAAATTTGGACGTCTCTATAGCTTCGTTTATCTTATTTTCTGCATTTTGGCAGCATTTTCGGTAGCGGAAAAAATTCGAGTTTTTATAATTTGATCGTATCGTTGATATCTGTGTACCGTTCTATTCATCTTATCGTGCTGATCTCCGTAGTATATTTATTTTTGTATTCTAAGGCCCGGTACGCGACGGAAACAAAAAAAATAGATGCCATATCGATACCGTATCCGTGACCTTTTGTTTCTTTTGTCATTTCAAATTACAGCCGAGATAGCCGAGCGACAATTAATTGCTTTAATTATTTTACCAGATTCAGCCATGTGCCCGTTGCCATTTCAGCCATCCTATATTAATAGGAAACAAGATTGGCTCTTGGATGTTTGACATCTCGTCCTATATTAATATGAATATCAAAGTTATTTCCTCTGTCCAATCTACGATATAACGGACGGAGCTGAAAGTTTCATGGATCGACGATTTGCAAGAAAATTAAAAAAAAATAGAGATTGCGGATAATAATGCTATACAAATACTTTAGAATGTAATAATGACATTCTTAATTATAGAACATGAATCTTGCTTTCAGTTTAATCAAGTCACGATGTGATGTGCTTCCGCTGCAGAAACCACAAACTAATAAAAAATTTCCTAGCTCCAACTTTCAAGCCCATTGTCATGAGCAAGATTATTATTTTTAGACGAATCAGCCTTGGTTTTCAATAAAACCGTTGGTTATAAAAGTACTACGTCCCATAAAGTCTACGTATTGTTGTTATAGATTGTGCATATAAGTATACATAATAATGCACAACATTTATTATGATGATCATTTTAGTGGTTCCTTTCCTGTACATATGATCTAGGTAAGCATGAACATATGAATGCCTGTTTTTCAAATAAAACAGAAAGCTTATTATGGTTGAAATATTGAACATGGTTTGTATTACCGTTAGAAAGTGTGTTCACTGAGTGGTCTTTTTTTTTAAAAAAAAAATTTGTTTTTCGTCTCCAAAACTGCAACAATAATATAAACGGATATACACCAAACAAAAAGGCTGGGTGGCACCAAACGAGCATCTTATTCTTGCCTCCACCTAACCTACTTTATATAACCTATCAACGCGATTTCACTGATAAGAGTCCATCCATCGGATGATGTGAAATCCACTGCGCCTCTTCAAAGATCAAATCCACTGAGCATGCCATTGTAAAAAAGCTTGCAGTTTTCAGCCCAAGTTTGCTACCCACGTCGTAAGCCCAAGTTAACATCGCATCGTAAACCAACGCATGAACCGGTTGATTAGCCGACCGAAACGACTCGGTTAATGTGTCCGAGCCAACAATTTCTAAGCGGGCAAGGTAGTCTTTGGTAGTGGAAGCGGATGCAAACCCGAACTGGTCGAACCCGTCCGAGATGGTAACGATGGAAACTGGGCCGGGTTTGGGCTGGGTTGAGCTGGAAATGTAGCGGGTTATGGCTAGGCTGGTTTTTATGCCATGAAAGGATAGACGTTTGGCGAACTGGAACATCGGGTTTATGTGACCTTGGTTTGGATATGGAAGGAGGAGCACATGTGGTTCTCTCTTTTGCTCCATTGCCTGAAGCCTTTTTGTTGTAGGATTATACATGTAATGTCATTGAAGAACCACGCGTGTATATATTGAGGATAAGAGGTAATAATTAAAGTCACAACTAGGACGAGATGTCCAACATCCAAGAGACAGCTAACAGTTTCCCGAAGTAATAATTCGAAGCCTCTCCTCGTGTGCTCACCTACCTTCATTCCTGTGCTTCTCACTCAACCTGGGAGCCTAGCCCTCTGATCCACGCCCAGAAAACAAAAAGCAAAAAGCACCACCCACCGTGCCACTTCCCTCCGATCACCAGCCCTAGGACAACGCGGAGCGCCTCCCCACCGCCGCACCTAAACCCTGACCGGGCTGCACCCCACCGCGCCGCCACCACTACACGTCGCCCAAAACAGAGAGCGTCTCACCCAATCGTCGGTACCCCATCACCCGAGTTCCCCCGATCGAACACTAGCCACCGCCGTGCCCCTGCTCCCACCCGAAGCCTGACCGAAGTCCCGTTCACGACCGAAGCATCCCCACCCTCAACCAAGACTCCACCTGCAACCTACTCTGCCAATTTGCAATGCACGGTCCTTTTTGATTTTGCTTTCCATATATACATATGCTGTTGTTGGAACCATATATGCTCTCGTGTGCCCTCAAGCACATATATGCGTTTCTTATACACACACACATATATCTTGCGGTGGGTTTTCTGCATTTACTTTGAACTCCACCCTGTCTACCTTATCTTTAGTCACCATCGTGCCTTCTAGTCTTTTGAATTGTGCATATATACTTGGATAGTATACATATATTGGGAGTTTGTATGTTATTTTCATATTTTGCTGCTTTGCTGTTATGGTCGATTCTGTTCTCAGCCTTGAACTCATGTTTCTTCAATTGACATGGAAGAAAACAAATAGTCATTCCTTCCATTTATGGTCCCATCAATGACATTCCAGACAGCCCATAACTGATTATAGAATATGACCTAACATTGTAATTGGAAATGAAGTCTGTTACATCTTTGTCACCCTTTAATGGGAAATGATGCTGAATAAAGTCTGTTACATCTTTGTCACCCTTTAATGCGTTTTTTACTTTCCATGCCACATGTTTGTGGTCTACTTGCTACAACCAGAAGCATTAAATGCGTGTGATGGATCCATTAGCTTTTTATTCGTCATTTGTCAACAAATATTAAATTGATGAGTCAGTTGGACAAATATTAAATTGATTTTATGTTTTATAGATCTAATAAGAGGCGCAAAAAATGGATTTTACGTCGCGAAAGGTTACAAAACATCACAAGTACACAAACGCGGCCTAAATTTATATCGCAAAAAACTTTAACATTTACATTGCCGATATGGTTTGTACCAGCTGCATGTTGGATGTCTGTTATAGGCATAACATACTTATAAATCTCTCTGTGGCTCATCTACCATTCCGACGCTTTCTCAATCAAAAATAACATGTAAATCCTTAAAATTTTGTAACATTTCATTGGTTTTCAATGTTTTTCCATACTTTAGGAGTTATACTGAAATTTCTTGAGAAGAAGAATTCAGGATCATGATTAGATATATAACACAAGCATCACATACAACTAAACCAGAAACTAACAAATTAAGATTTATAATCAAAATAAGTATAAGAAAAACATACACTGCTCTAAAGTTCTTCAAATCGCATAAAGGTTGAGATGAGCGAGAGGCAATATAGACAGCAATTTCCACTATAACATCTAGCGGAAGCGGAAGAAAACCCATTGAAATCTAGAATGAACAAGAAAGAGTGTAAAAAAGAAATAAGCATGAGAAGAAGGAAAGATTAGAGGTGGCTCCAATATATAGAAGAAGAAGGTCATCAAAAAATAAAAAACGTGGAAAAAAGACAATGAAGTGTCACAAGTTTCTATTTAAAAAAATGATAAAAGGAAAAAGATAAAAGGAGAATTTTAAAACTTCAAAAACCGCCTTGATATCATCCATAAGTTTTTATTTATATATTTGTTTTTTCTCTTGGACCAAATATTTAGAAATAAACTTATGGCTGATATCGGGGCTGCAAATAATGCTATACAAAGAGGACCTTTGTTGTATATATTTATATTTATATAAAAATATAAATGTACTTCACTTCATTTCTTGGGAATATGTGTCTGTGCACGTTTACGATGGCACACCGTGCATCAGACACGATTTAGTTTGATATATTATCTAATTGGATACATAAGAGTATATGTTATGGATGATTTGTATTTGGTAATGGTTGAAATATTTTATAGTATAATTCTTATTTTTAAAGATTAAATATATATCGCTTGATTTTATTTTGAAATTAAATTTGAATCAAAGAGTTTATCATTTTAGATAATGGAATAAATAAACTTATTATTTTAAAATTCCTAAAGACATATTTGAAATATTTTGAAATGAAATTTCTATTCTTAATGGTTAAATTTGAATTATTTAGTATTATTTTGGATTTAAACTTGGATTAAAAGAATAAATCCTTGTTCAATAATTCAAAATTCGCTTTGATTGGACTAATATGAATTGGTGTGAGTTTATACCTGTTTAGATGAATTTGGGCGATTTCAATGCGGAATGTAACATTTGAGAACATATTTGCGGCTTGATGCAAAACTCCTCTTAGTTGAGAAAGGCTTCGACCTGTTCAAAAGGCTGAGTTATACTTTCGAAGGGGTTGTTCTAACAAAGCATCTTTCTGAGTAATTTGAATGAAGACGAAACTTTCAGTTTCGAAAGGTTTTTGCGCGCATGTAGGTGGCTTTTATTTGATGCTTTCGAACAGTATTCCTCAACTTATTCGAAACGTATTCATGCAGGCGAAATCATCTGTTTTGAAAGGAAGCAATTGAAGCGCAAGAGTGCGTTCGATCCTTTCAACCCCTTTGAAAGCGTGTAACACATCCGACCCTTGGCTGTAGCATACCTTCGACTCTTTCGAAAGGCTTTGTTGATACTATTATCTCTCGTACATCCTTCTCTTCAATTCATCTTGGCTTCGACAGTGTTGAAGTGAGAATTGGTTGTAACAATATATTTTTATATTAGATGAGCTAAAATGTCCGTTATAGTATAAATTTCAGCACTTATATACATGTATGTTATGCCTTACGAGGATTGCTATGTCACACCTGCACATAATATTTATTTGTATATGATACACGTATATATAATAGTTACATAATATAAGAATATGTTATTTATTTAAATGAAATAATGATTTTATTTAAATGAAATTTAAAAATGTACCAAATAAGTTAGACTTCATGGGCCCAATAAGGATCAAATATGGTATATAAAAAAATTAAATTCACCCATGAACCTCGTAGCGGGCTAGCCTAAATGTCGTTCTAACATTTCATCATGCCTTTGCTCCGTTATTTCTAATCGGTTGTCGTTGGTCAAATGTTAGTCCCGTTTAGTTTGTCGTTTTTAGTTTTGGGTTTTAGTTCAAACTAACAGCGAACGATGCATGCATTTTTTGAAAAACAACCAATTTAAAAAATAAATTTACAATACAAAACGGAAAACAAATTTATTTTGGTTTTCGTATTTTGGGAAACAACAGAAACACGAAAAACGATTCATTCCTCCACCGTCCCTCCAACCACTTTGTCGTCCCGCCGTCCCCACCATTGTCTCTCCATAATTATCTACTCTTCTCGAATTTTGTAATGACTTTTTAAAACGCAAAACATAAACCAATCAGACCATATTTTTCATTTTTACAACCTTTAAATTAAAATTGCGCCTTCAAAGTTTGAAGCAATCCTAAGTTCTTCTACCACTAAAATCGTAGAGCTAATGATGCTCAAGTCATTAACATGTTGTTCTTGTTATTGCTAATGGTTGTCTGCTTGTTATTATCTGTATTATTGCGATAGTTACACCTATAAGCAAGCAGTCGGTCCCAAAATTTGATAATATAATAATGTTCAGCCAGTTCAATCTCCTGTTTAAGCTATATATAGATTCTAATATTACATCTTAGGCATATTTGCTGAACATATAATGATGTATGTAACATGTTATTAAGCTATGAAAAATAGGCATTTAGTTCTCATTGCAGTTCTGTATGATAATGGAGTCTGCTTAAACTAGCTAATATGCCTTTCTTTTTGTACATGAATTATTGGAACACCGTTCTTTCACTGAAACTCATATTTATTCAATTGACGTGGAAGAAAACAAATAGCCATTCCTTCCATTTATGCTCCCATCAATGGCATTCGAGACAGCACATAACTGATTATAGAAGATGGCTTAACCTTCTAAACTCTATCAGCATAGGGTATGTTTTTCCCCTGAAACATTTACAAGCTATGTCAATGATGTTGAATTTAGTTTGCAAGATTCTTTTGCCCATATAAGTTGACATTCAATGGAGTACAAGAATGCAGGAATGAGAAATGATGCTGAATAAAGTCTGCTACATCTTTGTCACCCTTTAATGCGTTTTTTGTTTTCCATGCCACATGTTTGTGGTCTACTTGCTACAACCAGAAGCATTAAATGCGTGGGATGGATCCATTTGTTTTTTATTCGTCATTTGTCAACAAATATTAAATTGGTGAGTCAGTTGGACAAAGATTTCTCTTTTGTGGTCTTCTTTTTCAGATTTCTCTTTTGTCAAAATTTTTCTTCTTTTGTCAAATTTGTACTGGTGTGACAAAAGATACGCACTTGCGTGTATCACAAGGTTATGTTCAGTTGTTTGTGATATATTTCATGGTAAATTATGTTACTAGACAATTTTGAGTGGAGCAATTAAAAATTTCACTTTGGCAAAGAAGAGTAAACAACATCGAACTTCAACAGGAATAACAAAATCAGTGAAAGTGAAGGATACATGACCTAAGAGGAGTTCTAATTTAGCCTATGAAGACATGAAATTTTGGTGTGTCAACAATACTAGAATTTCTATCGCAGATGATATTATCTAGGACTTACTAACCTAGATTTGTTTCTGAGCTTTGGGGAAAACTTGAGAAGCTTTGTCTACGTAAAGTTTGCTAACAAAGCTAAATGAAATCTGGGAACCTTACAAGCTAAATAAAATCTGGCAAAGTTTGCTAATAAAGGAAAGTTTATCTTTTACTATGCTTCTAATAAGAGGCGCAAAAAATGGATTTTACGTCGCGAAAGGTCACAAAACATCACAAATACACAAACGCGGCCTAAATTTATATCGCAAAAAACTTTAACTTTTACGTTGCCGATATGGTTTGTACCAGCTGCATGTTGGCATGGGGAGTTAACCTCCATGCTCATCTAGTCATCATAAAGGTAAAAATTGAGCTGAACCTACCTTTGATTCTCGTTCAATTAATTAAAGGCATTGCACATAAATAAAGATTGTTAACTTTGGAATTTTCTATTTGTTTATTTTGAGCAAGAGTTGATTAATTAAAAATATTTTACACGGTGAACTTTAATGCTAAATGCAATTTCTTCAACGTATGCTTGGCTCCATTTTATTATTACTGTTTGATGACTTGGGACCAAATATTTGATATTCATTGTTATCCCCTTTTTGGTCAAAACTGGAATATCAAGGTTGTGTGCGTTTCCACCACGACCGGAACAAGAAGAAGCAAGCAAGCGTATATAAGTCTGGGATTTCACTCATGATTCAAGTACAAAGTTTCATTCGGTAGAGCAAGGCAAGAGTTCGTTCGACACTACACTCCCTGAGTTCTTCCGGTGATAAGTGACATCTGGTACTTAAAACCCCTCGCTTTCGTCCGGTAGTTCAAGTGTCTGAGTTCGTTCGGTATTCGAACTCCCCATGGCTCATTCGGCATTCTCAAATATGTAGGCTCATTCGGCATTCCCAACACAAGGGATCATTCGGCATTCCCAACACAAGATCCATTCGGTAGTACCAAGACCGAACCAAAGAACCACCGAACCAAGCCAAGACCAGACCAAACCACACCACAACTACCGAACCAAACCAAGACCGGACCAACCTTCTACACACCACCGAATCAAACTCCACCAAGCAACGACCGAACCAGAGCATGCCGAACCAAAGTTGTCGGTCCAGATTGCATCAGCCCAGGCCCACCAGCAGCTATAAACATCCAAGACCCCTGCCCCCAACCTCACTCTATAAATAGAGGGGCAGGGGTATAACAATGGCAGACAAGTTTGAGAGCTCAAGCCTGGAAGGAACTTTCAAACAACTTTGATATACTTGTAATCAAAGCTTTGTACTTATAATCGGATCGGAAAAGGAGAATAACATATAAAGTAGACGTAGGCACGTTCTGGCCGAACCACTATAAATCTGTGTGTCTTTTACAGTTTAGTCCATGCTTTTTACATATTTGCATAAATCACCCAAATCATTGAAAACAACATAAAATCAACTAAACCGTACGACTTTGGGGTGTTTGCCCATTTTTTGCGCAGACATTTTGGTGCTTTCATTGAGAAGAACTAGCGCTCGCTATATCGGATAGAAGTTTGAATTTGGAAGACAATGACTAGGCAAAATAGTAGAAGGCAAAGGGCTGAGAGAAGCCAACCGGAAGGAAGCCAACAAGCATCCTCCGGAGCTGAGGAAGGACCAGCTTCGATCTACATAACCCGGGATGAAATGGAAGCCATAACAAATTCACTGCAAGAGAGGTTGTTGAAGAGTCAACAGGAGATGATGCAGACTTTCCTGGAGCAAATGAGAGCTGCAGGGACCCAGAACTTAGGAACAGATACAGCGGCTGTGGATGCAGGACAAGGAGCTAGGGTTATGGAACCCAATGGAGGACAGGATGCAGAGCCAGAGGGCAATCGATAAGGACTTGGGGGCAGGCCCGCAGGATCCAACACAGGAGGACCTTTGGAAGGAGTTCAACAGGCTAGAACCAACGTTGCTGCTAATGAGCCACATGAAGAGTATGTACCGGAATTCCCTCGAGGGCAACCCCCGACCGACAACGCTGGATTGGTAGATATAATCAGGAAGACTGTGCGAGGTGGTTTGACTAACGGAGACTTGGAAGGAGTGAACAAGAGTCCGTTTGCTCGGGAAATAAGGATGGCTCAGAACCCACCTAAGTTCAAGCTACCTAGCGTGGAGGTATACGATGGCAAGATAGACCCTACGGATCACTTGATGAGGTGCACCAGACACATGGAGGTGCTGGGGGCATCGTAGGAAGTAATGGCCCGATGCTTCCCTTTGTACTTAACGGACTTAGCTGCGATGTGGTTTAGGCAGCTGGGAGAAGGATCTATCAGGACTTGGAGGGAATTGGTGGAAAGGTTTTTGGGACAGTTGCTGGTTCATGTGAAGAGACCGAAGAACGTGATGACATTGACATCGGTAAAGCAAAGGATCGATGAATCGCTTAGAACCTTTCTAACTCGATTCAGTGCCGCAGTTGCTTCGGTGGATCGGCCTGATCCATCGATGGTTTTAATGGCAGCAGTATCACGAGTCAGGGAGGACTCGGATTTCAAGGTATCTCTGATACGAGATCCCCCACGGGATCTCGACGAATTCTTTCACGAGGCAGAAAGGTTCCTTCGGCAGGAAGATGCGAGTATGGATTTAAAGTTAAAAAAGGTTAATGCAGTGGAGGTTGGAGGACCATCCAGCAAAGGTTTGGATAAAGACAAAGGAAAAAGGAATTTGGACGATGATTCTAGAAATGCTAGGAAGCAATGGAAAGATCCAAAGTTTCCCACATACACAGGATTGAACGAGACGCTGGAGCGGATATACCTGGATACTCGGAATCGCCTTCCCTACCGGAGGCCGGCTAGGAGAGAACCAACAGAACGGGAAAGAACATCAGGAAGGCACTGTCTCTTCCATGATTTGGATGGACACGACACCAACAGCTGCAGGCACCTAAAGGACATAATTGAGGAGCATGTAAGGAATGGACAGCTGCCACAATATGTTGGACCTCGGAATGCAACGGCGGGGCATGAGCAACCGCCGCCTACCTCAAGCTACGATGGCGGGAGGCCCAGGAATGATGGTCGGTTGATCATCCATTGACCAGGTTATTATGTAATAAGTAGCGAACTATTGGCAAGCAACCAAGTCATTTACACATGTACGGGGACGGAGATAGCCCCTAGGCATGCTCTGAATGATGATAAACTGCAATGCTATGGTTTGTGAAATTTATCTTTTGCTTTTGGATTGGACACGACTTTTGTTTTTGGTTTTCGGTTTTGGAGCTTGGATTGAGCTCCTGGTTTTTCTTGCTTTTTGATTTGGATTTTCCTTTGAATGATTGTTTTCGGTTTTGGATGCTGGTTTGGATTTCTGGTTTTCTGGTTTTGATTTGGATTTTGGATGTGGATTTTGGATTGGATTTTTATCTGATTTTTGATAAACGGTCGTCAGGTATGGATTATGCCTGGCAAGGGGTGAGTCGCTTTGCCCGAACGTGGTAAATTGACTCATTCAAGTTGTCGAGTATGGACTATGCTCGGCAAGGGTCCGGAGTGACCAGGATTCGGCCTAGTACTTAGGCCATGTATTATCAATTGTTATTTTCAGGTCGTTGAGTATGGACTATGCTCAACAAGGGTCCGGAGAGACCAGGATTCGGCTTAGGACTTAAGCCATGGCATTACACAGCGTCCAGGGACACTGGACCAAGGTCGTCAAGTGTGGATTATACTTGGCAAGAACCCGGAGAGGTTAGCTCAACGTCCAGGGACACTGGACCAAGGTCGTCAAGTGTGGATTACGCTTGGTAAGAACCCGGAGAGGTTAGCTCAACATCCAGGGACACTGGACCAAGGCCGTCATGTGTGGATTACGCTCGACAAGAATACGATGAGGCTGGCTCAACATCCATGGACACCGAATCACGGCCGTCAGGTGTAGATTGCGCTTGGCAAGAACCCGGAGAGGTTATGGATTTGGATATCGACCCAAAAAGGTCCTGGATTCGGTTATTGGCTATTGGATAAGGATGTATTGGGACTCGGTTGTCGAGTTCGGATGGATACGGAATTGGCTCAGGCTTTGGTTATTGGATTTGGAATTGGACATCGACTCGGAGCAGTCAAGGATGATATACTCTGGCAATATGGCTATGGACTTTGGATAATGGATTCGGAACTATTCAAAACACGCCTTATTATCACAAGGCATGTTTTGGGGGGCAAAGTGTTATCCCATTTTTGGTCAAAACTGGAATATCAAGGTTGTGTGCGTTTCCACCACGACCGGAACAAGAAGAAGCAAGCAAGCATATATAAGTCTGGGATTTCACTCATGATTCAAGTACAAAGGTTTATTCGGTAGAGCAAGGCAAGAGTTCGTTCGACACTACACTCCCCGAGTTCATCCGGTGATAAGTGTCATCTGATACTTAAAACCCCTCGCTTTCGTCCGGTAGTTCAAGTGTCTGAGTTCGTTCGGTATTCGAACTCCCCATGGCTCATTCGGCATTCTTAAATATGAAGGCTCATTCGGCATTCCCAACACAAGGGATCATTCGGCATTCCCAACACAAGATCCATTCGGTAGTACCAAGACCGAACCAAAGAACCACCGAATCAAGCCAAGACCGGACCAACCCACACCACAACTACCGAACCAAACCAAGACCGGACCAACCCTCTACACACCACCGAATCAAACTCCACCAAGCAACGACCGAACCAGAGCATGCCGAACCAAAGTTGCCGGTCCAGATTGCATCAGCCCTGGCCCACCAGCATCTATAAACATCCAAGACCCCTGCCCCCAACCTCACTCCATAAATAGAGGGGCAGGGGTACAACAATGGCAGACAAGTTTGAGAGCTCAAGCCTGGAAGGAACTTTCAAACAACTTTGATATACTTGTAATCAAAGCTTTGTACTTGTAATCGGATCGGAAAAGGAGAATAACATATAAAGTGGACGTAGGCACGTTCTGGCCGAACCACTATAAATCTGTGTCTTTTACAGTTTAGTCCATGCTTTTTACATATTTGCATAAATCACCCAAATCATTGAAAACAACATAAAATCAACTAAACCGTACGACTTTGGGGTGTTTGCCCATTTTTTGCGCAAACATTCATGTATAATAGGCTTCCGAAGATGAAAAATTGAACACAAAACGAAGAAAGCAGAAGCAGCTGCAGATGCTGCAATGATTGTAAAGGCAGAGCAGAATAACAATGAGTCAACAGGTAAAAAGAGCGAGGAAAACTAGGCTACAGAGCCACCCATGCAATACTACATTCATGTAAAGGCGAGATGAGGCCAAGCTACTGATAGCCACAGCCTTGTTGAAGGGGTAACATTTTGCTTGTCCTTGTTACTTTTACGATGCATTTTAGAGAAAGTTGTAAGTACTATACATAGAATAGTTTATTAAATAAAAAAAATATACTTGAATGTAATAATACTTCGAATGAAATACTGATGTGAATAATAAAATAACTAGCCTGACAAAACAAGCAAGAGGGGTTATCTGCATGATATAGTCCATGACCACTATTATTTTCTAATGAGTATTTTGAAACAACTGTAATTCATGTAATGATTAACATTATTGAGTCTGGACTTTCAGACTTGGATACGATAAAATCAAAATATAATTCACATCAAACTATGAATCCAGTTCACTGTTTTATGAATTTTCCTAAACCAATTATAAGTCAACAGTACAGACATGGTGCATATATGATAAAATCATATGAGCCTACCAGTTAACTCAAGTCCCACGAGTTGGGATAAAGTAGGCCATTGCAATTTTTAGGGCTATTTGTTTGTAAGTGCACATGTTGTAATGTTGACATTGTTAGCATATCATATTTTTCATATTTGAAACTTAGTTCCAACAAGCCAATGGATTGCGACAGTGGATTAAGAGCTTCTAAGTATTGGCTGACCTTGATTTGTTAAAAGCATGGGTCCTCCTTTTTTTAATTCTTGGCCATTGTTTCTTATGTTCTTCTCCATTATTCATCATATTATGACTAAACTACATGAAAACTTGTTTATTATCATTTTACAACGATTAATATTTCCTTATCTGATTTAATATTTTAATATTTTTTTGGGACGGTACACTTCATCATCTAAAGCTCTTTTTAAGTCTAATATTCATTGTATTAAAGTATTAAACTTACGAGTACTAAATATACGATGTCTTGATCATTATCTTGCTATGTGTGCAGCAAACAATAAACCTACTAGGTCATATGGTTAAATTATGATACTATTAGGTGCATGTTTAGATTGCAATATACATGTTTTGGGATCATATGAATAAAAATCATTTTTCATCAACGAAAATGATACTGTTATATTATGAAATTGTAAATGGTGGGTTTAAACCAAATCCCTTGCAATATCTGACCAAATTATAAAACCAAATCTAATTATGCGAATAAACAAGAATTGAATTGGTATATTTCATGACTTAATGATTAGTCATCTTGATGTCCAAATTATCCACTAAAGTATCAATAAAGTTCACTTGTTCAAGCTGGGTTAAAAATACAAAGTATTAACTAGCCATAAAATCACATTCAACCTACATATCAATTGGAGAGTCTATTAGGAGGGGAAGAGACCGGCTAGAGCACCAAGGAGATATGCAGCAGAGCTGAACGAAAAGAGTGAAAACAGAAGGAAGAAGAAGGTTTTCACACAAATTGTATTTCATTCATGTTCAACAGCAGCCTATTTTGTAGAAAGGCTGATACACATGATTGGGTACTGTTACGCCACATGGCAACAAATTGCTGGTTGACTTCAAAGTTGTAACTAACTTCCATTTTTTAGTAATAAAAAGATTTAGTAAGAAGCTTCTATATTTTCATATATTGATTTCCTTTGCTGGCATTTATTGGTGGCAGGATTCTCTTCCTATGCTATGCTCGGTTTCTTGTAGGGATGGTGAATGCACGTTTAGGTCTATCATAGGAGTGACTGTATCATTACTCTCCTCTTGAAAGTCGACCTGGTCCTCAAGGTCGTGTGGAGTGGTGAATTCCCACGGTTATGGTGTGGGTGTTACTGCATGCGAATTAGGGCATAATTTGAGGACGAGATATGAAAGATAAGGCGTATGCAAGCTTCTTGTGGTAGACAAAGACGATATGCAACAAATCCAACCTTTTCAATAATTTGAAAAGGACAAAGCAACGCTTGGATAACTTGTGTTATGGTCAGCGAAGTGAGTACTGGCGGTATGGTTGAAGCCTAATGAATACCCACAAGCCTACCAAAAATTGTTTGTCTTGCCTGTGCTTGTCCACTTGATTCTTCATGCGAACTTGAGCACGTTGCAAGTTTGTTTTGATTATATGTAGAATTTGGTCTCTTGCCCTTGCCCATTCTTCTAGTTCGTGTAGATCAGGGGTTCCCATATATGCCTATCAATTCATATTTATACATCACTTCTTCAAAATATTTAGCGATCGATACTATTCCAATTTCAAGCCGTCATTCCTTCTTATAACATGCGAGACAATCCTAACCTAACCTTTAGTTCTAAAATAATATCTAACACTAATACTCGCATGGATTATTCGAAACTCTGAAATTGGTTTATTCTATATATATTATTGTGAATTTGCTGATCAAACCAATTAAAGTTCCATGACCAAACCAATCTCTAATGTTACGTGCCTATCAATTCATGTTTATACATTACTTCTTCAAAATATTTAGCAATCGGTATTATTCCAATTTCAAGTCGTCGTTCCTTCTTATAACATGCCAGACAATCCTAACCTAACCTTTAGTTCTAAAATAATGTCTAACACTAATACTCGCATGGATTATTCGAAACTTTGAAATTGGTTTATTGTATATATATTATTGTGAATTTGCTGATCAAACCAATTAAAGTTCCATGATCTCCTGCCAGTGCTACAAATCCTTTTTCACTATATAAATTTTGCTTGAAAGAGCAGAATCTCTGCTTCGACCCTTTATTTTGATTTTCAACTACATGTTCCTTTCATTTATAGCCATAGATTTTAATGATTCTTTCTTAAAGTTAATGGTTCGATATATATTTTCTAAAAGTGATCCAGAAAATAAAACTAGCACTTTGTTCAGCACTGTGCAAGTTTAATGAATGATACAAGGAATAAACTCTAATGATCATGTGTACATAATCAATGCATATCCAAGTCTTTTAAAGTTTGGTTTGTAACGTTGCATTTTCTTCCGTGCCTAAAAAATAAATGTTATACTTGCATTTGCATGTCAATGTCAAACACTAAAGTCGGTTATCATCGGGTGGTTAACTAAAACAACTGTATTATCTCACTTCGAAATGTACAATGATATACTATTTTACATGCATACAACGATGCTACCAAAAAGACAATTTTAAATAAAACAAGCATCTCATGAAATATCAACTAGCATACATTTTAGTTTTGATAGAGTTAATCATAAAACTAGCTATGCTTTAAAAACTTATTGCAAAAGTAGGCTTAGTTACAAATTTACTTAAATTTTATAAGTGCGAAAATATAAATTCTAACCTAGTATTAGTGCAATTAAAAATTGCTCAAGTGTAAATTTGAAAATTTGTTTGCACAATTTTAATGTGAGCAAATACGAATCTTCAAACAAGACCTGTTTTTTGTAATAAGTTTTCAAACAAACCTATTTTTTCAATATGCATTTTCTAAAAGCCTCTATTTAAGATGAGTCCTCCTCTGTATAAACGATGCTAAATTCTTAAACTTTTATCGCTATCTGTCTCGTATAAAAAACACCTGTAATAATAATATTTCTTAATTACATGGCGTAAATGTGTCAAATGAGCAACCTCTAAGCATCCTCTTCCACTAACGCTTTCGTGACGACCGCCCTACACCTTCACCATCCAATATAAATGAAGAGTGCGCTACGGTGATGTCCAACTGATGTAGAATGATTGTCGTTAGATAACGGTGATATAATATTTTCAAATAAAAAGCGGATTCAGAAAATATTGTTGATTTTGGTGATATTATATTTTCAACGAAAGAAGATTTATAAGATTCTTGAGATAACGACTTAAATATATTGTCTTTTTTACTGTATTAAAGAAGACAACGAATTATCTTTATGAAAAGGGGAGCAGTTTGAAGATTAAGTAATCAAACAATTCCCTAATCAGCTGGTTAAAAAAGAAACTGAAAAGTCGGATCGATAAACGTTTTCCATATGAGCAGGATAATTGATGAAATATTGCTTTATAACCATAAATCAGTTAATTCAACCATATCTAATAATCTCTATATAAAAATAGTCATTCTGTAGAGATTAAAGTTATCATCTCAAGTGCTATTTGTTATTCATCTTCTTAGCCTCCATTATCAATTTTACACATCTTCTTAGCCTCCATTATCAATTTTGTAAAATTCTCTTTTCTTAGAATGTAATAAAATCTTCTTTTTTCAAAGTGAACGTATATTATCTCGCGATAGTAGAATCATTATAAATCTATTTGTTAACTCTCTATTTGCTTTATTATGTAATTTTCTCTTTTGTATTCTCCCATTGTTATTTGTTTTATCGCACTACAATACGATCTTATTCCTTCCGCGTTTATTTCGGCTGATTTATAGTCATTTTATAAAATTACCCAACAATTTTCAAAGTTGGAATGTGGATAAAGAAATTATAGAACCTGTATTATATCTCACAGCACATCGAAAATATAATAATCATCACATATATAAAACCGACAGGACGGTTATAACTAAATGAACCACAAATATCAATGTGCACGATTTACAGATTTATACAAAATAGCAGTAAAGTTTATACAACTAGAAATAAACTCAAGATAATTGTCTCTAAATAAGGTAGCCAACACCATTTACGCTCCATAGTGTCGCACGGTGAAATAAGCAATAGTAAGCCATATATAAACATGAGAAAGCACAATCTCCTACTGTCCATCTTCATAGCACCACCTATCACCCAAACTTGTTATCCAGTGTACTCATTTAAGAGTACCCAAAACAATACTAAGCAAACCATAAAACATCGAGTCAAACATCAGTCTAGTGTGAGCGATAAACAAACTCAAAATGCTATACAAGTTGATATAGAAAGGAACAAAGGTATAAGAGTCATACCCGATATGTCCTTATATACAAAGAGGAAGAAGGAAATGAAAATTGATTGAAGAAACGAAAGAAAGGAATTTTTTTAAAAATTTTCTATTCTTTCTTTGCAAACTGTCCATTTTAGTTCCTTATTAATTTTCAATAAAGTCAATCATCCCCCTTCCATCATGTGGTCGGGCAAGTTTTCGGGAATGTTCAAGAGTGGCTTGCACACCAGCCTAATCCAAGTGCGAAACCCAAAAGTCCAAGAATCAAGACAAGCCATGGATCGGTATTGATCCATGTCCATGGATTGGAAATGGTCCATGTCCATGGATCAATACCGACCCTTAATGCTTCCCCAAAGTTGCTACGTGGTTCGTGATACACAAAGTTAGAGTGATCCTCAACCAACACATGCCATATAAGATGGTTCCCTGGCCACTCATGATCCAAGCGATAGGTGGATAAATCCAAGTTTCAAGACAAGTAAATCAATTGCTTTTACCCAACAACCAAACCATTATATTCCTACGATCCAAGAGTCATGCTGATACATCTAAGCTCCACAAATGAAGGTACAAGCCATTCAAGCAACGTCAAAGGATCAAATGAAGACTAAAAGTCGTTTTATGGACCGGTACCGATCCATAAGGCATGGTCTGGTATCGATCCCTAAATTTTGTTTAGCTGGCTACGATCTTCTGAGAGCGGTTCATTCAGGATGTGGGGAAGAAGCGGTTAAGAGAACTACGTCGGCCTTCAACTATAAATAGTGGATGATAGGCATTGTTTAGGGGATCTTTATGCTTGCATTCTAAATTTTTGTACTTCTATTGTAGCCTCTCGGGTTAATGTCGATCCACTGACTATCGATCTGTAAGATCACCCTTACAAAAGCCTTATAGAATCATAAACAAAGTTCAAGTAGACGTAGGCCAGTAATTACCCGAACCACTATAATTGTTTGTGTTTTTTCCATCATTTATTCATTTATTGTCTTCATTTTATCTTCTATAATACTTTGGGTGTTTGTGCCAACTTTTCGCGTAAACACCTGCCGCATTCAATTTTCGTAATCCAAAGATTTTTCCACCTTTTTAGTAGTTTAAATTTCTAGGCTAGTTACATGCTTAAAACTGACCATTTAATTAACAAATTCCATCCAAAAATATAATTTGTCCCAAAAACTAACCCAGCTTGGCCGATCGGACGCGACGCACATGTGTATGTGTTAACGTGTAAGGCCTTCCTCTTCAACCTAAGAGATAACATTTAGGTGCCCAAAGGTCTCAATCTCTCTCTTATAAAAACTATATTTAAAACCGATATAGTTTAAGCTACCCTGCAATATGGAACTATTCAATTTCCATACTTCTCCTCTTCTCTTTCTTTCTTCTTCTCCAAAGTAAAAAAGCTACTCATACAAGATTTATTAATTTACACTAACAATGCTCCACTAAATTTAATACTCTATTGTCATACATTGTAGAAAAACTCATAAGTATAGATATTTTATGGACTTAATCTATACGTAGTGATAACCTGTCAAAGTATGTCAGAATAAAGTGTTTACTAAGTGTTGAACCATCAATCTTATGCGGTGTATTAGATGTGTTTAACACATCATTTTCTTTCCTTTAAATAGTTTAATAGACAATATGTGGATTGGCCTTGTGTTTATATCTTGGTTTCATGAAGTGCTCTTAGACTAAGCCATAGTCTTGTAGAAAGAGGCACCACTGTTAACACCAAAAATTCACCATCGAAACTAGGTTTCGATGGAGAGTAGAGGTCGCTGAGGACCTTCTGCAAGAGCCGAAGAGATGCTTCTTGAAAAGTCATGAAGGACTCCGCAACTAAGGATCTCCATGAGATGGCTCCGCCCACAAGAGGCTTCCACACAAGATAAAGACTTTCACCTTTGGTTCCGCATGAGAGGGTTCCACAAAAGACAACTCATTGCTAACGGAAGAAGTTCCACAAGTATCGCATTCGAGAAAGAGCCTTCCGCAAGTAACGGTTCCACATTAAAGGCCTTCCGCAAGAGGCATCAACTTCATGTAAAAATATTACCTTCCGCAAATCCAATTTGCCACCTCATTCAAAGGAACCTTTCAATGGGATCGAAAGGATGCTTCTACAATAGAAGATCAGAGCATTGAATGCAGGGCAACGCCGGTTAAGCACTTTAGAAGTGCCACTTACCTTTAGAAGACCTTTCGATGGAGTCAAAAGGTTCCCTTCCACATCAAATCAGCTACCCTTCTATCATTAGATCAAAGCTATGGATGACGCATTCTCACCTTCCGATGGAAACAAGGGCATCCAAATATGTTCATAAGAGCTATAAGCCAAACTTTTGACAATGCCGAAAGGCCTTTCTTTTGCACGAGCTTGGAAGGATGCGAACGAAACTTACCTTTTGGCCCGGCCGCCTTGATCCCTACGGAAGGTGCAAACCCGCACCTATAAATAAGACCCGAGGGGTCCATTCTTGGGATTCGGATTTTAGTTTTCAAAATCATTACTATTTTTTAAAGTTTGTGACCCTAATTTCTAAATAAATTTGGGGCTTTTTCCAATAGGAATTATTATGTATACTTCAGTTCATAATAAAGAATTTCATGTTAGAGATCAATGTTGTCATGTCATTTACGTACTTTATGTCGATATAATCAAATATCGATCCTCTTTTATTATTTCATTGGTTCGAAAGGTTCAAGAGCATCCTTCTATAGAATCGAAACCATCAGCTAGTCTTAAGGGGAATTACTTGTGATATACACCTTACTCCTAAACCTTTCGATGGGGTCGAAACCCCATAGATAATACTAAGGTTACGCTACTGAATTTAAACCTACCTTTCTTTATCCTTTCGACAACGCCGAATCATTCTTGATCCACCACGTTAAACCTATCGATTGGTTCGAAATCTTCTCTACCAACCGTTTGACGGGGTCGAGACCTAGCATTTCTACATTTTGACCTTTAAAGTAGGTCATATTCTATGGAATCAATATTCTTTTCCTCATCTCCTTGGGTCCAACTATCTTCCTTAAAGGCTCTACATACGACTATTTCACCTTAAGTCTATCTACTTGGATTCTTTGGGACGTTGACCATAAATTTAGTTAACATCTAGTATTAGAAGTCCATTTAGCCTTCCAAGGACCATATCGAAAAACATTATGTATCAAGTCCTTCAACATGGATTCTTTGAGGTGTTAATCAAAAATTTTGTTAACATTTTGGCACAAAAAGGAGGGCCTGAATCTCCGCTCTTATTAAATATTCATCACATATTAATAGAGTTCTTCATTTAAAAGAATAAGATGGAAAGAACAAAGAATAACAACAATGAAATGGCTGCAGTACAATCAGCTCTGGACAATGATATAATCCCGAACTTCAACTTAGAAAATACAGATATTGGACAACCTTCAACTCTGATAAACAACGAGATTAGAGTTCGAAATTTACAACAACAAACGATTGCAATACAAATATTTCTTAAAAGGGTTCCATCTCAAGAATCATAAAGGGTTGTGAAAGGAGAAGATAAACCGCCGTCTCCAAATGAAGACCAACATGAGAATCAAGAAAGTCAAGCTAAGAGAACCATAGAGCAATCAAACAGTTTATCCATA
Source organism: Allium cepa (assembly GCA_030765085.1). Classification (NCBI taxonomy): domain Eukaryota; kingdom Viridiplantae; phylum Streptophyta; class Magnoliopsida; order Asparagales; family Amaryllidaceae; genus Allium; species Allium cepa. Next base: position 657,901,441 of record CM060938.1, on the reverse strand, counting down.
GAAGATAGTGGAGGTCACCTTAAACATTCACAACCAAATCACAAAGGATACAATAAAAAATATGCCCAATGAATTAGGGAAACATGTTATTCTATAAAAGGCCCATTTGTCAGAAGAAAAATGGCGGTTAGCATTCTCTCTCACATGTGTAACGACCTAAAATTTTAACGAATTTTAAATCGTACATAACTAATTTCACTCAAAATTTTAAACAATAAAATTATGGAATAAAATTTGATATTTGAAATGCATCTATTTAATTATAGTAATTTGTAAAAAAAATATTGAAAAATATGGAACTTAATTTATTTGTGAAATTTTAGAATATAAATTTATTAAATATGCCTGTTGAAAATTCAATATTTTGAAATTTGAATATTTTTATATAATAAAAATGTAAATTATTTTCTATGGGAGATGTCGTAATTCTTTCCACCAAATTTTAACGTCTATAGTTCCATTTATCTTATTTTCTACGTTTTGGTAGCATTTTCGGTAGTGGGAAAATTTTGAGTTTTTGTAATTTGATCGTATCGGTGATCTATGTTTACCATTCTATTCATCTCATCGTGCTGATCTCCGTAGTATATTTATTTTTTGTATTCTGAGGCCCGATACGCGACGGAAACAACAACAAAAAAGGTGTCATATCGGTACAGTATCTGTGACTTTTTATTTCCTTTTCCATTTTAAACTACAGCCATGGCAACCAAGCAACGATTAATTGCTTTAATTATTTTACCGGATGCAAGCTTGTAACCGTTGCCATTTCAACCATCCTATATTATATTTTGCCTTTCCACTTTCGCTTGCTGTTCATTCAGTTCTCATTGTATTGTATTATATTTTATTCTATTCTATATTTTTTTGTTTTGTTTCATTCTCTCGTTCTTCTCCTCCATATTTCCGTCGAGCTCTCATCTGTGTCATTTTCCATTTTCCTGAAGCAATAACTCAAAGCCTCTCCTCGCGTGCTCACCTACATTCATCTCTATGCTTCTCACTCAACCAGGGTGCCTAGCCCTCTGACCCACGCCCAGAAAAAAAAGGCAAAAGCTCCACCCACCGTGCAACTTCCCTCCGATCACCCGACCTAGGACAATGCCGAGCACCTCCCTACCGCCGCTCCTCAACCCTGACCGGGTTGCACCCCACCGCGCCACCACCACTACACGCCGCCCAAAACCGAGGGCGTCTCACCCAATCGTCGGCTCCTCATCACCGGTGTAACGACCCGCAAATCCATACCCCTTGAGTCAACTCTATTCTACATCAATCAACTCAAGTTGAAAAGAAATACGAACCATTTGGGTTAAAGAAGAAGAGGTAGAAGAAGAGAAACAGAAAACAACAACAGAATATTACCATCGCAGCGGAATAAAATATAATAGGTAATCATAGATCTTTACACAAAAACAAATACTATGTCTTTTTATACATACATCATCACAGTTCAACAACATCAATAACATTCAACTGGATACACAGCGGAATAATAATAGCAAGTACGGAAGTACGTATCGCCATCCAGCTCGTCTCCTGAGCTCCACAGCATCCTTTCCTGAATTCTATAATACTCGGTCTAACCCGAGCATTATAGTTAAATAACACCCGAGTCAGTTTGGAATACCAGCGTGGGAAATCACACTGAAATTGAATATTAAAGTTTCAAAAATTCTTTTGAAAACAAAAGAATCTCGTAAGACCACGCCACAAATAAACATGTCGGAATTTTACCTTACGATGGCTAAAACATTTCTTATTAAAATCCTCTGATATTATAATAGGGTCTATCTACAAATACTTATTAAAATAGCCGAAATTGTTACATCTATTAAATTCCAGCTACTAGCCACAGAGTGGGTAATACAATAAAAACTCGTAAAAGGTGCGTAGGGAGAATGGATTTCCAACTAATGACTAGGCACTGGGGTACCACTTGTCACAGTACCTGGTCTAGATCAGCGTACCGAGGATCACTTCCGACCCCCTGCAACACAAGACCCGGACTACCCCTTACTGGATAATCCCGAGTAAGATCACCCCACGGTTGAGATCAGCAACCACACCACTAAGCCGAAATAAAAAGGGACATCTAGACAGGGATGACCTTACCCGGAAATGGGCGCTTCCCACCAAGCCTTGCTGCATAACCCATGATTTTCAGTCATTCCCGGTTTATAAGGCTTGAGGCTAAGTGTTACCTTTAAGATCGTTTCACTTAGAATGCTCATCATCCACCTGACGATGTTCTGAAAGCATTCATACATACAAGTCCACTCCGGGTTCGAATGAAACCGAATGCACTATTCCTACTACATCCATTTTGGAAATGTCCTCAGGATTAGTAAGCACTTCACTGCTCCATCTTCGTATCTAAACTCGTTTTCCCACGAAAACGTACAAACCGGATCGAAGTGGTTTTCGAGAAATTAATCCCGATCCCGGTCTCTTCGAAACGATCAGCGCATTTGGCCAATATTGATAGTCGGTTATTTAACTATCAATTAACATTCACAACAACCATCCAACATAAATAATTTCACCAAATTATTTATTAAACTCAAATTATCTTTACAAGATATATTTCCACTTTTCAACCCTTAAAAAAATAGTTTCAAACCCCACTCTTCTCATCGAATGAATTTCCAAATAATTATTTCCACTGAAAACACCAAGTACAAAGCTTTAGATTTTTAAAATAATTTAAAACACTTTATAAATAAATTATATATTTTAACATTTAGATTGAGAACTACTTCAATACTTTATTAAAAATATACATTTGAGGAATATTTAAAATGAGGTTAGTTTTATAAAATATAAACTAGATTTTCTCTTTTAAAACAAATACCGAGTCACTTTTTAATAATTACTATTATAATAGATTAAAAGAAAATACTTACTTTAGAATTTGAATATTTTAGAAATAATAAATTTTCCAAAACTTGCTTTTTAAAACAACTTTAAAACTTTTAACTTATATTTAAAAATTTACTTTGAAAATGTACTTGGTTATCCAGGGAGTATTTCCAATTTCAATCACTTAAATCAATTTTCCAAATTGATTTTCAATTTACTCCATTTGAAATAAATTTCTTTACTTACTCAATTCATTTCAAAATTCATTAATTATGGACTTTATTATTATTATTATTATTATTTTCCGTTTGATTTTAAATCTTTTAACTGAAATATACAAATTTCAGATTTTCCCAATTCTTCTTTATTCTTTTCAAAATTTAAATCTTAAATTTAAAATAAATGCTTTGTTCTTTTAAATAATAACACTGAAGTTTAAAATTCATTAACTTTCTGTTTATTCAAAATTTCCTTTTCATATACGGAATTTATTTATTAGAATTTTAAAACCACTACTATTCTTATCCAGTTCATTTTTAATTTATTTAAATTTTCTATAATTGTTTCACTTACAAACTCTCTTCCTTTTATTTTCAAAATTCCAATTCTATAAATTTTGATAACTCAGTGTATCGAAATATATTCAAGTAAACCCTATCATCCAATATTACAACTACCAATAATATTCATTAAAGAATATCGAATATTCATGACCGAGAATATTAAACAACATAAATAATTTTGAGGAATCCAGTGGGATCCCTCCAACCTATTTTCCTACATCCACAGACGTTGGCACAATATATAATACCAATTCCACTTCGAGATGGAATATTGCGGTATATGGGTTTTTATATAAAATCATCCGCTATTATACGGCGCATAGGGTCTCATCCGCTATAAAATGCAGGAAATGAATCATTCCAAGATATATTATATACTACTATATATAATATTGCACATCCAATCCAAACAATCAATCAACCAATTATTTAAATTTAACCATTTAAATTAAAATTATAACCAGATGAGTGAGATTAACTCATCTTTAATTTTTGTTTTGCAATCTACTACAATATTGCTTTGGATTTCCTTATGTTTGACCTTGTTGGAAAAACAAACTCAGGAAGTCCACCTCACTCGAATCGTGAAACCCTGCAGCCTCCAAGGTGATTACACGGTTGCAACTCGAGTTCAAGCTCAAGCTCAAAATCCTAAATCGTCGACCTCACCGCGCCTCCACGCCGTATCGCGACCACCTAAAGCCATAGCAGTACTAGCCACGACGCGATCAAAACTTCCAATGCCTCCTCCCACAAGGCCCTTTTCTTTGCTCGCAAGCGTCCCTTCGATTGCCGCCGAACCCCTAGAAATCCAAACCCTAGTTCGCCTCTCTGGTCGAACGCGAACCTCCCCTTCCACTTGAACGAACGTCGCGGCAATAAATTGACTCAGCCCTAGCTTCGTCCGGCATCGCGAGTCTCCCCCGCATCGAAGTCGACATCGCTTTTGATTTCGCCGTCAACGACGTGCACAAGTGACCCCCCTTTTTCTTTCGCCATTTATTTTTTTATTTTTTTTGAATTTAACTGAGGAGAGGAACGAGGTTCGATGGGTTTTAGAAAATAAACTGAAATGTTTCGGCCATTATTCTTACTTTAAAGACGTGTGTGGAAGCTTCAGAAGGAAGACAATGCGTGTATAGTGTTCGATTATATTATTTATTTTCAAATTCAAATTTAAATTGTCCAAAAATTACAACACAAAATTCTGAACTCTTATCAAGGCGTGTCGCTAGGCGTTCATAATGTTATAAACCTATTCCGAACACAATGGAAAAGGTTCCGAGTCCTAATTCGATCGTATGGAGAAGATAGCTCTTTAAATCGAATTAAAGTATTAAATTTTCGATATTAATTCTAGCGCGTTTATATATCGTGTGCTCACAAAACAAATCCGATCAATACGAAATTTGAAATCAGATAATAATATAATATTACGGATCCAATGGAACTGGTTTCGTCGAATTCCGAGAATGTGCCTCAGAAGGCTATTTTTAAATATCGATTTAAATGATATATTATTAAAACTTAACAAAACATTCCAAATTCAATTTCAATACTTTTACTATCTTCAGTATTATCAATATAAATTTTACAGACCTTTAAATTATATTTTTTACAGGCTTAAAATTCCAGATTCAACATATTACCCAAATTTCCAATAATTAAATTCAATAATTCAATTTCCAAATAATGGTGATATTTGAAATTTAAGTCACAAATTAACTTTTAAATATTTAAAATCCATTAAATATCCCGATTTCAAATGCCTAAAAATTTCGGGTCGCCACATTCCTCCCCCCTTAAAAGAATTTCGTCCCTGAAATTACTAGTTAGGAAGAATGGTCTAACACCCGTTTACCTTTTTTCCAAAACCAAACAATTTTATTCGCTTGCCATAACATATTTTTTTATTAAAGACCCACTATTACTTCAACCAACTTTCCAAAACCTTTCATAGTTTCCAAATAACTTTACTTATTCAACCATTCAAATTATAATTTGAAACCAAATTTTGAATTATCAAAATTTTCTCAAAAATTTTCGAACTCCCTAAATTTTCGAAATTTTTTGCCAGTGTCTCCTTTGCGTGGCTAGTTCGGTACAACTACAAAATGCCTCTACGGGATCCCAAATCCCAAAAGAAAACAAAAGCCAAGTGGCTAGATCAAAAACCCAATCAAATTTCATACAGAAATTTAAACGCATACCTTTTTAGTCGGACAATTCAAATTTATCATCTGAAATCAAAACCAATTTTCCTTTTCCCTTTTAATACCTGCATATCCTATTTAGCAATAATATCCAATCACAACTTTCAAAACATTTTATTGACTTCCTTACAAAGTGCCAATATTTATTCATTCAAATATTAACTTGGAATTTATTTGCAATATCAATTTCCAATAAAGAATTCACCATTCCTTTCTTAAGTTTAGTATAATCGATTTATATGCTTCTTTATTTATTTTCACTTTACCACTATAGTTTATATCTATTTCTATTCAAATTAGTTTTTCCCATTTACATATGAATTCAATTTATATCCAACTCTAAATATTGAATTTTATCTTCCATTTATAACTGATTCATATCACTATTTCAAATTAGTTTCATTCACTAATTTATTTCAATTTCCAATTTGAAATCATTTTGTCGTTGACAAAACTTTTCCCAAAAAATTTCAAAAAAATTCCTAACTCCCAAAATTTTGGTAGAGTCTCCTTTGTACTGAGGAGCTTTTGCAATTTGACAAAAGATATAAATATATATACATCGACCCACCCGGTCGGAAAAACAAAAACAGTTCATATTTCCTATTTTTATTGCGTATACGTACCTTATTTAGCATTTATAAGCAAGTGGCTTATTTATTCAGTAGTTAACGTGTTCAAAATCCAGCCAAACGGCATCCCGGTACGTGTACTTACTCAATTTAAACATGTAAGTGCAATATATATAAAGTTTAACAATATTTCACTTATTTGTAATAGTTAAACACCTGAATTCTAACAGCAATGCACACCAAACACTTTCCGTAAGCAATTTATACAGTTTTAATACTAATTCAACTGTTTTCAGTTAATTCATATACCATTTTCATTCAATTTGAATGGTTTACAGCCCACTTGCTTATATTCCATTCATTTTTAATTTTAAACTAACCCATATTATTCCAATTGATTTTAAAAATCAATTCCATTCACTTCTGTTAATACATTTACTTTTGTTTACGATAAAATGACTAATTTTCTGTGCAAATTTGATGTTATTCATGCAAATAACAATTACTTAAGATTATAACCATTTTAAATTGATTCCAACTCAATTTATATTTATTTCCTTCTATTTTAATTCATTCACAACCATTTTATTTAACTCGACACATTCCATTTCAATTTTGATTCACGGTCCGCTCATTTTTGTTTCATTTCTTATCCGCATTCATTTAAAACCATTCTATTAAACTTGAAAACATTCTATTTTTCTTATTGTCTCTAAGTTGTTTCAATTCCTTAACAATTTAAATGGTTTACAATTATTTATTTTAGAATTTCATTCCATTAAATATTATTTGTAACTCACTGAATTTTATTCGATTCAAATTTATTTTCACTTGATGTAAATCCAACCCAATATCATTAAACTTAGTTTAAGTTGAATTCAATTCAACTCTCCTCCATCTATTTAGCTTAAGTTAATTTACTTCAATTGATTACAAGGCCACTTTCAATTTTATTACCACCCAACTGGGTTTTACTTGCAACCAAAACAATCCCAACTTTAATCTATTTCCAATCATATTTACTTCATTAACAATTCAAGTCGAATTTAATTTAAACTCGAGTTTTTTTTCCAAACTTCATTACTAACTCACAATTCAGCTTCTATTTAACTACATTAGGTTCCATTTACATATTTCATTAACTAATTTATTATCTAATTAGTTCTTTCCCCATTTATAATTCAATACCTGATTTTTAATCTCAAAAATCACTTTGTTAAATTTTCTTAAGTTCAATTTATTTTATAATTCAAGTTTGTATTTTTGTTTTATTTTCCAAATCATCAAACAATATTTATTTTGGGTTTTCTATTCCACTTTCTAGTTTTATAAGTCATAATTTATTATTTTACACATTTCCATTCATTCTGGGCTTGAATATATTCGTCTCTATTTTTAACTCGAGCCTTACACTTATTTATATCACAACACATTTTTATTCCATGAACTTTTAATTCTTTTATAAGTTATTCTAATTCATTTATTCCAATCCAATTCTTATCTAACTTATTTCCATTAATTCAAGGATCTAATTCCATTCAATATCACTCATAGCTCAACTGAATTTTATTCCAATTCAATTCTATTTTATTTTAACTCAGATTCATTTAATTCAATTCGATTCAATTTTCTTTCTCAATCCAAGTTAATTTCATTTTTAACTTTTCACTTTAAATTGAAATTCCAACATTCAAAGCTTATATTCTCTTCCTGATTTAAAAATCGTCTCAATTTATAAGCTTACAACCTCTCTCATCAGGATTTTTAAACACTCCCGACTTTTGGGTTTCAAATCATTTTGAAATCTCAACATCTCAAAATCACACTTCTCAAAAATTTTAAACCAATCCTAGTTTTTATTCTCAACAATTTTCCTTTGAAAATTTCAAAAACAGCTAGCTTTTCTGAACAAATCAATTTGGCAGCAATCCGTCACTTAGAAACTCGAAAACGAACATCGACGATGCTGCAGTCATCACCGAAGTTATTTTCCAGCGACTGAAGTGAGCTCAGTGCTATATCCCTTTCCAAAATCTTTGAAAATCATTTTCAAACCCAAAGGAATTTAATTTTTTAAATTTTCAAATCCTTTTAATCTATATTCAAATATTATTCTAAAATTTTATCTTATTTTTAATTATTAATCATACTATAATTCACATTTATAGTTTACGTTTACAAATCCCATTTATTTTACAAATTTATTCCTTAATCTTTGCTTATTATTTCAATTTCTAGTTAATTTTTTACACAATAATGATAATAATTTAAATATCATCATTCCTAACATCCAAGCAACCATATATTAGCTAAAATAGTTTACAAAAAATTTTCTTTATATCAAAATATATTTTTGGGTAAAATTATTTCATTCACTCACATTTAAAACAATACCGTGTCAAAGTTCTATTCAAGTGTTTAGAAACCCCTTCGATACAGTTGTCTAGAATGTGCCGACGAAGGTTCATATGCCACTCAATAAACCAATCAACACAATATAAACCATTTTTACACCCACAAACAAATACGCGCTCATATCTATTAATACGCTCAACTCATTCTAGAGTACTACAGACTCTAATTTAAATGAGTAATTCCCACCAGAGCCAAGGTTATCACCAACCTAAGCTATGATACAAACTGTAACGTCCCGCAAATCCGTACCCCTGGAGTCAACACTATTCTACATCAATTAACTCAAGTTGAACAGAAATACGAACCATTTGGGTTAAAGAAGAAGAGGTAGAAGAAGAGAAACAGAAAACAACAACAGAATCTTACCATCGCAGCGGAATAAAATATAATAGGTAATCATAGATCTTTACACAAAAACAAATACTATGTCTGTTTATACATACATCATCAGAGTACATCATCAGAGTTCAACATCATCAATAACATACAACTGGATACACAGCGGAATAATAATAGCAAGTACGAAAGAACGTGTCGCCATCCAGCTCGTCTCCTGAGCTCCACAGCATCCTTTCCTGAATTCTATAATACTCGGTCTGACCCGACATTATAGTTAAATAACACCTGAGTCAGTCTGGAATACCAGCGTGAGAAATCACACTCAAATTGATTATTAAAGTTTCAAATATTCTTTTGAAAATAAAAGCATCTCGTAAGACCACGCCACAAATAAACATGTCGGGTTTTTACCTTAGGATAGCTAAAACATTTCTTATTAAAATCCTCTGATATTATAATAGGGTCTATCTACAAATACTTATTAAAATAAGCGAAATTGTTACATCTATTAAATTCCATCTACTAGCCACAGAGTGGGTAATACAAACAAAACTCGTAAAAGGCGCATAGGGAGAATGGATTTCCAACTAATGACTAGGCACCGGGGTACCACCTGTCATAGTACCTGGTCTAAATCAGCGTACCGAGGATCACTCCCGATCCCTTGCAACACAAGTCCCGGACTATACCTTACTAGATAATCCCGAGTAAGATCACCCCACGGTTGGGATCAGCAACCGCACCACTAAGCCGAAATAAAAAGGGACATCTAGACAGGGATGACCTTACCCGGAAATAGGTGCAACCCACCAAGCCTTGCTGCATAACCACTGATTTTCAGTCATTCCCGGTTGATGAGGCTTGAGGCTAAGCGTTACCCTTAAGATCGTTTCACTTAGAATGCTCATCGTCCACCTGACGATGTTCTGAAAGCATTCATCCATACAAGTCCATTCCGGGTTCGAAAGGAACCGAAGGCACTATTCCTACTACATCCATTTTGGAAATATCCTCAGGATTAGTAGCGACTAGCCCTTGCACTTCACTGCTCCATCTTCGCATCCAAACTCGTTTTCCCACGAAAATGTACAAACCGAATCGAAATGGTTTTCGAGAAATTAATCCCGATCCCGGTCTCTTCGAAACGATCAACGCATTTGGCCAATGTTGATAGTCGGTTATTTAACTATCAATTAACATTCACAACAACCATCCAACATAAATAATTTCACCAAATTATTTATTAAACTCAAATTATCTTCACAAGATATATTTCCACTTTTCAACCCTTAAAAAAATAGTTTCAAACCCCACTCTTCTCATGGAATGAATTTCCAAATAATTATTTCCACTGAAAACACCATGTACAAAGCTTTAGATTTTTAAAATAATTTAAAACACTTTATAAATAAAGTATATATTTTAACATTTAGATTGAGAACTACTTCAATACTTTATTAAAAATATACACTTTAGGAATATTTAAAATGAGGTTACTTTTATAAAATATAAACTAGTTCTTCTCTTTTAAAACAAATACCGAGTCACTTTTAAACAATTACTATTATAATAGATTAAAAGAAAATACTTACTTTAGAATTTAAATATTTTAAAAGTGATAAATTTTCCAAAACTTGGTTTTTAAAACAACTTTAAAACTTTTAACTTATATTTAACAATTTACTTTGAAAATGTACTTAGTTATCGAGGGAGAATTTTCAATTTCAATCACTTAAATCAATTTTCCAAATTGATTTTCAATTTACTCCATTTGAAATAAATTTCTTTACTTACTCAATTCATTTCAAAATTCGTTAATTATGGACTTTATTATTATTATTATTTTCCGTTTGATTTTAAATCTTTTAACTAAAATATACAAATTTCAGATTTTCCTAATTCTTCTTTATTCTTTTCAAAATTTAAATCTTAAATTTAAAATAAATGCTTTGTTCTTTTAAATAATAACACTGAAGTTTAAAATTCATTAGCTTTCTGTTTATTCAAAATTTCCTTTTCATATACGGAATTTATTTATTAGAATTTTAAAACCACTAATATTCTTATCCAGTTCATTTTTAATTAATTTAAATTTTCTATAATTATTTCACTTACAAATTCTCTTCCTTTTATTTTCAAAATTCCAATTCTATATATTTTGATAACTTAGTGTATCGAAATATATTCAAGTAAACCCTAGCATCCAACATTACAACTACCAATAATATTCATTACAGAATATCGAATATTCATAACGGAGAATATTAAACAATATAAATAATTTTGAGGAATCCAGTTGGATCTCTCCAACCACCGAACCATAAGATTCCTATGATCTAAGAGTCATGCGGATACATCTAAGCTCCAAAATGAAGGTACAAGTCATTCAAGCAACGTCGAAGGATCAAATGAAGATTAAAAATCATTTTATGGATCGGTAGGCATGATTTGGTATCGATCCCTAAATTTTGTTTAGCTGGCTACAATCTTCTGAGAGTGGCTCCTTTAGGATGTGGGGAAGAACATGGTTAAGAGAACTCTGTCATCCTTCATCTATAAATAGTGGATGATAGGCATTGTTTATGGGATCTTTTTGCTTGCACTCTAAACATTTTTACTTCTATTATAACCTCTCGGGTTAATACTGATCCATAGACTATCGATCCTTTAGATCATCCTCGTAAAAACCTTATAGAATCATAAACAAATTTCAAGTAGAAGTAGGCCAGTGATTAGCCGAACCACTATAATTGTTGAGTGTTTTTTCCATCGTTTGCTCATTTATTGTCTTCATTTTATCTTCTATAATATTTTGGGTGTTCATGCCAACTTTTGGTGTAAACACCTTCCGTGTTCAATTTTCATAATCCAAATATTTTCCACCATTTTAGTAGTTTAAATTTCTAGGCTAGTTACATGCTTAAAACTGACCCATTTAAGAAACAAATTCCATCCAAAAATATAATTTGACCCAAAACCAAACCCAGCTTGGCCGATGGGAGGCGACGCACGTGTGTATGTGTTAACATGCAAGGCCTTCATCTTCAACCCAAGAGAAAACATTTAGGTGCTCAAAGGTCTCAATCTTTCTCCTTTGAAAACTATATTTAAACCTATATAGTTTAAGCTATCCTGCAGTATAGAACTATTCAATTTCCATACTTCTCCTCTTCTCTTTCTATCTTCTTCTCCAAAGTAAAAAAGCTACTCGCACAAGATTTATTAATTTACACTAATAATGCTTCACCAAATTTAAATACTCTTTTGTCATATATTGTAGAAAAACTCATACATAAGTATAGATATTTTATGGACTTAATCTATACATAGTGATAATATGTCAAAGCATGTCAGAATAAAGTAGTTACCAAGCATTGAACCATCAAATTTATGCGAGGTGTTGGTGTTTAACACATAATTTTCTTTCCTTTAAATAGTTTGAAAGACAATATGTAGATTGGCCTTGTGTTTATATCTCAGTTTCATGAAGTGCTCTTAAACTAAGCCACAGTCTCGTAGAATGCGGCACCACTATTAACATCAAAAATTCATCATCGAAACTAGGTTTCGATGGAGAGTGGAGGTCACTGAGGACCTTCTGCAAGAGCCAAAGAGATGCTTATGGAAAGGTCAAGAAGTATTCCGCAACTAGGGATCCGTATGAGATGGTTATACCCACAAGAGGCTTCCACATATGATAAATACTTTCACCTTTGGTTCCGCATAAGAGGGTTCCACAGAAAACAACTCACTGCTAACGGAAGACGTTCGACAAGTATCGCATTCGTGAAAGAGCCTTCCGCAAGTAATGGTTCCGCACTGAAGGCCTTCCGCAAGAGACATCAGCGTCATGTAAAAATATTACCTTCCGCAAATCCAATTTGCCACCTCATTTAAAGGAACCTTTCAATGGGATCGATAGGATGCTTCTGCAATAGAAGATCAGAGCACTGGATGCAGTGCAATGCCGGTCAAGCACTTCAGAAGCGCCACTTACCTTTAGAAGACCTTTCGATGAAGTCAAAAGGTTCCCTTCCGCATCAAATCAGCTTCCCTTCCATCATTACAACAAAGCTGTGGATGTCACATTCTCACTTTCCGATGGAGACAAGGGCATCCAAATATGTTTAGAATAGCTATAAGCCAACCTTACGACAATGCCGAAAAGACTTTCTTTTGCACGAGATCGGAAGGATGCGAGCGAAACCTACCTTCCGGCACGGTCGCCATGACCCTACGGAAGGTGCAAATCCGCACCTATAGATTAGACCCGAGGGGTCCATTCTTGGGATACAGATTTTAGTTTTCGAAATCACTACTATATTTTAAAGTTTGTAACCCTAATTTCTGAATAAATTTGGGGTTTTTTCCAACAGATATTATTATGTAAACTTCAGTTCATAATAAAGAATTTCATGTTAGAGATCAATGTTGTCATGTCATTTACATACTTTATGTCGATATAATCAAATATCGATCCTTTTTTCTATTTCATGGGTTCAAAAGGTTCAAGAGCATCTTTTTACTGGATTCAATCCCCCTCCGAAACCCCTTGAAATAGTGAATCCTTTTAAGATGCATTCTACGAAAATTCCTTTCGACAAGGAGTTCATTTAAGATCTAAACTACAGAATCGAAACCATCATCTAGTCTTAAGGGGCATTACTTAGGATATACTCCTTACTTCTAAACCTTTCGACGGGGTCGAAACCCCACATATAATATTGAGGTTACACTACTGAATTTAAACCTACCTTTCTTTAGCCTTTCGACGAAGCCAAATCGTTCTTGATCCACCGAATTAAACCTATCGCCTGGTTCGAAATCTTCATTCTTCCAACCTATTGACAGGGTCGAAACCTAGCATTTATACATTTTAACCTTTAAAGTAGGTTATATTCTATGGAATATGGAATCAGGATTCATTTCCTCATCTCCGAGGGCCCAACTATCTTCCTTAAATGCTCTACATACAACATTTCACCTTAAGTCTATCTACTTGGATTCTTTGGTGTGTTGATCATAAATTTGATTAACACCTAGTATTAGAAGTCCATTTAGCCTTCCAAGGACCATATTGAAAAATGTTATGTATCAAGTCCTTCAGCATGGATTCTTTGGGGTGTTAACAAAAATTTGTGTTAACATTTTGGCGCTAAAAGGAGGGCCTGAACCTATGCTCCTGTTAAATTTTCATCACAGATTAATAGAGTTCTTCATTCAAAAGAAGAAGAAGGAAAGAACAAATAAAAGCAACAATGAAAAGGCTGCAGTACAATCAGCTCTGGAAAATGATATAATCCCGAATTTCAACTTAGAAAATACAGAGATTGGACAACCTTCAACTCTGATAAACAACGAGATTAGAGTTTAGAATTTACAACAACAAATGATATCAATACGAGAATTGCTTGGAAGGGTTCCGTCTCAAGAATCATTAAGGGTTGTGAAGGGAGAAAATGAACCGCCGTCTCCAAATGAAGACTAACATGAGAATCAAGAAAGTCAGGCCAAGAACCGTTGAGCAATCAAATAGTTTAGTCATAGAAGACGGTGGAGGTCACCATAATAACATTCACAACCAAATCATAGAGGATAAAATAAAACATATACTCAATTAATTAGGGAAACATGTTATCCTATAAAAGGCTCATTTGTCAGAAGAAAAGATGGTAGTTAGCATTCTCCCTCACATGTGTAATGACCTGAAATTTTAACGAATTTTATATCGTACTTACATGATTTTATTCAAAATTTTAAAAAATAAACTTGTGGAATAAACTTTAATATTTGAAATGCAAATATCTATTTAATTATAGTAATTGGTGAAAATTTACTGAAAAATAAGGAAGTTAATTTATTTGTGAAAATTTAAAATATAAATTTGTTTAGTATGTGTGTTGAAAATTCAATATTTTCGAAATCTGAATATCTTTTATATAATAAAAATGCAATCATTTTCTGAGAAAGGAGTCGTAATTCGTTCCGTCAAATTTGGACGTCTCTATAGCTTCGTTTATCTTATTTTCTGCATTTTGGCAGCATTTTCGGTAGCGGAAAAAATTCGAGTTTTTATAATTTGATCGTATCGTTGATATATGTGTACCATTCTATTCATCTCATCGTGCTGATCTCCGTAGTATATTTATTTTTGTATTCTAAGGCCCGGTACGCGACGAAAACAAAAAAAAATTGGTGCCATATCGATACCGTATCCGTGACCTTTTGTTTCTTTTGTCATTTCAAATTACAGCCGAGATAGCCGAGCGACAATTAATTGCTTTAATTATTTTACCAGATTCAGGCATGTGTCCGTTGCCATTTCAGCCATCCTATATTAATAGGAAACAAGATTGTCTCTTGGATGTTTGACATCTCGTCCTATATTAATATGAATATCAAAGTCATTTCCTCTGTCCAATCTACGATATAACGGACGGAGCTGAAAGTTTCATGGATCGACGATTTGCAAGAAAATTAAAAAAAAAATAGAGATTGCGGATAATAATGCTATACAAATACTTTAGAATGTAATAATGACATTCTTAATTATAGAACATGAATCTTGCTTTCAGTTTAATCAAGTCACGATGTGATGTGCTTCCGCTGCAGAAACCACAAACTAATAAAAAAAATTCCAGTTCCAACTTTCAAATCCATTGTCAAGAGCAATATTATTATTTTTAGACGAATCAGCCTTGGTTTTCAATAAAACCGTTGGTTATAAAAGTACTACGTCCCATAAAGTCTACGTATTGTTGTTATAGATTGTGCATATAAGTATACATAATAATGCACAACATTTATTATGATGATCATTTTAGTGGTTCCTTTCCTGTACATATGATCTAGGTAAGCATGAACATATGAATGCCTGTTTTTCAAATAAAACAGAAAGCTTATTATGGTTGAAATATTGAACATGGTTTGTATTACCGTTAGAAAGTGTGTTCACTGAGTGGTCTTTTTTTTTTAAAAAAAATTTGTTTTTCGTCTCCAAAACTGCAACAATAATATAAACGGATATACACCAAACAAAAAGGCTGGGTGGCACCAAACGAGCATCTTATTCTTGCCTCCACCTAACCTACTTTATATGACCTATCAACGCGATTTCACTGATAAGAGTCCATCAATCGGATGATGTGAAATCCACTGCGCCTCTTCAAAGATCAAATCCACTGAGCATGCCATTGTAAAAAAGCTTGCAGTTTTCAGCCCAAGTTTGCTACCCACGTCGTAAGCCCAAGTTAACATCGCATCGTAAACCAACGCATGAACCGGTTGATTAGCCGACCGAAACGACTCGGTTAATGTGTCCGAGCCAACAATTTCTAAGCGGGCAAGGTAGTCTTTGGTAGTGGAAGCGGATGCAAACCCGAACTGGTCGAACCCGTCCGAGATGGTAACGATGGAAACTGGGCCGGGTTTGGGCTGGGTTGAGCTGGAAATGTAGCGGGTTATGGCTAGGCTGGTTTTTATGCCATGAAAGGATAGACGTTTGGCGAACTGGAACATCGGGTTTATGTGACCTTGGTTTGGATATGGAAGGAGGAGCACATGTGGTTGTCTCTTTTGCTCCATTGCCTGAAGCCTTTTTGTTGTAGGATTATACATGTAATGTCATTGAAGAACCACGCGTGTAATAATTCGAAGCCTCTCCTCGTGTGCTCACCTACCTTCATCCGTGTGCTTCTCACTCAACCTGGGAGCCTAGCCCTCTGATCCACGCCCAGAAAACAAAAAGCAAAAAGCACCACCCACCGTGCCACTTCCCTCCGATCACCAGCCCTAGGACAACGCATATATATGCACGCCAAATAAACTGCCATTTATTAGCTGGGTTGACCAAATTACAGTACCTATAATGCTTGATTTATTACTTTGACTCTTGGTATTTCAAACCCGAGAGCGTCTCACCCAATCGTCGGTACCCCATCACCCGAGTTCCCCCGATCGAACACTAGCCACCGCCGTGCCCCTGCTCCCACCCTAAGCCTGACCGAAGTCCCCTTCACGACCGAAGCATCCCCACCCTCAACCAAGACTCCACCTGCAACCTACTCTGCCAATTTGCAATGCACGGTCCTTTTTGATTTTGCTTTCCATATATACATATGCTGTTGTTGGAACCATATATGCTCTCGTGTGCCCTCAAGCACATATATGCGTACACACACACACACACACACACACACACATATATATATATATATATATATATATATATATATATATATATATATATATATATATATATCTTGTGGTGGGTTTTCTGCATTTACTTTGAACTCCACCCTGTCTACCTTATCTTTAGTCACCATCGTGCCTTCTAGTCTTTTGAATTGTGCATATATACTTGGATAGTATACATATATTGGGAGTTTGTTTGTTATTTTCATATTTTGTTGCTTTGCTGTTATGGTCGATTCTGTTCTCAGCCTTGAACTCATGTTTCTTCAATTGACATGGAAGAAAACAAATAGTCATTCCTTCCATTTATGGTCCCATCAATGACATTCCAGACAGCCCATAACTGATTATATAATATGACCTAACATTGTAATGGGAAATGAAGTCTGTTACATCTTTGTCACCCTTTAATGGGAAATGATGCTGAATAAAGTCTGTTACATCTTTGTCACCCTTTAATGCGTTTTTTACTTTCCATGCCACATGTTTGTGGTCTACTTGCTACAACCAGAAGCATTAAATGCGTGTGATGGATCCATTAGCTTTTTATTCGTCATTTGTCAACAAATATTAAATTGATGAGTCAGTTAGACAAATATTAAATTGATTTCATGTTTTATAGATCTAATAAGAGGCGTAAAAAATGGATTTTATGTCGCGAAAGGTTACAAAACATCACAAGTACACAAACGCGGCCTAAATTTATATCGCAAAAAACTTTAACATTTACATTGCCGATATGGTTTGTACCAGCTGCATGTTGACATGGGGAGTTAACCTCCCCGCTCATCTAGTCATCATAAAGGTAAAAGTTGAGCTGAACCTACCTTTGATTCTCGTTCAATTAATTAAAGGCATTGCACATGAATAAAGATTGTTAACTTTGGAATTTTCTGTTTGTTTATTTTGAGCAAGAGTTGATTAATTAAAAATGTTTTACACGATGAACTTTAATGCTAAATGCAATTTCTTCAACGTGGATTATTCTTTAACGTATGCTTGGCTCCATTTTATTATTACTTATTGACGACTTGGGATCAAATATTTGGTATTCATGTATAATAGGCTTCCGAAGATGAAAAATTGAACACAAAACAAAACGAAGCAAAACAAAAGCAGCAGCAGATGCTGCAACGATGGTAAGACAGAGCAGAATAACAATGAGTCAACAGCTAAAAAGAGCAAGGAAAAGTAGACTACAGAGCCACATATGCAATACGGATTGATTTTTTAATAACATAAGCATATTGTGTAATGTTTCTTCTATACCATATCAAGATTCCAAACATCAAATAAGAGCTCCAAGCAAATAGGACAGTACGTACTATTTCTTTCCAAATACAATATAGATATGAAAACGGTCCTTTAACAGCATCCGGCGACTAAAAGAGTTTGCTCACCCAAATATAAAGAGAGACGCATGCACCTTATTAAAAACTTCATCATTGCTCAACCCAAAACCCTCCATCATACAGTTTTATCCAATTAAACAGAATATTAACAAAGCACACAACCCCCGCTAGTAATCAAAAGGCCACCCTGAATAATCCATCTCGTGATGAATGTTGTCTTCATCACGACCATCAGCAGCAGCTGTAGTTGAACTAGAGCCATTGCTACTGTTCGTAGAATTACGAAATGGCCAAAGATGAGAGAATGGGTTCCTTCTCGAACCACCTTCTCCCCCTCCATTTCTATTAACTTCATGACTAGAAGAAGAAGATGAAGTAGTATATAGAACTACTGTTGCTGTTACAGCCATAGCCAGGAGGCAGCTGAAGGCGGCAAACGGGGCAAGAATTATGCTGAACCAACCAAGGCACGATACACTCCGAATGATACAGATGCTTACACGGCATCTCTCTAAGTTCACATCCGAGCTCGAACCTCTCTTTGCAGACCGGGCAGTGAGAGTCTCCACCTCTGAGATGCCTGCCGTTTATCTCGACGCTCGGGATCGCGTTTATGGAGGATCGAGCGGCGGGGGACGGTCCACGCCTATCGCTCCTTGTAAGCATCCCGAGCAGTTCTTCTATCCCGATCAAACCGTGGTCGTTGATCGTGAGGCTCGGTCTGCGGTGGACGTCGATCTCCCGCATCCTTCCGGAAGCGTGCTGCCTCATGAACGCGAGATAGAGCCCGCATCGCGCTAAATGGATGGTCGGGATCGTGGATGGGGTCCAGTTGGAGAAGCTCGAACGGTGCGGATAGGTCGTCGTCCACTTCGTCGAGTTGTTCAACGCAATATGAAACATGATGATAATATGAAAATTTGACCATCAGCATGTGAAGCGCATCAATTGTTCAACGTGGTTGGAAAGGGTGTATTTTCTGGTTTACTATGTTCATGCCTTAGATGCATTGCATGCATCCAAACTGGAATCAAGTAATTATTATCCATGAACACTCTGTATACACACATGCGTGTGTAAAATTGTCCTAAAATAATAACCAACAGACTTGCCCAAAACCGTTTATTAAGATGGATTTTAATACATAATATATGCAGTGGTATCTTTACCAGTTGTGGTAGCATAATCTCTTCTGCAATGGTTTTGAGATATTAAGTACCTATAATATCAGTTTACTAAATAAGATTGAAAATGTTTGTGTGCACTAAAATTATTATCTTGGAGGATTTGCCGTGAATACCAAAGCTATAAAGATTCTCTCTTTACTGCTTTTCATTTACTGTTATAAGTTGGTTACAAATTACAACTGCCTTCCATATTTGCAATATGACGTCCAACAATAGATAGTTTCAATTAATTCTTATTTCCCCACTATTGACCCTCATACTCATATTGACATTAACAAACTCGAGTGGAATATTGCTTTTGATATTTAAATATGGATTTCAATCTTATCTCAATTCTTGATACCGGCACCACTTAGTTGATGAAGCAACTTTAAATACAGAAACATGGACCGACCTTCCAGTGATAAAATCATCTGTATATTCTAGGGAAAAAAAACATTTTTTCATAGACTTTTATAGTTTCTTTGTGTCCTTCAAATGCCACTTTTACTATTGTTATTATAACGTTGTTTTCACCAAAATGTTCTATTCAACTAGTTGTATTGGATGTCTGTTATAGGCATAACATACTTATAAATCTCTCTGTGGCTCATCTACCATTCCGACGCTTTCTCAATTAAAAAATAACATGTAAATCCTTAAAATTTTATAACATTTCATTCGTTTTCAATGTTTTTCCATACTTTAGGAGTTATACTGAAATTTCTTGAGAAGAAGAATTCAGGATCATGATTAGATATATAACACAAACATCACATACAACTAAACCAGAAACTAACAAATTAAGATTTATAATCAAAATAAGTATAAGAAAAACATACACTGCTCTAAAGTTCTTCAAATCGCATAAAGGTTGAGATGAGCGAGAGGCAATATAGACAGCAATTTCCACTATAACATCTTGCGGAAGCGGAAGAAAACCCATTGAAATCTAGAATGAACAAGAAAGAGTGTAGAAAAGAAATAAGCATGAGAAGAAGGAAAGATTAGAGGTGGCTCCAATATATAGAAGAAGAAGGTCATCAAATAATAAAAAACGTGGAAAAAAGACAATGAAGTGTCACAAGTTTCTATTTAAAAAAAAATGATAAAAGGAAAAAGATAAAAGGAGAATTTTAAAACTTCAAAAACCGCCTTGATATCATCCATAAGTTTTTATTTATATATTTGTTTTTTCTCTTGGACCAAATATTTAGAAATAAACTTATGGCTGATATCAAGGCTGCAAATAATGCTATACAAAGAGGACCTTTGTTGTATATATTTATATTTATATAAAAATATAAATGTACTTCACTTCATTTCTTGGGATACATAAGAGTATATGTTATGGATACATAAGAGTATATGTTATGGATACATAAGAGTATATGTTATAAATGTACTTCACTTCATTTCTTGGGATATATATATATATCGTTTTTTTCCCTACGGTGGGTTTTCTTTTTTGTGCTTGTGATATATATGGTATCCTTTATATGCGTTGCACATACAATTCGATGGCAGTAGTATGCATTATTTTGATGTCTGCACCTGTATAGTGTGGCTAAGAATGCATATATATTGATATATTATGTTTGTAGCTGTCATCGGCATTTAGTTTGGACTCCACCCTATCCACCTTATCTTAGTCACCATCAGGCCTTCAAGTCTTTTGAATTGTGCATATATATTAGTATTATTATTATATATATTATTATAGTCGGTTATACACAAATTAATGTTGATTTCCCCAGGTTTTCTTAATTCGAATTTAGTAGTGTGGAAATAGAGCTGCAACTACTTATGAAACCATGTTTGCTGAATCAAGCCCGGGGAGTTTGTATGTTATTTTCATATTTTGTTGCTTTGCGGTTATTGTCGATTATGTTCTCAGCCTTGAACTTGAACTATTATTTCCTTTGTTTAAAATGAATTTAAACATGTACCGGTCTAGCATGACATCCGAGAAAAAGCAAAATGACAATAAACTTTGTGTCTGTGCCTTGAGACTCTATCATGGGTGATCATCATACATATAAGAAATGTTCATGGCATCATTTGGATGTCAGAAATAGTTCGTCTCTCTTCTTTCAAACACATTTGTCATTCATATATCTATCAAAAACTCGAAATATTCAACCCCTTTAAATATATACATGTGGAAACTTCAGATTGAAATTGGCACACACTTTGTTGCAATAAAACCAATCTCTAATGTTACGTGCCTATCAATTCATATTTATAAATCACTTCTTCAAAATATTTAGCGATCGATACTATTCCAATTTCAAGCCGTCATTCCTTCTTATAACATACGAGACAATCCTAACCTAACCTTTAGTTGTAAAATAATATCTAACACTAATACTCGCATGGATTATTCGAAACTCTGAAATTGGTTTATTGTATATATATTATTGTGAATTTGCTGATCAAACCAATTAAAGTTCCATGGCCAAACCAATCTCTAATGTTTTGTGCCTATCAATTCATATTTATACATTACTTCTTCAAAATATTTAGCAATCGGTACTATTCCAATTTCAAGCCGTCGTTCCTTCTTATAACATGCAAGACTATCCTAACCTAACCTTTAGTTCTAAAATAATGTCTAACACTAATACTCGCATGGATTATTCGAAACTATGAAATTGGTTTATTGTATATATATTATTGTGAATTTGCTGATCAAACCAATTAAAGTTCCATGATCTGCTGCCATGCTACAAATCCTTTTTTACTATATAAATTTTGCTTGAAAGAGCAGAATCTCTGCTTCGACCCTCTATTTTGATTTTCAACTACAAGTTCCTTTCATTTATAGCCATAGCTTTTGATGTTTCTTTCTTAAAGTTAATAGTTCGATGTATTTTTCTAAAAGTGATCCAGAAAATAAAACTAGCACTTTGTTCAGCGCTGTGCAAGTTTAATGAATGATACAAGGAATAAACTCTAACGATCATGTGTACATAATCAATGCATATCCAAGTCTTTTAAAGTTCGGTTTGTAATGTTGCATTATCTTCTGTGCCTAAAAAATAAATGTTATACTTGCATTTACATGTCAATGTCAAACACTAAAGTCGGTTATCATCGGGTGGTTAACTAAAACAACTGTATTATCTCACTTCGAAATGTACAATGATATACTATTTTACATGCATACAACGATGCTACCAAGAAGACAATTTTAAATAAAACAAGCATCTCATGAAATATCAACTAGCATACATTTTAGTTTTGTTAGAGTTAATCATAAAACTAGCTATGCTTTAAAAACTTATTGCAAGAGTAGGCTTAGTCACAAATTTACCTAAATTTTTTAAGTGCGAAAATATAAATTCTAACCTAGCATTAGTGCAATTAAAAATTGCTCAAGTGTAAATTTGAAAATTTGTTTGCACAATTTTAATGTGAGCAAATACGAATCTTCAAACAAGACCTTTTTCTTTTGTAATAAGTTTTCAAACAAACCTATTTTTTCAATATGTATTTTCTAAAAGCATCTATTTAAGACGAGTCCTCCTCTGTATAAACGATGCTAAATTCTTAAACTTTTATCGCTATCTGTCTCGTATAAAAAACACCTGTAATAATAAGATTTCTTAATTACATGGCGTAAATGTGTCAAATGAGCAACCTCTAAGCATCCTCTTCCACTAACGCTTTCGTGACGACCGCCCTACACCTTCACCATCCAATATAAATGAAGAGTGCGCTACGGTGATGTCCAACCGATGTAGAATGATTCTCGTTAGATTACGGTGATATAATATTTTCAAATTAAAAGCAGATTCAGAAAATATTGTTGATTTTGGTGATATTATATTTTCAAGGAAAGAAGATTTATAAGATTCTTGAGATAACGACTTAAATATATTGTCTTTTTTACTGTATTAAAGAAGGCAATGAATTATCTTTATGAAAAGGGGAGTAGTTTGAAGATTAAGTAATCAAACAATTCCCTAATCGGCTGGTTAAAAAAGAAACTGAAAAGTCGGACCGATAAATATGAACAGGATAATTGATGAATTATTGCTTTATAACCATAAATCAATTAATTCAACCATATCTAATAATCTCTATATAAAAATAGTCATTCTGTAGAGATTAAAGTTATCATCTCAAGTGCTATTTGTTATTCATCTTCTTAGCCTCCATTATCAATTTTACACATCTTCTTAGCCTCCATTATCAATTTTGTAAAATTCTCTTTTCTTAGAATGTAATTAAATCTTCTTTTTTCAAAGTGAACGTATATTATCTCGCGATAGTAGAATCATAATAAATCTATTTGTTAACTCTCTATTTGCTTTATTATGTAATTTTCTCTTTTGTATTCTCCCATTGTTATTTGTTTTATCGCACTACAACACGATCTTATTCCTTCCGCGTTTATTTCGGTTGATTTACAGTCATTTTATAAAATTACCCCAACAATTGTCAAAGTTGGAATGTGGATAAAGCAATTATAGAACCGGTATTATATCTCATGGCACATCGAAAATATAATAATCATCACATATATAAAACCGACAGGACTTATATAACTAAATGAACCACAAATATCAAAGTGCACGATTTTACAGAGTTATACAAAATAGCAGTAAAGTTTATACAACTAGAAATAAACTCAAGATAATTGTCTCTAAATAAAGTAGCCAACACCATTTACGCTCCATAGTGTCGCACGGTGAAATAAGAAATAGTAAGCCATATATAAATATGAGAAAGCACAATCTCCTACTGTCCATCTGCATAGCACCACCTATCACCCAAACTTGTTATCCAGTGTACTCATTTAAGAGTACCCAAAACAATACTAAGCAAACCATAAAACATCGAGTCAAACAACAGTCTAGTGTGAGCGATAAACAATCTCAAAATGCTATACAAGTTGATATAGAAAGGAACAATGGTATAAGAGTCATACCCGATATGTCCTTATATTTAAAGAGGAAGAAGGAAATGAAAATTGATTGAAGAAACGAAAGAAAGGAATTTTTTTAAAAAATTAAACATTTTCTACTCTTTCTTTGCAAACTGTCCATTTTAGTTCCCTATTAATCTTCAATCAAGTCAATCATCCACCTTCCATCATGTGGTCGGGCAAGTTTTCGAGAATGTTCAAGAGTGGCTTGCACACCAGCCTAATCCAAGTGCGAAACCCAAAAGTCCAAGAATCAAGACAAGCCATGGATCGTTATTGATCCATGTCCATGGATCGAAACTGATCCATGTCCATGGATCAGTACCAACCCCTAATGCTTCCCCAAAGTTGCTACGTGGTTCGTGATACACAAAGTTAGAGTGATCCTCAACCAACACATGCCATATAAGATGGTTCCCTGGCCACTCATGATCCAAGCGATAGGTGGATAAATCCAAGTTTCAAGACAAGTAAATCAATTGCTTTTACCCAACCACCAAACCATTATATTCCTACGATCCAAGAGTCATGATGATACATCTAAGCTCCACAAATGAAGGTACAAGCCATCCAAGCAACGTCGAAGGATCAAATGAAGACTAAAAGTCGTTTTATGGACCGGTACCGATCTATAGGGCGTGGTCTGGTATCGATCCCTAAATTTTGTTTAGCTGGCTACGATCTTCTGAGAGCGGCTCCTTCTGGATGTAGGGAAGAAGCGGTTAAGAGTACTCCGTCGGCCTTCAAATATAAATAGTGGATGATAGGCATTGTTTCGGGGAACTTTTTGCTTGCATTCTAAATTTTTGTACTTCTATTATAGCCTCTCGGGTTAATGCCGATCCATAGACTATCGATCTGTAAGATCACCCTTATAAAAGCCTTATAGAATCATAAACAAAGTTCAAGTAGACGTAGGCCAGTAATTAGCCGAACCACTATAATTGTTTGTGTTTTTTCCATCATTTATTCATTTATTGTCTTCATTTTATCTTCTATAATACTTTGGGTGTTTGTGCCAACTTTTCGCGTAAACACCTGCCGCATTCAATTTTCGTAATCCAAAGATTTTTCCACCCTTTTAGTAGTTTAAATTTCTAGGCTAGTTACATGCTTAAAACTGACCATTTAAGTAACAAATTCCATCCAAAAAATAATTTGACCCAAAACCAAACCCATCTTGGCCGATCGGACGCAACGCACATGTGTATGTGTTAACGTGCAAGGCCTTCCTCTTCAACCCAAGAGATAACATTTAGGTGCCCAAAGGTCTCAATCTCTCTCCTATAAAAACTATATTTAAAACCGATATAGTTTAAGCTATCCTGCAATATGGAACTATTCAATTTCCATACTTCTCCTCTTCTCTTTCTTTCTTCTTCTCCAAAGTAAAAAAGCTACTCATACAAGATTTATTAATTTACACTAACAATGCTCCACCAAATTTAATACTCTATTGTCGTACATTGTAGAAAAACTCATAAGTATAGATATTTTATGGAATTAATCTATACGTAGTGATAACCTATCAAAGTATGTTAGAATAAAGTAGTTACTAAGTGTTGAACCATCAATCTTATGCGGTGTATTAGATGTGTTTAACACATCATTTTCTTTCCTTTAGATAGTTTAATAGACAATATGTGGATTGGCCTTGTGCTTATATCTCGGTTTCATGAAGTGCTCTTAGACTAAGCCATAGTCATGTAGAAAGAGGCACCACTGTTAACACCAAAAATTCACCACTGAAACTAGGTTTCTATGGAGAGTAGAGGTCGCTGAGGACCTTCTGCAAGAGCCGAAGAGATGCTTCTTGAAAAGTCACGAAGGACTCTGCAACTAAGGATCTGCATGAGATGGTTCCGCCCACAAGAGGCTTCCACACAAGATAAAAACTTTCACCTTTGGTTCCGCATGAGAGGTTTCCACAGAAGACAACTCATTGCTAACGGAAGACGTTCCACAAGTATCGCATTCGAGAAAGAGCCTTCTGCAAGTAACAGTTCCACATTGAAGGCCTTCCGCAAGAGGAATCAACTTCATGTAAAAATATTAACTTCCGCAAATCCAATTTGCCACCTCATTCAATGGAACCTTTCAATGGGATCGAAAGGATGCTTCTACAATAGAAGATCAGAGCATTGAATGCAGGGCAACGCCGGTCAAGCACTTTAGAAGCGCCACTTACCTTTAGAAGACCTTTCGATGGAGTCAAAAGGTTCCCTTCCACATCAAATCAGCTACCCTTCTATCATTAGATCAAAGCTGTGGATGACGCATTCTCACCTTCCGATGGAAACAAAGGCGTCCAAATATGTTCATAAGAGCTATAAGCCAACCTTTTGACAATGCCGAAAGGCCTTTCTTTTGCATGAGCTCGGAAGGATGCGAGCGAAACCCACCTTCTGGCCCGGCCACCTTGATCCCTGTGGAAGGTGCAAATATGCACCTATAAATAAGACCCGAGGGGTCCATTCTTGGGATTCGGATTTTAGTTTTCGAAATCACTACTATTTTTTAAAGTTTGTGACCCTAATTTCTAAATAAATTTGGGGATTTTTCCAACAGGAATTATTATGTATACTTCAGTTCATAATAATAATTTCATGTTAGAGATCAATGTTGTCATGTCATTTACGTACTTTATGTCGATATAATCAAATATCGATCCTCTTTTATTATTTCATTGGTTCGAAAGGTTCAAGAGCATCCTTCTATAGAATCGAAACCATCAGCTAGTCTTAAGGGGCATTACTTGTGATATACTCCTTACTCCTAAACCTTTCGATGGGGTCGAAACCCCACAGATAATACTAAGGTTACGCTACTGAATTTGAATCTACCTTTCTTTATCCTTTCGACAATGCCGAATCATTCTTGATCTCACATTAAACCTATCGCTTGGTTCGAAATCTTCTCTACCAACCGTTTGACGTGGTCGAAACCTAGCATTTCTACATTTTGACCTTTAAAGTAGGTCATATTCTATGGAATCAAGATTCTTTTCCTCATCTCCTTGGGTCCAACTATCTTCCTTAAAGGCTCTACATACGACCATTTCGCCTTGAGTCTATCTACTTGGATTCTTTGGGACGTTGACCATAAATTTAGTTAACATCTAGTATTAGAAGTTCATTTAGCCTTTCAAGGACCATATTGAAAAACATTATGTATCAAGTCCTTCAACATGGATTCTTTGAGGTGTTAACCAAAATTTTTGTTAACATTTTGGCGCTAAAAGGAGGGCCTAAATCTCCGCTCTTATTAAATTTTCATCACATATTAATACAGTTCTTCATTCAAAAGAATAAGATGGAAAGAACAAAGAATAACAACAATGAAAAGGCTGCAGTACAATCAGCTCTGGACAATGATATAATCCCGAACGTTAACTTAGAAAATACAGATATTGGACAACTTCAACTCTGATAAACAACGAGATTAGAGTTCGAAATTTACAACAACAAATGATTGCAATACAAGAATTGCTTAAAAGGGTTCCATCTCAAGAATCATAAAGGGTTGTGAAAGGAGAAGATGAACCGCCGTCTCCAAATGAAGACCAACATGAGAATCAAGAAAGTCAGGCTAAGAGAACCATTAAGCAATCAAACAGTTTAGCCATAGAAGATAGTGGAGGTCACCTTAAACATTCGCAACCAAATCACAGAGGATACAATAAAAAATATGCCCGTTGAATTAGGGAAACATGTTATTCTATAAAAGGCTCATTTGCCAGAAGAAAAATGGCGGTTAGCATTCTCTCTCACATGTGTAACGACCTAAAATTTTAACGAATTTTATATCGTACATAATTAATTTCACACTAAATTTTAAACAATAAAATTGTGGAATAAAATTTGATATTTGAAATGCATCTATTTAATTATAGTAATTGGTAAAAAAATTATTGAAGAATATGGAACTTAATTTATTTGTGAAAATTTAAAATATAAATTTATTAAGTATGCCTGTTGAAAATACAATATTTTGAAATTTGAATATTTTTGTATAATAAAAATGTAATCATTTTCTGAGGGAGATGCCGTAATTCATTCCGCCAAATTTTAACGTCTATAGCTCCGTTTATCTTATTTTCTACGTTTTGGCAGCATTTTCAGTAGTGGGAAAATTTTGAGTTTTTATAATTTGATCGTATCGGTGATATATGTTTACCATTCTATTCATCTCATCGTGCTGATCTCCGTAGTATATTTATTTTTTGTATTCTGAGGCCCGATATGCGACGGAAACAACAAAAAAGGTGTCATATCGGTACAATATCCGTGACATTTTGTTTCCTTTGCCATTTTAAACTACAGCCATGGCAACCATGCAACAATTAATTGCTTTAATTATTTTACTGGATGCAAGCTTGTGACCGTTGCCATTTCAGCCATCCTATATTATATTTTGCCTTTCCACTTTCGCTTGCTGTTCATTCAGAGAGGTACATTCGCATTGTATTGTATTATATTTTATTCTACTCTATATTATTTCTGTTTTGTTTCATTCGCTCATTCTTCTCCTCCATATTTCCGACGAGCTCTCACCCGTGTCATTTTCCATTTTCCCGAAGCAATAACTCAAAGCCTCTCCTCGCGTGCTCACCTACCTTCATCTCTATGCTTCTCACTCAACCAGGGTGCCTAGGCCTCTGACCCACGCCCAGAAAAAAAAGGCAAAAGCTCCACCCACCGTGCCACTTCCCTCCGATCACCAGACCTAGGACAATGCCGACCACCTTCCTACCGCCGCACCTCAACCCTGACCGGGTTGCACCCCACCGCGCCACCACCACTACACGCCGCCCAAAACCGAGGGCGTCTCACTCAATCGTCGGTTCCCCATCACCCGTGTAACGACCCACAAATCCATACCCCTTGAGTCAACACTATTCTACATCAATCAACTCAAGTTAAACAGAAACACGAACCATTTGGGTTAAAGAAGAAGAGGTAGAAGAAGAGAAACAGAAAACAACAACAGAATCTTACCATCGCAGCGGAATAAAATATAATAGGTATCATAGATCTTTACAAAAAAACAAATACTATGTCTGTTTATACGTACATCATCTGAGTTCAACAACATCAATAACATTCAACTTGATACACAGCGGAATAATAATAGCAAGTACAGAAGTACGTATCGCCATCCAGCTCGTCTCCTGAGCTCCACAACATCCTTTCCTAAATTCTATAATACTCGGTCTAACCCGAGCATTATAGTTAAATAACACCCGAGTCAGTCTGGAATACCAGCGTGAGAAATCACAGTCAAATTGAATATTAAAGTTTCAAATTTTTTTTGAAAACTTAAGCATCTCGTAAGACGACGCCACAAATAAACATGTCGGAATTTTACCTTACGATGGCGAAAACATTTCTTATTAAAATCATCTGATATTATAATAGGGTCTATCTACAAATACTTATTAAAATAGCCGAAATTGTTACATCTATTAAATTCCAGCAACTAGCCACAGAATGGGTAATACAAACAAAACTCGTAAAAGGTGCATAGGGAGAATGGATTTCCAACTAATGACTAGGCACTGAGGTACCACCTGTCACAGTACCTGGTCTAGATCAGTGTACCGAGGATCACTCCCGACCCCCTGCAACACAAGACCCGGACTACCCCTTACTGGATTATCCCGATTAAGATCACCCCACGGTTGAGATCAGCAACCGCACCACTAAGCCGAAATAAAAAGGGACATCTAGACAGGGATGACCTTACCCGGA
Organism: Allium cepa; assembly: GCA_030765085.1. NCBI lineage: Eukaryota > Viridiplantae > Streptophyta > Magnoliopsida > Asparagales > Amaryllidaceae > Allium > Allium cepa. The sequence goes on along the minus strand of CM060938.1, from coordinate 657,871,083 downwards.
AATGGGTGCTTCCCACCAAGCCTTGCTGCATAACCCCTGATTTTTAGTCATTTCCGGTTGATAAGGCTTGAGGCTAAGCGTTACCTTTAAGATCATTTCACTTAGAATGCTCATCATCCACCTGACGATGTTCTGAAAGCATTCATCCATATAAGTCCATTACGGGTTCGAACGGAACCGAATGCACTATTCCTACTACATCCATTTTGGAAATATCCTTAGTATTAGTAAGCACTTCACAGCTTCATCTTCGCATCTAAACTCGTTTTCCCACGAAAACGTACAAACCGGATCGAAGTGGTTTTCGAGAAATTAATCCCGATCTCGGTCTCTTCAAAACGATCAGCGCATTTGGCCAATATTGATAGTCGGTTATTTAACTATCAATTAACATTCACAACAACCATCCAACATAAATAATTTCACCAAATTATTTATTAAACTCAAATTATCTTCACAAGATATATTTCCACTTTTCAACCCTTAAAAAAATAGTTTCAAACCCCACTCTTCTCATGGAATGAATTTCCAAATAATTATTTCCACTGAAAACACCAAGTACAAAGCTTTAGATTTTTAAAATAATTTAAAACACTTTATAAAAAAAGTATATTTTAACATTTAGATTGAGAACTACTTCAATACTTTATTAAAAATATACACTTTAGGAATATTTAAAATGAGGTTACTTTTATCAAATATAAACTAGATTTTCTCTTTTAAAACAAATAATTAGTCACTTTTAAATAATTACTATTATAATAGATTAAAAGAAAATACTTACTTTAGAATTTAAATATTTTATAAATAACAAATTTTTCAGAACTTTCTTTTTAAAACAACTTTAAAACTTTTAACTTATATTTAAAAATTTACTTTGAAAATGTACTTGGTTATCCAGGGAGAATTTCCAATTTCAATCACTTAAATCAATTTTCCAAATTGACTTTCAATTTACTCCATTTGAAATAAATTTCTTTACTTACTCAGTTTATTTCAAAATTCGTTACTTATGGACTTTATTATTATTATTATTATTTTCCGTTCGATTTTAAATCTTTTAACTGAAATATACAAATTTCAGATTTTCCCAATTCTTCTTTATTCTTTTCAAAATTTAAATCTTAAATTTAAAATAAATGCTTTGTTCTTTTAAATAATAGCACTGAAGTTTAAAATTCATTAACTTTCTGTTTATTTAAAATTTCCTTTTCATATACGGAATTTATTTACTAGAATTTTAAAACCACTACTATTCTTATCCAGTTCATTTTTAATTTATTTAAATTTTCTATAATTATTTCACTTACCAACTCTCTTCCTTTTATTTTCAAAATTCCAATTCTATAAATTTTGATAACTTAGTGTATCGAAATATATTCAAGTAAACCCAATCATCCAATATTACAACTACCAATAATATTCATTAAAGAATATCGAATATTCATAACAGAGAATATTAAACAATATAAATTTTTTTGAGGAATCCAGTTGGATCCCTCCAACCTATTTTCCCTGCATCCACAGACGTTGGCACAATATATAATACCAATTCCACTTTGAGGTGGAATATTGCGGTGTATGGGTTTTTATATAAAATCATCCGCTATTATGCGGGGCATAGGGTCTCATCCGCTATAAAATGAGGGAAATCAATCATTCCAAGATATATTAAATACTATTATATATAATATTGCACATCCAATCCAAACAATCAATCAACCAATTATTTAAATTTAACAATTTAAATTAAAATTATAACCAGATGAGTGAGATTAACTCATCTTTAATTTTTGTTTTGCAATCCACTTCAATATTGCTTTGGATTTCTTTATGTTTGACCTTATTGGAAAAACAAACTCAGGAAGTCCACCTCACTCGAATCGCGAAACCCCGCAGCCTCCATGGTGATTTCACGGTTGCAGCTTGAGTTCGAGCTCGAGCTCGAAATCCCAAATCGTCGACCTCACCGCGCCTCCACGCCGTATCGCGACCACCAAAAGTCCTAGCAGTACTAGCCACGACGCGATCAAAACTTCCAGTGCCTCCTCCCACGAAGCCCTCTGCTTTGCTCGCAAGCGTCCCTTCGATTGTCGCCGAACCCCTAGAAATCCAAACCCTAGTTCAACTCTCTGGTCGAACGCGAACCTCCCCTTCCACTTGAACGAACGTCGCGGCAATAAATCGACTCAGCCCTAGATTCGTCCGGCATTGCGAGTCTCCCCCGCATCGAAGTCGACATCGCTTTCGATTTCGCCGTCGACGACGTGCACGAGTGACCTCCCCTTTTTCGTTCGCCATTTATTTTTTTATTTTTTTTGAATTTAACTGAGGAGAGGAACGAGGTTCGATGGGTTTTAGAAAATAAATTGAAATGTTTCGGCCATTATTCTTACTTTAAAGACGTGTGTGGAAGCTTCAGAAGGAAGACAATGTGTGTCTATATTTCTCAACGTGCCAAAGCTTAGTATAGTGTTCGATTATATTATTTATTTTCAAATTCAAATTTAAATTGTCCAAAAATTACAACACAAAATTCTAAACTCTTATCAAGGCGTGCCGCTAGGCTTTCATAATGTTATACACCTATTCCGAACACAATGGAAAAGGTTCCGAGTCCTAATTCGATTGTATGGAGAAGATAGCTCATTAAATCGAATTAAAGTATTAAATTTTCGATATTAATTCTAGCGCGTTTATATATCGTGTGCTCACAAAACAAATCCGATCAATACGAAATTTGAAATCAGATAATAATATAATATTACGGATCCAATGGAACTTGTTTCGTCGAATTCCGAGACAGTGCCTCGGAAGGCTATTTTTAAATATCGATTTAAACGATATATTATTAAAACTTAACAAAACATTCCAAATTCAATTTCAACACTTTTACTATCTTCGGTATTATCAATATAAATTTTACAGACCTTTAAATTATATTTTTTACAGGCTTAAAATTCCAGATTACACATCTTACCCAAATTTCCAATAATTAAATTCAATAATTAAATTTCCAAATAATGGCGATATTTGAAATTTAAGTTACAAATTAACTTTTAAATATTTAAAATCCATTAAATATCCCGATTTCAAATGCCTAAAAATTTCGGGTCGTCACATTCCTCCCCCCTTAAAAGAATTTCGTCCCTGAAATTACTAGTTAGGAAGAATGGTCCAACACCCGTTTACCTTTTTCCCAAAACCAAACAGTTTCATTCACTTGCCATAACATATTTTTTTATTAAAGACCCACTATTACTTCAACCAACTTTCCAAAACCTTTCATAGTTTCCAAATAACTTTACTTATTCAACCATTCAAATTATAATTTGAAACTAAATTTTAAATTATCAAAATTGTCTCAAAAATTTTCTAACTCCCTAAATTTTCGAAATTTTTTGCCAGTGTCTCCTTTGCGCGGCTAGCTCGGTACAACTACAAAATGCCTCTACGGGATCCCAAATCCCAAAAGAAAACAAAAGCCAAGTGGCTAGATCAAAAATGCAATCAAATTTCATACAGAAATTTAAACGCATACCTTTTAGTCGGGCAATTCAAATTTATCATCTGAAATCAAAACCAATTTTCCTTTTCCCTTTTAATACCTGCATATCCTATTTAGCAATAATATCCTATCACAACTTTCAAAACATTTTATTGACTTCCTTACAAAGTGCCAATATTTATTCATTCAAATATTAACTTAGAATATATTTGCAATATCAATTTCCAATTAAGAATTCACCATTCCTTTCTTAAGTTTAGTATAAGCGTTTTATATGCTTCTTTATTTATTTTCACTTTACCACTATAGTTTATATCTATTTCTATTCAAATTAGTTTTTCCCACTTACATATGAATTCAATTTATATCCAACTCTAAATATTGAATTTTATCTTCTATTTATAACCGATTCATATCACTATTTCAAATTAGTTTCATTCACTAATTTATTTCAATTTCCAATTTGAAATCATTTTGTTGTTAACAAAACTTTTTCCAAAAATTTTCAAAAAAAATTCTAACTCACAAAATTTTGGCAGAGTCTCCTTTGTACAGAGGAGCTTTGCAATTTGACAAAAGATATAAATATATATACATCGACCCACCCGGTCGGAAAAACAAAAATAGTTCATATTTCTTATTTTTATTGTGTATGCGTACCTTATTTAGCATTTATAAGCAAGCGGTTTATTTATTCAGCAGTTAACGTGCTCAAAATCTAGCCAAACGGCTTTCCGGTAACTGTACTTACTCAATTTAAACATGTAAGTGCAATATATATAAAGTTTAACAATATTTCACTTATTGGTAATAGTTAAACACATGAATTCTAGCAGCAATGCACACCAAAAACTTTCCGTAAGCAATTTATACAGTTTTAATACTAATTCAACCGTTTTCAGTTAATTCATATACCATTTTCATTCAATTAGAATGGTTTACAACCCACTTGCTTATATTCCATTCATTTTTAATTTTAAACTAACCCATATTATTCCAATTGATTTTAAAAATCAATTCTATTCACTTCTGTTAATACATTTACTTTTGTTTACGATAAAATGACTAATTTTCTGTGCAAATTTGATGTTATTCATGCAAATAACAATTACTTAAGATTATAACCATTTTAAATTGATTCAAACTCAATTTATATTTATTTCCTTCTATTTTAATTCATTCACAACATTCCATTTCAATTTTATTCACGGTCCACTCATTTGCGTTTCATTTCTTATCCGCATTCATTTAAAACCATTCTATTAAACTTGAAAACATTCTATTTTTCTTATTGTCTCTAAGTTGTTTCAATTCCTTAACAATTTAAATGGTTTACAATTATTTATTTAAGAATTTCATTCCATTAAATATTATCTGTACCTCACCGAATTTTATTCGATTCAAATTTATTTTCACTTGATTTAAATCCAACCCAATATCATTAAACTTAGTTTAAGTTGAATTCAATTCAACTCTCCTCCATCTATTTAGCTTAAGTTAATTTACTTCAATTTATTCAATTGATTATAAGGCCACTTTCAATTTTATTACCACCCATCTGGGTTTTATTTGCAACCAAAACAATCCCTACTTTAATCTATTTCCAATCATATTTACTTCATTAACAATTCAAGTCGAATTTAATTTATAACTCGAGTTTTATTTCCAAACTTCATTATTAACTCATAATTCAGCTTCTATTTAACTACATTAGGTTCCATTTACATATTTCATTAACTAATTTATTATCTAATTAGTTCTTTCCCTATTTATAATTCAATACCTCATTTTTAATCTCAAAAATCACTTCATTAAATTTTCTTAAGTTCAATTTATTTTATAATTCAAGTTTGGATTTTTGTTTTATTTTCCAAATCATCAAACAATATTTATTTTGGGTTTTCTATTCCACTTTCCAGTTTTATAAGTCATAATTTATTATTTTACACATTTCCATTCATTTTAGGCTTGAATATATTCATCTCTATTTTTAACTCGAGCCTTACACTTATTTATATCACAACACAATTTTATTCCATGGACTTTTAATTCTTTTATAAGTTATTCTAATTCATTTATTCCAATCCAATTCTTATCCAACTTATTTCCATTAATTCAAGGATCTAATTCCATTCAATATCACTCATAGCTCAACTGAATTTTATTCCAATTCAATTCTATTTTATTTTAACTCAGATTCATTTAATTCAATTCGATTCAATTTTCTTTCTCAATCCAAGTTAATTTCATTTTTAACTTTCCACTTTAAATTGAAATTCCAACATTCAAAGCTTATATTCCCTTCCTGATTTAAAAATCATCTCAATTTATAAGCTTACAACCTATCTCATCAGGATTTTTAAACACTCCCAGCTTTTGGGTTTCAAATCATTTTGAAATCTCAACATCTCAAAATCACACTTCTCAAAATTTTGAAACCAATCCTAGTTTTTATTCTCAACAATTTTCCTTTGAAATTTTCAAAAACAGCTAGCTTTTCTGAACAAATCAATTTGGCAGCAATCTGTCAATTAGAAACTCGAAAATGAACATCGATGATGCTGCAGTCATCACCGAAGTTATTTTCCAGCGGCTGAAGTGAGCTCAGTGTTATATCCCTTTCCAAAATATTTGAAAATCATTTTCAAACCCAAAGGAATTTAATTTTTTAAATTTTCAAATCCTTTTAATCTATATTCAAATATTATTCTAAAATTTTATCCTATTTTTAATTATTAATCATACTATAATTCACATTTATAGTTTACGTTTACAAATCCCATTTATTTTATTAATTTATTCCTTAATCTTTGCTTATTATTTCAATTTCTAGTTAATTTTTTACACAATAATGATAATAATTTAAATATCATCATTCCTAACATCCAAGCAACCGTATATTAGTTAAATAGTTTACAAAAACTTTTCTTTATATCAAAATATATTTTCGGGTAAAATTATTTCATTCACTCACATTTAAAACAATACCGTGTCAAAGTTCTATTCAAGTGTTTAGAAACCCCTTCGATACAGTTATCCAGACTGTGCCGGCGAAGGTTCATATGCCACTCAATAAACCAATCAACACAATATAAATCATTTTTACACCCACAAACAAATACACGCTCATATCTATTAATACGCTCAAACTCATTCTAGAATACTACGGACTCTAATTTAAATGAGTGATTCCCACCAGAGCCAAGGTTATCACCAACCTAAGCTCTGATACCAACTGTAATGTCCCGCAAATCCGTACCCCTTGAGTCAACACTATTCTACATCAATTAACTCAAGTTGAACAGAAATACGAACCATTTGGGTTAAAGAAGAAGAGGTAGAAGAGGAGAAATAGAAAACAACAACAGAATCTTACCATCACAGCGGAATAAAATATAATAGGTAGTCATAGATCTTTACACAAAAACAAATACTATGTCTGTTTATACATACATCATCAGAGTTCAACAACATCAATAACATACAACTGGATACACAGCGGAATAATAATAGCAAGTACGGAAGCACGTATCGCCATCCAGCTCGTCTCCTGAGCTCCACAGCATCCTTTCCTGAATTCTATAATACTCGGTCTGACCCGAGCATTATAGTTAAATAACACCCGAGTCAGTCTGGAATACCAGCGTGAGAAATCACACTCAAATTGATTATTAAAGTTTCAAAAATTCTTTTGAAAATAAAAGCATCTCGTAAGACCACGCCACAAATAAACATGTCGGGTTTTTACCTTATGATAGCTAAAACATTTCTTATTAAAATCCTCTGATATTATAATAGGGTCTATCTACAAATACTTATTAAAATAGCCAAAATTGTTACATCTATTAAATTCCAGGTACTAGCCATAGAGTGGGTAATACAAACAAAACTCGTAAAAGGCGCGTAGGGAGAATGGATTTCCAACTAATGACTAGTCACCGGGGTACCATCTGTTACAGTACCTGGTCTAAATCAGCGCACCGAGGATCACTCCCGACCCCCCGCAACACAAGACCCGGACTATCCCCTACTGGATAATCCCGAGTAAGATCACCCCACGGTTGGGATAAGCAACCGCACCACTAAGCCTAAATAAAAAGGGACATCTAGACAGGGATGACCTTACCCAAAAATAGGTGCAACCCACCAAGCCTTGCTGCATAACCCCTGATTATCAGTCACTCCCGGTTGATGAGGCTTGAGGCTAAGCGTTACCTTTAAGATCGTTTCATTTAGAATGCTCATCGTCCACCAGATGATGTTCTGAAAGCATTCAACCATACAAGTCCGTTCCAGGTTCGAACGGAACCGAAGGCACTATTCCTACTACATCCATTTTGGAAATATCCTCAGGATTAGTAGCGACTAGCCCTTGCACTTCACTACTCCATCTTCGCATCCAAACTCGTTTTCCCACGAAAATGTACAAACCGGATCGAAATGGTTTTCGAGAAATTAATCCTGATCCCGGTCTCTTCGAAACGATCAACGCATTTGGCCAATATTGATAGTCGGTTATTTAACTATCAATTAACATTCACAACAACCATCCAACATAAATAATTTCACCAAATTATTTATTAAACTCAAATTATCTTCACAAGATATATTTCCACTTTTCAACCCTTAAAAAAAATAGTTTCAGACCCCACTCTTCTCATGGAATGATTTTCCAAATAATTATTTCCACGGAAAACACCAAGTACAAAGCTTTAGATTTTTAAAATAATTTAAAACACTTTATAAATAAAGTATATATTTTAACATTTAGATTGAGAACTACTTCAATACTTTATTAAAAATATACACTTTAGGAATATTTAAAATGAGGTTACTTTTATAAAATATAAACTGGATTTTTCTCTTTTAAAACAAATACCGAGTCACTTTTAAATAATTACTATTATAATAGATTAAAAGAAAATACTTACTTTAGAATTTAAATATTTTAAAAGTGATTAATTTTCCAAAACTTGCTTTTTAAGACAACTTTAAAACTTTTAACTTATATTTAAAAATTTACTTTGAAAATGTACTTGGTTATCCAGGGAGAATTTTCAATTTCAATCACTTAAATCAATTTTCCAAATTAATTTTCAATTTACTCCATTTGAAATAAATTTCTTTACTTACTCAATTAATTTCAAAATTCTTTAATTATGGACTTTATTATTATTATTTTCCGTTTGATTTTAAAATCTTTTAACTGAAATATACAAATTTAAGATTTACCCAATTCTTCTTTATTCTTTTCGAAATTTAAATCTTAAATTTAAAATAAATGCTTTGTTCTTTTAAATAATAACACTGAAGTTTAAAATTCATTAACTTTCTGTTTATTCAAAATTTCCTTTTCATATACGGAATTTATTTATTAGAGTTTTAAAACCACTAATATTCTTATCCAGTTCATTTTCAATTTATTTAAATTTTCTATAATTATTTCAGTTACAAATTCTCTTCCTTTTATTTTCAAAATTCCAATTCTATATATTTTGATAACTTAGTGTATCGAAATATATTCAAGTAAACCTAGCATCCAATATTACAACTACCAATAATATTCATTACAGAGTATCAAATATTCATAACAGAGAATATTAAACAATATAAATAATTTTGAGGAATCCAGTTGGATCCCTCCAACCTGTTTTCCCTGCATCCACAAGCGTTAGCACAATATAAAATACCAATTCCACTTCGAGGTGGAATATCGCGGTATATGAGTTTTTATATAAAATCATCCGCTATTATGCGGCGCATAGGGTCTCATCCGCTATAAAATGCGGGAAATCAATCATTCCAAGATATATTTTATACTACTATATATAATATTGCACACCCCATCCAAACAATCAATCAACCAATTATTTAAATTTAACCATTTAAATTAAAATTATAACCAGATGAGTGAGATTAACTCACCTTTAATTTTTGTTTTGCAATCCACTTTAATATTGCTTTGGATTTCCTGATGTTTGACCTTGTTGGAAAAACAAACTCAGGAGTCCACCTCACTCGAATCATGAAACCCCACAGCATCCATGGTGATTTCACGATTGCACCTCGAGTTCGAGTTCGAGCTCGAAATCCTAAATCGTGGACCTCACCGCGCCTCCACGCCGTATCGCGACCACCCAAAGCCCTAGCCGTACTAGCCATGACGCGATCAAAACTTCCAGTGCCTCCTCCCATGAAGCCCTCTGCTTTGCTCGCAAGCGTCCCTTCGATTGTCGCCGAACCCCCAGAAATCCAAACCCTAGTTCGCTTCTCTGGTTGAACGCAAACCTCCCCTTCCACTTGAATGAACGTCGCAGTAATAAATCGACTCAGCCCTAGCTTCGTCCGGCATCGCGAGTCTCCCCCGCATCAAAGTCGACATCGCTTTCGATTTCGCCGTCAACGACGTGCACGAGTGACCCCCCCTTTTTCGTTCGCCATTTTTTTAATTTTTTTTGAATTTAACTGAGGGGAGGAACGAGGTTCGATGGGTTTTAGAAAGTAAACTGAAATGTTTCGTCCATTATTCTTACTTTGAAGACGTGTGTGGAAGCTTCAGAAGGAAGACAATGCGTGTCTATATTTCTCAACGTGCCAAAACTTAGTATAGTGTTCGATTATATTATTTATTTTCAAAGTCAAATTTAAATTTTCCAAAAATTACAACACAAAATTCTGAACTCTTATCAAGGTGTGGCGCTAGGCGTTCATAATATTATACACCTATTCCGAACACAATAGAAAAGGTTCCGAGTCCTAATTCGATCGTATGGAGAAGATAGCTCTTTGAATCAAATTAAAGTATTAAATTTTCGATATTAATTCTAGCGCGTTTATATATTGTACGCTCACACAACAAATCCAATCAATAAGAAATTTGAAATCCGATAATAATATAATTTTACGGATCCGATGGAACTGGTTTCGTCGAATTCCGAGAATGTGCCTCGGAAGGCTATTTTTAAATATCGATTTAGACGATATATTATTAAAACTTAACAAAATATTCCAAATTCAATTTCAACACTTTTACTATCTTCTGTATTATCAATATAAATTTTACAGACCTTTGAATTATATTTTTTACAGGCTTAAAATTCCAGATTCAACATCTTACCCAAATTTCTAATAATTAAATACAATAATTAAATTTCCAAATAATGGTGATATTTGAAATTTAAGTTACAAATTAACTTTTAAATATTTAAAATCCATTAAATGTCCCGATTTCAAATGCCTAAAAATTTCGGGTCATCACAACCCGAGTTCCCCTACTGAACACTTGCCACCGCAGTGCCCCTACTCCCACCCGAAGCTTGATCGAAGTCCCCTTCACGACCGAACCATCCCCAGCCTCAACCAAGACTCCACCTGCAACCTACTCTGCCAATTTTCTATGCACGGCCCATTTTAATTTTGCTTTCTGTTTATACATATGCTGTTGTTGAAAGCATATATGTTCATGTGTGTCCTCAAGCACATATATGTGTTTATCAAATATACATACATACATACATACATACATACATATATATATATATATCGTTTTTCCCCTTGCGGTGGGTTTTCTTTTTTGTGCTTATGATATATATAGTATCCTATATATGCGTTGCACGTACAAATCTATGGCAGTAGTATGCCTTTTTCTGATGTCAGCACCTGTATAGCGTGGCTAAGAATGCATATATATTGATATATTATGTCTGTAGCTGCCATCGGCGTTTACTTTGGACTCCACCCTGTCCACCTTATCTTAGTCACCATCAGGCCTTCAAGTCTTTTGAATTGTGCATATATATACTTGGAGAGTATATATATATTGAGAATAGTTCATTGCTGTAACATATATATGCTGCTCTTTAGGATGAATGTACATTGTAGTAAAAATATATACATGCGGCTATAAATAGCATACGCCTTATCTTTGCTTTACACTTCATATGTATGTTGTAGTATGTGATATGTATAATATATAGGGCACTTTTGATACAGGTCCTCATTAAGTTTCAAAATTCACGAAAAGTCCTTCACTAAATTTTAGTGTAAATTTGGTCCCTGTTTTTTATTCACGATTATTGCAGAGCATGATGCAACATTTCATAAAAGTTGCTGACATTTCCACAACTTTTCTGTACATTGTGAACATAGTGTATGAAAATAGCTTAAATATCAGCACTTATTTATAAAACTTGCTGACATTTCAGCAACATTTATGTACACTGTGAACACAGTTTATGAAAGTTGCTGAAATATCAGCACTTATTTATAAAAGCTGCTGATGTTTCAGCAATAATTGTTCTTTGCTTTTACAATGAAACTTTGACAAGGAAAGTTGCTGAAATATCAACACTTATTTATAAAAGTTGCTGACATTTCAGCAATAATTTTTCTTTGTTTTTACAATGAAACTTTGACAGGAAAAGTTGCTAAAATATGAGCACTTGTTTATAAAAGTTGCTGACATTTCAGCAATAATTTTTCTTCGTTTCCAGAAAACAAGGACCCGCTTTACAATGAAACTTTGATAGGGACCCGCTTTACAATATGAAAGTACGATAGTGATGCCTCCCTAATTTCCACTAATATATATGTGTATTTTATGCACGCATGATGCTCGATGAAATGCACATATATGTATTCTGTACCCAGTTTTTTTACAAAAGCTATATGTGCTCGGATTTGAACCTTTGCACATTACATATAATACGTATATAAATTGCTGACAAAATTATACATGTTGTATATATATATATATATATATATTTGTTCTTTCCAAATTTTTATAACGCAAAAATTATATATACCGCGTATATATATTATTTGACCATGTTGTGTATGTCATTTCTTTCAATTTCCGAAAAATTGCATATGTTGTATATCTTGCACGTGTGCGATTTTGTGAATTGTTTTTTTACATGTTGTATATAATGATGCTTTTAAAATTATACAATAAATGTATGCATATATTTCATATGCATATTTTATTTGTTTTTCATTAAATTTCTTGTGCTAAAATTATATTCTTGCTAGTCGCAGCAAATTGACTTATCGTGCCTGATTCGTTTCAGTGTCCGTTGCTTTGCTCTTTGTGTTTATTTCGTTCGATTTACAGCCATTTGTGCAAAACTACCCAGCAATGATCAAAGTTGAAAAGTGGAGAAAGCAATTATAGGACCTGTATTATATCTCACAGTGTATCAAATAAAATATAATAATCATCACATATATAAAATTGATAGGACGGTAATAATTAAATGAACAACAAATATCAAAGTGCATGGTTTTACAGAGTTATACAAAATAGTAGTAAAATTTATACAACTAAAAATAAACTCAAGATAATTGTCTCTAAATTAAATAGCCAACACCATTTAGGCTCCATAGTGTCGCATAGTGGAATACGCAATAGTAAGCCGTATATAAATACGAGAAAGCACAAACTCCTACTGTCGATCTACACAGCACCACCTATCACCCAAACTTGTTATCCAGTGTACTCATTTAAGAGTACCCAAAACAATAATAAGCAAAACATAAAACATCGAGTCAAACAACAGCCTAGTGTGAGCGATAAACAATCTCAAAATGCTATACAAGTTGATATAGTAAGGAACAAAGCTATAAGAATCATACCCGATATGTCCCTACGTACAAAGAGGAAGAAGGAAATGAAAATTTATTGAAGAAATGAAAGAAAGGAATTTGTTTTAAATAAATAAAAAAATTTCTATTCTTTCTTTGCAAACTGTCCACTTTAATTCCTTACTAATTTTCAATCAAGTCAATCATCCCCCTTCCTTAGCGTGGTCAGGCAAGTTTTCGAGAATCTTCAAGTGTGGCTTGCACACCAGCCAAATCCAAGTGCGAAACCCAAAAGTCCAAGAATCAAGACAAGCCATGGATCGATACTGATCCATGCCCATGGATCGATTCCGACCCCTAATGCTTGCCCAAAGTTGCTACATGGTTCATGCTGCACGTAGTTAGAGTGATCCTCAATCAACACATGCCTTATAAGATGGTTCACTAGCCACTCAGTATCCAAACGATCTATGGATAAATCCAAGTTTCAAGACAACTAAATCAACTGCTTTTACCCAACCATCGAACCATAAGATTCCTATGATCCAAGAGTCATGCTGATACATCTAAGCTCCACAAATGAAGGTACAAGTCATCCAAGCAACATCGAAGGATCAAATGAAGATTAAAAATCATTTTATGGATTGGTACCGATCCATAAGGCATGATTTGGTATCAATCCCTAAATTTTGTTTAGCTGGCTACAATCTTCTGAGAGTGGCTCCTTTAGGATGTGGGGAAGAACATGGTTAAGAGAACTCCGTCAGCCTTCAATTATAAATAGTGGATGATAGGCTTTGTTTATGGGATCTTTTTACTTGCACTCTAAACTTTTGTACTTCTATTACAACCTCTCGGGTTAATACTGATCCATAGACTATCGATCCTTTAGATCATCCTTGTAAAAACCTTATAGAAGCATAAACAAATTTCAAGTAGAAGTAGGCCAGTGATTAGCCGAACCACTATAACTGTTGTGTGTTTTTTCCATCATTTGCTCATTTATTGTCTTCATTTTATCTTCTATAATATTTTGGGTGTTCATGCCAACTTTTGGTGTAAACACCTTCCGTGTTCAATTTTCATAATCCAAATATTTTTCCACCATTTTAGTAGTTTAAATTTCTGGGCTAGTTACATGCTTAAAACCGACCCATTTAAGAAACAAATTACATCCAAAAATATAATTTGACCCAAAACCAAACCCAGCTTGGCCGATCGGAGGCGACGCACGTGTGTATGTGTTAACATGGAAGGCCTTCATCTTCAACCCAAGAGAAAACATTTAGGTGCTCAAAGGTCTCAATCTTTCTCCTTTGAAAACTATATTTAAACCTATATAGTTTAAGCTATCTTGCAATATAGAACTATTCAATTTCCATACTTCTCCTCTTCTCTTTCTATCTTCTTCTCCAAAGTAAAAATCTGCTCGCACAAGATTTATTAATTTACACTAATAATGCTTCACCAAATTTAAATACTCTTTTGTCTTATATTGTAGAAAAACTCATACATAAGTACATATATTTTATGGACTTAATCTATACATAGTGATAATATGTCAAAGCATGTCAGAATAAAGTAGTTACTAAGCATTGAACCATCAATTTTATGCGAGGTGTTGGTGTTTAACATATAATTTTCTTTCCTTTAAATAGTTTGAAAGACAATATGTAGATTGGCCTTGTGTTTATATCTCGGTTTCATGAAGTGCTCTTAAACTAAACCATAGTCTCGTAGAATGCGGCACCACTGTTAACCCCAAAAATTCATCATCGAAACTAGGTTTTGATGGAGAGTAGAGGTCACTGAGAACCTTCTGCAAGAGCCGAAGAGATGCTTATGGAAAGGCCAAGAAGGATTCCGCAACTAAGGATCCGTATGAGATGGTTATACCCACAAGAGGCTTCCACATATGATAAATACTTTCACCTTTGGTTCCGCATAAAAGGGTTCCACAGAAGACAACTCACTGCTAACAGAAGACGTTCGACAAGTATCGCATTCATGAAAGAGCCTTCCGCAAGTAATGGTTCCACATTGAAAGCCTTCCGCAAGAGAGATCAGCGTCATGTAAAAATATTACCTTCCACAAATCCAATTCGCCACCTCATTCGAAGGAACCTTTCAATGGGATCGATAGGATGCTTCTGCAATAGAAGATCAGAGCACTGGATGCAGGGCAATGCCGGTCAAGCACTATAGAAGCGCCACTTACCTTTAGAAGACCTTTCGATGAAGTCAAAAGGTTCCCTTTCGCATCAAATCAACTGCCCTTCCATCATTACAACAAAGCTGTGGCTGTCGCATTCTCACTTTCCGATGGAGACAAGGGCATCCAAATATGTTTAGAAGAGCTATAAGCCAACCTTCCGACAATGCCGAAAAGCCTTTCTTTTGCACGAGATCGGAAGGATGCGAGCGAAACCTACCTTCTGGCACGGTCGCCATGACCCCTACGGATGATGCAAACCCGCACCTATAGATTAGACCCGAGGGGTCCATTCTTGGGATCCAGATTTATTTTTCGAAATCACTACTATATTTTAAAGTTTGTAACCCTAATTTCTGAATAAATTTAGGGTTTTTTCCAACATGTATTATTATGTAAACTTTAGTTCATAATAAAGAATTTCATGTTAGAGATCAATGTTTTCATGTCATTTACGTACTTTATGTCGATATAATCAAATATCGATCCTTTTTTCTATTTCATGGGTTCAAAAGGTTCAAGAGCATCTTTCTACTGGATTCAATCCCCCTTCGAAACCCCTTGAAATAGTGAATCCTTTTAAGATGCAAAATACCTTTCGACAAGGAGTTTATTTAAGATAAAAACTACAGAATCGAAACCATCATCTAGTCTTAAGGGGAATTACTTGGGATATACTCCTTACTTCTAAACATTTCAACAGGGTCGAAACCCCACAGATAATATTGAGGTTGCACTACTGAATTTAAGCCTACCTTTCTTTAGCCTTTCGACGAAGCCAAATCATTCTTGATCCACCGAATTAAACCTATCGCCTGGTTCGAAATCTTCATTCTTCCAACCTTTTGACGGGGTCGAAACCTAGCATTTATACATTTTAACCTTTAAAGTAGGTTATATTCTATGGAATATGGAATCAGGATTCATTTCCTCATCTCCGAGGGCCCAACTATCTTCCTTAAATGCTCTACATACAACATTTCACCTTAAGTCTATCTACTTGGATTCTTTGGTGTGTTGACCATAAATTTGATTAACACCTAGTATTAGAAGTCCATTTAGCCTTCCAAGGACCATATTGGAAAACGTTATGTATCAAGTCCTTCAGCATGGATTCTTTGGGGCGTTAACAAAAATTTGTGTTAACATTTTGGCGCTAAAAGGAGGGCCTGAACCTATGCTCCTGTTAAATTTTCATCACAGATTAATAGAGTTATTCATTCAAAAGAAGAAGAAGGAAAGAAAAAAGAAAAACAACAATGAAAAGGCTGCAGTACAATCAGTTGTGGAAAATGATATAATCCCGAATTTCAACTTAGAAAATACAGAGATTGGACAGCCTTCAACTCTGATATAGAGTTTAGAATTTACAACAACAAATGATAGCAATACGAGAATTGCTTGGAAGGGTTCCGTCTCAAGAATCATTAAGGGTTGTGAAGGGAGAAGATGAACCGCCGTCTCCAAATGAAGACCAACATGAGAATCAAGAAAGTCAGGCCAAGAACCATTGAGCAATCAAACAGTTTAGTCATAGAAGACAGTGGAGGTCACCATAATAACATTCACAACCAAATCACAGAGGATAAAATAAAACATATACTCAATGAATTAGGGAAACATGTTATCCTATAAAAGGCTCATTTGTCATAAGAAAAGATGGTAGTTAGCATTCTCCCTCACATGTGTAACGACCTGAAATTTTAATGAATTTTATATCGTACTTACCTGATTTTATTCAAAATTTAAAAAAATAAAATTATGGAATAAACATTAATTTTTGAAATGGATCTATCTATTTAATTATAGTAATTGGTGAAAATTTACTGAAAAATAAGGAAGTTAATTTATTTGTGAAATTTTAAAATATAAATTTGTTCAGTATGTGTGTTGAAAATTCAATATTTTCAAAATCTGAATATTTTTTATATAATAAAAATGAAATCATTTTCTGAGAGAGGAGTCGTAATTTGTTCCGTCAAATTTGGACGTCTATAGCTTCGTTTACTTATTTTCTGCGTTCTGGCAGCATTTTCGGTTGCGGAAAAAATTCGAGTTTTTATAATTTGATCGTATCATTGATATCTGTGTACCGTTCTATTCATCTCATCGTGCTGATCTCCGTAGTATATTTATTTTTCTATTCAAAGTCCCGGTACGCGACGAAACAACAAAAAATAGGTGTCATATCGATACCGTATGTAACGACCCGCCGCTCTGACCGCCTCTAGTCGGTAATTAAACCAACTAGAAACATTCAAAATGACGGATTGCTATTTAGTTTACAACATTTAAACAGAATCAGTCACAGAATCATAGAACAATAAATATATTTCACATAAATGAGCTTTTCTTTTATATACAAATATCAGAGTTATACAATGAATTACATTTTAATACAGCGGAACAATTTATTTATTATTTAGTACAAGAAAAAAAATTCCTGAAAAACTTTAGTGATGCGGTAATCCCCCTCTCTCTATCTTCGCTTCCTGAAAATCTTCAAGCTGTAGAAATACTCGGTCTGACCCCGAGCGTTTATTGCGAAACACAAAAACACTCGAGTTAGGATTAATCTTAATTCAAGTGATTAAATTTGCAATGAATTGAAATAAAATGGTAACAGCAGTAAAGACAATCGTGAAAGACCACCAACTACAACAATGCACAAAGATACAAGGTAAACTGGCACTCAGGCAGCAGTGTACAACAAATCCAGCAGCCCCAACTACAACAGTGAATACAACTACAGGTACAAGGCATGTCAACAGCAATGGAATCAACATGAATGTCACAAGCATAAAAACATGTATGCACAACAAGCCCAGCTACAACAAGCAGTGCAGACCACAAAGAAATGCCAACAAGAGCAAGTGTGCAAGTACAAATCACAAAGACCAAAGTGCACCAGTGATGCAAGCTGAAGCATATGAGAAGTGCACTTATCAAGTACATAAATGATGCAATACCAAACTTCACAAGCAATGACCAGTGCAATGACCAAGAAAAGACCAACAAAACTAGAGGCAACTGGCAATAACAACTACACCTAGCAAGCTACATGAAGACAGAGCTCGAGACTACAACTCAAAGTTCAATGCAGACTGCATGATGAAACCAAGATGGCAAAGATAACTACAAGATACATAAATGATACAGGTGAACAGAAGTACAAGTGCAGTTGTAATGGCCGGGCAAGTGCACAACTTCACAACAAACAAGCCAGAGGTATGAAACAAGGTTGCAAGCATACGAAATGCAGACAACATGTGTACAACAGTGAGCTACAGGAATGCATTCAAGACCAAAACCAGGCAACAGCGAATGGGAAGGCATATGTGAACATGAAGACTGGAACAACACAAAGGTTCAAGGCTGAGACAAACCCAATGCACCAATGCAACAGCATACAAGGTGCAGACACAAGGCTGAGACAAAGGAAACCAAATACAAGTTCAAGTGCTCAGTGCAGACTAAAAAATGAGTGTAACAAAATAAACCAAATGCAACAGTCAACTCAACTGAGTACATGGAAGTATGACAGCGAACTCAAAGCAATGATGTCAAGACAATGAAACTGGTTCGACACAGTGACCCAAGACAGTTTGAGAAAATAAGTGTACAGGAGCACACACATATCAATCCAGCAATACTCACTCCATACTAAATTAAAAATGTGATTTTAGTTTTAAAAATCATGATTTCAATATATGCATTCAAGTTATAAACCTAATTTAATATTTTAAGAAGTTTGAAGTTTTACTTATGTGAAACAATAACTGTTCTTATAGTTTATAGAGACAACAGATTTTTAATTTAACTTGATTATAATTTATAACTTGAACCCATACTAAACAAACATGTTTCATTTACATATAAAATCCTAGCTGAGATCAAATCAAGAGGTAATGGATTCTATTTAGAGTTTTAGTTTTAAAAAAAACAAGTATACAGATACCTGTAAACCCAGATATATATTTACTTTATTGTATACACAGAATATCCATCACAGTATAGCCACACAAAGCATACACTTTAAAAATGAAGACAGAACAGTTATATTTATAGCAGTTTAAGTTTGAAACTTGAAATCTAAACTGTTAATTCAAAACAGAAAGAAACATCTTCACTATACAGGCATGCATCCATAAATAACACATATATACTTGCAAATATATTCCATCCAAGATCATCACATGCAGATCAATATTTAAACCAAATTCGAGATTTTAAAAATGTGGTTTTACTCACCTTTATATCTGCAAACAGAGAAACAGAAGGGAAGCCTAGAATTTTGCATTTATTCGAGTTTCACTGCAAATCCTTGTTTCACATAAAATTTACTTTCTGATCTTTTTAAAGATATTATTAAGAGCTGAATTATGATTTAACAAACACATTTTGTTTGAATCCTAGGATCTAAAGAGGATTAGAAAAATAAGGATTTGGATTTTTTGTAAATTTGTTAAAGCCTGTACTTCAAATCAGAGAAGTATATGCATACAACAGACATGCATACACTAAACAGACATGCACACTTGATATACATTCATTCATCATTTCTCATAATAACCACTTAACCAAAGCATCAAATATATCACAGATTTCAAATTTAAACAAGTTAATTTATTTGGAAACCAACAGCAAGCAACCACTGCTCTAAATTCAAGCCAGTTAAACCAGAGCCTGGGAACCATAACAAATATACACAAAATCATTTAATTACAACTTGCAAACCATTTTTTTTTTTGCCTATTTAAGCTTAAGTTTCTGCATGCAACAGGGGTTTAACAGATTTTAAAAAAAAACTTTTTAAATCAGGTATGTTTACTCACAGTGACATGTATATGCAAAAAATACATATTCACATACATACTTTTAATTCCATACTTAAACAAACATTCAAGCTTCACATAATGGTTTCAAGAATTTTAGCATGCATCATTTTCATCAAACAATTGTTTTAAACTTGTCAATTTTGTTATTTTCAGGTTATAGGATGTTCACAGACCTTTATAACTGGGATCATTCATATATAGGCATGGAAGCATAATACACAGCAAAACATCAAAGAACACCACAAAGCAGTTCATATATATCAACTTAAAGAATTTAGAAAAGTGGTTTGCTCACAAGTATTTTCAGAACTAAAGTATTTTTATTTCCTTACTACATTTTCCTTAAACAACTTAAGACTGAAAGGTAAAAGAGGAAATGATTTGGGTTTTGAAATAGCTTGCATCTGAGAACAAGAATATGGGGTTTTACAGACACATACATACATCACATATGAACTGAAGTTCAAACAAGCACATGCAAACAAAATTTTCCTCATCTAGATTCAAAGATCCATCACATGCAGCCACAACAAACTGTTCTTATCAGTTTAAAAACAAAATTTATAGCATCTGTTCTCATCAGTTTGAAAACAAAATTTATAGCATCTGTTCTCATTAGTTTAAATTCAAATAACCGAGCAAATGATAACAAATGACACCCCAAATCATAGCATGCAACCAAGCACCCAATTCAAACAAATCTAAAAACTTGAATAAAAAATTAATCGTGAGAAAAAAACTCACCTTTATTCGAAGCGAATACGAAAACCCAAATTTTTTCCAAAGAGGATGAACGAGAACGAAGCAGCAGTGAGCGACGAAGAATAGATCGAGCAAGGCAACACGCAAATTCCTATCGATCAAGCAAATAGCGTAGCTTCGAAAGCCCTAGCTTTGAAGATGAGCAGGAAGAAGACCGAGCCTTTGATTTTCACGAGCCCTAATTTCAGAGCGAACGAAAGAACGAGGCCGCCATTGTTTTTTTTTCGTTTATTTGTTTTCTAGGGTTTCGAATGAATGGGGTAAAGGGGAAATGGGTATATTTAATCACAGCATCAATATCAAACGTGGACCGGTATTATTTTCAAAGCCCACTTAGCCCTTAACAAAAATTTTGAACGGAATTTAAATCAATTTACAAACTCCTAGCTCAAATTTTTAAATTCAAATATGTTCTTCATATTAAACTTGAAAAATTCAAATAACTTCACAGTTTCAAATCAAAATTTAATTCAATGATTAATTTGCATAAGTAATAATCCTTAAATCCAAATTATTTTTCTAAGTCATTAGTTTGAATTTAAAATACAAATTCAATATTCAATTTCAACTCTAAAGTCAAATTTGAATTTTTATTCAACATTTTATAGATTAAAGTTTAATATTTAATCGCCAATATCCTAGTTATATTGGGAATTTAATTTAAATCTCATTCAAATATTAAAAATTAATTAAATATTTTCAATTTAAATTGTTCAAAAATTCATGATCGTTATAATCTCCCCTCCTTAAAAGAATTTCGTCCCGAAATTACAAGCAAGGAAAAATGATTGTTAAAATTTCACCAATATTTATATTTTACACAATTTTACCAAGCTCAAAACTTTTTTTTAAAAATAAATGAGTATAGAATTCATTCTATTTGTTTTATCTCGCTAACTTTGTTAATTAACTCATTTGTTCATCATTTTCTACAATCAAGACGCAAAAATCTTTTACTAAAGTTTTCAACTTACAAAACCCAAATTTTAAATTTGAAATTCTTCATTTAAGAAATTTACATCGTATAACCTTTCCAAAGCTGTGGACTTTCAAAACATTTCAAAAATCCTCTTCCTTAGTTCATTAGGTTGGAATTTATGTTACTTTAATTTCAGATTATTGATTTTCTATTTAAAGTTTGAAAATACTTGCTAACTCGAAATTTAACAAGTCTATTGTCGTTCTTAAAGACATTAGGCATACGCTGGCCAGGCGCAAGTCTAAAAATCTCCAAGTACTAAATATACTTGCTTCAATTCCCAGTGAAAATACTTAAAAATTCTTTTTAAAAATGGATATGGAAAGCACATTCCCCCATGGATCACAGTTACCCGGCGGTTACACTACTATCCCAGTAGAATCGCTTGTAACTGTAGATTTCTCATCTCTTGAATTTCGCCATGGTTGTTGCCAAAGATCGCGGTCCACACGACGGTTACGCTACTATCCCAGTAGAATCGCTTGTGACCGTAGGCATCTCGCCCTTCGAATTTCGCTTTGGCTTCTAGATTGCAGTTTACTCGGCGGTTGCGCCACTATCCCAGTGGAATCGCTTGTAACTATAGGCATCTCGCCCCTCAAATTACGCTAGTCACTCCAACTAATGGAAAACAAATGGCCAATCCAACTAATGGAAAACAAATGGCCAATCCAACTAATGGAAATCAAATGGTCAATCCAACTAATGGAATTCTACGTAGCCACGATTTTCAAATGGACACTCAACAAATGGCCAATCCAACTAATGGAAATCAAATGGTCAATCCAACTAATGGAATTCTACGTAGCCACGATTTTCAAATGGACACTCATCTCGAGTTCCAACAACCTTCACAAATTTTAAATGGAAGGTACTTTTCCATATCCTCAATTTGGAAAACATAATATCATACATACATATATAATATTTCATTTCACAATTCGTACATATCATACTCTTGTACTTACATAAGTTTTCCACAACAATTTCTTTCCAAACTAATGGTTTTCGAATTTATCGTATTCTCATATGTACGTTCTGAAAACCTCAATATCTCATACCCATAACAAATAGAGGATTCACAAATTTTCCATTTCATTATCCATTTAAAATTTTCCTCTAAGTCGATTTGGAAATTTAAGGTTGTCTCAAACCTAATTCACATTCATAATCCAATTTATTATCGACTTCAGACTCGATTTGGATTTCATGTTACATCGTCAATTCTTAACACATAATTGATGTCTATCGATATATAACCTCTGAGCTCGTACGTCTCAGAGAAGGGTGTTAAGCTAAGAGAATAAATTCTCCGCCACCAACAGATATATATTTAATAGAGATCAACTGCTATGTCGTCAATTCACAATGTTAGACATACAATCCAAATCAACCATTCAAAATTCAAAGTTCAACTTAAATCGTTTTTTTGGGTGTCAAAGTTAAACTCAATTTAACTCAAAATTCAATCTTCTTGAAAAATTTCCAAGTTGAACTAATTGTCCATATTTCCCAAAAAAATAATATCTTTACAATATATATAATTTTCCACACTTAACCATTTGAAACAAATTCAAATATTCACTTTTCAATTTATCTTCAAAAGATAAAATTTCAAACCTTTCATTTCATATTGGAAAATATTCCCATACTTATTCAATAATAAGTAATTCACAAATCCATTTATTTTCAACACTTTGAAAATATTCGATATACTTAAACCAAAATAAAGTATATATTTCATTCTTAAAGGAAATCATTCTTTTAAACACATTAATTTGAGTCAAAACGAATGTTGCGTAAAACATCGTTACGACGACCCAAAATCACTAGTATAGGGATTCGAATTTAAGATAGATATATAAATCCCAATACTATATAAAAAAACATTTCCTTTCGGAAACCATTTATTATAACAACAGTGTTATAGTCCACCATTTCCTTTCTTTCTCTCGAAAACGTCTATTTCAACAATAAATGTTGAAATCTATGATTTCGATTCTTAACACATTTTAAAACAACTTGAAATGGATTAACTTCACTTTCTGCACATTCAAATTCAAATTCATCACTGAATCTATTAAATCTATTATGGATTTTCATGTTGACAAATTTTAATTTGAAATCTAAATTCCATTTAAACTTCGCATTTGCTTTCTATTTCCAATATAGTCAACTAGTTCTTTAGTAAACCATTTATCGACTTGGTTTCATTAGATTTATATCTCCATATTAACTATTTTAGACATTAGTCTAAACTTGAAATATAAGCTTTACATCAAAACTTGTTTTATTCATACAGTTAAGTCGACAATTAAATTTCCTATCAAAATTTGCAATCCTCATTAGCAAAGGTCGGATCATTCAATCATTTTCCCAAGACATAACCGATTTATTTAATAATATATTCACTGTCCAAAATTGTGAATAAAATTCCCAACCAACTTTTATTATCACAATATTTAACTTAAAGGATAATTCGCTGTCCAAAATTACAAATATATCTCCTTTAACAACTTTTATGTTTCATTTATCAAATTCAATTGGTTTCAAATTTATAAACAATCTTTACAAATTCCACTTCTATTTATAAAACTTCGATTATAATCTCCTTCATTAATTCAATTCAATTATATAACTTAGTTATATACCAAAAGTCCATTTATAAGTTAAGTACTTATAATCCATTTATTTGCAAATCATTCTTCAAAACATTTGAAATCAATTTTCAAAAGAATTCAAAATCAAATTCCCGAGTTATAGTTCAATTATTCTCTTGGTTATAACCAAGTCAACATGTCCTTTTATTTTCAAATTATTACTTTGGAGATATTCACAATATTTGATTCAAACCAATTTATCAATTCACTTAACTCATATTTTATTTTTTCATAAATCTCAGCAAATTCGATAATGGGTTTTTTTTCGAATGATCGGGACTCAAATCTAAGGAGACCTCACCGAAGAGAACTATCGCAAACCTAAATTTAGAGAGGGGAATTTTCAAAATAATTCTAATTTTCAAAATACTTATTATTTTAAAGAAAACAATTTTAAACTTCTTTAGATTTGAAAACACTTTCTTTAAAAGTGATTCTAGTAACTATTCATATTAAATGCCATAAACTAAGCTTTGTGTAAACCAAAGCTCTGATACCACTATTGTGACGACCCGCCGCTCTGACAGCCTCTAGTCGGTAATTAAACCAACTAGAAACGTTCAAAATGACGGATTGTTATTTAGTTTATAACATTTAAACAGAATCAGTCACAGAATCATAGAACAATAAATATATTTCACATAAATGAGCTTTTCTTTTATATACAAATATCAGAGTTATACAATGAATTATATTTTAATACAGCGGAACAATTTATTTATTATTTAGTACAAGAAAAAAATTTCCTGAAAAACTTTAGTGATGCGGTAATCCCCCTCTCTCTATCTTCGCTGCCTGAAAATCTTCAAGCTGTAGAAATACTCGGTCTGACCCGAGCGTTTATTGCAAAACACAAAAACACTCGAGTCAGGATTAATCTTAATTCAAGTGATTAAATTTGCAATGAATTGAAATAAAATGGTAACAGCAGTAAAGACAATCGTGAAAGACCACCAACTACAACAATGCACAAAGATACAAGGTAAACTGGCACTCAGGCAGCAGTGTACAAAAAATCCAGCAGCCCCAACTACAACAGTGAATACAACTACAAGTACAAGGCATGTTAACAGCACTGGAATCAACATGAATGTCACAAGCATAAAAACATGTATGCACAACAAGCCCAGCTACAACAAGCAGTGTAGACCACAAAGAAATGCCAACAAGAGCAAGTGTGCAAGTACAAATCACAAAGACCAAAGTGCACCAGTGATGCAAGCTGCAGCATATCAGAAGTGCACTTATCAAGTACATAAATGATGCAATACCAAACTTCAGAAGCAATGACCAGTGCAATGACCAAGAAAAGACCAACAAAACTAGAGGCAACTGGCAATAACAACTACAACTAGCAAGCTACATGAAGACAGAGCTCGAGACTACAACTCAAAGTTCAATGCAGACTGCATGATGAAACCAAGATGGCAAAGATAACTACAAGATACATAAATGATACAGGTGAACAGAAGTACAAGTGCAGTTGTAATGGCCGGGCAAGTGCACAACTTCACAACAAATAAGCCAGAGGTATGAAACAAGGTTGCAAGCATACGAAATACAGACAACATGTGTACAACAGTGAGCTACAGGAATGCATTCAAGACCAAAACCAGGCAACAGCGAATGGAAGGCATATGTGAACATAAAGACTGGAACAACTACAAAGGTTCAAGGCTGAGACAAACCCAATGCACCAATGCAACAACATACAAGGTGCAGACACAAGGCTAAGACAAAGGAAACCAAATACAAGTTCAAGTGCTCAGTGCAGACTACAAAATGAGTGTAACAAAATAAACCAAATGCAACAGTCAATTCAACCGAGTACATGGAACTATGACAGTGAACTCAAAGCAATGATGTCAAGACAATGAAACTGGTTCGACACAGTGACCCAAGACAGTTTGAGAAAATAAGTGTACAGGAGCACACACATATCAATCCAGCAATACTCACTCCATACTAAATTAAAAATGTGATTTTAGTTTTAAAAATCATGATTTCAATATATGCATTCAAGTTATAAACCTAATTTAATATTTTAAGAAGTTTGAAGTTTTACTTATTTGAAACAATAACTGTTCTTATAGTTTACAGAGACAACAAATTTTTAATTTAACTTGATTATAATTTATAACTTGAACCCATACTAAACAAACATGTTTCATTTACATATCAAATCCTAGCTGAGATCAAATCAAGAGGTAATGGATTCTATTTAGAGTTTTAGTTTTCAAAAAAAAAAGTATACAGATACCTGTAAACCCAGATATATATATTTACTTTATTGTATACACAGAATATCCATCACAGTACAGCCATACAAAGCACACACTTTAAAAATGAAGACAGAACAGTTTTATTTATAGCAGTTTAAATTTGAAACTTGAAATCTAAACTGTTAATTCAAAACAGAAAGAAACATCTTCACTATACAGGCATGCATCCATAAATTACACATATATACTTGCAAATATATTCCATCCAAGATCATCACATGCAGATCAATATTTAAACCAAATTCGAGATTTTAAAAATGTGGTTTGCTCACCTTTATATCTGTAAACAGAGAAACAGAAGGGAAGGCTAGAATTTTGCATTTATTCGAGTTTCACTGCAAATCCTTGTTTCAGATAAAATTTACTTTCTGATCTTTTTAAAGATATTATTAAGAGCTGAATTATGATTTAACAAACACATTTTGTTTGAATCCTAGGATCTAAAGAGGATTAGAAAAATAAGGTTTTGGATTTTTTGTAAATTTGTTAAAGCCTGTACTTCAAATCAGAGAAGTATATGCATACAACAGACATGCATACACTAAACAGACATGCACACTTGATGTACATTCATTCATCATTTCTCATAATAACCACTTAACCAAAGCATCAAATATATCACAGATTTCAAATTTAAACAAGTTAATTTATTTGGAAACCAACAGCAAGCAACCACTGCTCTAAATTCAAGCCAGTTAAACCAGAGCCTGGGAACCATAACAAATATACACAAAATCATTTAATTACAACATGCAAACCATTTTTTTTTGCCTATTTAAGCTTAAGTTTCTGCATGCAACAGAGGTTTAACAGATTTAAAAAAAAACATTTTAAATCAGGTATGTTTACTCACAGTGACATGTATATGCAAAAAATACATATTCACATACATACTTTTAATTCCATACTTAAACAAACATTCAAGCTTCACATAATGGTTCCAAGAATTTTAGCATGCATCATTTTCATCAAACAATTGTTTTAAACTTGTCAATTTTGTTATTTTCAGATTATAGGATGTTCACAGACCTTTATAACTGGGATCATTCATATATAGGCATGCAAGCATAATACACAGCAAAACATCAAAGAACACCACAAAGCAGTTCGTATATATCAACTTAAAGAATTTAGAAAAGTGGTTTGCTCACAAGTATTTTCAGAACTAAAGTATTTTTATTTCCTTACTACATTTTCCTTAAACAACTTAAGACTGACAGGTAAAAGAGGAAATGATTTGGGTTTTGAAATAGCTTGCATCTGAGAACAAGAATAGGGGGTTTTACAGACACATACATACATCACATATGAACTGAAGTTCAAACAAGCACATGCAAACAAAATTTTCCTCATCTAGATTCAAAGATCCATCACATGCAGCCACAACAAACTGTTCTTATCAGTTTAAAAACAAAATTTATAGCATCTGTTCTCATCAGTTTGAAAACAAAATTTATAGCATCTATTCTCATTAGTTTAAATTCAAATAACCGAGCAAATGATAACAAATGACACCCCAAATCATAGCATGCAACCAAGCAACCAATTCAAACAAATCTAAAAACTTGAATAAAAAATTAATCGTGAGAAAAAAACTCACCTTTATTCGAAGCGAATACGAAAACCCAAAAATTTTCCAAAGAGGATGAACGAGAAAGAAGCAGCAGTGAGCGACGAAGAATAGATTGAGCAAGGCAACACGCAAATTCCTATCGATCAAGCAAATAGCGCAGCTTCGAAAGCCCTAGCTTTGAAGATGAGCAGGAAGAAGACCGAGCCTTTGATTTTCACGAGCCCTAATTTCAGAGCGAACGAAAGAACGAGGCCGCCATTGTTTTTTTTTCGTTTATTTGTTTTCTAGGGTTTCGAATGAATGGGGTAAAGGGGAAACAGGTATATTTAATCACAGCATCAATATCAAACATGGACCGGTATTATTTTCAAAGCCCACTTAGCCCTTAACAAAAATTTTGAACGGAATTTAAATCAATTTACAAACTCCTAGCTCAAATTTTTAAATTCAAATATGTTCTTCATATTAAACTTGAAAAATTCAAATAACTTCACAGTTTTCAAATCAAAATTTAATTCAATGATTAATTTGCATAAGTAATAATCCTTAAATCCAAATTATTTTTCTAAGTCATTAGTTTGAATTTAAAATACAAATTCAATATTCAATTTCAACTCTAAAGTCAAATTTAAATTTTTATTCAACATTTTATAAATTAAAGTTTAATATTTAATCGCCAATATCCTAGTTATATTGGGAATTTAATTTAAATCTCATTCAAATATTAAAAATTAATTAAATATTTTCAATTTAAATTGTTCAAAACTTCAGGATCGTTACACCGTATCTGTGTCCTTTGTCATTTCAAATTACAACCGTGATAGCCAAGCGACAATTAATTACTTTAATTATTTTATCAGATTCAGGCTTGTGCCCGTTGCCATTTCAGCCATCCTATATTATATTTTGCCTTTCCACTTTTGTTTGCTGTGCATTCAGAGAGGTACTTTCTCATTGTATTGTATTGTATTATATTTTTATTTTGTTCTCTATATTTTTTTTGGCTCTCTCGTTCTTCTCCTCTATATTTCCACCGAGCTCTCACCCGTGCCTTTTTCTATTTTATCGAAGTAATAATTCGAATCCTCTCCTCGTGTGCTCACCTACCTTCATCCCTATGCTTCTCACTCAACCTAGGAGCCTAGCCCTCTGATCCACGCCCAGAAAACAAAAGGCAAAAGCACCACCCACCGTGCCACTTCCCTCCGATCAACAGACCTAGGACAACGCGGAGCGCCTCCCCACCGCCGCACCTAAACCCTGACCGGGCTGCACCCAACCGCGCCGCCACGACTACAAGTCGCCCAAAACCGAGAGTGTCTCACCCAATCGTCGGTACCCCCATCACCCGAGTTCCCCCGACCGAACACAAGTCACCGCCGTGCCCCTGCTCCCACCCAAAGCCTGACCGAAGTCCCCGTCACGACCGAAGCATCCCCATCCTCAACCAAGACTCCACCTGCAACCTACTCTGCCAATTTGCAATGCACGGTCCTTTTTTATCTTTCTTTCCATATATACATATGCTGTTGTTGGAAGCATATATGTTCTCGTGTGCCCTCAAGCACATATATGCATTTATTATATATATATATATATATATATATATATCTTGCGGTGGGTTTTCTTTTTTGTGCTTATGATATATATTGTATCCTATATATGCGTTGCACATACAAATCGATGGCAATAGTATGCACTTTTTTTTATGTCTACACCTGTATAACATGGCCGAGAATGCATAGTCTGTAGCTGTCATCCGCATTTACTTTGAACTCCACCTGTCTACCTTATCTTAGTCACCATCGTGCCTTCTAGTCATTTGAATTGTGAATATATACTTGGACAGTATACATATATTGGGAATAGTTCATTGCCGTGACATATATATATGCTGCTCTTTAGGATGAATGTACATTGTAGTAGAAAGATTCCAGACAGCACATAACTGATTATAGAAGATGACCTAACCTTCTAAACTCTATCAGCATAGGGTATGTTTTTCCCCTGAAACATTCACAAGCTATGTCAATGATGTTGAATTTAGTTTGAAAGATTCTTTTGTCCCTATATGTTGGCATTCAATGGAGTACAAGAATGCAGGAATGGGAAATGATGCTGAATAAAATGTGTTACATCTTTGTCACCCTTTAATGCGTTTTTTGCTTTCCATGCCACATGTTTGTGGTCTACTTGCTAGAACCAGAAGCATTAAATGCGTCGGATGGATCCATTAGCTTTTTATTCGTCATTTGTCAACAAATATTAAATTGATGAGTCAGTTGGACAAAGTTTCTCTTTTGTGGTCTTCTTTTTATGATTTCTCTTTTGTCAAAATTTTTCTTCTTTTGTCAAATCTGTACTGGTGTGTCAAAAGATATGCACTTGCATGTATCACAAGATTAAGTTCAGTTGTTGTGATATATTTCATGGTAAATTTTGTTACTAGACAATTTTGAGTGGAGCAATTAAAAATTTCACTTTGGCAAAGAAGAGTAAACAACATCCAACTTCAGCAGGAATAACAAAATCAGTGAAAGTGAAGGATACATGACCTAAGAGGAGTTCTAATTTAGCCTATGAAGACATGAAATTTTGATGTGTCAACAATATTAGAATTTCTATCGCAGATGATATTATCAAGGATTTACTAACCTAGATTTGTTTCTGAGCTTTGGGGAAAACTTGATAAGCTTTGTCTACGTAAAGTTTGCTAACAAAGCTAAATAAAATCTGGGAACCTTACAAGCTAAATAAAATCTGGCAAAGTTTACTAACAAAGAAATGTTGATCTTTTACTATGCTTCTAATAAGAGGAACAAAAAATGGATTTTACGTCGCGAAAGGTTACAAAACATCACAAATACACAAACGCGGCCTAAATTTATATCGCAAAAAACTTTAACTTTTACGTTGCTGATATGGTTTGTACCAGCTGCATGTTGGCATGGGGAGTTAACCTCCATGCTCATCTAGTCATCATAAAGGTAAAAATTGAGCTGAATCTACCTTTGATTCTCGTTCAATTAATTAAAGGCATTGCACATGAATAAAGATTGTTAACTTTGGAATTTTCTGTTTGTTTATTTTGAGCAAGAGTTGATTAATTAAAAATGTTTTACACGGTGAAATTTAATGCTAAATGCAATTTCTTCAACGTATGCTTGGCTCCATTTTATTATTACTGTTTGACGACTTGGGACCAAATATTTGATATTCATGTATAATTGGCTTCCGAAGATGAAAAATTGAACACAAAATGAAGCAAAGCAGAAGCAGCTGCAGATGCTGCAACGATTGTAAAGGCAGAGCAGAATAACTATGAGTCAACAGGTAAAAAGAGTGAGGAAAAGTAGGCTACAGAGCAACCCATGCAATACTACATTCATGTAAAGGCGAGATGAGGCCAAGCTATTGATAGCCACAGCCTTGTTGAAGGGGTAACATTTTGCTTGTCCTTGTTACTTTTACGGTGCATTTTGGAGAAAGTTGTAAGTACTATATATAGAACAGTTTATTAAATAAATAAAAATATATATATACTTGAATGTAATAATACTTCGAATGAAATACTGATGTGAATAATGAAATAACTAGCCTGACAAAACAAGCAAGAGGGGTTATCTGCATGATAAAGTCCATGACCACTATTATTTTCTAATGAGTATTTTGAAACAACTATAATTCATGTAATGATTAACATTATTGAGTCCATACTTTCAGACTTGGATACGATAAAATCAAAATATAATTCACATCAAACTATGAATCCAGTTCACTTTTTTATGAATTTTGCTAAACCAATTATAAGTCAATAGTACGGACATGGTGCATATATGATAAAATCATATGAGCCTACCAGTTAACTCAAGTCCCACGAGTTGGGATAAAGTAGGCCATTGCAATTTTTAGGGCTATTTGTTTGTAAGTGCACATGTTGTAATGTTGACATTGTTAGCATATCATATTTTTCATATTTGAAACTTAGTTTCAACAAACCAATGGATTGCGACAGTGGATTAAGAGCTTCTGAGTATTGGCTGACCTTGATTTGTTAAAAGCATGGGTCCTCCTTTTTTTTATTCTTGGCCATTGTTTCTTATGTTCTTCTCCATTATTCATCATATTATGACTAAACTACATGAATACTTGTTTATTATCATTTTGCAACGATTAATATTTCCTTATCTGATTTAATATTTTAATATTTTTTTGGGACGGTACACCTCATAATCTAAAGCTCCTTTTAAGTCTAATATTCAATGTATTAAAGTATTAAACTTACAAGTACTAAATATACGATGTCTTGATCATTATCTTGCTATGTGTGAAGCAAACAATAAACCCACTAGGTCATACGGTTATATTATGATACTATTAGGTGCATGTTTAGATTGCGATATACATGTTTCGGGATCATATGAATCAAAATCATTTTTCATCAACGAAAATGA
The DNA here is from genome assembly GCA_030765085.1 of Allium cepa. Taxonomy (NCBI): domain Eukaryota; kingdom Viridiplantae; phylum Streptophyta; class Magnoliopsida; order Asparagales; family Amaryllidaceae; genus Allium; species Allium cepa. The sequence goes on along the minus strand of CM060938.1, from coordinate 657,838,233 downwards.
TACTGTTATATTATGAAATTGTAAATGGTGGGTTTAAACCAAATCCCTTGCAATATCTGACCAAAATATAAAACCAAATCTAATTATGCGAATAAAAAAGAATTGAATTGGTGTATTTCATGACTTAATGATTAGTCATCTTGATGTCTAAATTATCGACTAAAGTATCAATAAAGTTTACTTGTTCAAGCTGGGTTAAAAATACAAAGTATTAACTAGCCATAAAATCACATTCAACCTACATATCAATTGAAGAGTCTATTTGGAGGGGAAGAGACCGGCTAGAGCACCAAGAAGATATGCAGCAGAGCTGAAAGAAAAGAGTGAAAACAGAAGAAAGAAGAAGGTTTTCACGCAAATTGTATTTCATTCATGTTCAACAGCAGCCTATTTTGTAGAAAGGCTGATACACATGATTGGGTACTGTTACGCCACATGGCAACAAATTGCTGGTTGAGTTCAAAGTTGTAACTAACTTCCATTTTTTAATAATAAAAAGAATTAATAAGAAGCTTCTATATTGTCGTATATTGGTTTCCTTTGCTGGCATTTTTTGGTGGCAGGATTCTCTTCCTATGCGATGCTCAGTTTCTTGTAGGGATGGTGAATACACGTTTAGGTCTATCATAGGAGTGACTGTATCATTACTCTCCTCTTGAAAGTCGACCTTATCCTCAAGGTCGTGTGGAGTGGTGAATTCCCACGGTTATGGTGTCGGTGTTACTGCATGCAGATTAGGGCATAGTTTGAGGATGAGATATGAAAGATAAGGCGTATGCAAGCTTCTTGTGGTAGACAAAGAATGCAAAAATTCCAACATTTTCAATAATTTGAAAAGGACAAAGCAGCGCTTGGATAACTTGTGTTGTGGTAAGCGAAGCGAGTACTGGCGGTATGGTTGAAGCTTAATGAATACCCATGAGCCTACCAAAAATTGTTTGTCTTGCCTGTGCTTGTCCACTTGATTCTTCATGCGAACTTGAGCACGTTGCAAGTTTGTTTTGATTATATGTAGAATTTGGTCTCGTGTCCTTGCCCATTCTTCTAGTTCGTGTAGATCAGAGGATCCCATAATGTAGTCAGAGATAATCGGAGATGCATGACCATATACCGCTTGGAATGGGGACATTCCAATAGAGGAATGCTTGCATGTATTATACCGAACACTAGCCACCGCCGTCCCCCTGCTCCCACCCGAAGCTTGACTGAAATCCCCTTCAAGACCGAAGCATCCCCAGCCTCAACCAAGACTCCACCGGCAACCTACTCTACCAGTTTGCTATGCACAGTCCTTTTTGCTTTCTATTTATACATATGTTGTTGTTGAAAGCATATATGTTCATGTATGTCCTCAAGCACATATATGTGTTTATTAAATATATATATATATATATATATATATATATATCGTTTTTTTCCCTACGGTGGGTTTTCTATTTTGTGCTTGTGATATATATGGTATCCTATATATGCGTTGCACATACAATTCGATGGTAGTAGTATGCATTTTTTTGTTGTCTGCACCTGTATAATGTGGCTAATAATGCATATATATTGATATATTATGTCTGTAGCTGTCATCAGCATTTACTTTGGACTCCACCCTGTCCACCTTATCTTAGTCACCATCAGGCCTTCAAGTCTTTTGAATTGTGCATATATATTAGTATTATTATTATATATATTATTATAGTCGGTTATACACTAATTAATGTTGATTTCCATAGGTTTTCTTAATTCGAATTTAGTAGTGTGGAAATAGAGCTGCAACTACTTGTGAAACCATGTTTGCTGAATCAAGCACGAGGAGTTTGTATGTTATTTTCATATTTTGCTGCTTTGCGGTTATTGTCGATTATGTTCTCAGCCTTGAACTTGAACTATTATTTCCTTTGTTTAAAATGAATTTAAACATGTACCGGTCTGGCTTGACATCCGAGAAAAAGCAAAATGACAATAAACTTTGTGTCTGTGCCTTGAGACTCTATCATGGATGATCATCATACATATAAGAAATGTTCACGACATCATTTGGATGTCAGAAATAGTTCGTCTCTCTTCTTTCAAACACATTTGTCATTCATATATCTATCAAAAACTCGAAATATTCAACCCCTTTAAATATATACATGTGGAAACTTCAGATTGAAATTGGCACACACTTTGTTGTAATAAAACCAATCTCTAATGTTACGTGCCTATCAATTCATATTTATACATCACTTCTTCAAAATATTTAGCGATCGATACTATTCCAATTTGAAGCCGTTGTTCCTTCTTATAACATGTGAGACAATCCTAACCTAACCTTTAGTTCTAAAATAATATCTAACACTAATACTCGCATGGATTATTCAAAACTCTGAAATTGGTTTATTGTATATATATTATTGTGAATTTGCTGATCAAACCAATTAAAGTTCCATGACAAAACCAATATCAAATGTTACGTGCAATCAATTCATATTTATACATTACTTATTCAAAATATTTAGCAATCGGTACTATTCCAATTTCAAGCCGTCGTTCCTTCTTATAACATGCAAGACAATCCTAACCTAACCTTTAGTTCTAAAATAATGTCTAACACTAATACTCGCATGGATTATTCGAAACTTTGAAATTGGTTTATTGTATATATATTATTGTGAATTTATTGATCAAACCAATTAAAGTTCCATGATCTCCTTCCAATGCTACAAATCCTTTTTCACTACATAAATTTTGATTGAAAGAGCAGAATCTCTGCTTCGACCCTCTATTTTGATTTTCAACTACATGTTCCTTTCATTTATAGCCATAACTTTTGATGTTTCTTTCTTAAAGTTAATGGTTCGATATATATTTTCTAAAAGTGATCCAGAAAATAAAACTAGCACTTTATTCAGCGCTGTGCAAGTTTAATGAATGATACAAGGAATAAACTCTAACGATCATGTGTACATAATCAATGCATATCCAAGTCTTTTAAAGTTTGGTTTGTAACGTTTCATTATCTTCTGTGCCTAAAAAATAAACGTTATACTTGCATTTACATGTCAATGTCAAACACTAAAGTCAGTTATCATCGGGTGGTTAACTAAGACAACTGTATTATCTCACTTCGAAATGTACAATGATATACTATTTTACATGCATACAACGACGCTACCAAAAAGACAATTTTAAATAAAAAAAGCATCTCATGAAATATCAACTAGCATACATTGTAGTTTTGTTAGAGTTGATCATAAAACTAGCTATGCTTTAAAAACTTATTGCAAGAGTAGGCTTAGTTACAAATTTACTTAAATTTTATAAGTGAGAAAATATAAATTCTAACCTAGTATTTGTGCAATTCAAAATTGCTCAAGTGTAAATTTGAAAATTTGTTTGCACAATTTTAATGTGATCAAATACGAATCTTCAAACAAGACCTGTTTTTTTGTAATAAATTTTCAAACAAACCTATTTTTGCAATATGTATTTTCTAAAAGCCTCTATTTAAGATGAGCCCTCCTCTGTATAAACAATGCTAAATTCTTAAACTTTTATCGCTATCTGTCTCGTATAAAAAACACCTGTAATAATAAGATTTCTTAATTACATGGCGTAAATGTGTCAAATGAGCAACCTCTAAGCATCCTCTTCCACTAACGCTTTCGTGACGACCCCCTACACCTTCACCATCCAATATAAATGAAAAGTGCGCTACGGTGATGTCCAACCGATGTAGAATGATTCTCGTTAGATTACGATGATATAATATTTTCAAATTAAAAGCAGATTCAGAAAATATTGTTGATTTTGGTGATATTATATTTTCAAGGAAAGAAGATATATAAGATTCTTGAGATAACTACTTAAATGTATTGTCTTTTTTACTGTATTAAAGAAGGCAGTGAATTATCTTCATGAAAAGGAGAGTAGTTTGAAGATTAAGTAATCAAACAATTCCCTAATCGGCTGGTTAAAAAAGAAATTGAAAAGTCGGACCGATAAACGTTTTCCATATGAGTAGGATAATTGATGAATTATTGCTTTATAACCATAAATCAATTAATTCAACCATATATAATAATCTCTGCATAAAAATAGTCATTCTGTAGAGATTAAAGTTATCATCTCAAGTGGTATTTGTTATTCATCTTCTTAGCCTCCATTATCAATTTTACACATCTTCTTAGCCTCCATTATCAATTTTGTAAAATTCTCTTTTCTTAGAATGTAATAAAATCTTCTTTTTTCAAAGTGAACGTATATTATCTCGTGATAGTGGAATAATCATAAATCTATTTGTGAACAATCTATTTGCTTTATTATGTAATTTTCTCTTTTGTATTCTCCCATTGTATTTGTTTTATCGCACTACAATACGATCTTATTCCTTCCGCGTTTATTTCGGTTGATTTACAGTCATTTTATAAAATTACCCCAACAATTGTCAAAGTTGGAATGTGGATAAAGCAATTATAGAACCTGTATTATATCTCATAGCACATCGAAAATATAATAATCATCACATATATAAAACCGACAGGACGGTTATAACTAAATGAACCACAAATATCAAAGTGCACGATTTTACAAAGTTATACAAAATAGCAGTAAAGTTTATACAACTAGAAATAAACTCATGATTATTGTCTCTAAATAAAGTAGCCAACACCATTTACGCTCCATAGTGTCGCACGGTGAAATAAGCTATATTACGCCATATATAAATATGAGAAAGCACAATCTCCTTCTGTCCATCTGCATAGCACCACCTATCACCCAAACTTGTTATCCAGTGTACTCATTTAAGAGTACCCAAAACAATACTAAGAAAACCATAAAACATCGAGTCAAACAACAGTCTAGTGTGAGCGATAAACAATCTCAAAATGCTATACAAGTTGATATAGAAAGGAACAAAGGTATAAGAGTCATACCCGATATGTCCTTATATACAAAAAGGAAGAAGGAAATGAAAATTGATTGAAGAAGCGAAAGAAAGGAATTTTTTAAACAAATTAAACATTTTCTATTCTTTCTTTGCAAACTGTCCATTTTAGTTCCTTATTAATTTTCAATCAAGTCAATCATCCCTGTTCCATCACGTGGTCGGGCAAGTTTTCAAGAATGTTCAAGAGTGGCTTGCACACTAGCCTAATCCAAGTGCAAAACCCAAAAGTCCAAGAATCAAGACAAGCCATGGATCGGTATTGATCCATGTCCATGGATAGGAACTGATCCATGTCCATGGATCAGTACCGACCCCTAATGCTTCCCTAAAGTTGCTACGTGGTTCGTGATACACAAAGTTGGAGTGATCCTCATCCAACACGTGCCATATAAGATGGTTCCCTGGCCACTCATGATCCAAGCGATAGGTGGATAAATCCAAGTTTCAAGACAAGTAAATCAATTGCTTTTACCCAACCACCAAACCATTATATTCCTACGATCCAAGAGTCAAGCTGATCATCTAAGCTCCACAAATGAAGGTACAAGCCGTCCGAGCAACGTCGAAGGATCAAATGAAGAATAAAAGTCATTTTATGGACCGGTACCGATCCATAACGCATGGTCTGGTATCGATCCCTAAATTTTGTTTAGGTTGCTACGATCTTCTGAGAGCGGCTCCTTCAGGATGTGGGGAAGAAGCGTTTAAGAGAACTCCGTCGGCCTTCAACTATAAATAGTGGATGATAGGCATTTTTTAGGGGATCTTTTTGCTTGCATTCTAAATTTTTGTACTTCTATTGTAGCTGCTCGGGTTAATGCCGATCCATAGACTATCAATCTGTAAGATCACCCGTATAAAAGCCTTATAGAATCATAAACAAAGTTCAAGTAGACGTAGGCCAGTAATTAGCCGAACCACTATAATTGTTTGTGTTTTTTCCATCGTTTATTCATTTATCATCTTCATTTTATCTTCTATAATACTTTGGGTGTTTGTGCCAATTTTTCGCGTAAACACCTGCTGCATTCAATTTTCGTAGTCCAAAGATTTTTCCACCCTTTTAGTACGTTAAATTTCTAGGTTAGTTACATGCTTAAAACTGACCATTTAAGTAACAAATTCCATCCAAAAAAATAATTTGACCCAAAACCAAACCCATCTTGGCCGATCGGACTCGACACACGTGTGTATGTGTTAACATGCAAGGCCTTCCTCTTCAACCCAAGAGATAACATTTAGGTGCCCAAAGGTCTCAATCTCTCTCCTATAAAAACTATATTTAAACCGATATAGTTTAAGCTATCTTGCAATATGGAACTATTCAATTTCCATACTTCTCCTCTTCTCTTTCTTTCTTCTTCTCCATAGTAAAAAAGCTACTCATACAAGATTTATTAACTTACACTAACAATGCTCCACCAAATTTAATACTCTATTGTCATACTGTAGAAAAACTCATACATAAGTATAGATATTTTATGGACTTAATCTATACGTAGTGATAACCTATCAAAGTATGTCAGAATAATGTAGTTACTAAGCGTTGAACCATCAATCTTATATGGTGTATTGAATGTGTTTAACACATCATTTTCTTTCCTTTAAATAGTTTAAAAGACAATATGTGGATTGGCCTTGTGTTTATATCTCGGTTTCATGAAGTGCTCTTAGACTAAGCCATAGTCTTGTAGAAAGCGGCACCACTGTTAACACCAAAACTTCACCACCGAAACTAGGTTTCGATGGAGAGTAGAGGTCGCTGAGGACTTTTTGCAAGAGCCGAAGAGACACTTCTTGAAAAGTCACGAAGGACTCCGCAACTAAGGATCTGCATGAGATAGTTCCGCCCACAAGAGGCTTCCACACAAGATAAAGACTTTCACCTTTGGTTTCGTATGAGAGGGTTCCACAGAAGACAACTCAATGCTAACGGAAGACGTTCCACAAGTATCGCATTCGAGAAAGAGCCTTCCGCAAGTAACGGTTCCGCATTAAAGGCCTTCCGCTAGAGGCATTAACTTCATGTAAAAATATTACCTTCCGCAAATCCAATTTGCCACCTCATTCAAAGGAACGTTTCAATGGGATCGAAAGGATGCTTCTATAATAGAAGATCAGAGCATTGAATGCAGGGCAACGCCGGTCAAGAACTTTAGAAGCGCCACTTAACTTTAGAAGACCTTTCGATGGAGTCAAAAGGTTCCCTTCCACATCAAATCAGCTACCCTTCTATCATTAGATCAAAGCTGTGGATGACGCAATCTCACCTTCCGATGGAAACAAGGGCATCCAAATATGTTCATAAGAGCTATAAGCCAACCTTTCGACAATGTCGAAAGGCCTTTCTTTTGCACGAGCTCGGAAGGATGCGAACGAAACCAACCTTCTGGCCCGGACGCCTTGATCCCTACGGAAGGTGCACACCTGCACCTATAAATAAGACCCGAGGGGTCCATTCTTGGGATTCGGATTTTAGTTTTCGAAATCACTACTATTTTTTTAAGTTTGTGACCCTAATTTCTAAATAAATTTGGGGCTTTTCCAACAGGAATTATTAAGTATACTTCAGTTCATAATAAAGAATTTCATGTTAGAGATCAATGTTTTCATGTCATTTACGTACTTTATGTCGATATAATCAAATATCGATCCTCTTTTTTTTATTTCAATGGTTTGAAAGGTTCAAGAGCATCCTTCTATAGAATTGAAACCATCAGCTAGTCTTAAGGGGCATTACTTGTGATATACTCCTTACTCCTAAACCTTTCGATGGGGTCGAAACCTCATAGATAATACTAAGGTTACGCTACTAAATTTAAACCTACCTATCTTCATCCTTTCGACAAAGTCGAATCATTCTTGATCCACCACATTAAACCTATCGCTTGGTTCGAAATCTTCTCTACCAACCGTTTGACGGGGTTGAGACCTAGCATTTCTACATTTTGACCTTTAAAGCAGGTCATATTCTATGGAATCAATATTCTTTTCCTCATCTCCTTGGGTTCAACTATCTTCCTTAAAGGCTCTACATACGACCATTTCACCTTAAGTCTATCTACTTGGATTCTTTGGGACGTTGACCATAAATTTAGTTAACATCTAGTATTAGAAGTCCATTTAGCCTTCCAAGGACCATATTGAAAAACATTATGTATCAAGTCCCTCAACATGGATTCTTTGAGGTGTTAACCAAATTTTTTATTAACATTTTGGCGCTAAAAGGAGGGCCTGAATCTCCGCTCTTATTAAATATTCATCACATATTAATAGAGTTCTTCATTCAAAAGAATAAGATGGAAAGAACAAAGAATAACAACAATGAAAAGGCTGTAGTACAATCAGCTCTGGACAATGATATAATCCCGAACTTCAACTTAGAAAATACAGATATTGGACAACCTTCAACTCTGATAAACAACGAGATTAGAGTTCGAAATTTACAACAACAAATGATTGCAATACAAAAATTGCTTAAAAGGGTTCCATCTCAAGAATCATAAAGTGTTGTGAAAGGAGAAGATGAACCGCCGTCTCCAAATGAAGATCGACATGAGAATCAAGAAAGTCAGGCTAAGAGAACCATTGAGCAATCAAACAGTTTAGCCATAGAAGATAGTGGAGGTCACCTTAAACATTCGCAACCAAATCACAGAGGATGCAATAAAAAAATATGCCCAATGAATTAGGGAAACATATTATGCTATAAAAGGCTCATTTGTCAGAAGAAAAATGGTGGTTAGCATTCTCTCTCACATGTGTAACGACCTAAAATTTTAACGAATTTTATATTGTAAATAACTAATTTTACTCACAATTTTAAACAATAAAATTGTGGAATAAAATTTGATATTTGAAATGCATCTATTTAATTATAGTAATTGGTAAAAAATTATTGAAAAATATGGAACTTAATTTATTTGTGAAATTTAAAAACATAAATTTATTAAGTATGCCTGTTGAAAATTAAATATTTTGAAATTTGAATATTTTTATATAATAAAAATGTAAATCATTTTCTGAGGGAGATGCCGTAATTCTTTCCGCCAAATTTTAACGTCTATAACTCCGTTTATCTTAATTTCTACGTTTTGGCAGCATTTTCGGTAGTGGGAAAATTTTGAGTTTTTATAATTTGATCGTATCGGTGATATATGTTTACCATTCTATTCATATCATCGTGCTGATCTCCGTAGTATATTTAGTTTTTGTATTCTGAGGCCCGATACACGACGGAAACAACAACAAAAAAGCGTCATATCGGTACAGTATCTGTGACTTTTTGTTTCCTTTGCCATTTTAAACTACAGCCATGGAAACCAAGCAACAATTAATTGCTTTAATTATTTTACCGGATGCAAGCTTGTGACCGTTGCCATTTCAACCATCCTATATTATATTTTGCCTTTCCACTTTCGCTTGCTGTTCATTCAGAGAGGTACATTCTCATTGTATTGTATTATATTTTATTCTATTCTATATTTTTTGTTTTGTTTCATTCTCTCGTTCTTCTCCTCCATATTTCGGTTGAGCTCTCATCCGTGTCATTTTCCATTTTCCTGAAGTAATAACCCAAAGCCTCTCCTCGCGTGCTCACCTACCTTCATCTCTATGCTTCTCACTCAACCAGGGTGCCTAGCCCTCTGACCCACGCCCAGAAAAAAAGGCAAAAGCTCCACCCACCGTGCCACTTCCCTCCGATCACCAGACCTAGGACAATGCCGAGCACCTCCCTACCACCACACCTCAACCCTGACCGGGTTGCACCCCACCGCGCCACCACCACTACACGCCGCCCAAAACCGAGAGCGTCTCACCCAATCTTCAGCTCCCCATCACCCGTTTAACGACCCACAAATCCATACCCCTTGAGTCAACACTATTCTACATCAATCAACTCAAGTTGAACAGAAATACGAACCATTTGGGTTAAAGAAGAAGAGGTAGAAGAAGAGAAACAGGAAACAACAACAGAATCTTACCATCACAACGGAATAAAATATAATAGGTAATCATAGATCTTTACATAAAAACAAATATTATGTCTGTTTATAAATACAACATCAGAGTACATCATCAGAGTTCGACAACATCAATAACATTCAACTGGATACACAGTGGAATAATAATAACAAGTACGGAAGTACGTATCGCCATCCAGCTCGTCTCCTGAGCTCCACAGCATCCTTTCCTGAATTATATAATACTCGGTCTGACCCAAGCATTATAGTTAAATAACACCGGGTCAGTCTGGAATACCAGCGTGAGAAATCACACTCAAATTGATTATTAAAGTTTCAAAAATTCTTTTGAAAACAAAAGCATCTCGTAAGACCACTCCACAAATAAACATGTCGGAATTTTACCTTACGATGGCTAAAACGTTTCTTATTAAAATCCTCTGATATTATAATAAGGTCTATCTACAAATACTTATTAAAATAGCCGAAATTGTTACATCTATTAAATTCCAGCTACTAGCCATAGAGTGGGTAATACAAACAAAACTCATAAAAGGTACGTAGGGAGAATGGATTTCCAACTAATGACTAGGCACTGGGGTACCACCTGACACGGTACCTGGTCAAGATCAGCGTACCGAGGATCACTCCCGACCCCCTGCAACACAAGATCCGGACTATCCCTTACTGGATAATCCCGAGTAAGCTCACCCCACGGTTGAGATCAACAACCGCACCACTAAGCCGAAATAAAAGGGACATCTAGACAGGGATGAACTTACCCGAAAATGGGTGCTGCCCAACAAGCCTTGCTGCATAACCCCTGATTTTCGGTCATTCCCGGTTGATAAGGCTTGAGGCTAAGCGTTACCTTTAAGATCGTTTCACTTAGCATGCTCATCGTCCACCTAACGATGTTCTGAAAGCATTTATCCATACAAGTCCATTCCGGGTTCGAACGGAACCGAAGGCACTATTCCTACTACATCCATTTTGAAAATATCCTCAGGATTAGTAGGCACTTCACTGCTCCATCTTCGCATCCAAACTCGTTTTCCCACGAAAACGTACAAACCGGATCGAAGTGGTTTTCGAGAAATTAATCCCGATCCCGGTCTCTTCGAAATGATCAGCGCATTTGGCCAATATTGATAGTCGGTTATTGAACTATCAATTAACATTCACAACAACCATCCAACATAAATAATTTCACCAAATTATTTATTAAACTCAAATTATCTTCACAAGATATATTTCCACTTTTCAACCCTTAAAAAAAATAGTTTAAACCCCACTCTTCTCATGGAATGAATTTCCAAATAATTATTTCCACTGAAAACACCAAGTACAAAGCTTTAGATTTTTAAAATAATTTAAAACACTTTATAAATAAAGTATATATTTTAACGTTTAGATTGAGAACTACTTCAATACTTTATTAAAAATATACACTTTAGGAACATTTAAAATGAGGTTACTTTTATAAAATATAAACTAGAATTTCTCTTTTAAAACAAATACCGAGTCACTTTTAAATAATTACTATTATAATAGATTAAAAGAAAATACTTACTTTAGAATTTAAATATTTTAGAAATAATAAATTTTCCAAAACTTGCTTTTTAAAACAACTTTAAAAGTTTTAACTTATATTTAAAAATTTACTTTGAAAATGTACTTGGTTATCCAAGGAGAATTTCCAATTTCAATCATTTAAATCAATTTTCCAAATTGATTTTCAATTTACTCCATTTAAAATAAATTTCTTTAGTTACTCAATTCATTTCAAAATTCGTTAATTATGGACTTTATTATTATTATTATTATTTTCCGTTTGATTTTAAATCTTTTAAATGAAATATACAAATTTCAGATTTTCCCAAGTCTTCTTTATTCTTTTCAGAATTTAAATCTTAAATTTAAAATAAATGCTTTGTTCTTTTAGATAATAACACTAAAGTTTAAAATTCATTAACTTTCTGTTTATTCAAAATTTCCTTTTCATATACGGAATTTATTTATTAGAATTTTAAAGCCACTACTATTCTTATTCAGTTCATTTTAAATTTATTTAAATTTTATATAATTATTTCACTTACAAACTCTCTTCCTTTTATTTTCAAAATTCCAATTCTATAAATTTTGATAACTCAATGTATTGAAATATATTCATGTAAACCCTAGCATCCAATATTACAACTACCAATAATATTCATTACAGAATATCGAATATTCATAACAGAGAATATTAAACAATATAAATAATTTTGAGGAATCCAGTTGGATCCCTCCAACCTGTTTTCCCTACATCCACGGACGTTAGCACAATATAAAATACCAATTCCACTTTAAGGTGGAATATTGCGGTATATGGGTTTTATATAAAATCATACGCTATTATGCGGCGCATAGGGTCTCATCCGCTATAAAATGCGGAAAATCAATCATTCCAAGATATATTATATACTACTATATATAATATTGCACATCCAATCCAAACAATCAATCAACCAATTATTTAAATTTAACCATTTAAATTAAAATTATAACCAGATGAGTGAGATTAACTCACCTTTAATTTTTGTTTTGCAATCCACTTCAATATTGCTTTGGATTTCCTTATGTTTGACCTTGTTGGAAAAACAAACTCAGGAAGTCCACCTCACTCGAATCGCGAAACCCTGCAGCCTCCTAGGTGATTACACGGTTGCAACTCTAGTTCGGTCTCGAGATCGAAATCCCAAATCATCGACCTCATTGTGCCTCCACGCCGTATCGCGACCACCCAAAGCCCAAGCAGTACTAGCCACGACGCGATCAAAACTTCCAGTGCCTCCTCCCACGAAGCCCTCTGCTTTGCTCGCAATCGTCCCTTCGATTGTCGCCGAACCCCCAAAAATCCAAACCCTAGTTCGCTTCTCTGGTCGAACGCGAACCTCCCCTTCCACTTGAACGACGTCGCGGCAATAAATCGACTCAGCCCTAGCTTCGTCCGGCATCACGAGTCTCCCCCGCATCGAAGTCGACATCGCTTTCGATTTCGCCGTCGACGACGTGCACGAATGACCCCCCCTTTTTCGTTCGCCATTTATTTTTTGTTTTTTTTTGAATTCAACTGAAGAGAGGAACGAGGTTCGATCGGTTTTAGAAAATAAACTGTAATGTTTCAGCCATTATTCTTACTTTAAAGACGTGTGTGGAAGCTTCAGAAGGAAGACAATGTGTGTCTATATTTCTCAACGTGCCAAAGCTTAGTATAGTGTTCGATTATATTATTTATTTTCAAATTCAAATTTAAATTGTCCAAAAATTACAACACAAAATTATGAACTCTTATCAAGGCGTGCCGCAAGGCGTTCATAATGTTATACACCTATTCCGAACACAATCGAAAAGGTTCCGAGTCCTAATTCAATCGTAAGGAGAAGATAGCTCTTTAAATCGAATTACAGTATTAAATTTTCGATATTAATTCTAGCGCGTTTGTATATCGTACGCTCACAAAACAAATCCGATCAATACGAAATTTGAAATCAGATAATAATATAATATTACGGATCCAATGGAACTTGTTTCGTCGAATTCCGAGACTGTGCCTCGGAAGGCTATTTTTAAATATCGGTTTAGACGATATATTATTAAAACTTAACAAAACATTCCAAATTCAATTTCAACACTTTTACTATCTTCGGTATTATCAATATAAATTTTACAGACCTTTAAATTATATTTTTTACAGGCTTAAAATTCCAGATTCAACATCTTACCCAAATTTCCAATAATTAAATTCAATAAATAAATTTCCAAATAATGGTGATATTTGAAATTTAAGTTACAAATTAACTTTTAAATATTTAAAATCCATTAAACATACCAATTTCAAATGCCTAAAAATTTTGGGTCGTCACATTCCTCCCCCCTTAAAAGAATTTTGTCCCCGAAATTACTAGTTAGGAAGAATGGTCCAATACTCGTTTACCTTTTTCCCAAAACCAAACAGTTTTATTCTCTTGCCATAACATATTTTTTAATTAAAGACCCACTATTATTTCAACCAACTTTCCAAAACCTCTCATAGTTTCCAAATAACTTTACTTATTCAACCATTTAAATTATAATTTGAAACCAAATTTTGAATTATCAAATTTTCTCAAAAATTTTCTAATCCCCTAAATTTTCAAATTTTTTTGCCAACGTCTCCTTTGCACGGCTAGCTCGGTACAACTACAAAATGCCTCTACAGGATCCCAAATCACAAAAGAAAACAAAAGTCAAGTGGCTAGATCAAAAACCCAATCAAATTTCATATAGAAATTTAAAAACATACCTTTTTAGCCGGGCAATTCCAATTTATCATCTGAAATCAAAACCAATTTTCCTTTTCCCTTACAAACCTGCATATCCTATTTAGCAATAATATCCAATCACAACTTTCAAAACATTTTATTGACTTCCTTACAAAGTGCCAATATTTATTCATTCAAATATTAACTTAGAATATATTTGCAATATCAATTTCCAATTAAGAATTCACCATTCCTTTCTTAAGTTTAGTATAAGCGTTTTATATGCTTCTTTATTTATTTTCACTTTAACACTATAGTTTATATCTATTTCTATTCAAATTAGTTTTTCCCATATACATATGAATTCAATTTATATCCAACTCTGAATATTGAATTTTATCTTCCATTTATAACTGATTCATATCACTATTTCAAATTAGTTTCATTCACTAATTTATTTCAATTTCCAATTTGAAATTGTTTTGTCGTTAACAAAACTTTTCCCAAAAAATTTCAAAAAGATTCCTAACTCCCAAAATTTTTGGAAAATTTTGGAAGAGTCTCCTTTGTACGGAGGAGCTTTTGCAATTTGACAAAAGATATAAATATATATACAACGACCTACCTGGTCGGAAAAACAAAAACAGTTCATATTTCCTATTTTTATTGCGTAGGCGTACCTTATTTAGCATTTATAAGCAAGCAGCTTATTTATTTAGCAGTTAACTGCTCAAAATCCAGCCAAACGGCTTCCCGGTACCTGTACTTACTCAATTTAAATATGTAAGTGCAATATATATAAAGTTTAACAATATTTCACTTATTTGCAATAGTTAAACACATGAATTCTAACAGCAATGCACACCAAACACTTTCCATAAGCAATTTATACATTTTTACTCGACACATTCCATTTCAATTTTATTCATGGTCCGCTCATTTGTGTTTCATTTCTTATCGGCATTCATTTAAAACCATTCTATTAAACTTGAAAACATTCTATTTTTCTTATTGTCTCTAAGTTATTTCAATTCCTTAACAATTTAAATGGTTTACAATTATTTATTTAAGAATTTCATTCCATTAAATATTATCTGTAACTCACCGAATTTTATTCGATTCAAATTTATTTTCACTTGATTTAAATCCAACCCAATATCATTAAACTTAGTTTAAGTTGAATTCAATTCAGCTCTCCTTCATCTATTTAGCTTATGTTAATTTACTTCAATTTATTCAATTGATTACAAGGCCACTTTCAATTTTACTACCACCCATCCGGGTTTTATTTGCAACCAAAACAATTCCTACTTTAATCTATTTCCAATCATATTTGCTTCATTAACAATTCAAGTCGAATTTAATTTATAACTCGAGTTTTATTTCCAAACTTCATTATTAACTCACAATTCAGCTTCTATTTAACTACATTAGGTTCCATTTACATATTTCATTAACTAGTTTATTATCTAATTAGTTCTTTCCCTATTTATAATTCAATACCTGATTTTTAATCTCAAAAATCACTTCGTTAAATTTTCTTAAGTTCAATTTATTTTATAATTCAAGTTTGGATTTTTGTTTTATTTTCCAAATCATCAAACAATATTTATTTTGGGTTTTCTGGTCCACTTTCTAGTTTTATAAGTCACAATTTATTATTTTACACATTTCCATTCATTCTAGGCTTGAATATATTCATCTCTATTTTTAACTCGAGCCTTACACTTATTTATATCCCAACACATTTTTATTTCATGGACTTTTAATTCTTTTATAAGGTATGCTAATTCATTTATTCCAATCCAATTCTTATCCAACTTATTTCCATTAATTCAAGGATCTAATTCCATTCAATATCACTCATAGCTCAACTAAATTTTATTCCAATTCAATTTTATTTTATTTTAACTCAGATTCATTTAATTCAATTTAATTCAATTTTCTTTCTTAATCCAAGTTAATTTCATTTTTAAATTTTCACTTTAAATTGAAATTCCATCAATCAAAGCTTATATTCCCTTCCTGATTTAAAAATCATCTCAATTTATAAGCTTACAACCTATCTCATTAGGATTTTTAAACACTCCCGGCTTTTGGGTTTCAAATCATTTTAAAATCTCAACATCTCAAAATCACACTTCTCAAATATTTTAAACCAATCCTAGTTTTTATTCTCAACAATTTTCCTTTGAAATTTTCAAAAATAGCTAGCTTTTCTGAACAACTCAATTTGACAGCAATCCGTCACTTAGAAACTCGAAAATGAACATCGATGATGCTGCAGTCATCACCGAAGTTATTTTCCTGCGATTGAAGTGAGCTCAGTGCTATATCCCTTCCCAAAATCTTTGAAAATCATTTTCAAACCCAAAGGAATTTAATTTTTTAAATTTTCAAATCCTTTTAATCTATATTCAAATATTATTCTGAAATTTTATCGTATTTTTAATTATTAATCACATTATAATTCACATTTATAGTTTACATTTACAAATCCCATTTATTTTATTAATTTATTCCTTAATCTTTGGTTATTATTTCAATTTCTAGTTAATTTTTTACACAACAATGATAATAATTTAAATATCATCATTCCTAACATCCAAGCAACCATATATTAGCTAAAATAGTTTACAAAAACTTTTCTTTATATCAAAATATATTTTTGGGTAAAATTATTTCATTCACTCACATTTAAAACAATACCATGTCAAAGTTCTATTCAAGTGTTTAGAAACCCCTTCGATACAGTTGTCCAGACTGTGCCGACGAAGGTTCATATGCCACTCAATAAACCAATCAACACAATATAAACCATTTTCATATCCACAAACAAATACGCGCTCATATCTATTAATACGCTCAAACTCATTCTAGAGTACTATATACTCTAATTTAAATGAGTAATTCCCACCATAGCCAAGGTTATCACCAACCTAAGAACTGATCCAACTGTAACGACCCGCAAATCCGTACCCCTTGAGTCAACACTATTCTACATAAATCAACTCGAGTTGAATAGAAATATGGACCATTTGGGTTAAAGAAGAAGGGGTAGAAGAAGAGAAACAGAAAACAACAACAGAATCTTACCATCGCAGTGGAATAAAATATAACAGGTAATCATAGATCTTTAGACAAAAACAAATACTATGTCTGTTTATACATACATCATTAGAGTTCAACAACATCAATAACATACAACTGGATACACAGCGGAAGAATAATAGAAAGTACGGAAGTAGGTACCGCCATCCAACTCGTCTCTTGAGCTCCACAGCATCCTTTCCTGAATTCTATAATACTCGGTCTGACCCGAGCATTATAGTTAAATAACACCTGAGTCAGTCTGGAATACTAGCGTGAGAAATCACGCTCAAATTGATTATTAAAGTTTCAAAAATTCTTTTGAAAACAAAGGCATCTCGTAAGACCACGCCACAAATAAACATGTCGGGTTTTTACCTTATGATAGCTAAAACATTTCTTATTAAAATCCTTTGATACTATAATAGGGTCTATCTACAAATACTTATTAAAATAGCCGAAATTGTTACATCTATTAAATTCCAGCTACTAGCCACAGAGTGGGTAATACAAACAAAACTCGTAAAAGGCGCGTAGGGAGAATGGATTTCCAACTAATGACTAGGCACCGGGGTACCACCTGTCACAGTACCTAGTCTAAATCAGCGTACCGAGGATCACTGCCGACCCCCTGCAACACAAGACCCGGACTATCCCTTACTGGATAATCCCGAGTAAGATCCCCCCACGGTTGGGATCAGCAACCGCACCACTAAGCCGAAATAAAAAGGGACATCTACACAGGGATGACCTTACCCGGAAATGGGTGCTACACACCAAGCCTTGCTGCATAAACCCTGATTTTCAGTCATTCCCGGTTGATGAGGCATGAGGCTAAGCGTTACCTTTAAGATCGTTCCACTTAGAATGCTCATCGTCCACCTGATGATGTTCTGAAAGCATTCATCTATACAAGTCCGTTCCAGGTTCGAACGGAACCGAGGTCACAATTCCTACTACATCCATTTTGGAAATATCCTCAAGATTAGTAGCGACTAGCCCTTACACTTCACTGCTCCATCTTCGCATCCAAACTCATTTTCCCATGAAAATGTACAAACCGGATCAAAATGGTTTTCGAGAAATTAATCCCGATCCCAATCTCTTCGAAACGATCAACGCATTTGGCCAATATTGATAGTCGGTTATTTAACTATCAATTAACATTCACAACAACCATCCAACATAAATAATTTCACCAAATTATTTATTAAACTCAAATTTATCTTCACAAGATATATTTCCACTTTTCAACCCTTAAAAAAATAGTTTCGAACCCCACTATACTCATGGAATAAATTTCCAAATAATTATTTCCACTGAAAACACCAAGTACAAAGCTTTAGATTTTTAAAATAATTTAAAACACTTTATAAATAAAGTATATATTTTAACATTTAGATTGAGAACTACTTCAATACTTTATTAAAAATATACACTTTAGGAATATTTAAAATGAGGTTACTTTTATAAAATATAAACTAGATTTTCTCTTTTAAAACAAATACCGAGTCACTTTTAAATAATTACTATTATAATAGATTAAAAGAAAATACTTACTTTAGAATTTAAATATTTTAAAAGTGATAAATTTTCCAAAACTTTCTTTCTAAAACAACTTTAAAACTTTTAACTTATATTTAAAAATTTACTTTGAAAATGTACTTGGTTATCCAGGAAGAATTTCCAATTTCAATCACTTAAATCAATTTTTCAAATTGATTTTCAATTTACTCCATTTGAAATAAATTTCTTTACTTACTCAATTCATTTCAAAATTCGTTAATTATGGACTTTATTGTTATTATTATTTTCCGTTTGATTTTAAATCTTTTAACTGAAATATACAAATTTCAGATTTTCCCAATTCTTCTTTATTCTTTTCAAAATTTAAATCTTAAATTTAAAATAAATGCTTTGTTCTTTTAAATAATAACACTGAAGTTTAAAATTCATTAACTTTCTATTTATTCAAAATTTCCTTTTCATATACGGAATTTATCTATAAGAATTTTAAAACCACTAATATTCTTATCCAGTTCATTTTTAATTTATTTAAATTTTCTATAATTATTTCACTTACAAATTCTCTTCCTTTTATTTTCAAAATTCCAATTCTATATATTTAGATAACTTAGTGTATCGAAATATATTCAAGTAAATCCTTGCATCCAATATTACAACTACCAATAATATTCATTACAGAATATCAAATATTCATAACAGAGAATATTAAACAATGTAAATAATTTTGAGGAATCCAGTTGGATCCCTTAAACCTGTTTTCCCTGCATCCACAGGCATTAGCACAATATAAAATACCAATTCCACTTCAAGGTGGAATATCGCGGTATATGAGTTTTTATATAAAATCATCCGCTATTATGCGGCGCATTGGGTCTCATCCGCTATAAAATGCAGGAAATCAATCATTCCAAGATATATTATATACTACTATATATAATATTGCACATCCTATCCAAACAATCAATCAACCAATTATTTAAATTTAACCATTTAAATTAAAATTATAACCAGATGAGTGAGATTAACTAATCTTTAATTTTTGTTTTGCAATCCACTTTAATATTTCTTTGGATTTCCTGATGTTTGACCTTGTTGGAAAAACAAACTCAGGAGTCCACCTCACTCGAATCGTGAAACCCCGCAGCCTCCATGGCGATGTCACGGTTGCAGCTCGAGTTCGAGCTCGAGCTCGAAATCCCAAATCGTCGACCTCACCGCGCCTCCATGCCATATCGCGACCACCCAAAGCCCTAGCAGTACTAGCCACGATTCGATCAAAACTTCCAGTGCCTCCTCCCACGAAGCCCTCTGCTTTGCTCGCAAGCGTCCCTTCGATTGTCGCCGAACCCCCAGAAATCCAAACCTTAGTTCGCCTCATTTGTCGAACGCGAACCTCCCCTTCCACTTGAATGAACGTCGCGGCAATAAATCGACTCAGCCCTAGCTTCGTCCGGCATCGCGAGTCTCCCCCGCATCGAAGTCGACATCGCTTTCGATTTCGCTGTCGACGACGTGCACGAGTGACCCCCCCTTTTTCGTTCGCCATTTTTTTTTATTTTTTTTGAATTTAACTGAGGAAAGGAACGAGGTTCGATGGGTTTTAGAAAATAAATTGAAATGTTTCGACCATTATTCTTACTTTAAAGACGTGTGTGGAAGCTTCAGAAGGAAGACAATGCGTGTCTATATTTCTCAACGTGCCAAAACTTAGTATAGTGTTCGATTATATTATTTATTTTCGAAGTTAAATTTAAATTGTCCAAAAATTACAACAAAAAATTTTGAACTCTTATCAAGGCGTGGCGCTAGGCGTTCATAATGTTATACACCTATTCCGAACACAATGGAAAGGGTTCCGAGTCCTAATTCGATCGTATGGAGAAGATAGCTCT
The DNA here is from genome assembly GCA_030765085.1 of Allium cepa. Lineage (NCBI taxonomy): Eukaryota > Viridiplantae > Streptophyta > Magnoliopsida > Asparagales > Amaryllidaceae > Allium > Allium cepa. Next base: position 657,817,547 of record CM060938.1, on the reverse strand, counting down.
TTGAATCGAATTAAAGTATTAAATTTTCGATATTAATTCTAGCGCGTTTATATATCGTACGCTCACACAACAAATCCGATCAATAAGAAATTTGAAATCCAATAATAATATAATATTACGGATCCAATGGAATTGGTTTCGTCGAATAACGAGAACGTGCCTCGGAAGGCCATTTTTAAATATCGATTTAAACGATATATTTTTAAAACTTAACAAAACATTCCAAATTCAATTTCAACACTTTACTATCTTCAGTGTTATCAATATAAATATTACAGACATTTAAATTACATTTTTTACAGGCTTAAAATTCCAGATTCAACATCCTACCCAAATTTCCAATAATTAAATTCAATAATTAAATTTCCAAATAATGGTGATATTTGAAATTTAAGTTACAAATTAAAATTTAAAAATTTAAAATCCATTAAATATCCCAATTTGAAATGCCTAAAAATTTCGGGTCGTCACAACCCGAGTTCCCCTACTGAACACTAGCCACCGTCGTGCCCTTGCTCCCACCCGAAGCCTGACCGAAGTCCCCTTCACGACCGAAGCATCCCCAGCCTCACCCAAGACTCCACCTTCAACCTATTCTGCCAATTTTCTATGCACGGTCCTTTTTGATTTTTCTTTCTATTTATACATATGCTGTTGTTGAAAGCATATATGTTCATGTGTGTCCTCAAGCACATCTATGTGTTTATCAAATATATATATATATATATATATATATATATATATATATCTTTTTTCCCCTTGCGGTGGGTTTTCTTTTTTGTGCTTGTGATATATATAATATCCTATATATGCGTTGCACGTACAAATCTATGGCAGTAGTATGCCTTTTTCTGATGTCAGCACCTGTATAGCGTGGCTAAGAATGCATATATATTGATATATTATGTCTGTAGCTGCCATCGGCGTTTACTTTGGACTCCACCCTGTCCACCTTATCTTAGTCACCATCAGGCCTTCAAGTCTTTTGAATTGTGCATATATATACTTGGATAGTATACATATATTGAGAATAGTTCATTGTTGTAACATGTAAATGCTGCTCTTTAGGATGAATGTACATTGTAGTAAAAATATATACATGCGGTTATATATAGCATACACCTTATCTTTGCTTTACACTTCATATGTATGTTGTAGTATGTGATATGTATAATATATAGGTGTAACGATCCCGAATTTTAATTAATTTTAAATTGATAATTTATTTTAAATTTGAATGAAAATTTGTGTTTTTGATATGATATTAAACAAAGTATTTCAAATAGATTTATAATTATATAAAATATGAAATGATCATGTTAGATAATTCTAGAAATAAAAATAAATACATTAGTAAATTTTGTATTTGATAATAGGAACTAAATTACTTAAGCTAAAAAAAAATCTTGAAAGTAAACCAGACAAGTAATAAGAAACAAAACAAAGTAAAAATAACAAACAAATACATAAGTATGCAAAGGAACCAAACAGGTAAAACAAGTAAACACTTAATATCTTAGGCTTGCGAAGGAGGCATAAGGTACATATGCAATTAATGTTTGCATCTCTAGCATATCAAAGAAGAATTCTCAGCCAAGACAAGCAAGTATGGATGAAGTAAACAAATACATTTATATGTATAAACAAGTACAAGCAAGCATCTTCACCCATGCATTTGTACAAACCAGATCACCACCTTGTACAAATAATGTCCCTGTAAACTGCTTTATATAAGCAAAGGCATCTTATTCTAATTCATTCATTTAAAACTTAGCAAACCACAAAGAAAAAAAAATAAGCATCATCATTTATCTAAATAAAAAACAAGATGATGTAAAAGAAGATTTAGCAAAGTTTAAAAACAAATCAAATGCAAAGGTTCAACTCAATGTGAATATAAAGTATCAGACCAAAGATAAAGGTTTTCAAAAATCAAAATGCTCAGTTTCAAAGCCATTGATTAAAAGTTCAAATCCAAGTTTCCATTTCCAGGTTTTGCTGGGTTTTCTGGTCTCTGTCTTCAACATAAAGGTGAGTAACTTTCTTTTTAAAACTTAAGTATCTTGATATCTGATTGCATATGGATTACTGGAAATAAAATAGTATTGTGTGGATGTATTTGATTTGATTCACTGTGTATATACATGAATGTATGAAGGCATGCTTACTGTTGTGATTTATTCTTGCCTGTTCTTAGTTTCTAGTTTTAAGTTCTGATCAATAATCATTACCTCAAAATCTAATGTATGTTAAGGTTTAAATTTCAAACAAAATATGTTAGATGTATCATAGATTATAGTTTTAAATTTTATTTAAGTTAAATAAATTAGAAACACTTCTGGAAATCAAGAAAAAGCCGAGCAAAATTTAATGTGAGCCAAATTTCAAACATCCTGATTCATAAATTCAGGTATATAAACTGAATTCATATGCCAAAACATGATTTTTAAAGTAGAAATCATAATTTTTAAACCAAGGGAGAGAGAGCAGTTTGGGTTTACTTTGCTATCATAGTTTTATCAATCTCTGGTGATCGGCTAGTTCATGGGGTTTGGGTTTTCTCATGGAGATGGAGGAGGCTATGAAGGTGACTGGAAAAATGGCCGGAGATGGCGATGATGGACATGGTGGCGGCGGTGGGCTAGTAAGTATGAGTGCAAGAAGAGAACAAGATAGGGGACAGGGGAATACGACTATAATTAGTCAAAACTCTGTAACAACAGTGGAAACATCTTTCTTATCAATTTCCTTTGATTCGTCTTTTCAATTCTTTTGATTGCTTCGTGACAGCACCAGAAAGAAGTTTCGGTGTAATGAAGGCCCTACGAATCGTTGTAGAAAATCCTTACCTCGTATCTTCATCGGTTTCTTATCAATTTTTTTGATTTAAACATTACTGAATTTGAAATATGAATAAATTGGAAATTTTAAATGAATGGGAAATTTCAAATTGAGTTAAATTGATTAATAGAATATGAGGATAAATTTGAATTGAATCGATAAAACAATTTCGTTTAAAACCAAATTTGAAATTCTATTGAAATTTCTCATGAATACCAAAGTCCGAAGAGGGACAAATTGGTATGTATTCTGAGATATTACAACTTGAGTTTGGAATTCATATCTTAAGTTTGAGGAATTGTAGGAGATCGAATCTGTCTATCACTGTGTTGTTTTCGTGCCTACGAATTTCGAGGACAAAATTCCTTTTAAGGGGGGAAGTCTGTAACGATTCCGAATTTTAATTAATTTTAAATTGATAATTTATTTTAAATTTGAATGAAAATTTTTGTTTTTGATATGATATTAAACAAAGTATTTCAAATAGATTTATAATTATATAAAATATGAAATGATCATGTTAGATAATTCTAGAAATAAAAATAAATACATTAGTAAATTTTGTATTTGATAATAGGAGCTAAATTACTTAAGCTAAAAAAAAAATTCTTGAAAGTAAACCAGACAAGTAATAAGAAACAAAACAAAGTAAAAATAACAAACAAATACATAAGTATGCAAAGGAACCAAACAGGTAAAACAAGTAAACACTTAATATCTTGGGCTTGCAAAGGAGGCATAAGGTACATATGCAATTAATGTTTGCATCTCTAGCATATCAAAGATGAATTCTCAGCCGAGACAAGCAAGTATGGCTGAAGTAAACAAATACATTTATATGTATAAACAAGTACAAGCAAGCATCTTCACCCATGCCTTTGTACAAACCAGATCACCACCTTGTACAAATAATGTCCCTGTAAACTGCTTTATATAAGCGAAGGCATCTTATTCTAATTCATTCATTTAAAACTTAGCAAACCATAGAGAAAAAAATAAATAAGCATCATCATTTATCTAAATAAAAAACAAGATGATGTAAAAGAAGATTTAGCAAAGTTTAAAAACAAATCAAATGCAAAGGTTCAACTCAATGTGAACATCAAGTATCAGACCAAAGATAATGTTTTCAAAAATCAAAATGCTCAGTTTCAAAGCCACTGATCAAAAGTTCAAATCCAAGTTTCCATTTCCAGGTTTTGCTGGGTTTTCTGGTCTCTGTCTTCAACATAAAGGTGAGTAACTTTCTTTTTAAAACTTAAGTATCTTGATATCTGATTGCATATGGATTACTGGAAATAAAATAGTATTGTGTGGATGTATTTGATTTGATTCACTGTGTATATACATGAATGTATGAAGGCATGCTTACTGTTGTGATTTATTCTTGCCTGTTCTTAGTTTCTAGTTTTAAGTTCTGATCAATAATCATTACCTCAAAATCTAATGTATGTTAAGGTTTAAATTTCAAACAAAATATGTTAGATGTATCATAGATTATAGTTTTAAATTTTATTTAAGTTAAATAAATTAGAAACACTTCTGGAAATCAAGAAAAAGCTGAGCAAAATTTAATATGAGCCAAATTTCAAACATCCTGATTCATAAATTCAGGTATATAAACTGAATTCATGTGCCAAAACATGATTTTTAAAGTAGAAATCATAATTTTTAAACCAAGGGAGAGAGAGCAGTTTGGGTTTACTTTGCTATCATAGTTTTATCAATCTCTGGTGATCGGCTAGTTCATGGGGTTTGGGTTTTCTCATGGAGATGGAGGAGGCTATGAAGGTGACTAGAAAAATGGCCGGAGATGGCGATGAAGGACGTGGTGGCGGCGGTGGGCGTTTAAAATTTTTTAACCTAGTTTTTATGAGGAAGAGAAATCGGCCTCGTTCGACGTTTACACTGGACCGAGTGCGAAGCGGTTCTGAGTGATGGTAGAGGGGTAGTGGGCGATGGCGTGGTCGAGATTGTGGGGCTTTCGGTGGTCGAGGTTGCAAGTACGGCGGCGATGACAGGTTTGAGGTTCGCATGGGTTCGAGTGTTCCAGGTTTTCTAAATCGACCTCAAATTTTGATTTCGAAATGATGGGACGGTGCGACTGGTCGGAGTTGGATATGTGGAGGATTGTCGACGTGTTCGACAACGTGACGGGGCCGGAAGATCGCCAACGGCGAAATGCACGTGCACGCGCACTCTGGTGTTTGCGTGTGTGTTTGCTTGGAAAGAGCAGAGGGGATTCACGCGTCGAACTCGAGGAATTCGAGTCATTTACTCGAAGCAGGGACAGGGTAAACTCGGGTCAGAGTTTGTCCCAGTTTAGATTGAAAATTTTAAAACCAAATTTAAATTTTAAACCAAGATTTTTAAAGCTGAGTTCAAATTGAAATGTTAATATAAATTCAAGTTGAATGTAGAGTTTAATTGAACATAAATAAGTTTTAATTTTAAATTGTTTTAATAACTTAAAAGCAATTCAAAATATATTAAAGAGATTTGAAATGGAAATGGATTTGAAATTTTAAATGAAAAATTTAAGCAAGTTGAAACTAAAAGCTTAAATCTAAATTTAAAACTGAATTAAAGATAATTTGAATCCTAGTCCTGAAATCAAAGAAGTTTTAATATTTAAATTGTTTAAATTTGCTTTGTGATGATAATTAAAACATTAGTTAGAAAATGTTTTAAATTTGAATTATTGAAGATAATGCACTCATTAAATTAGTTCAAGTGAATAAGTGATTAATTTATTTAATCAAGAAATTAAGATTTGAGTTAAATTAATTAAGGTAAATTAATTTGTAAATAAGATTCATAATTTAATAAAGAGTTGTCTTTTAAACAAATGATTAAGGTTATTTAATCAAGTAATTAAGATTTATTAAGTTACAGTTTAGGACTTAATTAATTAAATAATCAGTGATTAAATATATGATTTTAAAGGTTAATTAAATGATAATTAACAATAATTAAATTGAGTTTAATTACTTAAGAATAGTAATTAAATAATTATGAATAGTTAATGAGGATCATTTACTTAAAATTTATTTGATAATAAATGTGAAAAGAATTATTCATAGAAATTTAATCTGATTTAAATTTGTCAGATAATTAAATTGATCCTACTTATGGATGTTTGGATTTTATTGGACGTTGAATTGTTAATATCCCTGATATGTGATGCTTTGTGATATATCTTGATTTGTGTTGTGACCTGTAATTTATTATCGGTGACCTTTATATATCTGTGATCTGTGAATGGACGATGAGCGTTATAGTTTATATTGCTTATCAACTATATTTCTGTGTTTTAATCTGTGATGATTGAATGATGTTGCACTATTGTGTTAAACCCCTTGACCACACTTAACACACCAATATGGATTTCACGAGGAAATCAATTAAGTCACAGATTTTGAAATGATTTATAAAGTTAAATATTTGAATTCAAAATGTTTTGGAAATGGATTGGGTTTAAAAGTGAAAAGTAATTGAAAAGGGAATTTCAAAGATGGAAATTTATTTTGAATAACTGGATTAAGTGTTGGAATTTAAATACTTTGATTTAAATTTGAATTCAATATTGAAATTGAATTCTATAATTTGAAAACTAGGGAGTAACGATATTATACTAGTTATATATGAGTTAAACCATTTTTAAAGTATTATTTTTGGGAATTTGAATTAACCCAAAGATTGTAACTTGTATAAATGAAATAGAGTTTTTCCGAAATAAGACTGTTGTTTCTAAATAATAAACAGCTTTCATGGAAGAAATGAATTTCAAATTATATAAAAGGGATTTCAAGTTTAAACTGAAAAAGTCTTCCAAGTTATAGATAAATATCTGGAAATGAATTTTGAAAGAGAATTTTTGGGAACGAACTTTGAAAGATATAAGTTAAATCTTAATTTAAAGATTTAATGAATTAAATCCAATTTATTTGGAATTGTTTTGAAATCCAGGAATGAATCTTTGAGAAACTAGGCGATCTTCATGAAATAAATCTTTTGTTTAAAAGATTAGAAATGGGAATTGGTTTAAACCATTTGAAAGAAAGTTTGAATTATTAAGTTGTGACTTAATTGAAATCCCATATCCATATGTTTTAAATATTGCGCTCACTATTCGGGTTAGCCGAGAAAGGACCTTTGGGTCGTATAACCCATTCTGAATATGTGATTCGACGTTATGGATAGCATTTGAAGACCGGTGGTGAAGACCGGGTATTTGAAAAAGCGATAGGATGACCTATCGATTGTCTCTGCACCGAGTCGCGTCGGTATAGAGACTCCCTAAGTGAGGGGAAATCTGATCGGGATTGTGAATATCCGGATTGCAAGGACTTCTTTGGAAGTGCCTTCAGTTCTGTTCTGAATCCAGAACAGACTTGTATGGATTGTTATGTCTGACATTACAATTTGAGATCTAAAGCTGATTTCTTTCAAATATATTCCTGTTGGTGGCGGAGAACTTATTCTCTTAGCTTAACACCCTTCTCTGAGACGTACGAGCTCAGAGGTTATGTAGTTGATGGTTATCAGCGATATATTCCCAATTTGGTAATGTGACATGCTGAGTGTTGCTGTGAAATGATCATTGTGTTGATCACTTGTGATATGATCATTTGTTTGATCGTTTATCTTTGTGATCATTTCTATGATCATTTGTTGACCCAAAGCACAGCTTTTGTATAAAGCGTGGCTTTGTGGACGAGACTTCGTCAAGCCTCACAACCCGGTAATGGTCGAAATAGGAATCGTGGCGGCAAGGTTTCAGGGGTAGCTTCCCTAGGGTAGGACCATTCCTTCTAGAAAGGGGTAGTATCATGGTATGGAGCCCAGATACTTACTCATGTGGATACACTATATCTATTACTGTGTGGTGTTATTGGAATTGAGGCCTCGTATAAAGGTCCAAAAAGACCGGGGGTGGTATATCTGAGGTTTCTTACTCCTTGGGAAAGGGGTAGCCGGCCTTGTTTGGCAGAGATCCATTTGGGATGCTTGGGGATGTCCTTCCAGAGGCGTTCCATTTCGGGGTTTGGGAAGTTCCTTTGCCCGACCATTTGTTGGAGATCCATTCTTCAAATACGTACCTTGTACGGTTTTAGTTGTAGAACCTATCATTCACTTATGGTGGCGCCCCACTGTTTGGATGGTAGCTATAGTAGGCATAGTTCGAAATGTCTATGTTGGCTAAGATTTATATCATTACTTTCGAAATGATTTTTTTTTTACTACACTATGCACTAGTTATAATATCAAATGTTTCTTTTTAATGCGTATCAAGCATCTTTGACTATCATAAGGAGAAATCTCCTCCGATTCTGCGTTTGCATTGTGTGTGTGTGTGCAGGAGGCCTTATGGTAGTCTCATTTTTTAAGAAGCATTGCGAATTCATTTTTAAATATTTCGTTGTTTGTTTTTAAAGATAAACTGCCTTTGTTGCTCACACCAGTCCCATGACTGATCCGGAGTTTATTGTTTCTTTCCTAAACTCTGGGTGCTCATTATTTTCTACACGAGCAGTCTAGAGTTTGGGTTTTTCAGATAGTCAGGTTTAGTAGATTATCTAGAGTTAGTTCAGTATTTGGACCACACCAGTCTTTCTTAGCTTGGTGCATGGTTATTTGGAGTTCGAGCTATTTCTGGATTGGTTCTTGGAGATGGCGTTGCAGTTCTCGGAGTTCTCTTTTGAAGACTATCTTAGAGTTATATTGTTCCGCTGCTAGATGTCATCTATTTTCTTTTCCGCTGCTATTTTATTGTATCATATCTCTGATGTATATTGATATCTATTGGATCATCTGTTGTATCAGATATTGTATCAATGCTGTATATCAATGTATTATTCTTTTATTCCGCTGTGTTATTTACTTAATGTTGTTATAAGCTCCGGCGAATCGGATTTGAACGGTCGAATTTATGACATTCGAATACGATATGAAGTATGGATGTCGATTTTCGAGCGGGCAAAATTCCTAAACGTCACAATAGGGCACTTTTGATACAGGTCCTTATTAAGTTTCAAAATTCACGAAAAGTCCTTCACTAAATTTTAGTGTAAATTAGGTCCCTGTTTTTTACTCACGATTATTGCAGAGCATGATGCAACATTTCATAAAATTTGCTGACATTTCTGCAACTTTTCTGTACACTGTGAACATAGTGTATGAAAATTGCTTAAATATCATCACTTATTTATAAAACTTGCTGACATTTCAGCAACAATTATGTACACTGTGAACACAGTGTATGAAAGTTGCTGAAATATCAGCACTTATTTATAAAAGTTGCTGACGTTTCAGCAATAATTTTTCTTTGTTTTTACAATGAAACTCTGACAAGGAAAGTTGCTGAAATTTTAGCACTTATTTATAAAAGTTGCTGACATTTCAGCAATAATTTTTCTTTGTTTTTACAATGAAACTTTGACAGGAAAAGTTGCTGAAATATCAGCACTTGTTTATAAAAGTTGCTGACATTTCAGCAATAATTTTTCTTCGTTTCCAGAAAACAAGGACCTTCTTTACAATGAAACTTTGACAAGGACCCGCTTTACAATATGAAAGTATGATAGGGATGCCTCCCTAATTTCCACCAATATATATGTGTATTGTATGCACGCATGATGCTCGATGAAATGCACATATATGTATTCTGCAACCAATTTTTTTTACAAAAGCCATATGTGCTCGGATTTGAACCTATGCACGTTATATGTAATACGTATATAAATTGCTGACAAAATTATACATGTTGTGTGTGTGTGTGTGTGTGTGTGTATATATATTTGTTCTTTCCAAAATTTTATAACACAAAAATTATATATACTGCGTATATATATTATTTTACCATGTTGTGTATGTCATTTCTTTCAATTTCCGACAAATTGCATATGTTGTATATGTTGCACGTGTGCGATTTGGCGAATTTTTTTACATGTTGTATCTAATGATGCTTTTAAAAATTATAAAATAAATGTATGCATATATTGCTTATGCATATTTTATTTGTTTTTCATTAAATTTCTTGTGCTAAAATTATATTCTTGCTTGTTGCAACAAATTGACTTATCGTGCCTGATTCGTGTCAGTGTCTGTTGCTTTGCTCTTTGTGTTTATTGCGGTCGATTTACAGTCATTTTTGTAAAATTACCCAGCAATGATCAATGTTGAAAAGTGGAAAGAGCAATTATAGGACCTGTATTATATCTCACAGCGCATCAAATAAAATATAATAATCATCACATATATAAAATTGACAGGACGGTAATAACTAAATGAACAACAAATATCAAAGTGCATGGTTTTACAGAGTTATACTAAATAGTAGTAAAGTTTATACAACTAAAAATAAACTCAAGATAATTGTCTCTAAATAAAATAGCCAACACCGTTTATGCTCCATAGTGTCGCACAGTGGAATACGCAATAGTAAGCCGTATATAAATATGAGAAAGCACAAACTCCTACTGTCGATCTACACAGCACCACCTATCACCCAAACTTGTTATCTAGTATACTCATTTAAGAGTACCCAAAACAATAATAAGCAAAACATAAAACATCGAGTCAAACAATAGTCTAATGTGAGCGATAAACAATCTCAAAATGCTACACAAGTTGATATAGTAAGGAACAAAGCTACAAGAATCATACCCGATATGTCCCTACATACAAAGAGGAAGAAGGAAATGAAAATTGATTGAAGAAATGAAAGAAAGGAATTTTTTTTAAATAAATAAAAAAATTTCTATTCTTTCTTTGCAAACTATCCACTTTAATTCCTTACTAATTTTCAATCAAGTCAATCATCCCCCTTCCTTAGCATGGTCAAGCAAGTTTTCGAGAATCTTCAAGTGTGGCTTGCACACCAGCCAAATCCAAGTGCGAAACCCAAATGTCCAAGAATCAAGACAAGCCATGGATCGATACAGATCCATGCCCATGGATCGGTTCCGACCCCTAATGCTTGCCCAAAGTTGCTACATGGTTCATGCTGCACATAGTTAGAGTGATCCTCAATCAACACATGCCATATAAGATGGTTCACTAGCCACTCAGTATCCAACGATAGATGGATAAATCCAAGTTTCAAGACAACTAAATCAATTGCTTTTACCCAACCACCGAACCATAAGATTCCTATGATCCAAGAGCCATGCCGATACATCTAAGCTTCACAAATGAAGGTACAAGTCATCGAAGCAACGTCGAAGGGTCAAATGAAGATTAAAAATCATTTTATGGATCGGTACCGATCCATAAGGCATGATTTGGTATCGATTCCTAAATTTTGTTTAGCTGGCTACAATCTTCTGAGAGTGGCTCCTTCAGGATGTGGGGAAGAACATGGTTAAGAGAACTCCGTCTGCCTTCAACTATAAATAGTGGATGATAGGCATTGTTATAGGATCTTTTTTCTTGCACTCTAACTTTTGTACTTCTATTGTAACCTCTCGGGTTGATACTGATTCATAGACTATCGATCCGTTAGATCATCCTTGTAAAAACCTTATAGAATCATAAACAAATTTCAAGTAGACGTAAGCCTGTGATTAGCCGAACCACTATAATTGTTGTGTGTTTTTTCCATCGTTTGCTCATTTATTGTCTTCATTTTATCTTCTATAATATTTTGGGTGTTCATGCCAACTTTTGGTGTAAACAATTTCGTGTTCAATTTTCGTAATCCAAATATTTTTCCACCATTTTAGTAGTTTAAATTTCTAGGTTAGTTACATGCTTAAAACTGACCCATTTAAGAAACAAATTCCATCCAAAAATATAATTTGACCCAAAACCAAACCCAGCTTGGCCGATCGGAGGCGACGCACGTGTGTATGTGTTAAAATGCAAGGCCTTCATCTTCAACCCAAGAGAAAACATTTTGGTGCTCAAAGGTCTCAATCTTTCTCCTTTGAAAACTATATTTGAACCTATATAGTTTAAGCTATCCTGCAATATAGAACTATTCAATTTCCATACTTCTCCTCTTCTCTTTCTATCTTCTTCTCCAAAGTAAAAAAGCTACTCGCACAAGATTTATTAATTTACACTAATAATGCTTCACTAAATTTAAATACTCTTTTGTCATATATTGTAGAAAAACTCATACATAAGTATAGATATTTTATGGACTTAATCTATACATAGTGATAATAAGTCAAAGCATGTCAGAATAAAGTAGTTACTAAGCATTGAACCATCAATCTTATGCGATGTGTTGGTGTTTAACACATAATTTTCTTTCCTTTAAATAGTTTGAAAGACAATATGTAGATTGGCCTTGTGTTTATATCTCGGTTTCATGAAGTGCTCTTAAACTAAGCCACAGTCTCGTAGAATGCGGCACCACTGTTAACACCAAAAATTCATCATCGAAACTAGGTTTTGATGGAGAGTAGAGGTTGCTGAGGACCTTCTGCAAGAGCCGAAGAGATGCTTATGGAAAGGTCAAGAAGGATTCCGCAACTAAGGATCCGTATTAGGTGGTTATGCCAACAAGAGGCTTCCACATATGATAAATACTTTCACCTTTGGTTCCGCATAAGAGGGTTCCACAGAAGACAACTCACTGCTAACATAAGACGTTCGACAAGTATCGCATTCGTGAAAGAACCTTCTGCAAGTAATGGTTCCGCACTGAAGGCCTTCCGCTAGAGACATCAGCGTCATGTAAAAATATTACCTTTTGCAAATCCTATTTGCCACCTCATTCGAAGGAACCTTTCAATGGGATTAATAGGATGCTTCTGCAATAGAAGATCAGAGCACTGGATGCAGGGCAATGCCGGTCAAGCACTTTAGAAGCGCTACTTACCTTTAGAAGACCTTTCGATGAAGTCAAAAGGTTCCCTTCCACATCAAATCCGCTGCCCTTCCATCATTACAACAAAGCTGTGGATGTCGCATTCTCACTTTCCGATGGAGACAAGGGCATCCAAATATGTTTAGAAGAGCTATAAGCCAACCTTCCGACAATGCCGAAAATCCTTTCTTTTACACGAGATCGAAAGGATGCGAGCGAAATCTACCTTCCGGCACGGTCGCTATGACCCTACGGAAGGTGCAAGCCCGTACCTATAGATTAGACCCGAGGGGTCCATTCTTGGGATCCAGATTTTAGTTTTCGAAATCACTACTATATTTTAAAGTTTGTAACCCTAATTTCTTAATAAATTTGGGGTTTTTTCCAACAGGTATTATTATGTAAACTTCAGTTCATAATAAAGAATTTCATGTTAGAGACCAATGTTTTCATGTCATTTACGGACTTTATGTCGATATAATCAAATATCGATCCTTTTTTCTATTTCATGGGTTCAAAAGGTTCAAGAGCATCTTTCTACTGGATTCAATCCCCCTCCGAAACCCATTGAAATAGTGAATCCTTTTAAGATGCAATCTACGAAAATGCCTTTCGACAAGGAGTTCATTTAAGATCTAAACTACAGAATCGAAACCATCATCTAGTCTTAAGGGGCATTACTTGGGTTATACTCCTTACTTCTAAACATTTCGACGGGGTCGAAACCCTACAGATAATATTGAAGTTACATTACTGAATTTAAACCTACCTTTCTTTAGCCTTTCGACGAAGCCAAATCATTCTTGATCCACCGAATTAAACCTATCGCCTGGTTCAAAATCTTTATTCTTCCAACCTTTTGACGGGGTCGAAACCTAGCATTTATTCTTCCATTTTCCCGAAGTAATAACTCGAAGCCTCTCCTCGTGTGCTCACCTACCTTCATCCCTTTGCTTCTCACTCAACCTGGGAGCCTAGCCCTCCGATCCACGCCCAGAAAACAAAAAGAAAAAGCACCACCCACCGTGCCACTTCCCTCCGATCACCAGCTCTAGGACAACGCGGAGCGCCTCCCCACCACCGCACCTAAACCCTGACCGGGCTGCACCCCACCGCGCCGCCAGCACTACACGTCATCCAAAACCGAGAGCGTCTCACCCAATCGTCGGTACCCCATCACCCGAGTTTCCCCGACCGAACACTAGTCACCACCGTGCCCCTGCTCCCACCCGAAGCCTGACCGAAGTCCCCTTCACGACCGAAGCATCCCCACCCTCAACCAAGACTCCACCTGCAACCTACTCTTCCAATTTGCAATGCACGGTACTTTTTGATTTTGCTTTCCATATATACATATGTTGTTGTTGGAAGCATATATGTTTTCGTGTGCCCTCAAGCACATATATGCGTTTATTATATATGTATTTCTTGCGGTGGGTTTTCTTTTTTGTGCTTATGATATATATTGTATCCTATATATGCGATGCACATACAAATCGATGGCAGTAGTATGCATTTTTTTTATGTCTGCACCTGTATAGCATGGCCGAGAATGCATAGTCTGTAGCTGTCATCCGCATTTACTTTGAACTCCACCCTGTCTACCTAATCTTTTGAATTGTGCATATATACCTGTATAGCATGGCCATGTATCAGATATTAAACTGATAAGAATAGATACTACACTTGATCTTAGCCAAAAGGCTGAGAAAGGTATGAGTTTTCATCATGCCTGTGCTCTCCACTTATGTTTTATGCTCAGTACGTGCCTGTTTTCTCACATGATGTGGGAAAAAAGAAACTCCGCAGAGGCTAAACGAGAAAATGCACCAGCAGCACAAATGAAAACCCCTATAATCTAGTATCTTTTCTCTTTCCTTTTGATGGCTGTCAAATAGCAAGAAGAGGTCCCAATCTCTCAGAACCTAACGAATCCAAAGAAGAGTAACTTGCTTGCTTTTGACATTGTTGAAACCATATCTGATTCTGAGGAATCCTAACCGAAATGGAGATATCGTCGGCCCCATCGATTCATTACATGATGATCATTAACCGACCGCTTTCTTCCATGTAAGTGATGAATCTAAGAAATTTCATTTCTTTCTTTACTGATTTTGAATTCTCAGGGTTAATTATGGTTTAAGGTCTTCTGGAAGAGGACGGCGAGGCGAGCTGTTTGCATAGAAAAGTTCGGACTTGTTACACCAAGAGGTATAATGTTTGTATTCGCTTCCTTGAGCGCCGAAACTTAAAACACGCTGTAGATCAGAACTTGAAACTCAATTATGCTATTGAGTTGGCTGTAGTTGAAGTGTGATTGTGTAAGTAATGAAATGACTGGTTCTGAGTACCCAGAATTCAGTCGGCAGTCATATTTAATAGGTGTAAAGTGAGGAAAATGTGATTTTATGTTTAAATGTTTTCAATACTGCCTGTGCCTGTTATTTCTGTTGGTTTGGTGTTTCTTTTCAGTTTTAAGTTGCCTCGACCTGGTTTAGAACACCAGCAATTTATTATTAACCAATGTGGTGTGCACTGCTACTTGCTGAAATGTTTGAAACAAAACCCAGCAGAACTCACTCGGTTACAAGTATTTCGTTTTCTCTGTTGTATGAAATCATTCATATATTTGTTAATTGACATGCGTCGACAGTTTTGGGATTAATTTAGTCATTTGAGGAATAAATTAAGATGTTGAGACTGTGGATCTTGTTGACTGTTGAGCTTGTTCCATTGCTGGGTGAACGATGAATGCATTGCTGGGTGAATGGTGACCAAGAGTTTGCATGATGACCGTTTATTTCATATTTGCATACTTGTTTGTTCGAACAAAAGCTTTTCATGATGTATGCATTATCTTCGGTGCCTAAAAAATAAACCTTATACTTGCATTTGCATGTCAATGTCAAACACTAAAGTCAGTTATCATCCGGTGATTAACTAAAACAAGTGTATTATCTCACTTCGAAATGTACAATGATATACTATTTTACATGCATACAACGATGCTACCATGAAGACAATTTTAAACAAAACAAGCATCTCATGAAATATCAACTAGCATACATTTTAGTTTTATTAGAGTTAATCATAAAAGTGGATATGCTTTAAAAACTTATTGCAAGAGTGGGCTTAGTTACAAATTTACTAAATTTTAAAAGTGCGGAAATATAAATTCTAACCTAGCATACACCATGAATAAAAAGATAGCAACTTAATTTGTACTTTGTTTAAGCAAGCTTAAAAAGCATTTCGATTATTGCCTGAGTAGTGGGTTTACTCGGGGATTGATAATGGATTCCATCCTTTATGGTCCCATCAATGACATTCCTTCCATTTATGGTCCCATCAATGACATTCCAGACAGCCCGTAACTGATTATAGAAGATGACCTAACCTTCTATGGGAAATGAAGTCTGTTACATCTTTGTTACCCTTTAATGGGAAATGATGCTGATTAAAGTCTGTTACATCTTTGTCACCCTTTAATGTGTTTTTGCTTTCCATGCACATGTTTGTGGTCTACTTGCTACAACCAGAAGCATTAAATGCATGGGATGGATCCATTAGCTTTTTATTCATCATTTGTCAACAAATATTAAATTGATGAGTCAGTTGGACAAAGATTTCTCTTTTGTGGTCTTCTTTTTCTGATTTCTCTTTTGTCAAAAATTTTCTTCTTTTGTCAAATCTGTACTGGTGTGACAAAAGATATGCACTTACGTGTATCACAAGGTTAAGTTCAGTTGTTTGTGATATATTTCATGGTAAATTTTGTTACTAGACAATTTTGAGTGGAGCAATTAAAAATTTCACTTTGGAAAAGAAGAGTAAACAACATCCAACTTCAACAGGAATAACAAAATCAGTGAAAGTGAAGGATACATGACCTAAGAGGAGTTCTGATTTAGCCTATGAAGACATGAAATTTTGGTGTGTCAACAATATAGAATTTCTATCGCAGATGATATTATCAAGGATTTACTAACCTAGATTTGTTTCTGAGCTTTGGGGAAAACTTGAGAAGCTTTGTCTATGTAAAGTTTGCTAACAAAGCTAAATAAAATATGGGAACCTTACAAGCTAAATAAAATCTGGCAAAGTTTGGTAACAAAGCAAAGTTGATCTTTTACTATGCTTCTAATAAGAGGCGCGAAAAATGGATTTTACATCACGAAAGGTTACAAAACATCACAATACACAAACGCGGCCTAAATTTATATCGCAAAAAACTTTAACTTTTACGTTGCCGATATGGTTTGTACCAGCTGCATGTTGCATGGGGAGTTAACCTCCCTGCTCATCTAGTCATCATAAAGGTAAAAATTGAGCTGAACCTACCTTTGATTCTTGTTCAATTAATTAAAGGCATTGCACATGAATAAGGATTGTTAACTTTGGAATTTTCTGTTTGTTTATTTTGAGCAAGAGTTGATTAATTAAAAATGTTTTACACGGTGAACTTTAATGCTAAATGCAATTTCATCAACGTGGATTATTCTTTAACGTATGCTTGGCTCCATTTTATTATTATTGTTTGACGACTTGGGACCAAATATTTGATATTCATGTATAATAGGCTTTTGAAGATGAAAAATTGAACACAAAACAAAACGAAGCAAAGCAGAAGCAGCTGCAGATGCTGCAACGATTGTAAAGGCAGAGCAGAATAACAATGAGTCAACAGGTAAAAAGAGCAAGGAAAAGTAGGCTACAGAGCCACCCATGCAATACAACATTCATGTAAAGGCGAGATGAGGCCAAGCAACTGATAGCTACAGCCTTGTTGAAGGGGTAACATTTTGCTTGTCCTTGTTACTTTTACGGTGCATTATAGAGAAAGTTGTAAGTACTATATAGAACAGTTTATTAAATAAAATAAATAAATAAATAAATATACTTGAATGTAATTATACTTCGAATGAAATACTGATGTGAATAATAAAATAACTAGCCTGACAAAACAAGAAAGAGGGGTTATCTGCATGATATAGTCCATGACCACTATTATTTTCTAATGAGTATTTTGAAATAACTGTAATTCATGTAATGATTAACATTATTGAGTCCGGACTTTCAGACTCGGATACGATAAAATCAAAATATAATTCACATCAAACTATGAATCCAGTTCACTGTTTTATGAATTTTGCTAAACTAATTACAAGTCAACGATACAGACATGGTGCATATATGATAAAATCATATGAGCCTACCAGTTAACCCAAGTCCCACGAGTTGGGATAAAGTAGGCCATTGCAATTGTTAGGGCTATTTGTTTGTAAGTGCACATGTTGTAATGTTGACATTGTTAGCATATCATATTTTTCATATTTGAAACTTAGTTTCAACAAGCCAATGTATTGCGACAATGGATTAAGAGCTTCTGAGTATTGGCTGACCTTGATTTGTTAAAAGCATGGGTCCTCCTTTTTTTATTCTTGGCCACTGTTTCTTATGTTCTTCTCCATTATTCATCATATTATGACTAAACTACATGAATACTTTTTTATTATCATTTTGCAACGATTAATGTTTCCTTATCTGATTTAATATTTTAATATTTTTTTGGGACGGTACACTTCATCATCTAAAGCTCCTTTTAAGTCTAATATTAAATGTATTAAAGTATTAAAGGAGTACTAAATATACGATGTCTTGATCATTATCTTGCTATGTGTGCAGCAAATAATAAACCCACTAGGTCATATGGTTATATTATGATACTATTAAGTGAATGATTAGATTGCGATATACATGTTTTGGGATCATATGAATCAAAATCATTTTTCAACAACGAAAATGATAATGTTGTATTATGAAATTGTAAATGGTGGGTTTAAACCAAATCCCTTGCAATATCTGACCAAATTATAAAACCAAATCTGCGAATAAACAAGAATTGAATTGGTATATTTCATGACTTAATGATTAGTCATCTTGATGTCTAAATTATCCACTAAAGTATCAATAAAGTTTACTTGTTCATGCTGGGTTAAAAATACAAAGTATTAACTAGCCATAAAATCACATTCAACCTACATATCAATTGAAGAGTCTATTAGGAGGGGAAGAGACCGGCTAGAGCACCAAGGAAATATGCAGCAGAGCTGAAAGAAAAGAGTGAAAACAAAAGGAAGAAGAAGGTTTTCATGCGAATTGTATTTCATTCATGTTCAGCAGTAGCCTATTTTGTAGAAAGGCCGATACACATGATTGGGTACTGTTACGCCACATGGCAACAAATTGCTGGTTGAGTTCAAAGTTGTAACTAACTTCCATTTTTTAATAATAAAATGATTTAATTAGAAGCTTCTATATTGTCATATATAGATTTCCTTTGCTGGCATTTTTTGGTGGCAGGATTCTCTTCCTATGCTATGCTCGGTTTCTTGTAGGGTTCGATGGTGAATGCAAGTTTAGGTCTATCATAGGAGTGACTGTATCATTACTTTCCTCTTGAAAGTTGACCTTGTCCTCTAGGTCGTGTGGAGTGGTGAATTCCCACGGTTATGGTGTGGGTGTTACTGCATGCGGATTAGGGCATAGTTTAAGGACGAGATATGAAAGATAAGGCGTATGCAAGCTTCTAGTGGTAGAGTACAAAGACGATATGCAACGAATCCAACCTTTTCAATAATTAGAAAAGGACAAAGCAGGGATTGGATAACTTTTGTTGTGGTGAGCGAAGCGAGTAATGGCGATATGGTTGAAGCTTAATGAATACCCATGAGCCTACCAAAAATTGTTTGTCTTGCCTGTGCTTGTCCACTTGATTCTTTATGCGAACTTGAGCATGTTGCAAGTTTGTTTTGATTATATGTAGAATTTGGTCTCGTGTCCTTGCCCATTCTTCTAGTTCGTGTAGATCAGAGGTTCCCATAATGTAGTCAGAGATAATCGGAGATGCATGACCATATACCGCTTGGAATGGGGACATTCCAATAGAGGAGTGCTTGCATGTATTATACCACCTTTCCGCCCATGGTAAGTATTTTGTCCATTGCTTGAGAAAGTCACCAGTCATTGCACAGAGATAGGTTTCGAGGTAACGATTGACTGCTTCCATTTGACCGTCCATTTGTGGATGCTATGCAGTACTTAGTCGGAGTTTGGTGCCATGTTGCCGGAAGAGTTCGCACCAAAATTGGCTTACGAATAGGCGGTCACGATCAGAGACAATTGAATGGGGAAACTCGTGCAATTTAACATATTCTTGCACAAATGGGTTGCTAGTTGGGATGCGGAAACAAAGGTGGGTGATGCACAAAATTGAGCATATTTTGAAAGGCGGTCGACTAGTACCAAATGTAAGTTTTGCCAGACGATGCAAGGAAGTGAGTGATGGAATCCATAGAAATATCTTTTCAAATTTGAGATGGAATGGGTAATGGTTGGAGGAGGCCTTTAGGTAGTGAAGTTACAGATTTAGCTTGTAAACATACGGGACTTCGTGCCACAAATTCTTTCATGGTTTCGAACAGATTATGCCAGTAAAAATTAATAAAAGGGCGAGTTACTGTTCCTTTTGCTCCAGAATGACCCTCTGTCTTTAAGAAGTGATAAGAATCGATAAGTTTTTGCTGGATTTCCATGTTGCAAGGGAGAAAATTGATTACCACGGAAAATGAGGCCATCCCTGTAATTAAATTTGGTTGCTGCTGTTGGGTTATCTTGGATTTGCTGAATCAATTTCTAAGCTTGGGCGTCATTTTGTATCGCTTGTTAGTTCTTCAGTGATCGAAAAGTGTGGAATGGAGAAAGCAAGTAGTAGAGCTTCTGCGTTCCTAGACAATATAAGTTACATCAACTTATTAAACATCAAAACACTATCATCATATTAGTTTAACATTTGATTTCATGAACATGATGATAATATGATTCAGATACTTATCATCTAAGTTTGATCCCATTGCATCACATAAGTAAAATAAGAATTAAGAAAATAAATAAGCATAATGTGCAATTGGTCATTAGTCAAGCTAATGGCCATAATGATCTCTCTCATAATCAGAATCTATTTTAAGTCCATGTGCTTCCTCCTTTTGCATTAATCCAAATCGAGTTACAAATAAAAGAATTTTTCCCCAAATTGATTTAGGGTTACAAAGATTTGATTTGCTATGAAATGAGAAAGAGAATTTAGAATTCCGAATCCAAACCCCAAATTCGGGCCTCGAGGATCATATTTATAGATTCAGGTTGACCCCCTTTCGCACCCATTCTTTCGCTTCAGTCGAAATGCCTTAATGAAAAGGGATAGCGCATTAAGGATCTTAAGGCTAATATCCCACTAAAGGGGGGATGGGGGAGGGGGTGAATAGTGTTTAATGAATCTAGGACTTATGTGAACTAAATTGAAATTATAACACAAACAAATGCAGAAATTAACCACATCACAATCACAGAATCAAACACATATGCAGAAAGTAAATAAAAAGCAGTAAAGGGAAAGTGCACACTGGATTTTATACTGGTTTGGAGTTACCCTACATCCAGTTCTGTACCAAGGCAAACTACCTCATATGTATTTTTATTAAACCGGTGTCGAGATTACACTCCTCAATTTATAATGGCCTTGTGGTACCCTCCTGTCTCACGAGTCCGGGACAAACTCTCTTGATTTACGGGCCACAAGATTACCCAATTGATTTTCAGGCACAACTACACCTTATAAAGAGACTCAATAAACTTTTGATTACAAATTGATCATATAACTCTGAATAACACTTTGATCTTCGAGAGAGGATAGAGAATCAAACAAGAATGAGTATCTAATTCGATTCACTTAAGAATTCGGCAGAATTTCGGCACGATCTTAAATATATGATAATTATAGAACATGGATTTGTGGGGAAGAAGAAGAGAAGAAAATATAAGAATATTGTGTTAAACAATTCGTTTGAAAAGGCTATTTATAAAGCACCAACGGTCATAACCATTCGTGAAGAGATATAAACGAATAGACATTTCTTTTGGAAATTGAAACTTTTAAATTCAGCGGCCACCATGTCGACATGGGATATCCCATAATGTGAACATCCCCTTGTTAAAAATAATGTAAATTTTGCTGTTGCTGTTGGTTTGGTGTTTCTTTTCAGTTTTAAGTTGTCTCAGCCTGGTTTAGAACACCAACAATTTATTACTAACAAACGTGGTGTGCGCTGCTACTTACAGAAATGTTTGAAACAAAACCCACCAGAACTCACTCGGTTACAAGTATTTCGTTTTCTCCATTGTATGAAATCATTCATATATGTGTTAATTGACATGCTTCGACAGTTTTGGGATTAATTTAGTCGTTTAAGGAATAAATTAAGATGTTGGGTGCTTGTGGATCTTGTTGACCGTTGAGCCTGTTCCTTTGCTGGGTGAATGATGAATGCATTGTTGGGTGAATGGATACCGTGAGTTTGTATGATGACCGTTTATTTCATATTTGCATACTTGTTTGTTCGAAAAAAGGCTTTTCATGGTGTATGTAGTCTAAACTCATATGTACAACTACACCCTGATGTGCAGTGTGTGTAGACATGTTTACACGTAGCATTCAGGAATGCTTACTAGTATTATTATATATATATATATATATATATATATATTATAATCGGCTATGCATTGATTAATGTTGATTTCCCCAGGTTTTGTTAATTCCAATTTAGTAGTGTGAAAATAGAGCTGCAGCTACCTATGAAACCACGTTTGTTGAATCAAGCCAGGGAGTTTGTATGTTATTTTCATATTTTTCTGCTTTGCTGTTATGGTCGATTCTGTTCTCAGCCTTGAACTTTAATTATTTTTTCCTTTGTTTAAAATGAATTTAAACATGTACCGGTGTAGTTTTACATCTGAGAAAAAGAAAAATGACAATAAACTTTGTGTCTGTGGCTTGAGACTCTATCATGGATCATCATCATCATCATCATCATGCATATAAGATATGTTCACAGCATCATTTGGATGTCAGAAATAGTTTATCTCTCTTCTTTCAAACACATTTGTCATTCATATATCAATCAGAAACTCGAAATACTCAACCTTTAAATATATACATGTGGAAACGAACTTGTGTACATATTCAATGCATATCCAAGTCTTTTAAAGTTCTGTTTGTAACGTTGCATTATCTTCGGTGCCTAAAAAAACCTTATACTTGCATTTGCATGTCAATGTCAAACAATAAAGTCAGTTATCATCCGGTGATTAACTAAAACAACTGTATTATCTCACTTCGAAATGTACAATGATATACTATTTTACATGCATACAACGATGCTACCATGCAGACAATTTTAAACAAAACAAGCATCTCATGAAATATCAACAAGCAACATTTTAGTTTTATTAGAGTTAATCATAAAACTGGCTATGCTTTAAAAACTTATTGCAAGAGTGGGCTTAGTTACAAATTTACTAAATTTGAAAAGTGCAGAAATATAAATTCTAACTTAGCACTCGTGCAATTCATAATTGCTCAAGTGCAAAATTGAAAATTTGTTTGCTCAATTTTAATGTGAGAAAATACGAATCTTCAAACGAGACCTATTTTTTCGTAATAAGTTTTCAAACAAATCTATTTTTGCAATATATTTTTTCTAAAAGTCTCTATTTAAGACGAGTCCTCCTCCATATAAACGATGCTAAATTCTTAAACTTCTATCGCTATCTGTCTCGTATACAAAACACCTGTAACAATAAGATTTTTTAATTACATGAAGTAAATGTGTCAAACGAGCAACCTCTAAGCATCCTCTTTCACTAACGCTTTCGTGACGACCGCCCTGCACCTTCACCATCCAATATTCATGAAGAGTGCGCTACTGTGATGCCAGCCGATGTAGAATGATTATCGTTAGATTTCGATGATATAATGTTTTAAAATTAAAAGAAGATTCAAAAAATATTGTTCATTTTGGTGATATTATATTTTCAAGGAAAGAAGATTTATAAGATTCTTGAGATAATGACTTAAATATATTGTCTTTTCTACTGTATTAAAGAAGGCAATGAATTATCTTCATGAAAAGGAGAGTGATTTGAAGATTAAGTAATCAAATAATTCCCTAATCGGCTGGTTAAAGAAGAAATTGAAAAGTCGAATCGATAAACATTTTTCATATGAGCAGGACAATTGATGAATCATTGCTTTATAACCATAAATCAATTAATTCAACCATATATAATAATCTATATATAAAAATAGTCATTCTATAGAGAATAAAGTTACCATCACAAGTTGTATTTCTTATTCGTCTTCTTGGCCTTCATTATCAATCATGTAAAATTCTCTTTTCTTAGAATGTAATAAAATCTTCTTTTTTCAAAGTGAACATACATTATCTCACGATAGTGGAACAGTTATAAATATATTTGTGAACTCTCTATTTGCTTTATTATGTGATTTTCTCTTTTGTATTCTTCCATTGTTGTTTGTTTTATCGCACTACAATACGATCTTATTCCTTTCGCGTTTATTTCGGTTGATTTACAATCATTTGTGTAAAATTACTCCAACAATTGTCAAAGTTGGAATGTGGACAAAACAATTATAGAACCTGTATTATATGTCACAGCACATCGAGTAGAATATAATAATCATCACATATATAAAACTGACAGGACGGTTATAACTAAATGTACCAAAAATATCAAAGTGCATGGTTTTACAGAGTTTTACAAAATAGCAGTAAAGTTTTATACACGAGAAATAAACTCAAGATAATTGTCTCTAAATAAAGTAGCCAACACCGTTTAGGCTCCATGGCGTCACACGACGGAATAAGCAATAGTAAACCATATATAAATACGAGAAAGCACAATCTTCTACTGTCCATCTGCACAGCACCACCTATCACCCAAACTTGTTATCTAGTGTACTCATTTAAGAGTACCCAAAACAATACTAAGAAAAACCATAAAAACATCGACTCATACAACAGTCTAGTGTGAGCGATAAACAATCTTAAAATGCAATACAAGTTGATATAGTAAGGAACAAAGTTATAAGAATCATACCTGATATGTCCCTACATACAAAGAGGAAGAAGGAAATGAAAATTGATAGAAGAAATGAAAGAAAGGAATTTTTTTTAAATAAATTAAACATTTTCTATTCTTTCTTTGCAAATTGTCCATTTTAGTTCCTTATTAATTTTCAATCAAGTCAACCATCTCCCTTCCTTCGCGTGGTCGGGCAAGTATTCGAGAATCTTCAAGAGTGGCTTGCACACCAGCCTAATCCAAGTGCGAAACCTAGAAGTCCAAGAATCAAGACAAGCCATGGATCGAAACTGATCCATGTACATGGATCAGTACCGACCCCTGATACTTACCCAAAGTTGCTATATGGTTCGTGCTACACAAAGTTAGAGTGATCCTCAGCCAACACATGCCGTACAAGATGGTTCCCTGGCCACTCATGATCCAAGTGATAGATGGATAAATCCAAGTTTCATGACAACTAAATCAATTGCTTTTACCCATCCACCAAACCATAAGATTCCTACGATCCAAGAGTCATGCCTATACGTTTAAGCTCCACAAATGAAGGTGCAAGCCATCCAAGCAACGTCGAAGGATCAAATGAAGACTAAAAGTCATTTTATGGACCGGTACCAATCCATAGACCATGGTCTCGTATGGATCCCTAAATTTTGTTTAGCTGGCTACGATCTTCTGAGAGCGGCTCTTTCAGGATGTGGGGAAGAACGCGGTTAAGAGAACTCTGTCCGCCTTCAACTATAAATAGTGGATGATAGGCATTGTTTATAGGATCTTTTTGCTTGCACTCTAAATTTTTGTACTTCTATTGTAACCTCTCGGGTTAATACCGATCCATAGATTATCGATCCGTAAGATCACCCTTGTAAAAACCTTATAGAATCATAAACAAAGTTCAAGTAGACATAGGCCAGTAATTATCCGAAGCACTATAATTGTTGTGTCTTTTTTCCATCATTTGCTCATTTATTGTCTTCATTTATCTTCGATAATATTTTGGGTGTTTGTGCCAATTTTTGGCATAAACACCTGTCGTATTCAATTTTTGTAATCCAAAGGTTTTTCAACCATTTTAGTAGTTTAAATTCCAAGGGTAGTTACATGCTTAAAACTGACCCATTTAAGTAACAAATTCCATCCAAAAATATAATTTGACCCAAAACCAAACCCAGCTTGGCCGATCGGAGGTGACGCATGTGTGTATGCGTTAACATGCAAGCCCTTCCTCTTCAATCCAAGAGAAAACATTTAGGTGCCCAATGGTCTCATTCTCTCTCTCCTATGAAAACTATATTTAAACTGATATAGTTTAAGCTATCCTGCAATATGGAACTATTCAATTTCCATACTTCTCCTCTTCTCTTTCTTTCTTCTTCTCCAAAGTAAAAAAGCTACTCGTACAAGATTTATTAATTTACACTAACAATGCTTCACCAAATTCAAATACTCCATTGCCATATATTGTAGAAAAACTCATACATAAGTATAGATATTTTATGGACTTAATCTATACATAGTGATAACCTGTCAAAGTATGTCACAATAAAGTAGTTCCTAAGCATTGAACCATCAATCTTATGCGATGTATTGGATGTGTCTAACACATCATTTTCTTTCCTTCAAATAGTTTAGAAGACAATATGTGGATCGGCCTTGTCTTTATATCACGGTTTCATGAAGTGCTCTTAGACTAAGCCATAGTTTCGTAGGATGCGGCACCACTGTTAACACCAAAAATTCACCACCGAAACTAGATTTCGATAGAGAGTAGAGGTCGCTGAGGACCTTCTGCAAGAGCCGAAGAGATGCTTCTGGAAAAGTCAAGAAGGACTCCGCAACTAAGGATCCGCATGAGATAGTTCCGCCCACAAGTGGGTTCTAGACAAGTAAAGACTTTCACCTTTGGTTCTGCATGAGAGGGTTCCACAGAAGACAACTCATTGCTAACGGAAGAGGTTCCACAAGTAATGGCTCCACATTGAAGACCTTTTGCAAGAGGCATCAGCGTCATGTAAAAATATTATCTTTCGCAAATCCAATTTGCCTCCTCATTCAAAGGAACCTTTCAATGAGATCAAAAGGATGCTTCTGCAATAGAAGATCAGAGCATTGAATGCAGGGTAACGCTGGTCAAGAACTTTAGAAGCCCCACTTACCTTTAGAAGACCTTTCGATGGAGTCAAAAGATTCCCTTCCGCATCAAATCAGCTACCCTTCCATCATTAGATCAAAGCTGTGGATGACGCATTCTCACTTTTCGTTGGAGACAAGAGCATCAAAATATGTTCATAAGAGCTATAAGCCAACCTTCCGACAATACCGAAAGGCCTTTCTTTTGCATGAGCTTGGAAGGATGTGAGCGAAACCTACTTTCTGGCCCAGTCACCATGATCCCTATGGAAGGTGCAAACCCGCACCTATAAATAAGACCCGAGGGGTCCATTCTTGGGATCCAGATTTTAGTTTTCGAAATCACTACTATTTTTGAAAGTTTGTAACCTTAATTTATGAACAATTTTTGGGCTTTTTCCAACAGGTATTATTATGTATACTTCAGTTCATAATAAAGAATTTCATGTTAGAGATCAATGTTTTCATGTCATTTACGTACTTTATGTCGATATAATCAAATATCGATCCTTTTTTTTATTTCATTGGTTCGAAAGGTTCAAGAGCATCTTTCTACTTGATTCAATCCCCCTCCGAAACCCCTTCAAATAGTGAATCCTTTTAAGTACAATCTATGAAAATACCGTTCGACAAAGAGTTCATTTAAGATCTAAGCTACAGAATCGAAACCATCATCTAGTCTTAAGGGGCATTACTTGGTATATACTCCTTACTCCTAAACCTTTTGATGGGGTCGAAACCCTACAGATAATATTAAGGTTACACTACTGAATTTAAACCTACCTTTCTTCAGCCTTTCGACAAAGCCGAATCGTTCTTGATCCACCGGATTAAACCTATCGTTGGTTCAAAATCTCCATTCTACTAACCTTTGGACGGGGTCGAAACCTAGCATTTCTACATTTTGACCTTTAAAGTAGGTCATATTCTATGGAATCAGGATTCTTTTCCTCATCTCCGAGGGCCAACTATCTTCCTTAAAGGCTTTACATAACACCATTTCACATTAAGTCTATCTACTTGGATTCTTTGGGGTGTTGACCATAAATTTGGTTAACACCTAGTATTAAAAGTCCATTTAGCCTTCCAAGGGCCATATTGGAAAACATTATGTACCAAGTCATTCAACATGGATTCTTTAGGGTGTTAACTAAAATTTGTGTTAATATTTTGACGCTAAAAGAAAGGCCTCAACCTCCGCTCCTGTTAAATTTTCATCACAGATTAATAGAGTTCTTCATTCAAAAAAGGAAGATAGAAAGAACAAATAATAACAACAATGAAAGAGGCTTCATTACAATATGCTCTGGAAAATGATATAATCCCAAACTTCAACTTAGAAAATACAGAGATTGGACAGCCTTCAACTTTGATAAACAACGAGATTAGAGTTCAAAATTTACAACAAGAAATTATAGCAATACGAGAATTGCTTGGAAGGGTTCCATCTCAAGAATCATTAAGGATTCTGAAAGGAGAAGACGAAACGTCGTCTCCAAATGAAGGCCAACTTGAGAATCAAGAAAGTCGGGCTAAGAGAACCATTGAGCAATCGAAAAGTTTAGCCATAGAGGACAGTGGAGGTAACCATAACAACATTCAACCAAATCACAGAGGATACAATAAAAAATATACTCAAGGAATTAGCGAAACATGTTATCATATAAAAGGCTCATTTGTCAGAAGAAAAGATGGCGGTTAGCATTCTCCCTCACATGTGTAACGACCTGAAATTTTAACGAATTTTATCTCGTACATAATTAATTTTACTCAAAATTTTAAACAATAAAATTGTGGAATAAGATTTGATATTTGAAATACATCTATTTAATTATCGTAATTGGTAAAATTTTATTGAAAAATATGGAAGTTAATTTATTTATGAAATTTTAAAATATAAATTTATTCAGTATGCATGTTTAAAATTCAATATTTTCGAAATCTGAATATTTTTATATAATAAAAATGTAAATCATTTTTTGAGAGAGATATCATAATTCGTTCCATCAAATTTGGACGTCTATAGCTACATTTATCTTATTTTATGCGTTTTGGCAGCTTTTTCGATAGTAGCAAAAATTCGAGTCTGTATAATTTGATCATATCGTTGATATCTGTGTACCGTTCTATTCATGTTATTGTGTTGATCTCTCTAGTATATTTATTTTTCTATTATGAGGCCCGGTACGTGACGGAAACAATAAAAAACGGGTGTTGTATCGGTACTGTATCCATGACTTTTTGTTTCCTTTTCCATTTCAAACTACAATCATGACAACCAAGCAGCAATTAATTGCTTTAATTGTTTTACCCGATTCAAGCTTGTGACTGTTGCCATTTCAGCCATCCTATATATATTTTGCCTTTCCACTTTCGCTCGCTGTTCATTCAAAGAGGTACGTTCTCATTGTATTGTATTATATTTTATTTATTCTATTTTTTTTCGTTCCCTCTTTCTTCTCCTCCATATTTCCGCCGAGCTCTCACCCTTGTCATTTTCCATTTTATCGAAGTAATAACTCGAACCCTCTTCTCGCATGCTCACCTACCTTCATCCCTTGCTTCTCACTTAACTCGGGTGCCTAGCCCTTTGACCTATGCCCCCAATAAAAAAAGCAACAGCACCAACCACCGTGCCACTTCCCTCCGACCACCATACCTAGGACAACGCCGAGCGCCTCCCTATCGCCGCACCTCAATCCTGACTATGTAACATACACGATTTTTCGTTGCCAAAAAAACCGAATAGTTAGGGTTTTAAGAAAGAGAAAAGAAGAAGAAAGAGACATAAGAAGAGATAAGAAGAAAGAAAATAGAACAAAAAGAAATAACGGAACAATATCAGAATCTCACAATTCGCAGCGGAACAACATATAATAGATAAATGAATAATCTTTAAGCAAAGAACTATATCAGTTATTACATTACATTTCGTTACATCATATCATCAGAGTGTACAACATCAAACAAACAGCGGAAAAGAAATACTATATACTAGTAATACGCCATGCTATCCATCTTGCCTCCAGCAACTCCTGAATTCCAGAACATCCTGATAAACCTAACTCTTGACTGCCCGTGTGGAAATTGGTGGGCACCCAGAGTTTAGGAAGGAAAACAATAAACTCCGAGCCAGTCATGTGACTGGTGTGGGAACTAAAACAGTTTATTTATCTTTAAAATCAAAATAGAGGAATATTTTTAAAGTCAATTCGCAATGCTTTTAAAAATGAGACTACCATAAGGCCTCCCGCACACACACACATGCAAACGCAGAATCGGAGGAGATTTCTCCTTATGATAGTCAAAGATGCTTGATACGCATTAAAAAGAACATTTGATATTATTACTAGTGCATAGTGTAGAGAAAATTCATTTCGAAAATAAAGATATAAATCTTAGCCAGCATAGACATTTCGAACTATGCCGACTATAGCTACCATGTTCAATAGCGGGTTACCGCCATATTCCATGGAAGGTTATACAACTAAAACCGTACAATGCTCGTATTTGAAGAATGGATTTTCCAACAAATGGTCAGGCCAAGGAACTTCCCATTGCCACATGGAAACGCCTCTGGAAGGACGCCTCGAGAACCAAACCGTTCTCTGCTAAACAAAGCTGGGAATCCCTTTTCCCAAGGAATATTACAAACCCTCAAATATGCCACCCCCGGTCCTTTGGAACCTTTAAACGAGAGCTCTCTAACCAACATCACACCATAATAATAAGTGTTTCAACATGAGTAAGTATCTGGGCTCCATACCATGATACTACCCTTTTCCAGAAGGAATGGCCATACCCTAGGGAAGCGATCCCTGGAAACCTTGCCACACAATTCCTGTTTCGACCATTACCGATTTGTGAGGCTCGACGAAGTCACGTCCACAAAAACATACTTTATACAAAAGCCATGCTTTGGGTCAACAAATGATCATAGAAATGATCACCAAGATAGACGATCAAATAAATGATCCTATCACAAATAATCAACACAATGATCATTTCACAGTAACACTCAGTATGTCACATTACCAAGATTGGGAGTATATCGCTGATAACCTTCAACTATATAACCTCTGAGCTCGTACGTCTCAGAGAAGGGTGTTAAGCTAAGAGAATAAATTCTCCGCCACCAACAGAAATATATTTGAAAGAAATCGGCTTTATATCTCAATTTGTAATGTCAGGCATACTATTCATACAAGTCTGTTCCGGGATCGAACAGAACCGAAGGCACTTACAAAGAAGTCCTTGCAATCCGGATATTCACTAATCACGCCCGAATTTCCCATCACATATGGAGATCTCAATACCGGGGATCAGCCAGCGTAGAGACAATCAACAAGAAACCCTTACGTTTTCAAAAATATCTGGTCTTCAACACCGGTCTTCGAATGCAATTCATAATGACGTATCACATATTCGGAATGGGTTATACGACTCCAAGGTCCTTTCCCGGTTAACCCGAATAGTGAGCGCTTATTTAAAAAAAATAAGTGTGGCATTCAATTTCAAGCAAATCACAACACATACCTATTTAAAGGTAAATATTGATAGTCGGTTATTGAACTATCAATAGATATGCACAACATCACCAGATTCCAAATAATTTTCCATATTATTTATTTCCCAAAAATATCTTTACAAGATATATATTCTCCATTCTTCAAAAATAAATCAATATTTATTTTTAAACCCAATTTCCAATTTCATTTATAAATTCTATATTGAATTTACATTCCAAAATATTCATGAATATACGATTTCCATTCATTTTCAAATATTCATTTTCAATTTATCTTCAAAAAGATAAATTCAAAATATTCACTTAATATTGGGAAAAAAAACATTTCCATACTTATTTATTTACAAGAAATTCACAAGCCTTTTTATTTTCTATACTTACAAAATATTTAATATACTCTAATCGAAATTAAGTATATATTTCATTCTTTAAGGAAATCATTCACTTAACCATATTTATTTGGGCCAAAACGAATGTTGCGTAAAACATCGTTACGACAACCCAAAATCACTAGTATAGGGATTCGAAATTAAAATAGATATATAAATCCCAATACTATACAAAACATTTCCTTTCGGAAATCATTTATTATAACAACAGTGTTATAATCTACCATTTCCTTCTATTTCTCGAAAACGTCTATTTCAACAATGAATGTTGAAATCTATGGTTTCGATAGTTAATACTTTTTAAAACATCTTTAGATCGTTTTAATTTTATTTAAAACATCCCATTCAAAATATTTCTTTAACATATTATTCACTATTCAAAAACGTGAATATACTTGTTAACCAATTTCATCATTTCTATACCTTTTATTTTAAAGGATTATTCACTGTCTAAAACATGAATATAACTCCATCAATAAATTACAACAATTTACTTATCAAAATAAGTAGTTTGCGGATTTATAAAACAATGTTTATAAATTCCATTTCTATTTAGTTTATAACAACTTCCTTTTATAAATTTCCTTTATTAACTTATTCGATTTATAACTCAATTATATACCGAAAGTCCATATTATAAGTTAAATGCTCATAATTTATTCGTTTACAAAAACGTTCTTTTAAACTTCCCAAAATTTAAATCTTATAACTTATAAGACTCATTTATTTATCCAAAATCTATTCTATTAAAGAACTTTACAAATTTTATAAACCTACTGTTTATAAAATTCCATTTATAACTTCACCGTTATAATTCTATAATTCCAATTTATGAAATTCATTTACAATTCATTCTAATATTTGTAAAAGCTCGTTTTATAATTCCAATATTTTTAATTTATAAATATCAATTTATAAATCTTTTAATATAAAACAATTTGTATTACTATTTTTAAAACGTCTTTAAACTCTTTCATAATTTCATCATTTGATTTATAAAATAATCCAATTTTATAAATCCTATTTTTAAACTTTTTATAATAAATTCAGCAATCCCAGTTTAAGCTATTTTATAAAATCATTAATCTCATATCTTTAAAAATCAACTTTTAACTGTATTTCTCAAAAATCATAATTTTTATAACATTAAAATTATAATGTTTATTTATTTAAGATAAATCAATTCCAAAAATATTTTATAAACGTATACTTTCAAAAATCACTTTAGAAATCCTTTAAAATAAAAATCGTTATTTTTAAACTTCAAAATTGGATCCGATGATGCAACACATCAAATAGTCAATTACGACTTTCAAACATCATATATCATCCATGATAAACAATCAAATATCACAATATACGAAATCAAATAAATATTTGTGAGGAATCCAGTTGGATCCCTCCAACATGTTTCCCTGCATCCACAGACATTAGCACAATACCAATTCCGTTTCGAGACGGAATATCGCGGGATATGGGATTTTATAAAATATTATCCGCTTACTAACGGCGCATAGGGTCTCATCCTATCACAAATAATCAACATTCAAGCATTCAATCAACACAACTAACAATTTTAAATCTAACTATTTAAAATTTAAATAAATCCTTTTGAGTGAGAAGTTCTCACCTTAGCTTTTATTTTGCCATCCATTTCCCATCTTGACTCTATTTTCTTGATTTATACCTTGTATAAATATTTACACAATTTATTAATATTCGAAATAATCGAATAATAAATTTTCGTTTGATAATTTTGATTCATTGGTGATTTCTTTTTAATAGTTCAATTAACTGATAGTTTTATTTAAACCAGTTTCTTCTTTAATAAATTTATTTCAACTAATTATTTTACTTTAAATTAATATCTTTAAATCAAATTCTTTCGATAAATTTATTTAACTAACCAATTCTATTTTTTAAACAAATCTCCTCTTTTTTTATACAATATCTTTATTATCTTTCAATTAAATTTTGAACAAATTTTCCTTTTGTAAATTTAATTTAAATTAACCCATGATTTTCTTTAATATTCGAAAAATTCAAATCACCAATTATCGTTCAATAGATTTAATTAAGTAATTATTTAAATCTAAATTTAAAAATAAGCAGACTGTAATCCTTTATTACATTTTCAAAATATCTTAGTAAATCAATATTTCCAAATTCTCGTATATATATATATATATATATAATTTAAAAACTGCTTATGTATATTTTTATTTTCAAATCTTCCTTTAAATAATTTAATTAACTATAGATTTAATTTTAACTAAAGATTTTCTTTTTAGTAACTAAAATAGATAAAATAAATTAATTATCGTAAACTATTGTTCATAACAACTTAAACAAATAAATTTAAAGTTATACTTTCTTTTTCTTTTTAAATTTTTTTTCTTTTCCCATAGTTAAAATGATTAAATAAGTTATTTGAATAATTTACCACTTTAAATAAATTAGTTTTAACTTAACATAATAAACTAAATCATTAACTTTTTAAGCTAATTTACTTAAATTAGTTTTGAACTTGAAATAAACATTATTATTTATTTTCTTCTTTTATTGTAAACAGATAGTATTTGTTTATTTATTTATTTTTTTAACTTAACTGTATATTTTTTTTTTATAAAAACAAAACCGTATATATATATCTTAATTTAGAAATCGAATAAAAAAAATATTACCTCACTGTACACACGACCACACTGCTTCGCCATCCACCCTCCTTGAGTCGGTCGCGAGCCCTGTACGAACGCCACAACCATCGCGACTTCATCATTGCAACGTCGACTGCCCAGCTTTGCCTCGCGACCACCAATCGCAGTCGCGACTTTCGCCCCACTGCTGTCGCTGCTCTCGAGAACCCCAATTGCCTCACATCGCGACAGCTACCCTCCCTTTAAATTCGCCTCTACCTGACAACGCCACCGCCTCCCACTTCTACGCGACCTCGTCGAATCCCAATTCGCGACCCCTAATCGAATCGCCACCTCGCCCTTCTTGACTTGCGTGAACGCATGCTAGCGCCGTAGCCACGAGGCCGCCGCCCTAATTCAAGTCATCGTTCCCTGGCCTTGCACGCAATTTCGTTTTAGTCGCCATTTTTTTTCTGATTTGAAACGAGAGAAAGGTTTCGTTTTTTTTTCTTTATAAGCAGCGGCCATTGTTCTTATTTTTATTTTCTGATTTGAAGAATTGAAATGAAGAGGGGAGTTCGGCCATTTTAATTTCGTTTGAGATTTGAACGAGAGTGAAGGGGGAGAGGGATTTTAAAATGGAACGAAGTATGCTCTGCACGATCAACTGCCATGATCCCCTGCGTGACTTTAGGCGTGAGAAAAGGAGAGTAACGTGATTTTTGACTAAATTTAAAAATTAAAATTCAAATTGAATTCGATTAAATTCCAATGCGTTTATGTGTCGTGTGCTCACATATCAACTCCGAAAAATACGAAATTTGAAATCCGAGAATAATTCAATATTACGGACCCAATGGAACTGGTTTCGTCGAATTCCGAGACTGTGCCTCGGACGGCTATTTTTCAATATCGATTCAAACGATTTAATTTCAAAACTAAACAATTCGCTTTCAATTTCAATTCTGAAGCTTCTATTACCTTCAGTATTATCAATATGAATTTTACAAGCCTTTGAAATATTTTTAATTGGCTTAAAATTGAAGATTCAAATTTTTATTCAACTTTCAATAGATTAAGTTCTATAATTTAATCGTCAAATTCATAGTTATATTGAAAATTCAATCCAAACCATCATTCAAATATTTAAAATTAATTACATATTATCAAATTAAATTGTCAAAAATTCTGGGTCGTTACAGGGCTGCACCCCACCGTGCCACCAACGCTACACGCCGCCCAAAACCGAGAGCGTCTCAACCAATCGTCGGCACCTCATCACCCGAGTTCCCCCGACCGACCACTAGCCACCGTCGTACCCCTGCTCCCACTCGAAGCATGGCCGAAGTCCCCTTCACGACTGAAGCATCCCCAGCCTCAACCAAGACTCCATCCGCAACCTACTCTACCAATTTGCTATGCATGGTACTTTTTGATTTTGCTTTCTATATATACATATGCTGTTGTTGGAAGCATATATGTTCACGTGTGTCCTCAAGCACATATATGTGTTTATTATATATATATATATATATATATATATTCTTTTCCTTGCGGTGGGTTTTCTTCTTTGTGCTTGTGATGTATGTAGTATCCTATATATGCGTTGCACGTACAAATCGATGGCAGCAGTATGCAATTTTTTTTTATGTTTGCACCTGTATAAAATGGCTGAGAATGCATATATATTGATATATTATGTCTGTAGCTGTCATCAGCACTTACTTTGAACTCCACCCTGTCCACCTTATCTTAGTCACCATCGGGCCTTCTAGTCTTTTGAATTGTTCATATATACTTGGATAGTATACATATATTGATAATAGTTCAGTGTCGTGACATACATACATACACACATACATACATACATATATATATGTATGCTGCTCTTAGGATGAATGTACATTGTAGAAAAATTATATACATGCAATTATATATAGCATGCACCTTATCTTTGCTTTACTCTTCTTATGTATGCCGCAGTATATGATATATATATATATATAATATGTATGTATTGTATACACACGTGATGCTCGATGAAATCCACATATATGTATTCTGTACACATATTTTTTTACAAAAGCTATATGTGCTCGGATTTGAACCTATGCACGTTACATATAATACGTATACAAATTGTCGACAAAATTATACACGTTGTGTGTGTGTGTGTGTATATATATATATATATATATATATATATTTGTTCTTTCCAAAATTTTGTAACACAAAAATATATATAGTTCGTATATATATTATTTGATCGTGTTGTATATGTCATTTCTTTCAATTTTCGAAAAATTGCATACGTTACATATATTGCACATGTACGCTTTGGCGATATGGTTCTTTTAAAAATTATAAAATAAATGTATGCATATATTGCATATTTTATTTTATTTTATTTTCGTTAAATTTCTCGTGCTAAAAATCTATTCTTGCGTGTCACAGCAAATTGACTTATCGTGCATGATTCTTGCCAGTGTCCATTGCTTTGCACTTTGTCGTAGTTGTTTCCATTGTTGTCTAGCCACAAAAGATGAGAAATTACTAAAGATTATTGTTCTTATGCTTATTAAACTAAGGAAGTGACAATTTAAATGAGCTGTAAATTAGAATTGTTAATTAATAATTGTTAATATGACCTGTGAAACCACGTTTGCGGAATCAAGCCATGGGAGTTTGTATGTTACTTCATATTTTGCTGCTTTGCTGTTATTATCGATTCTGTTCTATCTTGAACTTGAATTATTATTTCCTTTATTTAAAATGAATTTAAACATGTACCGGTGTAGCTTAACATTTGAGAAAAAGCAAAATGACAATAAACTTTAAGCAATAAGATTATAATTACAAGGTGTAAATGTGTCAAATGGGCAACCTTTAAGCAAACTCTTCCACCAAGCTCTCGTGACGACTGCTCTACACCTTCAGCATCCAATATACATGAAGAGTGCGTTACTGTGATGTCTAGCCAATGTAGGACAATTGTTGTAGGATTTTAATGGTATAATATCTCCAAATTAAAGAAGATTCAGAAGATGCTGTTGATTTTGGTGATATTATGTTCCTAAGTAAAGAAGATTTGTAAGATATTTGAGATAATGATTTAAATATGTTGTATTTTTTATTGTATTAAGAAAGACAATGGATTATCTTCATGAAAATGAGGGTGACTTGAAGATTGAAATAATCAAACAATTCACTAATCGGCTGGTTAAAGAAGAAATTGATAAGTCGGATCGATAAACGTTTTCCATATGAGTAGAAATATTGATGAGTCATTAATTTATAACCATAAATCAATTACTTCAACCCTAACTAATAATCTGCATATATAAAGATGGTTCTTCTGTAGAGATTAAAATTATCCTCTCAAATTGTATTTCTTATTCATCTTCTTAGCATTCATTATCAATCTTGTAAAATTCTATTTTCTTAGAAAGTAATAAAATCTTCTTT
Organism: Allium cepa; assembly: GCA_030765085.1. Taxonomy (NCBI): domain Eukaryota; kingdom Viridiplantae; phylum Streptophyta; class Magnoliopsida; order Asparagales; family Amaryllidaceae; genus Allium; species Allium cepa. The sequence continues at coordinate 657,779,738 of CM060938.1, read as the reverse complement.
TTCCAAAGCGAATGTACATTATCTCGCGATAGTGGAACCACTATAAATCTATTTGTGAACTCTCTATTTGCTTTATTATGTGATTTGCTCTTTTGTATTCTCCTACTACTATTAGTTTTATTGTATTACAACACGATCTTATTGCTTCTGCTTTTATTTCGGTTGATTTACTTACATTTGTGTAAAATTACTCCAACAATTATCAGTGTTGAAAAGAGGAGAAAGTAATTATAGTACCTGTATTATATCTCGCAGCGCATCAAAATAAAATATAATAATCATCACATATATAAAATTGACCGGACGGTAATAACTAAATGAACAACAAATATCAAAGTGCTTGGTTTTACAGAGTTATACGAAATAGCAGTAAAGTTTATACAATTAGAAATAAACTCAAGATAATTGTCTCTAAATAAAATATCCAACACAGTTTAGGCTCCATAGTGTTGCACGGTGGAATAAGCAATAGTAAGCTGCATATAAATATGAGAAAGCACAATCTCTTACTGTCCATCTACACAGCACCACCTATCACCCTAAGCGCCACCTATAACCCAAACCTGTTATCTAGTGTTCTCATTTAAGAGTTTCCAAAATAATAATAAGATAAACATAAAACATAGAGTCAGTCAACAATTTGTCATGAGCAATAAACAATCTCAAAATACTATACAAGTCAATATAGTAAGAAACAAATGTATAAGAATCATACCCGACATGTCCCTACATCCAAAGAGGAAGAAGGAAATAAAAATTGATTGAAGAAATGAAAGAAAGGAATTTGTTTTAAATAAAAAAACATTTTCTATTCTTTCTGTGCAAACTGTCTATTTGAGTTCCTTATTAATTTTCAATCAAGTCAATCATCCCCTTTCCTTCGCGTGGTCGGGCAAGTTTTCGAGAATCTTCAAGAGCGGCTTGCATACTAGCCTAATCCAAGTGCGAAACCCAAAAGTCCAAGAATTAAGACAAGCCGTGGATCTGTATTGATCCATGTCCATGGATCTGTACCGACCCATAATGCTTGCCCAAAGTCGCTACATGGTTCATGCTATACAAATTTAGAGTGGTCCCCATATAAGATGGTTGCTAGTTATTCATAACCCAAACGATCGTGGATAAATCCAAGTTTCGAGAAAACTAAATCAATTGCTTTTATCCGGCCATCGAACCATAAGATTCCCACAATCCAAGACTCATGCCAATGCATCTAAGCAGCACTAATGAAGGTATAAGCCATCCAAGCAACGTCGAAGGATCAAATGAAGATTAAAAGTCATCTTATGAATCGGTACCGATCCATAGGGCATGTTTTGGTATCGATCCCTAAATTTTATTTAGCTAGCTACGATCTTCTGAGAGCGGCTCCTTCAGGATGTGGGGAAGAACGTGGTTAAGAGAACTTCGTCAGCCTTCAACTATAAATAGTGGATGATAGGCATTGTATAGGGGATCTTTTTGCTTGCAGTCTAAAATTTTGTACTTCGATTGTAACCTTTCAGGTTAATACCGATCCATAGACTATCGATCCGTAAGATCACCCTTGTAAAAACCTTATAGAATCATAAACAAAGTTCAGTAGACGTAGGCTAGTGTTTAGCCGAACCACTACAATTGTTTTGTGTTTTTCCATCGTTTGTTCATTTATTGTCTTCATTTTATCAATAATATTTTGGGTGTTTATGCCAACTTTTGGCGTAAACACCCGCCGTATTCAATTTAAGTGATCACAAGATTTTTCCATCGATTTTAGTAGTTTAAATTTCTAGGCTAATTACATGCTTAAAACTGACCCATTTAAGTAACAAATTCCATCCAAAAATATAATTTGACTCAAAACCAAACCCAGCTTGGCCGATCGGAGGCGACGCATGCGTGTATGTGTTAACATGCAAGGCCTTCCTCTTCAATCCAAGAGAAAACATTTAGGTGGCCAAAGGTCTCAATCTTTCTTCTATGAAAACTATTTTTAAACCGATATATTTTAAGTTATCATGCAATATGGAACTATTCAATTTCCATACTTCTCCTCTTTTCTTTCTTTCTTCTTCTCCAAAGTAAAAAAGCTACTCGCACCAGATTTACTAATTTACACTAACAATGCTCCACCAAATTTAAATACTCTATTGTCGTATATTGTAGAAAAACTCATACATAAGTACAGATATTTTATGGACTTAATCTAAACATAGTGATAACCTATCAAAGCATGTCAGAATAAAGTAGTTACTAAGCATTGAACCATCAATCTTATGCGATGTATTGGATGTGTTTAACACATCATTTTCTTTCCTTCAAATAGTTTAGAAGACAATATGTGGATTGGCCTTGTATTTATATCTCGGTTTCATGAAGTGCTCTTATACTAAGCCACAGTCTTGTAGAATGCGACACCACTGTTCACACCAAAAATTCACCACCGAAACTAGGTTTCGATGGAGAGTAGAGGTCGCTGAGGACCTTCCGCAAGAGCCGAAGAGATGCTTCTGGAAAAGTCAAGAAGAATTTCACAACTAAGGATCCGCATGAGATGGTTCCGCCCACAAAAGGCTTCCACATATGATAAAGACTTCCACCTTTGGTTCCGCATGAGAGGGTTCCACAAAAGACAAGTCACTACTAACAGAAGACGTTCCATAAGTATCGCATTCGTGAAAGAGCCATCTGCAAGTAATGGTTCCGCATTGAAGGCCTTCCGCAAGAGACATCAGCGTCATGTAAAAATATTACCTTCCACAAATCCAATTTGCCACTGCATTCAAAAGAACCTTTCAATGGGATCAAAAGGATGCTTCTGCAATAGAAGATCAGAGCATTGGATGCAAGGAAACGCCGGTCAAGCACTTTAGAAGCGTCATTTACCTTTAGAAGACCTATCGATGGAGTTAAAAGGTTCCCTTCCGCATCAAATCAGCTGCCCTTCCATCATTAGATCAAAGATGTGGATGCCGCATTCTCACCTTCCGATGGAGACAAGTGCATCCAAATATGTTCAGAAATGCTATAAGCCAACCTTCCGACAATGCCAAAAGGCCTTTATTTTGCACGAGGTCGGAAGGATGCGAGCGAAACCTCCCTTCCGGTATGGTCGCCATGACCCCTACCGAAGGTGCAAACCCGCACCTATAAATAAGACCCGAGGGGTCCATTCTTGGGATTCAGATTTTAGTATTTGAAATCACCGCTATTTTTGAAAGTTTGTAACCCTAATTTCTGAAGAAATTTGGGGTTTTTTCCAACAGGTATTATTATGTATACTTCAGTTCATAATAAAGAATTTCAAGCTAGGGATCAATGTTTTCATGTCGTTTACGTACCTTATATCAATATAATCAAATATCGATCCTCTTTTTATATTTCATTGGTTCTAAAGGTTCAAGAGCATCTTTCTACTGGATTCAATACCCCACCCCCTTCAAATAGTGAGTCCTTTTAAGATAAAATCTACGAAAATACCTTTCGACAAGGAGTTCATTTAAGATCTAAACTATAGAATCGAAACCATCAGCTAGTCTTAAGGGGCACTACTTGGGATATACTCCTTACTCCTAAACCTTTCGATGGGGTCGAAACCCCACAGATAATATTAAGGTTACATTGTTGAATTTAAACCTACCTTTCTTCAGCCTTTCGACAAAGCTGAATCATTCTTGATCCATCGAATTAAACCTTTAGCCTGGTTCGAAATCTTCTCTTCTAACTTTTTGACGAGGTCGAAATCTAGCATTTCTACATTTTGACCTTTAAAGTGGGTCATATTCTATGGAATCGGGATTCTTTTCCTCATCTCCTAGGGTCCAACTATCTTCCTTAAAGGCTCTACATACTACCATTTCACCTTAAGTCTATCTACTTGGATTCTTTGGGACGTTGACCATAAATTTAGTTAACATCTAGTATTAGAAGTCCATTTAGCCTTCCAAGGACCATATTGAAAAACATTATGTATCAAGTCCTTCAACATGGATTCTTTGGGGTGTTAACCAAAATTTTTGTTAATATTTTGGTACTAAAAGGAGGGCTGAATCTCCGCTCCTATTAAATTTTCATCACATATTAATAGAGTCCTTCATTCAAAAGAATAAGATGGAAAGAACAAAGAATGATAACAATGAAAAGGCTGCAGTACAATCAGCTCTGGACAGTGATATAATCCCGAACTTCAACACAGAAAATACAGATATTGGACAATCTTCAACTCTGATAAACAACGAGATTAGAGTTCAGAATTTACAATAACAAATGACAGCAATACGAGAATTGCTTAAAAGGGTTCCATCTCAAGAATCATTAAGGGTTGTGAAAGGAGAAGATGAACCGCCGTCTCGAAATGAAGACCAATATGAGAATCAAGAAAGTCAGGCTAAGAGAACCATTGAGCAATCAAATAGTTTAGCCATAGAAGACAATGGAGGTCACCTTAACAGCATTCACAACCAAATCACAGAGGATACAATAAAAAATATGCTCAATGAATTAAGGAAACATGTTATTCTATAAAAGGCTCATTTGTCAGAAGAAAAATGGCTGTTAGCATTCTCTCTCACATGTGTAACGACCTAAAATTTTAACGAATTTTATATCAAATGTTAACGCTAAAATTTGAACGCTAACACCTCGGTGTATGAAGTGAGATCGTGAAAGCACCACCCGATAGCTCGGGAACAGATTATAAGCAGATAGTAGCGAAAAAACAGTAAACAACAGCAATTTTATAGTGGTTCGGCTTAAGAGATAGCCTACGTCCACTTTGAATATCTTTATTGATGATTTGATTACAAGTCAATGCAGTTACACTTTGATTACAACACACTTTGAGTTTCAAGTGACTTAGAACAAGTAGCCTAAACTTCAACGTCGATCCAAATCTTTGAACACATGTTTGACATGTTTGATTTCTTCGTGAAGTTCCTTGAAGGTGTTGAAGTAGCTCAGAATGCAGCAGAGTAACGGCGCTTGAAATGAATGAGCCAAAAAGTCCCTTGAATGTTGGGGGTGGCCATGTATTTATAGGCAAATCTGGATAGAAGTTTTTTGCCCAAGTCCTGAGTCGTGACCGACTCAGGCTAAGCCGTGGCCGAGTCAAGTTGAGTCGTGGCCGGCTTATCTGATTAAACATTTGGTCTTCTCACTAGCTCATTCTCTTGCTGGATTCTAAGTCAAGTCCTGTGTCGTTGGCGAGTCAATTCTCACTGGGTCATGCATTGTAGCAACGGAGTACGACTCAGTGGCTTTAAGTCGCGGGCGAGTCATCTTGAGTTATGAGTCATCAAGTTATTTCTTAGGTCGTCAATTCTCTTGAGTCATTTCTTATGATGAGTCGTGGACCTGTTGAGTCGCTGGGGCAAAGCCTTTGATGAGTCGGTAATGCATTGAGTCGGTCCTGCCTTGTGAACCGTTAACCCCTTGAGTCGTAACCCTTTAAGTCGCTTTGAGCTTTAGGTCATTAACTCCTTGAGTCGGTGACTCGATGAGTCGTGAGACTTCCTGAGTCGTGAGGCTTCCTGAGTCGTTAAACACCTTAAGTCGTGGCTCGTCCCAGGCCTTAAGTCGTTGACTCCTTTAACTCGTAGGCTGGAACGGGGTTAACATTTGCCCCTCGAAGCACACGCTTAAGTCGTAAGTCGTGTGCTTCGACTTATCATAACCCGGGCGTGCCGATTCGAGTTTCAGCTCTTCCAGATATAAAACGCTTGACTCGTTCCTCCTATCTCCCACTTCTTATCAGCGATCTTCTAAACCGCATCCGCCATTAACGCACCTCTAAGTTCTCACAGGCGATTCCAACTCGACTCTCCTCTGATCATCTTTGACACCACATTACGTAAGCAATCTTGCTTCCCTTCCGATTATCGATCATCGTTAACCTATGCGCTCTGTCCCTACCTTCATTTTACTCCCTCGAGTCTTGCGAGTTCGGTCATTCTAACCATCAATGGATGTAGGGTTGTTTGATCTGATGATTTTCGTCTTGAGGTGATTTAGCGGCGTGATAAGACCGGGGTTGTTTATTGAGAGTTTTATTGGGTTAATGGGTTAAAAGTTGGAAGATTAACGGGTTAGGAGTGAAATGGTTTATGGGTTAGAAGGCAACCTGGTTAGGAGTTAGGTGATTAGTTGGTCAGATTGATTCGAATACTGCTTTAGGTACGACTCGGTCATTTTTGTATGATCCAACAACCATGATCCGACCCAACATGCTCCACGGCCTAAGCCTTGAGTCGTGGCCGAGATACGACTTACGACTCACGGCTTACGACTCACGACTCACGACTTACGACTTACGGCCTAAGCCTTGAGTTGAACCAGAGCTTCTCCCTTTTTATACGACTTACGACTTAGGGCACTGCCGACTCAAAATTTTTGAGCCGTTGATGAGTTAGGACTTGCGTGAATTCTGCTCGAACTTTGGACCATTGCATTAACTTTGAACTGTTGAATTTTATTGCATTCGTTCACAGGTTATTTTGACTTGCAGGCTAACAATCTGTTCAATACAACATTCACAGAAAACTGGGACGAATATACTGTCATCGACTGCCCATATCAAATGACAGATTAGTTAATAACAGATAATTAACTTAAACAAATCGTGTGAACGAAGTGCTATCGTTTTCAAGTAGAATATTAAAGCAACACTGAAACAGTCAATTGAAACTGACCAGCCTGCACTAATATTATGCTTGAACTTTAAATTAACAAGTTCTGAAATTACCATAGTCGATCAATCGTCAACCAGTTTAATTCCAGTTATATTTACTTGTTATTTTCATTAGTTCTGCACAACACTTCACACTTTTAGGAAACATGCACCTTCGCATTTGAACACCCAGTTGCTTGTGTAGAATGACATCTCAACAAGAAGAACCGATGGGCCAGGCTGAAGATGTCTTCCCAATAGCCAACTTGTTGGATAACCCTCCGGAGAGAACTCCCACAACTCTGAATCAGCGGGTGTTTAACCAATTGCTCATCCAGTTTGGCATTGCCGAAGCTGATGCCTTACTGCCGGGGCCAAATGATACTGCAGATAGGCCCCCTTCTGGCTTTATTGCTGTCAACCGCCAAATGTGCTTGAGCGGTGCCATACCACCTTTCAATGACTTCCTTCAGCAGTTCCTGCTTCGACTATCTATCTCTCCATTCCAATTGCACCCCAATGGTCATGCCATTCTGATGGGGTTATGTGTGCTATTTAGTAGAGTTCTGGGCCGATTACCGAGCTTTGAGGAAATCTGCTACTTCTGCTCATTCACAAAAATTAAAGATCATCCCTCTATCGTAGTTATAAGGAGTGCTCGAAACCGCAAGCTCATCACCGATCTTCCTGAAAGCGTTCATGGATTTCTAAATCAGTACTTCTTTGTCCGCTGTCCTCCAGGGTTTTATGCCATCTGGAGAGTAGGAAGTAAGATTTTCCTGCTTTTATTTCTCCATTCTTGGGCTTTTCAAAATCTGGGTTGCTAAACGCTAAGTTGGCTTCTTTTTTTCCTGTTTTAGCACTTCCTCCTCCCTCTAGAGATCCATGCTATAAACAAATTTTTGAGAGATTGAACGCCGTGGCGGCAGAAGAGAGGAGCATAAAGTTCTTGTTAAATGATGGATTTTTACATCAATATGGGCTTCTTCATTCCTCTCGCTTCACTTAACTTCGTGAAGTCCCAACTAAAATTCCTGATTCTCCGACGGAAACTCCTGATGCCCCGGTCTCTACTAAAGAGCACACGCAGGGAGGAACCTCTATAGAAACTCCACTAGTGAAGTGTTCAATTCCGAAGGACGTTGCGGGGCCGTCCGACAAGTCCGCACTTGCCCCAGTTATCGAAGAGGAAGAAACTCCACGATCTTCCGGAAGATTTGCTGACGAAGGAGTTGAGAAAGCCAGTCCCAAAAAACATGATGGCGATGATGTTTTCGAGGGGTTGAGCGATTTAATTGTGACTTCTCAAGAACTTTTCAAAGATGATGTTTCCAAAACTATCTCTTCTGTAATTGAGGCGACATCCTCTCTACAACAAATGTCAACTCCTTCCACTCAAGTTATCACTACCTCTACTCCATAGAGTAGTCTGTAACTTGATGCGTAGTTTACACGTTACACAACACTTAGGATTTTTCAGCACTTCTACGCATTCATCTTCTTATACTTTAAAGATTTCTAAAGCTTATTATTTTTATTCCAGATTCTCCAATGGGGCGCAGTAGTTCATATTATGACGATTTCCAGCGCTACGGAAGGCGGAGTCAATATGATTATAGGCGTCACCTCCCCTCTTGTAGAGAATCGGATGAAGAGAGGGCCATCAGGAAAGCAGACGAGAGACGAGCATATGAAGAACGTCACCGAAGAGAACAAGAAAGACGTGACCCCCCCCCCCACAGAGATGATGATACCCAAAAAAGAAAGACTCACGATGAGAGAGGTAAAGGTCACATGGACGATTCTTCTAGCAAGCGGGCTAAACTTACTGAAGAAACAACGCCGACAGTTTCTCAAAATGTTCCTGCTCAATCTCCTGCCCCCGTTCGTTCCGACATTCAAACAATCATCAACCGGCCTGCATACCAAGTTGGGCAAGGTCCTCCCACTCTTCAAAGTCGATTCCCTCAGTGGTGCCTGAGAGGGGTTCGATTTGATCTCGACTTGGTTCCTCTTGACAAATCGGCTATGCTACGAAATCTTGACGCTGTCAGGACCGATATTGAAAGAATGTCGAACTGGCAAAAACTTGTCGACGAGCTTCAGAGGGTTAACCGAGCCAATCTCGAGGCTATGCTCACAATGGAGAACGATAAGGCTGAGTGGCAAAAGACTCTCGAACAGCATGACGCCGAAATGAGAAGTATTGCTTCCTATAATGAAAAGCTGGAAGCGGAAGTAGAAAAGCTTAAGGAAGAGTTAGCTACTTCATCTACTTTCCATTCTCAAAAGGAGAGCATGCTTCAGCAACAAGTACGAGATGCGCATGCTAGTCAAAGGGCGGTCGAAGATAAGCTTACACACCAGGAGAAGGTCATAGAAGAATATCTCGCTGAAACTTTACAGCTGCGAGAACAGACCGGCTCTCAATGCTTGGAGATAGAGATGTTAAAAGCTCAACTTGCTATGGCCGAAAAGGAGCGTGACGAGGCTGTTGCTGGTAAACTTGCGGCCGAAGAGGCCCATCAAGCAACCAAAGCTGACATTAGCTCCACATTATTCGATTTTTATCTGCACAGCATTTTGGGGCGTGGCAGCCTTGCCTTCCTAGGCCCTAAGTATGAAATTACACTAGCTGAAGTTTGGGAGGCAGCACTCGATATGCTAGGTGGTAAAGGTGCTGGCTACGCTGAGACAGCTCTTGAAGAGCATTATCTCGATGATGATGCCCGCGCCGCTCTTGCCAAGGGAAAAGAGCAACTCGCCAGAGTACGGGCCGGAATGGCGGAAGAGGAACGTTCTGAAAAAGAAGTACCACCTACCACTTCTGAACGTCCTTTAGTTTCTTCCGAAGTTGACATTACAGGTTCCAGTTCTCATTCGCTGCCTCCTACAAGAACCGGGGTAATTACCCCTACTGATGATGAGGCTTTGGAAGATATCGGGGCTCAAAATTATGAGATTGAACTAACGAAGCAAACATCTTCAGGTAATTTTGACATTGGTCCAATTCAGGTGGATTGCCTGCTTGCTCCTCAAAAGTTTGATAAGCTTCCCGATTACTTCTTAAATCTCGATGAACCCATATCTCCCTTCTTTTGGGGAGATACTAATATTTTTAATTTCTCTTCTTCTGCAGTTGAAACACCGAGTGCTGTGCAGATTTCACCTCCTCCGGTTATCCCTCCTCCGTCTCTTCAGGTGACTCCTCCTTCTGCTTCACAACCCGGGTCACAAGAGGAGCAAATTGAGGCTCTTCATGGCTTGGATGACCCTATCGCTTCGCAAGAGCAGAAAGACGAGGGACTTGAAGGAGGCGAGATCTCTCCGGAGCGGACTCCTTCTGATGACGTAGTTTTATCCGCTCTTGTCACTCCAGGAAGTGAGTCTTCTTCGAAGAGAAGAAAAAAGCACGGAACATCGAAGAGGAGGGGGAAGAAAATCCTTGCTACTGAAGAAGAACCGGAAATTGCACCGGTTGCACCTCCTTCTCCTTCTTCCCTTATGCCTGTAGATAGACCTGAAAAGCTAATCATTCGGCCGGGCAAAGGGTCCAAAGGTGGTAAGAAGAAGTGAAGAGTCGGACTTCAGGCTTTTTGATTCCTTTTTTTGTGTAATGGTCGGATGTTCTGCAGGCACCGACCCCTGCTTTTTTATTTTGAAACCTGTATCTGCAATTGAATAAAATGATCCTTTATTTGTACAGACTCTTGTTTGAATTTGAGAATGCATTTATTATTCATTTTTGCACAAGTTTATTTATATGATATTGCGGTGAACTTGTGGTATGTTGCTTGAGCGTATTTTACCGATATAGCTATACCATTTTGTATGTAACTATACCATGTTGCCCCCATACCATAAGCTTGCTGCAATATTTTATACTTTGAGGGGACTTGCACTCTTATTTTCTGAAGAGTAATTACTTCATTCTTGAAGAAATTTTTCGTAGAGTACGACTTCCTTCACATAAATTTTTACGCTTTATCCTTCGAAGAAATCACTTCTTTTTTTTTTTACTTATGTATGCATTTTGCCAAGTGAATTCTTCTATGTGGTAAAGCAGGCCTCTGAAGGGTACTTTAACTTTCTTCCTCTTTTTTTTTTGAGGAAGGTTATTTTCTAGAATAGGTAAATCACTCTTGAAAGTTAAAGTATGCCCTTGATGAGGATATATATATATATATATATATATAATTTTTTTTTGAAGTAGAAATTTGTACTTCTGAGGAGGGATTTTTCACGTTTCAACACTTGGAAGTTTTATTTCAATCTTGGTGAAACGTGTACCTCCAAGGAATTGCGCCTTCGAAGAAAGCCTTTTCACGTTTCAACACTTGGAAGTTTTATTTCAATCTCGGTGAAACGTGGGCTTCCGAAGAAGTTTTTCTTTTTGATTGTGTCCCCGGGAGGGGGTTGTACCTCTGAGGAGGGATTTTTCACGTTTCAACACTTGGAAGTTTTATTTCAATCTTGGTGAAACGTGTACCTCCAAGGAATTGCGCCTTCGAAGAAAGCCTTTTCACGTTTCAACACTTGGAAGTTTTATTTCAATCTCAGTGAAACGTGGGCTTCCGAAGAAGTCTTTCTTTTTGATTGTGTCCCCGG